>JAKSZT010053928.1:5881595-6081561 GCA_026826555.1 Tolypeutes matacus
TTACTTTTCTGTTCATGATTTCAAATTCTTCTTTACGTTCGCGCAATGACTTCTTGATGTCATTGATCTCTTTAACTATATTCTCTTTCATCTCATTAATTTGATTTTGGAAATGTGTGCTCATCTCACTGATTAGTTCTCTCAAATTCTGCATCTCTTCTGGGACTTTGCTGTATTCCTTTTCTTGGGCCATGTCTTCTATTTTCTTAGTATGGCCCATAATTTTTTGCTGGTGCTTAGGCATCTGGTTAGTTTGTATTACTTGGAGGCTCTATCTCTTACTCTTTTATGGGGTTTTAGTGGCAGGAGGCTGTGAGTTACCACAGCTCTTTGATTTTTGGCTCAAACTTGATTGTTAGGATTGTTCTGCTGGTTGCTCAGAACTGGGCACTGGACCCAGTAATTGGTTGTAGAGTCGTTTCCTAGGGCCTTGGGCAGGGAGGCTATAGAGGCCAGGAAAAGCCTCTCTTACTTATTAATTTTCTTATGTGCACTTCCTTGGTATGCCAGGAGATGGCGCTTGTTGGCAGCTCTCAATTCAATGCCTGGTCGGAGAGTATTTGTTGTGACACAGGCCAGATCAGTGTGATAGAGCTTCCTGCCTGGGGGCTAGGAGCCCTGTGAGTCAAACTTTCTGAGACCGTTCTCCAGACTTCTCTCGTAGCGCCCCCCTTTTCCCAGCTAGGAAATATTTCCACTCCCTTCTGAATCCTCAACAATCAGTCCCTGTTAGTAGAGGAGGAGATTGGGAGGTTTGTATTTCTTTAGCCCCTTGCAGGCTCCAAGGCAAACAATGGCGCAGCCCCACCCAGCCTGGAAGGGCTCTCGGGACAGGGCAGACCAAACCTGGGAGTCCAAAGCAGGGTCAGCCCCAGGCTCTCTCTCCCCTCTCCAGTGGTGTCCTCAACAATTAGTCCAGGCTAGAAGAGAGGGAGGTTGTGAGGGTCGGATTTCTCCAGTCCTTTCTAGGCTCCTAGGGCCAACCGCCGTGTGGAAGGGTCCGTGGGGCTCCACAGCCCAAATTTCAGGTCAGAACCTGAGTCAGCCTAAGGCTGTGTCCCTCTCTCTCCCCTTTCCGGGAGCGGCAGATCCCTGAAGCCCCCTTTGTCTGTGGTCGCAGGCCCAGGGGCCCGAGAATTCTGAAGAGTGTGGGGGAGGGTGCCAGCAGCAGCAGAAGCTGCTACTTGCAACTCACAGTTCTGTAGTCGCGATTTCCCTCTTCTGTCCCTCTCTCCTCTGGGTGGTTTACAGCCTTCACCTGCTGTCCTAAACCCTAGAAGATCTTTTTCGGGGCTATTTCAGCTTGTCCTCTAGCTATTTTTCTGGAGAAGAGATTCCCGTGTCTTACTAGTCTGCCATCTTCCCGGAAGTCTATTCCTAGGTATTTGATTCTGTTAGTTACTGTTGTAAATGGCATTTTTTTCTTGATTTCCTCCTCTGATTGCTCATTATTGGTGTACAGAAATGCTACTGGTTTTTGAGCATTGATCTTATAGCCTGCAACATTACTGAACTCCTTTATAAGTTCTAGAAGCTTTGTTGAAGATTTCTCTGGGTTTTCTGTGTATAGGATCATGTCGTCTGCAAATAATGAAAGTTTTACTTCTTCTTTTCCAATCTGGATGCCTTTTATATCCTTTTCTTGCCTCAGTGCTCGAGCAAGTACTTCTAAGACAATGTTAAATAGGAGTGGTGATAGTGGGCATCCTTATCTTGTTCCCAATCTCAGAGAGAAGGCTTTTAGGATTTCACCATTGAAGATGATGTTAGCTTTGGGTTTTTCATATATAACCTTTATCATATTCAGAAAGTTTCCTTCTATTCCTATCTATTGCAGTGTTTTTATCAGGAAAGAGTGCTGTATTTTGTCGAATGCTTTTTCTGCACCTAAGGAGATGATCATGTGATTTTTTTCTTTCATTTTGTTTATGTGGTGTATTACATTGATTGATTTTCTTCTATTGAACCATCCTTGCATACCTGGGATGAAACCCACTTGGTCATGGTGTATAATCCTTTTGATATGTTGTTGAATGTGATTAGCAAGTATTTTGTTGAGGATTTTAGCATCTAGGTTCATTAGAGAAATTGGTCTGTAATTTTCCTTCCTAGTGGTATCTTTGTTTGGTTTTGGTATTAGGGTAATGTTGGCATTGTAGAATGAGTTAGGCAATATTCCTTCTACTTCTGTTTTTTGGAAGAGCTTAAGCAGAATTGGTGTTAGCTCTTTCTGGAATGTTTGGTAGAATTCAGCTGTGAAGCCATTTGGTCTGGGCTCTTCTTAGTTGGGAGGTTTTTGATGACTGAGTCTATCTCTTTACTTGTAATTGGACTGTCGAGTTCATCAATTTCTTCTTTCATCAATGTAGGCTGTTTGTGCGTTTCTAGAAACTTGTCCATTTCCTCTAAATGATCATTCTTGTTGGCATATAATTTTTCAAAGTATCCTCTTACGATACTCTTTATTTCTGTGGGGTCAGTAGTGATATCCCCTTGCTCATTCCTTATTTTGTGTATTTGCATCTGTTCTCTTTTTCTTTGTTAGTCTGGCTAAGGGTTTGTCAATTTTATTGATCTTCTTGAAGAACCAGCTTTTGGTTTTGTTTATTTTTTCTAGTGCTTTCTTTTTTTTTTTAGATTTTATTTATTTATTCATTTTTCCCCCCCCCCCCCGCTGCCCGTGCTCGCTGGGTCAGCCAACCACTTTCTTATTCTCTATTTCATTTAGTTCTGCTCTAATCTTTGTTATTTCCTTCTTTCTACTTCCTTTAGGTTTAGTTTGTTGTTGTTTTTCCAATTCCTCCAAGTGTTCAGTTAGGTCTTCAATTTTAACCCTTTCTTTTTTTTTAATATATGTATTTATGGCTATCAGCTTCCCTCTCGGGACAACTTTGGCTGCATCCCATAGGTTTTGATATGTTGTGTTGTCGTTTTCATTAGTTTTAAGGTAGTTACTGATTTCTTTTGAGATTTCCTCCTTGACCCACTGTTTGTCTAAGAGTATGTTGTTTAACTTCCATATCCTTGTGCCTAACCTCTTTCTCTGGCCCTTTGTGATTTCCAATTTCATTCCATTGTGATCAGAGAAATTACTTTGTATAATCTCAATCCTTCTGAATTCGTTGAGAGTTGTTCTGTGGCCTAGCATGTGGTCTATCTTGGAGTATGATCCATGTGCACTCGAGAAGAATGTAAATCCTGCTGTATTTGGGTGTATTGTTCTATATATGTCTATTAAGTCCAGGTCCTCTAATGTATTGTTGAGAGCCTTTGTTTCTTTATTGATTCTCTGTCTAGATGTTCTGTCTAATGATGATAATGATGTATTAAAGTCCCCCGCTATAACTGTAGAGGCATTTATTTCACCACTTAGTTTTTCCAGAGTTTGCCTCACGTATTTTGAGGCACCCTGATTAGGTGCGTAAATGTTTATGATTGTTCTCTCTTCTTGAGAGATTACCCCTTTTACTAATTTATAGTGTCCATCTTTGTCTCTTGCAATAGTTTTGCATTTAAAGTCTATTTTGTCTGATATTAGAATAGCTACTGCTGCCCTTTTTTGGCTATTGTTACCTTGTAAAATTGTTTTCCAGCCATTCACTTTCAGCCTCCTTGAATCCCCGGGTCGAAGGTGGGTTTCTTGTAGACAGCATATAGATGGATCATATTTCCTTATCCATTCTGCCAATCTGTGTCTCTTGAGTGGTGAATTTAATCCATTAACATTCAGTGTTATTACTAGCAATGAATTTCTTACTTCAGCCATATTTTCTTTGGGTTAATGTATGTCATATGTTGTTTTGTTTCTGTTTTTGTCTTTTTATTGTTTTTAAACTCTCCTCCAACTCTCTCTCCCTTGATTTTTCCTTTCAACTTGTAGAACTTCCTTTAGTATTTCTTGAAGTGCCGGTTTCTTATTGACATACTCTCTTAATTGCTGTTTATCTGTGAATATTTTGAACTCTCCATCATTTTTGAATGCCAATTTTGCTGGATAGAGAATTTGTGGCTGGAAGTTTTTTTCTTTTAATACTTTGACTATGTCATACCACTGTCTTCTTGCCTCCATGGTTTCAGATGAGAAATCAGCACTTAATCTTATTGTGCTTCCCTTGTATGTGATGGTTCTCTTTTCTCTTGCTGCCTTGAGTATTTTCTCTTTGTCTTGAGCATTGGACATTTTGACAAGTATATGTCTTGGAGTTGGCCTGTTGGGATTTATACTGTTTGGGGTGTGCTTTGCTTCCTGGATCTGCACATCCATCTCTGTTAATAGGGTTGGGAAGTTTTCAGCCATTATTTCCTTCAACACTCCTTCTGTTCCCTTTCCCTTCTCTTCTCCTTCTGGGATGCCCATAATGCATATGTTTGTGCATTTTGTGTTGTCAGTTAAATCCCTGAGTTCCTGCTGGATTTTTTCTATTTTTTTGTCTATCTGTTCTACTATCTGTTTGATTTCAGATGTATTGTCTTCCAAATCACTAATTCTTTCTTCTGCCTGTTCAAATCTGCTGTTATGTGAATCCGGTGTATTTTGATTTCTTGGATTGTGCCATTGATCACCATCATATCCATTATCTTTTTGCATATGTTTACAATTTCTTCAATATGTTCTCCTCGTGTCTTCTTTATATCCTTAATCTCTTCCTTCACTTCATTAAGTTGGTTCATGATATTTGTTTGGAAAGCTTTGATTAGTTGTTCGATATTCTGCATCTCTTCCTGGTTTTTAGTTTGTTCATTGGACTGGTCCATGTCTTCCTGTTTCTCAGTGTGGTTTGTAATTTTTGTTGCCCTCTAGTCATCATTTTATCTTGATGGGTTTATTCAGTTGATTAGCTTCTCTCTCTCCTCTAGAGTTTTATTTAGCTGGTGGTTCTGTGTGTGTGTTACGTTTTCTCTTTGACACTTTTTCTTCTTATTTTATTTCCTTGCTTCTTTCTGTGTTACCTTAAAGGCAAAAGATTAGTGCCAGAGGAATCAAAAAATGTGAGAAAGGAAGAAGGATAATAGTAATATTGATAAAAGTTAGAAGAGGGGCCAAATAAGACTTAGTGAAATGAATATTTAACTCATGTAGGCAGTGTAAAGTAATAGGGAAAAAAGTGGAGTACCTACAATGGACTGGGAAACCAAATAGAGGAATATATATATATAATGATTTAGAAGGCTAGAATGATGAGGAGGGAGAGAAAGAGTGAATAAAGGGCTAAAAGGAAAAAGTTAATATTAATTTTAAAAAAAGAAGAAAACAAAATAGAATAGAAATTGACACCCTTAAGTTGTGGGCTAATGAAAAAACGTGGTGTCTAAGAACCACAACAGAAAGCAGAAGGCAGAAAGATGAAGGAAGGATAAGAGATAGCTTGGGATACCAAAATCAATATAGACAGAGAATGGGAAATCACTGAAGAAGAAGTGCAGCAAAGAAGAGGCAAGCTAGCAGCATCTAATTAAAAAAAAAAAAAATGAAGGAAAAAAGAAAGGGGGTAGGAAAGAGGAAAGAAAAGCAAGAGACAACAAATAAACAGAGAAAAATCAAACAACCACACAAGCAAGCAGTCAAACAAAGCTAAGAAGGAAGTGTTCCTTCTAAGGTTCTTGTGGATCCTCTCAGCCTGCTTGTGTTTATCAATCAATTTCCCTCCAGGGTTCTATCTGCAGGTTTTGAGGCAGATTTTAGGTATTAAAGTAAATTAAAAAGAATTCGTTTTTTAAAGTGACTGTCTTCTTTTTTATTTTGCCTTATAAATCTGTAGCAATTTTTAAATAGAGGTTAAAATCATTATAATATAATGAAATTTTCTCTAATGCCTTAAAAATATTCGTCAAAATTAATGATACTCTAGCCTATAATGTACACATTTATTAAATACCATGATGGTTTTATTTATTTCATCTCTACATCACTAAAAAGAATGCTCATTTAACAAAGTCCAGCTCTCCTAAGGATCTTAAATCAAAATTTCATATAAGGATATTATGATCTTGTCAGAATTTTTCATTACTTTTTTTTTTTTTTTTTATCATACTACTTATTTGGGCCACTGGGTAACATACAAGCACACAAAGATTGAAAGATCCTGGAAGGATTGTATAGTTTTCCATCTTAATCTGTTCACCCTGTGTCCAAATTAGTGGTTCAGTGTCCACGTGGAGGGCAGCCCCCACATAGGATTCTAGCGCATGCGAAAGGCTCTCAAAGCCTGTTGATCATCCTAGCCAGGCTTTGTGTATCTGGGCATTCTAAAGAGTTGAGGTAAACTTGAAATACATTGTGGGTCACAGAGGTCTCTGTCGTGGTTTTCAAACAGGGGTTTAGCATGGGAGCTTTCTAAACAGTGTGCAGTCTTGGATAGTTCTAAGGAGATCTCATTCCAGGTTCTCTTCTTCCACATGTTTCATGCTTAAAGCCGATCTGCCTGAGGACACATGCTTGAGCACATGCCCTGTCTCTTTCCCAACTCCCCAACCCCAGCCGCTTTTACTCCACTTCACCAAATAAAGGCAAACCTCTCACCCATCTTGAATCCCACTGTGTAGCATGGCCCCACGGTATACATACTGGAAGGGAAGGTGCATGATTTCAAGAAGTTAAAATTTTCCACAGTTATTTCCACTGATCAACATTACTTTTTCAAGTAGCAAGAACAATACATTGGGTCTGAGTTAGTGTTTTGTATTTCCTTGTGTATTCATCCAGACTCATAAGAGAAAAGTTTTAATTAACTTTTTCATAAAGATAATTAGTTACAGAAAATCTACATTCATCATTTTTACTTGGCTGCATTTCCTGCTTGCTCTTATTGATTTCTACCAGTTTATTCTATCCTATAATATACTTATTTAGATGTATATTAGCTTAACAGGAATGGATTGTGGATTTTACTGTTGATAATTCCCATACAAACAATCATTAATATAACTTTTATATTATACTATATATATATTATAGTATATAATATATATTATATACATATATATATATATTTTACATGTAAAAACAGCCAATATCTTCTTTCTGCTGTTAACTTCCACTGAATCCAATAACATTTTACTTATTACATTTAGTAATCATCAGATTTTATAATGAATTTGTTTTATGTTCAATTGTTTACTAATAAATGTGATGACAAATCAGTCCAGAAGAAAATTTTAACATTTAGCTTTATCATCACAGAAAATATATATATATTTTTAAAGATTTATTTTTATTTATTTATTTATCCCCTCCTTGCTGCTTGTGCTTGCTGTGTCCATTTGCTTTGCATTTTTCTGTGTCTGCTTGTCTCCCTTTGTTGCGTCTTCTTTCTGCGACAGCTCACCGCGCTGCACAGGCCAACTTGCCTTCACCAGGAGACCCCAGGAATCGAACTTGGGACCTCCCATATGGTAAACGGGGGCCCAACCAATTGAGCCACAGCCGCTACCCTATATATATTAATTTTAACAAATACAGTTTTTATTGCATGAGAATTATAAGATGATTAACTTTTTTTAAAGCTTTCAAATATAAGAACAAAATTCTGTGAGCAAAGTAAAATGGAAATACAAGTTCAAGGAGAAACAGGAACAATGTAAAATTTCCTAACATTAGATAAGAGCTTGTTCATAGTTTTTGAAGAAGTAAAGAGTGGGTAGAAAATTGCTCTGGTGTTTATTATATTGTATGCATTAAAAAGAGTGATGCAATCGGTTTTTGTTAAAACTATCAATATTTACAGTATGGTTACATCCTTTGCTACTATTCAAATTTGTGAGGGAAAATTTCAGGTGTCAACATAAAAATGGGTGAGAAGGTACATCATTTTTCAAAATTATTTTAAGGAGTATATATTTTTATGGAAGCAAAAAAATTGAAAATCAGTATTTAATAAAGTAAAATAGATCAGTGGCCTAAGTGTTCTATTCCCAGGTCTATTGTAAATCCATCACTTCTTATTATTTCTCTATCTGTATTCATTTCTCCAAATATAAAATAGGCATGATAATAAGTTTTCTTATGACCCGAGACATCTATGGAATTCTTGCAAGATAAAAAAAAAAACAAAAAACTGTGTAATAGTAAGCCACATTCTATGTTATGTTACATGTGAACTACTGACAGGCTGGGAATAAAAACACCTATCTTGTTCTTTTTTTTTTTTTTTAAAGATTTTATTTATTTATTCATTTATCCCCCGCCCTTGCTGCTGTGCTCGCTGGGTCAGCTAACCACGCCGTGCGGGCGGGCTTGCCTTCACCAGGAGGCCCCGGGAACCGAACCCGGGGCCTCCCATATGGTAAACGGGAGCCCTACCGATTGAGCCACAGCCGCTTCCCAATCTTGTTCTTTTTATATTTGCTAGAATTTATTATAAGGGAACCCAGAAATTAATGACCAGCTGCTATGCAAACATTCTAACCAAATAGAGAATTCAGAATTTCAGAGCTTTAAGACAATAGCTTTTAACCTTATCTTTTAAACTTGTTCCCTTTACTGTCTTAATATAATTATATTTTACTTAAATAAATAGGCCTTATTTTAATAACAACAAAAATCTGAGAGGCAGATTAGGGAATTTTAAAAGTTCATATTCCTAAATCTTCTATAATTTCTGTCCCTCCTTTTGAGCAAAGAGACATCTCTTAACAGTCTTCTAGATACACACTTGGCCTGCATCCAAATTCCTATTGTCATTACCATGTGATACTAACCTTGGCTGTGTACATCAAGGAAATGGAATATATTATTCACACATTTAACACATATTATTAAGCACCTTTTGTGAACTTAGCCTGTGCTAAACCACTGAGCAAAAAAGTTATATTACATTAAATTAGAATTTAAATTGTGGGGGTAAGGTGTAGGTAGAGGTGGGGCAAAAAAGGGAGATTAATGCAGTGTCTTGGAACTCAAAATCTGGAAGCAGATCTGAAAGTTCTAGAAAGAAACTGAAAGACTAAAGCTTTTTGTATCAGTCACAAGAGGCATATTTATGTACCTATTAATACTAAATATTTATGGAAATCATTATCCAGTAAGGACAATTACAGAAATTGAGCAAGAGAAGAAAATTTCAAGCAAAATTTGGTTTGAGTAAAAAATCCAAGCTAGGCTTAAAGATGATGATATCTAAGCTCACGTTTACAAACTAAGAAAAAATTTTGGTTACAAAATGTTAGCATTAATAGTTGGACTAAATGACTTCCTATGTCCCTTCCAACATTAATCTTGTATCAGAAGGTTACACTTCAAGCACAGAATTAAAGTAAGATAATTTAGTTACATGATGTGACTGCTGAATGGCATCAGAGTCTTCTCCACAATTGTAGGCATAACCATCAATCAGACTGAGAATTAAAGCATCACTGATTCTGATGGGAATGCTTTGCATCCCTTGAGTATATTAGTGAAGGGTTAGGGCAAGGCAGAATAAGTTTAGAATCACTGATGTGTGGCTTGGCAGTCTTTAGACAATTTCACTAACCTTTGGCACTTCCAGCAGAGGGCAGACAGGTATAGGAAAAAGAGAAGAAACATGAGTTTCTCAATTCCAACTATGGTTTTGCATAGTAGTAGTGTGGGGCCATAAAAATGACCATGCAAGATGAAACTGTGCAAAGCAATTGTATTAATCAATGGGAAACATTATAATTGTTCCTTAACCTTTAAATTTTTTTTTTCATTAAACACTCTCTTACTGTTAGCTATAAATGTAGGACGAAACAAACAAAAAAAAATAGTAAAACTAATATTTACTTAGTACACTATAGTTTAAAACGTTAGAAGCATTTAAAATTAGTTTTATTTCTCTGTCAAAACGCTTATTGAGAGGACTTTCAACAGTGCTTGCCTTCTCATTATATAACTTCTGATAGGGAACAAGCATCTTTTCTATGCCCTTGCCAATTGTCATACACCTTTCTAAATGTGGGTCAGCTTCCAACATGTTATCCTTTGCACCTGAGCTACTTTAAGGTGCAGTGGTGTGGTTTTTGTTGTTGTTTTTTCTTTTTTTCTTTTTCTTTTTTTTTTTTTTTTTTACTTTATCACTTCCTTTGGGACATCTTCATCCTTTTCGTCACAACCACTTTTCCCATTTCTGCTGATAATTTTGCCTTCGCAAAGTTCCTCTGGTTGCAGATCTGGAGTCTCTCAAAGGGGGGCAGTGTCAACATTCTCAAGGTCAGCTATTTATATAACTCCATTTATGTTCCATTCAAATTTCACTTCCATCGTTATCTCTTTTTGTTTCTTTGCTGTGTTTTCATCTTTATTGACCAATTCCTTTTTTCAATTATCCATTTTTGTAAAATGTTACATAGTTTAAGACTGGGAGACAAGAAGACAACACAATGACACTTTGCTGTCTGTACACAAATGGAATAATAGAATTGCGGTGGACACTCGAGAACAGACTTTCAAAGAAGAGCTGTGATCAGTCACTGATCATGACACACATCTGCTATTTACATAATGATTTGTGGACTGAAGAGCTAGCAGCAAAATTTGTACTTTATGCAATTACAGTTTATATACCATGGTAACTGATATTTGAGCTCTGTTGTTGGAAGACTACAGAAAGAAAAGTCCATGCCAACATACCTCATAATCAAAATTCTAAAAAGTATGAAGACAAAAAAATTCTTAAAAGCAGTGAGGAGAAGTATACCTTACCTATAGGGGAAAAACAATCAGAATTATGTGAATTTCTCATCAGAAATCATGGAGCCTACAATATTTTTCAAGTGCTAAAAGAAAAGAACTGTCAACCCAGAACCTATGTCCAGTGAACATCTCCTTCAGAAATGAAGGGGAAAGCGAGCCATTTTCAGATGAAGGAAAACTAAGAGATTTTATTGCCAGCAGACCTACCCTAAAAGAATGGCTAAAGGGAGCTCTTGAAACAGAAAGAAAATGATAAAAGAAGGAAACTTTTAATATCAGGAAGGCAGAAGGAACAAAGGAAAGAATAAAAATATGAAGCAAAGGAGAAAGGAGATTGAATTGAAGCTACACAGCCTGCAAAACAGAAATTCAATGAGGAATCAGTGGACACTAGATGATAACTTTCCGTGCAAATGCCCTCCTGTTCCCTCTCTCCCTACAAATCATGCTGTTTTCCTTTATGTAACAGAATCTCATCTTTTAAAGAATTTCCCTCAAAGTGGTCTTGCCCACCCACTCGTGGCCTAGAAATAATGTGAAATGAGGACTGTGTCCAGCTTCTCCTGTTTTCCTGTCTATATCCAGCAATCCTCACTCCCCTGTGTGCTGAGCACCCCAAACAGAAATCCAGCTCCTAAGCTATAGACTGCCCTGACCCGGGTCCTGCTGATTCTTCTTCTAGAATGTGAGGAGGGCAAGAACTTTATCATTGAGAAATGTGTTCTTCATGGAGTCCCAAAATTGTTTGTTTGTTTGTTTGTTTTAATTTATTGAAGTATATCATTCATACATGAACATATATAAACAATAAGTGTATAGTATGAGTTGTGAACTTACAAAACAAACATACATAACATTGTAAAGGGCTCTCATACCTCACCCTATCACCAATACCTTGCATTGTTGTGAAACATTTTTAACTAATGATTAAAAAACATCCTCAAAATATTACTACTAACCAAAGTATTTTCCCCCAACCCACCCTATTATTATTTTTTATATCATTTATACATGAACATATATAAACAATAAGTGTATAGTAAAAGTTGTGAACTTAAAAAGCAAACATTCATAACATCATACAGGGGTCCCATACATCAACCCTCCACCAACACCTCGCATTGTCATGAGACATTTGTTACAAATTATGAAAGAATATTGTCAAAATCTTACTACTAATTATAGTCCTTATCTTACATTTGGTGTATTTTTCCAACTCACCCTATTATATATTTTTTTTAATATATTTTTATGGCAGAACTTGTAAACTTACAAAACAATCATGCACATTTGCAGAATTCCCAAACAATACCCCTCTATCAACACACCACACCCTGGTGGAATATTTGTTACAGATTATGAGATAATATCATCTGATTATTACCAGATCCACAGCGTACATTTAACACACTTTTTCCATACTCCCCCATTATCAACACAGTACATCTTTGGCATAGATGCAAGAATATTACATTATAACTGTGAACCACACTCCATAGGTCATTCCAGTTGTATTTTTCCCATGCTCCTCCACATTCCCACCACCCTGCAATACTGATGTACATCTGCTCTAGCTCACAAAGGACACTCTTGCATCTGTACCATCAACCACTATTCTCATCCACCTCTGGGTTTACTGTGCTAGTCAAACCCTAGATTATTCTCTAGCTTTCTGTCAATTGGCATTTACATCCCTAGACTACCATTTTTCAGCCACATCCCCATTTATAAACCAGCTGTTACTCACTATAATGTGTTACCATCAACTCTGTACATTGCCACACTTTTACAGTAAAGCTAATTAAAACTTCTACATACATTAAATATCAGTAGTCCATCTCAGTCCTCCTCTTATCTCCTTTAAGAATCTACCGCCTAACACCAGGTCTTGAAGATATTTTCCTACATTTTCTTCTAGAAGCTTTATGGTTCTTGCTTTTATATTTAGGTATTTGATTCATTTTGAGTTAATTGTTTTATAGGGTGTGAGACAGGGGTCCTTTTTTCCTTCTTTTGCTATGGATATCCAATTTTCTCAGCACCATTTGTTGAATGGACTGTTCTGTCCGAGCTGGATGGGTTTGACAGGCTAGTCAAAAATCACTTGACCATAGATGTAAGGGTCTGTTTTTTTAACCATCAATTCGGTTCCATTGGTCTATGTGTCTGTCTTTATGCCAGTACCATACTGTTTTTATCACTGTGGCTAGGTAATACTGCTTAAAGTCTGGAAATGAGAGTCTTCCAACTTTGCTTTTCCTTTCTAAGATGTTTCTGGCTATTCAGGACCCCTTAACTTTTCCAAATAAATTTGATAATCATGTTTTCCATTTATTTTAAAAATGGAATTTTTATCGGGTTTGCATCGAATCTGTATATCAATTTGAGTAGAATTGACATCTTAATGATACTTAGTCTTTCAATACATGAGCATAGAATATACTTCCAATTATTTAGGTCTTTTTTAAATTTCTTTTAACAATGAGTTGTGGTTTTCTGAATACAAGTACTTTAAATTGTTGGTTAAGTTTATGCCTGAGTATTTGGGTTTTATCTGTCATATTTTATTTTCTCTACCTTTTTGATGCTTTTAGTTACTTTTATTGATATAATCTTCATTTCTAGATTCTCTTCCAGGCCTCTCTCTCCTGTTTTTACTTTTTAGGCTGTAGCACACCCTTTAGTATTTCCTGCAAAGCAGGTCTCTTGGTTACAAACTCTCTCAGTTTCTATTTATCTGTGAATATTCTAAACTTGACCTCATTTTTGAAAGACAATCTTGCCAGATATAAGATTCTTGGCTGGAAGGTTTTCTTTTGCAGTATCTTAAATATATCATACCACTGTCTTCTTGCCTCCATGGTTTCTGATGAGATATCAGCACTTAATCTTATTGGGTATCCCTTATATGTTATGCATTGCTTTTCTCTTGCTGCTCTCAGAATTCTCTCTTTGTCTTTGGCATTTGACATTCTGATTAGTATGTGTCTTGGAGTTGGTCTATTCAGATTTTTTTGGATGGAAGTATGTCGTGCTTCTTGGACATGGATACCCATGTCCTTCAATAGGGTTGGGAAATTTTCTACCATTATTTCTTCAAATATTCCTTCTGCCCCTTTTCCCTTCTCTTCTCCCTCTGGGATACCCATGACATGTGTGTTTGCATGTCTCTTGCTGTCCTTTAGTTCCCTGAGACCTTGTTCAAGTTTTTCCCATCTTGTCTTCATCTGTTCTTTTGTATGGTCACTTTCAGAGGCCATTTCTTCAAGCTCACCAATCCTTTCTTCTGCCTCTTCAAATCTGCTATTATATGATTCCAATGTCTTTTTAATTTCATTTATTGCACCTTTCATTCCCATAAGATCTGCTATTTTTCTGTGCATGCTTTCAAATTCTTCTTGTGCTCATCCAATGTCTTCTTAATACCCTTAATTTCTTTAGCCATCTCATTGAATTAAGGAGATTTGTTTGAATGTCTATGATTAGTTGTCTCAACTCCTTTATGTCACCTGGAGGCTTATCTTTTTCCTTTAACTGGGCCATATCTTCCTGTGTCTTGATGTGGATTCTAATTTTTTGTTAGTGTCTTGGCATCTGGCTTACTAGAGTATTTATTCTGGGTGCAGTTTTTCTCTTTAGTTTAGGGCTTCCTGCCCTTCTCCCTTGCTGGTTATGTAGTAGGAGCCAAGGATGTAGTTGATGCTATAAGCTGTGGGGGCTCAAGCTGCCCTCATTGCCTCAAGGACCAGTGAAGCTTCTCCCAACTTTTTCCTTTGTCAGGGGTAGGGACAGAGCCACAGCTGTGTAGAATAATCCAACTCATGCAGGCCTAGACTGTAGTTACCCAGAGAGACTGATGAAGCATCACGCCCCTTTCTCCCCTGCCTATGGCAGGGATGGAGCTGCAGTGTGGGCAGCAATCTATGCAGTGCAGGTCCAAGGTGGCCACAGTTGACCCGCAGACTTCCGATTATTCAGTCTGTGCCAGCTAAATGTACCTGCAGTTACCTGGACAGGCTGGTGCAGGACCCGTCAGCTTCCTCCCTGCTAGAGGTGAGGCTGAAGCCTAGACTGCGTGAAAGAAACTGGTCTTTAAAGTCACTGTGATTTTCAGTCAGCCCGGCTTCCCCTCATGCTGGGGGTGGAATTAAAATGGCAGTTACCAGCCTCCTTCTGACTTTTACAGGCTCAAACTTTAGCTGTTCTTAGGGTTATACTTTAGCCAGCCGAATTTACTGATCAGTAGCTGAAGTTGGTGGCCAACCGTCTCTTCCTCCCCCCTTTTGGGAAGTGGAGCTTCCAATTCCTGCCACAGAATAGCTCCTGGAGTGGCTTGCGCTGCCAAAGTAGGATGATCACCGGCCTCTGTGGCGTGACTGGTATTTTCCCGAAGAGGCTGGCGCAGCTCTCCCCAGCTTCCTCCCTGCCTGAGATGGGGCTGGGGCTTAGGCTTGAGCGGCAGTCTGATCTAGGTGGAAAAAACCCGGTCCCCACCAGCACTGATTTTCAGTCAGCCCCGCTTCCCCTCCTGTCAGGCGCGGGGTTAAGATTGCAGCCACCGGCAGTCTTTCTGACTTGGACAGGTTCAAACTTTGGCTGTTTTTAGGATTACACTTTAGCCTGCTGAATTTACTACTCAGTAGCTGAAGTAGGTGCCCAACCATCTCTTCCCTGTTTTGGGAAGTGGAACTTTCAATTCCAGCTGCGGAACAGCTCCCGAGGTGGCTTGTGCCTCCACTGGAGGATGGGCACCGGCCTCCGGAGCGTGGAATGCTATGCTCTACATAGGATTCTTCTCTGCAGATGGGCAGTCTCCTCCTTCCATTCTCTTAAGGATGTTGCAGGATGCACTTCTAGTCTCCTGCAGCCCCCAAACAGGTGCTCTAGATAGCTGTGGGTGATCACCAACTGCCCCGTAGCAAGAGTTGATTCTCAGAGCTCTTTACTCTGCCAACATTTTGCTGGTTGTTCTTTTTTTTTTTTTTTTTTAATTATACTTAACGTATTTTATATCATCATGAATTTTTTTTTAAAGATTTATTTATTTATCCCCCGCCGCCCCCCCCACCACCACTTGTGCTCGCTATCTGCTCTCTGTGTCCATTCACTGTGCCTTTCCTCTGTGTCTGCTTGTCTCCCTTTGTTGGGTCATCTTGCTGCGCCAGCTCTCCTCAGACTGGGGGCAGCTTGCCCTCACCAGGAGGCCCCAGGAACCAAACCCAGGGCCTCCCATATGTAGACGGGAGCCCAACCGCTTGAGCCACATCTACTTCCCCCAAAATTGGTTTTTTAAAAAAGCTCTTCCAATACACATCTCTCAGAATGACTAAAATAAAAAAATACCTGACAATACCAGTTGCTGATAAGGATGGGAACTCTCATTAATGACTGGTGGTAAGGCATCATGATACAGTCATAATGGAAGACAGTTTGGCAGTTTCTCGCATAACTAAATATAGTCCTATTATACAATCTATCAATTGCACACTGAGGTATTTACCCAAATGAAGTGAAAACTCCTGTCCAAACAAAACCTGCATGTGTAGCAGCTTTATTCATAATCACTCAAAACTAGAAGCAACCAAGCTGCCCTTCAATAGATGAATGGTACCTCCATACAATGGAACATTATTCAACAAGTAAAAGAAATGAGCTATCTGAAATTGGAAAAGCAATAGCCTCAGGCACCATCAGTCTCCTCCTAATCCAACAGATCTAATAAACCCACTTCAATTCTCTGAGCAGCTGTAGCTTCATACCTCTCTCACTCCCCTTGGTTTATAACACTTCTAGGCCCCCTCCCAACCATCCTTCTCATGCTATTAGTAAGCCCCTGTATATTTAAGCTCCTAACTCAATTTATCTTTTCTAGGATTGATGAGCTCCTTGGCTTGCATCTCTGCATCCCGTCAGATGACAATCTCTCTCCTTGTGTCTGCTCTGACTTCCGGCTTCTGGCTCTTTCCTGTGGCCTTCTCTGTCTTCTGGCTTCCAGTTTCTTCTCTTTTTAAGGTCTCCAGTAATATGGAATAAGATTCACCCTGATTCAGTTGGCCACACCTTAACTGAAAATAACATCTTCAAAAAGTCCTACTTACAAATGGCTCCACACCCACAGGTCTGCAGATTAAGAATTTGTTTTTTGAGGTAGTGCATAACTCAATCTATCACACCAGTGGAAATACTTTTAAAATGAAAGAAAAATAACATTATCAACAAACACTAAAAAATATTGTCACCAGCAGATGTAAACTAAATGAAATACTAAAAGAAGTTCTTCAGGCAGAAATAATCTCAGATTTAAAAAAAAAAAAAAACACGGTAAATATGTACATAAATCTAAATAAATTTTGCCTCTTAAATATTGCCTCTAGCATTTCTAGAAATAAAGAACATCTCATAGTAATAAAAGGCACAACTTACCAGGTATATATAACAATTATAAAGTTGCATGCATCTAATGATATACTCAAAATAGGTAAAGTAAAATTTAACAGAACTGGAACCAGAAATAGAGCCCATGTGTTTCAAAAAAATAATAATAATAAATCCCAGGACAATCACTCTACGTAACAGCTCTTTCTGACTTATGTTAAAATAGAACCACAGACTGTTTTAACAACCAGTCTCCCCTCAGGTACCAAACCAATTATCCCAGATATTCCTTGGCTTACAAATCTCTACCAATCCCTGCCCAGATTCCTGCCTGCTAACTTATACCTAAGCCACCCCAGCAAACCTTATAAAGCCCATTATTGAAGCCACTCAGGGAATTCATTGACTGAATTCATTTGGACAATTGTCCCATTGCCTGTCATGTTTTTATTTAACTCAACTTGGTTTTATTTTATTTTATTTCAATTTGTTAGTTTTTTGGTTTTTCTTTCTTTCTTTTTTTTTTTTTTTTTTTTTTTTTTTGGTCAAAACAGATTTCTTTGGTAGTCTTTTGTAGGAACTTTGATACACAAATATTGATAGAAACATCAAAAGAAACAGCTGCAGAACAGTAAGGCTTGTTTCCAGGGAGCAGAAATTTGGGGGGGGGAGAGGGAGGGGCGGGCAAAGAGGGTGGAACACAACTGGTTTTGTTGTTGTTATAAGCCATGACTTTTAACACTATGTGCACCTACTACTTTGTTACAAATAAAAAATAAATTAAAAAGGAAAAAGAAAGCATTTATTTCCTCCGAATATTTTCAACAGAATATATTCAGTTGAATTTGGTAAATACTTGTAGAGCATCTATTATATGCCAAGTGCTGTGCTAGGCACCAGGAAAACAATCCTGAAAAAGACTGAGCCCCACCTGCAAGGAAGTCACAGTTACCTGCCAGGCCACTGCTTTTAACTTTTCAAAATCAGAGTATAAAAACTCAGGAGCGGTCTGTATTCATTATTAGTTATCTTAGAAAAAATATTAAAAACTCAGTTTTTGTAAGAATTGAAGGATTTTATTACAAGCCCTAATTTATTTATAGCTCAAATTCACTGAAAACCTTTAGTTTTACTTAGCTGAGGTCTTCTGATAATTATTCTTTTAATAATGAATAAATTTTCCATTCCATTTATTAAGTTCTTGCTGTGCTCAGATCCTGCAAATTTTTATTCTCTCATAGAAAATGATATATTTATCTTGCCATAAAAATTGTATAATTAAATTTTTAGCTACCCAGTTGCAGCAACCAGAAATGACTGGTTATATGACTGCTATAATTTCTTAATATTTATTGAATACCAACAATTTCCAGGGGCGTGAGACATATACTACTATGAAATGACATTTGAAATGTTCCTAAAATGTTAAAATATGCATTCCTCTTCAAAATGGAATAGAAAGGTAGGTGGACCTGAGCCAAGAACAGAGTAGAAAGGCCAGATACCAGAGGCCAATACAGCAGCAATTACTGAATACCTGATGTTTAATAAAATTCCATTTTGTCACCAATAAACCAAAGATCACAGCTATCAAGTACCAAAAGAGAAAATGAAAAGTACATGCAGCATAAGCACAGTAAGTTTATATTACAAGGTTCAGGGGTCATGAAAAAAGAAAAAGGTAGAAATCACACAAAAAAAATCTCACCTCCAAACTGGTGCACGGGTGATCAGACAAAGAGCTATGATTATTTGGGAAGGAACAGAGAAAATCTTGCATGCAACCTGAGCAGAATATGTACTCAACTTAGCATGATCTACTAAACTTTCCCCAAGGTCCTCCACCCCCAACTTTCCAGGAATCAAGGCATCCATTCCAGAAAACATTAATTATCAGATATACAAACTTCCCTGTCAATATTCTTAGTTGTCAGATAGACAGTATATACACCTCCAGGCTGAGAAGAACGCTTGGTAAAATAGGAAATAAATGTGAAAATTAAGATAACAGCTAAATCCTAGAAACTAACGTGGCTTTTTTTTTTTTTTTTTTTTTTTTTTTTTTTTTGGATAATAGGGATTCAATGTACAGATACTATGTTAATTTTGTAAGCATTTTTTGTAAGTAAAATATATATCAAATTACAAGAAATTTCTCAACATGAAAATATCATAAAATGCAACCCAGCTGCTCTTAAATTATGAATAAAAGTAAGTGCCAATTCATCAAGCTAATCAAATTATGGCATGTTTTGTTTATAAATGTTGAAACATGCACAGGGACAGACTATAAATAAAAAGTTCAGGTATGATAAAATGAATTTTTTTGTTTTGCAAAAATGCCCAACTTTTCTTTTGTACATTGAAATTATTTAAACTACTTTTAATAAACTCCCCTATGTAACTTTAATTACATTCTTACTTAAGTTCTAAAAATGAAATTTGAAGATTACAAAAACAAGATTGACGTTTCTCACAGAACAGAAAATTTACAGCGGAGGTTTTAAGTTACAATATTCTCTTCAAATCTCTTCCCAGGGGTGATAAACCAGTGCTTTTCACCCTAGAGGCACATTAGAAGATCTTGGGGAACTTTTAAAACCCTCTCAGTAGCCGAGACCCACCACGCCACAGAAACTCTGACTTACTCTGTCTGGGGAGGAGCCTGGGCACATGTGTGGTTTACTGTCTCCTCAGGTGGTTCTAAATGCAGTCAAGATTGAGGATTACTTCCTAAAACAGTGGTTCTCAAAGTGCACTCCTCGGACAAGCATCATCAGCATTGCCAGGGAACTTGTTAAAAATGCAAATCCTCAAACCCACCCCACCCCAGCGAATCAGCAATCCCGGGGGTGGAGCCCAGCAATCTGCACTTTAACAAGGCCTCCAGTGATTCTGATGCCGCTAGATTCCAACCATTAGACTTAAAAGAATATAGAAACAGGAATTGCGAGGTCAGAAGAATGGAGTCAAGAAATGGATTAAGGAATGAGGTGGCCTTTCTTTCTGAGTCCAGGAAGCTCTGTGGTAATTTGGGTGGAAGGGCAGACTTGGTAAATTGGCCTTGCTGTTGACGTTTTTGTAAGTTTACCCAGGAGTAATCAGATCTTGGTGAAGTAAGTCACCCAACAAACTAGTCTGAATTTAGGTTATCCTTATTTGCATGAAATAAGGGAGTGGGGGGATCCTATTCTTGGGGAAGAGAAAGAGAAGGAGCAGGAAAATGATCAGAAGTTTGGTGAGCATGAAAATTAGGAGCTCTAGATGTTTGTTAGAATTAAGTGAGGGGACATACATGCATAACTGCATGTAGATCCACATGAATGCAAAATTAAATTGGTTGGTTTTAGGGACCCTCTAGGGGAGCCCTAGTGACTTTTTTCTCTACCATAACAATTACAAAGTTTGTAACTGTTACAAACAATTCTACT
Source organism: Tolypeutes matacus (assembly GCA_026826555.1). NCBI lineage: Eukaryota > Metazoa > Chordata > Mammalia > Cingulata > Chlamyphoridae > Tolypeutes > Tolypeutes matacus. The sequence continues at coordinate 5,902,053 of JAKSZT010053928.1, forward strand.
TCAGCCCCTTGAGTTAGAGATGGGGTCACTGATCTCTGCATCCCAATGTCTGAATTGTACTTCCAAATGAACAAATACTGAAACTGCAAATCATTTTTTTAAAGATTTTATTTATTTATTCATTTACCCCCCCCCTGCTGCCCGCGCTCGCAGGGCCAGCCAACCACGCCGTGGGGGCGGGGGCGGGGGCAGGGGCGGGCCCACCCTCACCAGGAGGCCCCGGAACCGAACCGGGGCCCCCCACATGGTAAACGGGAGCCCCACTGATTGAGCCACAGCCGCCCCACTGCAATCATTTTTTAAGGTTTCCAATATTTCAGTGAGGCATTGCTGGTAGTTGCTATAAGTCCCTTTGGACACTGTTTTAAATTCTCCTCATTATCAAGTAGCACGTGGTGAGTTTCCACTGTGCAGGTTTGCTAAAATAACAACTGCAGTAACATGCAATATGAATGAGATACAGGCAGTTCCACTTTTGCCAAATGGAGTCAGTAGTTTAGGAACGGGGAATTTACTTCCATCCTATGGTCTCAAGACAAGGATTACACACACTTTTTGAAAGATTAAGGTCACACTAATTATTTTTAAGTAGATTCCCAAATCTTAGGTAGAACCTAATTTAATTGTTGGGGTTAATTAACATCTCTAAATGTCTCAGAGGATTGTATATTAATTAGCAGAGACATTTTCAGTTCAGCTAGGAATCTAGAGCATCGGTGCTCAGCATTTCTAAACATGAGAAAGTTGCTCCATCCGTCCTGGTGAATCTGGTGAATGCTGTACTTAGTGTAATCAAAATCCACGCAAGAAAACACTTCTGTTGAAATGTCAGAGGCTCGCTAAAGCTGGATATTTAGAGGAGAAAAAAAAAACATAAGATTATAGCTGGATAGTTTGCCAGCAAATTTAAAACTGAATGCAGGATTTGTCACTTTTTCCTGTGGTGGTTCTGTGGGACCATATAGATAAGGCCAATCACAGGACTTAGGGAACTGGTCCCAGAATTATCAGCCCAGTCTATTTTTCCAGCTAGAGCCGGCAAGTGAGAGAATTAAATTTCCTTCAGGTAGTGAATTAATAGCATTGACACTGAGAAGCCCTCTTTAGCTGGGGTCCATGTCATTGCCAGGATAGATTGGGGAATATGCTCTTAAACAGCTTCTGAAATAAGTTTTCCATATTAATAAGCATAGGATAAGTGGATCTATATTAATAAATAAATGCGTTTAGTAAAGGAATTTAGGAAAAATACTAATTGGGGTAGAGGTATAGTAATAAATCAGAATATATTATATACGTTATAAATTTTGGTTGGGTAGTACAAATGCCACTGCTCTTTTCTTTCCTTTATACATTATTTATACCTGAAGGCATGTGATACTTAGAATAATTTCATACATTGCACAGATAGTAAAATGTCATGAATAAGTAGTCTTGCAGAGAATATTGAGAAACTCCGTAAGGAGTCATAGGACTCTTTATGAAAGATGTTGATTGGAAAACTTTTAGGGATATAGATATATAAAGCAAGAAAACTAAATCTACTCTTTTATAGAAATTGGAGATATGTTATGGATAGGTGGAGTGTAGAAATGGGAAAAAATGACAAATCAATTAGGATATTGTTACATTTGAATATATCAAAAATCCTTTATTATCATACTAAAGCATAATATGATCATTATTGCCTTCCTTCTACAATCTACCATTCAAGCAGATAATTAGATAAACTAAATCAAAACAGACTATGGTAAAAGAGGTTCATTAATATCATCTTTTATCCATACTTAGTCAGTTACTATGTGGAATTCTACATCACTGAAAATGAAAATAAGAAGATGCTAAAAACCTATTTGGGAGTTAGGTAGTACACTAAATATCTATTGCTGTGTAATAAATTACCACAAAACTTAGTGGCTTAAAACATCATACATTATTATCTCACAATTTCTGTGGGTCAGGGTTTCAGACACTTTATCAGAGTCCTCTGCTTAGGTCTCACACATCAAGGTGTCAGCCAAACTGCATTCTGCTCTGGAGGCTTGCCTGGGGAAGAACCCTCTTCCATGATTATCAGGCTCTTGGCAGAATTTATTTCCTTGCAGTTTTAATATTGAGTTTCTTAATGGTTATTAATTGGAGGCTACCTCTAGCTCCTAGAATTCACCTGCAGTTCCTAGAAGCTACCTGTAGTTCCTAGAAACCTTACACAGTTTCTTGTCACCTAAGTTCCTCAGCACAGCCAATTACTACATCAAGCCAGCAAGAAGATGCTCTCGAGTGAGAGAATCAAGTGATAGAGGTTATGTAATGTAACATAAGCACAGTAGTGGCATCCGTGAACTTTGCTACATTCATTGTTTAGAAGCAACCCTGTTCCCATGCACACTCAAGGGGAGGGGATTACACACAAAGGCATGGACACCAGAAAGCAGAGATGGCGTTGGGGAGGTGAGGAGGGATGGCACCTAAAGTCTGTCCACCACAGGGAATTTAATTACCTTGCCTGGGTTTCATTTTCCCCATCTGTTATGGAGGAATTATGATCTCTACCGCATAGGACTACTGTGTGCATTGAATGAGGATAGAACACAGGACACATAGAGTTAACTATTCGATCCCATTCTCTTCCCTCACCTGCCCTCATAATGTGATAGTTTCTTTTATTTCCCATCTTTTTATTCTTTTTTACTCCCTTGAAGAACTAGGATTCTAATGGCTTTTTTCCAAAAAAAAAAAAAAACGGGGATGATAAATTCTTCCAGGTCTCTTCTGGTCTGACTATTTTGAGAATATTGGTTTAGGAGAGTGCAGGACACTTAAAGACAGCAATGCAGAATGCGATTCTCTTGACTTGGCAATATGGATCAGGAACCATTTTTACTCTGGAGACTCTGGGGTTCATTTCCTACAGTTAAGAGTAAGGAAAGAGCATAGAGCACTTAGCTAGATCCCTCTGTCTTCCCCATACCTCTCTGCTGTGATCAACCCATGGAAGAAGGATGGACTCTTCCATCCAAAATTTGTTCAGATATCTGGACAGGTGATACCACATGTAAACCAGGAGAGTATGGGAAGGTTTATTCCCCACAAAATGGGGAGATCAGGGCAGGCTCCCAAGCAGGTCTAAAAATTGCTTGAGAGAAAGCAAGGAGGGGCAGCTGGCTTTGGTGTTTATTATGGTTGGGGAGTGGGGTAGGGTGAGGTCTCCTGCTGGAGAAGCAAGGTTGGTATGGTTTAGTCATCCCACAGGCACCAAGAGAAAGAGTGTGTGGTTGTAAATTTTCTAAGTTCAGAACCATTTACAAGTTGTATAATTAAAGTGGTAGAATTCAAGGATGCATGCCTGTATCAGTTAACTCCAAGCATGAATGGGTTGATTATGAAGTTTCATTCAATCCTTTCAGTGATCCAATGTAGAAGTCTAGGCCAAAGGGTTTTTATTATGCAGTGAGAGAAGAAATCCCATGGTCTGTTTAAAAATAAACCAAAGGGTACCCTCACCAGGTATTTATATATATATATATATATATATATATATATATATATATATATATATATATATATATATAGGAGGCACTGGGGATTGAACCCAGGACCTCATACATGAGAAGCAGGCTACATCTGCTCCCCACAAGTGTCTTTTGATATCTATCTATCTATTTATCTATCTATATCTATAAATCTATATATCTATCTATATCTATCTAATCTATCTCTCTATCATGATCTCTATCATGATCTATCAAATAAGATTGCAATTGTAAAATAGACTTTATAATCATAATAGCATTTGTCTTGTATCATCTTAAATATGAAAGACTTCTCTGAAAATTCAGTGGTTTTTAAATCAAAGCTAGCATTTCAGGAGGAGAATAATGTATGCACTACTGTTCCATAACAATTTGTATGAGTAGCAGCATATTTTGTACAATTGAGCTCACTCATAGTAAGTATTTAAACTTGTTTGGAAATAACATATCCATGAAGACAAGCAATATAGAAGTAACATTTGTTCTAAATAGAAAAATATGATTCAATGATCTCTCTCTTTCTTCCTCCATAAATATATTTTATTTAGCTTTAATTGGCATCACCCCAATTACTTGTGAAGTTGTGCTTATATTGTTTCTTTTGTTAAATACCATTCCTGTCTTATCTCATTTTTCTATTAGGTTGCTTATCTTTTTTGTTTTATTTTAAGGAGGTTTTTAATATATTCTGGATTCTACTCCTTTGACAGTTAAATACACTACATCTACTTCTCTGATTATGAGCCTGTCTTTTTACCTTTTTTAGGGCATCTTCCAGTTTTCCTGAGAAATTTAGAAGAGGAAAGTTCATGTGATGAACTACAGGCTCTGATCCTACCAGTGGTCTCAACCACACCTGATACTCATCTTCTTCCTCCCCATTATCCATTCTAAAGATCCCTTAACTCAGCTATCACCTTGGCAAGTTTTGGTGGGTTACATGGTGTTTCCCAGATCTTCACTACCACGGTGTCTGAGACCTTGGTTATCACATCCTTCTTAGTCCAGAGCTGCTACAAATGTCCACTCAGAGTTACAAGAGAATAACAAGAAGTGCCCAAGTGGACTATCTGGGTCCCAGACATAGTCCTCTCTGCCTGCACTGGGTAAACACAGCTCTACTTCCTTCTGCTGACCAGTGTCAATAACTCCTGACAGGATGGTGACTTGCTTTTTTGCCTGCTGGTCCCTGAACACAAAGCGTTCAAAGTGACTTGGCAGCAGCCATAGCTTGTCCCCTTGCACAAGCACCCTCTTCAAGGACTAGGACTTTCAACCCTGCAGAGCCCAAAATTGTGGGAATGGGAAGCACACAGGGTAAGTGGGCTACTTTTGCTTCTATCTTTGATTCCCAGACCCGTGTATTTTTCCTGTTGAGGACACAATGCCATATCAAGTTCTCTGATTTAAGGATAGCACCTATCCCTGCAGAGTATCACCTCTGAAGTAGCATTTTGCTGTGCCTTCAGGGGGCTGTTACAGCCTTTTACGTGGCTGGCTGCTTCTGGATTGTGCCGTGTGTGATATGGCGGCTGAGTCTCACTCCCATGCCTCCATCCCTGTGAAGGGGCTCAATGCCAATCCATGTTGCTGGCAGGTTGGCCATTCAGAGGCAGCAGTAGCTAGTACACCAGGATAAGTAGGAGTCCATGCTATTGACCCCATCTGTGCCACCTACATGTGCCTATCATACTAGTTTCAGAATTACTGGTGACAAAGTCTGGCTAACAACAATTGGCTGACTCATTTTGTTTTCTTGATTGTTCAGTGCATCTTCCATGGTTGATACTGTCTGGGAGATATTAATATGTAATATAAAAATTTTCACACTTTGTACCCTTCCCCCTATGTCCATCTGCATCACTCTATCCCAGACACTCTTGTCTTCCATCTTCTAGTTATTTTCTTTTTTAAAAATAATTTTTTTTAATTTTTTAAAAGATACTTAGATTACATAAATATTACACAAAAATTGTAGGGATTCCCATGTGTCCCATCTCCCACTCCTCCCACAACCTCCCACATAAACATCCTTCATTAGAGTGGCACATCACCTGCAATAGATATACATATCTTAGGGCTTTGCCAGTAAGCATGGACCATAGTTCACATTGTAGACCACACTCTCTCCCACACAGTTCTGCATGTTATATGATGATATAAAATGGCCTATATCTGTCATTGCAATGTCCCAGTTCTTTTCTTTCCAGGCCCCTGACCAGCCAGCCAAGCTATTGCCACCAGTTGGAAACTATATATATTCTTGTCTTGGGCCACTTCCATTTCCATGCAAAGTGAATGACAGGTGCACCACTAATACCTTGCCCATTGGGAAAACTTGCCCCCCTCCAATATCTTTCAAGGTATCCCCTGAAAGTGGTTGTAATGGGTCTCTGAGATGTTAGGAGTCCATGCTGAGATTAGATATTAAAAGATTTATTGGGGGAACACCTGTGAAAGATGAAGGAAAAAGGCACAGGAATAGGTGGGGAGAAATTTTAGGCCATGATGCAGGACTGACACCCATGAAAGGAGAGAGAAAGGGAAGGAAGATTGGGAGGAAGGGCCTTAGCCCTCTGAGCTCTACTGCAGTACCTTCACCTTGGTCATTCTTTGGCTGAGTGCAGCCTAGACAAAGCCTGGACACGTGATAAATCCAAAGGCGTGGCAGCTGGAGGCTGTCATTCACCTATGTTCCCTGCAGCAGGTTTTCTTAAAGGGAGAGCTGAGCAGTATACCTCCATGCCTACATAGGCTATGGGATATGCTTTTAGGGTCATTAATTCAATCTCGTTAATGTCTTTTGAGAGACTTGTATAAAGAATGAAATTCTTTTTTAATGATGTTTTGGCTTATTTGGACCCTTCTTTAAATACAACACTGCTTGAGTACTGAATCTACATCACGCAAGGCTTCAATAGTTAAATTTAAATGTTAGGCACCTAATACATTTCCCAGAATATTGTGGGAACCCAGTAGATTTTGTTTGAGATTGATTTCTTGGGAGCATATATAATGAGGAAATTGGAAATGTGAATGCCAAGCTGAGGAATTTGAACTTGATATCATGGTGTAGGGAGACAATGAAGATGTTTTGATCGTAGTATGCTGCAAATGATTGTGTACAGCTGTCTTTTCAGCATCAAGTGAAGTTCTGAGTTTTGTAGCTAAGATGATAGAAAAGTCACTCAAGATCATAAGAACTCCAAATTTCTGGTTTACCATGAACAACAAGCATGTATGGGGTACATAGGTTCTGCTAATTTACAATGATTAAATGTATCATGCAAAGCTAAAAATTTCTTACTTATTGTTTATCTTGGCAACAACCTGGTGAGGGAAATATTATTATCCTCATTCTACAAATGATGAAAATGAGGCTTAGAATATTTAAGTGTCTTATCCAAAGTGAAGCTGTGTCTCAGTCTATGCACTCACTCATTAAGCAAATTTTTAAAATTTATTTTTACTCCAGTAACAGATATATATATATCAGATATATATATAACATAAAATTTGCCATTTTTATAACTGTACAATTCAGTGGCATTAATTACATTGGAAATTTTGTGCTACCATCAACACCATCTATTACCAAAACTTTTTCATTACCCAAACAGAAACTGTACCCATTAAGCAATAACTATCCATCCCCCTCACCACATTCTTCTATGTACTTTCTGTCTCTATGAATTTTCAACAAACATTTTTGAGTGCTTTCTTTATGCATAACTGGTAAAGGAGGTAGAAATCAGATCATGTAGAGCCTCAAAGGCCAGCTTCAGGGTTTTAACCCAAGGGGAATGGAAAGCAGGGAAGTAATATGATAAGATTTCCATTTTTCAAAGCTTCCTCTGGCTCCAGTGTAGTCTATAACAGAAGGAAACCTTGGAGGCAGTTTTGAAAAGCCCAGTCAGGAGTTTCCTGGAGAGGTTTAGGTGAGAGGGTGGTAGTAATGGAGGGGAAGAGAGTAGAAAAATTTGAGAGAACAAATCTTCAGCAATTGGTGGGGTGAAGGAGAGGGAGTTGTTAAAAATAGCTAACAGTTTCTGGAATGAGCAACTGAGTAAATAATGATACTACTTGCTGAGATAAAGGACACAGGTGAAGGACTAGGTCTGGAAGGGAAGATTACGTTCAGTCAACCCCTTGGTCCTAGCTTGATTAAAGCAGCTGTAATATTGGCCACTTCAGATGACTGACTCATCTCCAGCTTGGTTTGCTGGTCTCATAAATACAATGTTTTTACCTTCTGAAAATCCATCCTCCATCCTACCACTAGTTGTCTCTCTCTGAAATAAAGAACTGTTTGATTATCACTATTGCTCAAAAAATATCGCATCTCCCTCCCCTTCCAAGGAATAGAATCCAAATATTTCCCAACTTGCCACCACAGTTGGCCTACAATGCCGAAGCAAACTTGTTCCTGCCTAGTTAGGCCTGTAGGATTGTTCTCCACACAATCTTACTAGGTTACATATCTTTCCCCTGCTCGGGAGAGGCAAGAAGCCATTCTCATCTTCCTCCTGGATGTGGGTCCTGATGTCTAGCATGGAGATCTACACATTTTAGCAGAGAAAGTCAGTGTTTCCCAACATACCAATTCTCCTGGGTTTTTTTCTTTCTTATTCGTTGCTCCTACTCAGTTGCTTTGGCTGATGTCTCCTCATTTCCCTAACCTCTTAAAAATAAAGTGCCCCCAGCCTCAGTCCTTTAATCCCTCTGTAACTAAATTCACTCCCACAGTGATCTCATCCAGCCAATCCCAGGTTTTTAAACAGAATCTGCACGCTGAAAACTCCAAATCAAAATCCCTGGCCAGACATCTCCCCTGAATTTTAAGCTTATGTATTCCTGTATCTGCTGGGCATCTTCACTTGGACACTAATAAACCTCTCAAATTTAACATATCCCAAACTCATCTCCAATTATATCGCCTCAAACCTGTTCCATCTGTTGTCCTCTCCAGCCTCACAATGTATCAGCCCAAAAACTATGAAGTCAAACTTAACGCCTCTTTTTCTCTTCAACTCCACATCCAATCTGTCACAAAATTCTGTGGGCTCTACCTTCAAACTATGTTCAGAACCCAACCACGTTTTACTTTCTGCTATCTTCACTATTACCACCTTGGTCCAAGCCACCACAATCTATTACCTAGAGTTCAGGAATTCTTAACAAGGGGTCCATGAGCTTGAATTGAAATTCAAAAAACATTATTCTTGTGGGGACATGTAGGTGTGGGTGTGATATATTTATTAAATAATATACAGTATAGTGTGGATTTAATAAGGGGTCCATGGTTTTTACCTGACTGGCATAGGAGTCCGTGGAACAAAAAAGGTTAAGAACCCTTGACCTAGACTATTGCAATGACCTCCTAACTAGTTTTCCTGTAGTTACCCTTGACCTATGCCTTAGGGTGTGTGGCAGTTTGATGTAATTATGAATTCCAAAAATATAATTGAATCATTCTTGTAAACTGATCTGTTAATCTGGGCATGATTAGGTTAGGATTAGGGCGTTAAGCCCCACCCCTTGGTGGGTGAAGAATTGAATATAAAAGGCAAGGCAAAGGACAGTTGAAGCAGTCTTTTTTTTTTTTAATTTTTTAACTTTTTTTTTTTTTTTTTTTTTAAGATTTTATTTATTTATTCATTTATCCCCCCCTTGCTGCTTGTGCTCTCTGGGTCAGCTAACCACGCCGCGCGGGCGAGCTTGCCTTCACCAGGAGGCCCTGGGAACCGAACCCGGGGCCTCCCATATGGTAAACGGGAGCCCCACTGATTGAGCCACAGCCGCTTCCCGAAACAGACTTTTGAGAAGCAGTTTTGATGTTGGAAAAAGGCCCCAGGAGAAGAGAAGCAAGCCGTTCACCTGATCGTCTACAGCTGACCTTTTGGAGGAAACAGGAGCTAAACCCGGAGAGAAACGCACCCCCGGGAAGAGAGGAACCCCAGAAGTCTGAACCCTGGCAAACGCCGGCAGCTGTCTTGCTCTAACACGTGACAATGAACTGTGGTGAGAGAAGAAACTTGATGCTTTATGGACTATTATCTGTGGACTTCTGCCCCAAATAAATACCCTTTATAAAAACTAACCCATTTTTGGTATTTTACATTAGCACCCCTTTGGCTGACGAATACAGGGTGGATGTTATGGGTTGAATTGTGTCCCAGAAAAAAAAGATGTGTTGAAGTCCTACTTCCTGATACCTCAGAATGTGACCTTATTTGGAAATAGAGTTGTTACAGATGGAATTAGGCAAGTTAAAATGAGGTCATTCTGCAGTAGGGTGGGCCCTTAATCCCATCTGGCTGGTGCCCCTGTAGGAAGGGGAGAGGAGATACAGAGAAGACAGCTATGCAAAGACAGACTTTGAGGCATGCCACAAACCAAGGAACCCAAGGATTGCCAGCCACTGCCAGAAGCCAGGCTGAGGCATGGAACAGGCTCTTTCCTAGAGACTGCAGAAGGAGGGTAGCCTTCTGACACCTTGATTTCAGACTTCCAGTGGGACGATGCATTTCTGTAATTTTAAGCCATCCAGTGTGTAGTAGTTTGTTACGCCAGCCCCAGGAATCTAAGACAGCAGGCTAGATTGTAATAACAAATCTATCTCCAAATCTCAGTGGATTAAAGAGCAAGATGTTTCTTTTCTATGTAACTGTCCAGGGCTGGGTTCAGGTCTGCAAAATAGCTTTCCACCACACAGCCAGGCAGTACCCAGGTTGACAGCTGCTCTGCTAGTCTCATGGCCACACCTGCATGAAAAAGAGGATGGAAATATGGTCTCTTGTCTGGCCAGCTGCTTCCCAGTGACATCGCCACACCATGGAGGACGGAGAATGGATTTGGTGACTATCTCTGCCATATTCCCTAGAGATCATTCTCAACCCAGAGGCCAGAGTCTCAAATACGAATTAGATCAAGTCACTCCTCTGCTCACAGTCTTCTAGTGGCTCCCTATTTCACCTGCATTAAAAGTCAGTGGCCTCCAATGCCCCCGTGATCTAAGCCATCATTCCTTCTCTAATCTCAAATCCTTCTACCCTCCCCCGCCTCTCACCTTAGCCAAGTGGTCTTTTTGCTGTTCCTCAAATATGCTAGCCTTGTTCCCACCTCAGGCCCTCTATATGGCTGGAATCTCATCTCCCAGGTACAGGAGTAATTCATTCCCTCACTACCTTCAAGTCCTTACACAAATGTCGATTTTCAATAAGGCAGATTTTTACTTCCCTGTTTAAAATTACAGCCCCCTCCCACCCTGCCCACTGAGATTCTCCATGCCCACTACCCTGATTTTTCTTTTCCATATCACTTCTCACATTTAGACATTCTATATAATTTACTTATTTATTGTATTTGTTGCCTCTCTTCCTTGACTAGAATAAAAACTCTATTTTATTTACTCTTATTTTCCCAGCATCTAAAACAATGCCTGGCCCCATAATAGGTGCTCAATAAATATTTGTTGATGAACAATAGAAGCCAAGAGTGGAGCCTGTTACTTATAGGTATTGATAATTCCTATTCCATCCCATGCTTAGGGACTACTGCCTCCCAGAAGTGTGCCAAATCTGACAAAGGGAATCAGGAAAGGGAGCACTAATAGACTGGTACAACTCTATCCCTATACACAAATTAAAATTAAATAAGATAAAAACCCATAACATACATGCCTGCTACTAGTGATCAGAAGCTTCATCTTCACTGGGATTGAGGCAGCATTATGTAATAAATAAAGACATTGAGCCTTATTTTGACTTCTTGTCTTGTTCCTACCACCACCACCCCTCCCCATGAATTAATAACAGTGGCTAATATAACTGCTACTAAACCATTATCAAAGAGAATGAAAATCTCTCAGGTTATTATAATCTAAGACAATAGAGATTGCAATTGTAAGGTAGCACATACGAGCTCAGAAATAAGCCAGACTTAGTAAGCCTGCTGCCAGTCAAAGGATATAGTTCAGTCTCATGCTATAATTTATATTTCCCCTGAGTTGTTTCACAGCTTAGGCAATGAGCTAAAAGTCACTGAAAAGAAAGAGAAGTGTCAATCCCTGAAGTTAATCCTAGATTTTTCCTTTGTCTCATTGGCTCCAGGACCTCTGTAGTTGCTCTAAAGACCTGTGGTAAGCTGTCCTAAGCCAGGAGAAATGCCTGAAAGTTGTCTTATTTCCCCTGGCTAGAGAGCTTTGACCAGTTGCCAAATTCACTAATTTATTGTTGGAGTCAAGTCCTCAGTGAATGCATGTTGTTTCCAGACACAGTGACTCCTGTAGATATAAAGGAAAAAAGGATAGTAAAATTCACTCTTCCAATTATTCAGCAAATATTTACTGAGCATCCATTATGTGCCAAGTTTGAACATAGGGCATTTGATGATGAGCAAAATAGAATGAACCCGTCCCAGAGCTTGTTCTTAAAGCAATTTTTCTGGTTATGTTGCCTATGCTTCTCATTTCTGTTTTTTTTTTTTTTTTTTTTTGGGGGGGTTTTTTTGTTTTTTTTTTTTTTTACTTCCAGAGCCATACAGCATTAATTTCTGAAATATTACTATTGCTTGCTCCCATAAAAGCAATTTCATTTTCATTAATGACAGATATGAAGCAATCATAAATTTTATTTTTTAACTTTTTATTCTGAAATAATTCTTCTATTTTGTAATGAGATGTAACATTTGTGTACTAGTTTTCTATGCTCATCCCCACTTTTAGTGCTAGATGTCTTAGTTTGCCAAGGCTGCTATGACAAATACCACAAACTGATTGGATTAAACAATAGGAATTTATTGGCTCATTGTTTGGAGGCTAGAAGTTCAAAATCAAGGTATCCACATGATCAAATTTTCTCCAAAGTCTATGGCATTCTGGTAGTGGCTTGCCAGCAATCCTCGGTGATCCTTGGCTTGTAGATGCCTCTCTGCCTCCACCACATCATACTCTGTCTTCTATCTCCTCCTCTGGCTTCTACTGACTAATTGCTTCTGAATTTCCTCTGCTTATAAGGACCTCAGCCATATTGGGTTAATGCCCACCCTCATTCAGTTTGGCCTCACCTTAAGGAGTAACATCTTCATAGGTCTTATTTACAAATGGGTTCACACCCACAGGACTGGGGGTTGGGAGCTGAACATGCCTTTTGTGGGGACATGATTCAATCCCCAAAACATGTGCATTTATCTATTTTTAAATACTCACCGTCAGTAATTTTGCTGAAGTTTTTCCAGTCATCGCTTGATTTTATGAAGTTTATCCTCTGGAAGCTCCTCAAAAAAGGGCTATTGCGTATGTAATTCCCTAAGTTCTTGTCAGTTTATACTTCTAGTGTTTGATATTTGAAGGATGGCATGGCTGGATATAAAATCCTTGCTTCACATTTTTTTCCAATAAGTTTTTAAAAAACACCACTTCATTGTTGCCTTGCTTTTTTATGTTGGTTTTGAAAACTTTGATGCCAGTCTATTCTTTTGCCTTTGTAAGTTATTTGGTCCTTTTGCCTGTGGGCCTTGAGGGTTTCATTTTTCTCTTTGAAATCTAGTGGTTTTAGTAGGCTTTATCTTGGAGTTTCATCATTCTGGGTTAACTTTCTCAGATACCAGTCAGATCTTTGTGTAAACACAGGTCTTTTTCCACTTATGAAAAGATATCTTAGATTACAGTTTTAAATATTAGCTATGTTTTATTGCTTTGTTTTGTTTTTTCAGGGACTCTGATAACTTGGCTATTATCCCTTTTTTGCCTGTCTTCCACTTCTTCAACTTTTCCTTTAATCCTTTTTACTTTATTTATACCATTTCCATTCTCTTCATTGTTTTTCCACCTTTTTTCAATGCCCCGTATTAAGGTCCTTTATTTGAATCTACTCTTCCTTGGACACTTTGTAATTTATTGTTATTTTTTTACTGTTGCCTTTATTTATTTATTTATTTTTATCCACTTTTACACCCCCATCCCCACCCCCGTTTTTGCTGTTTTCATGTCATTTCCCATACAAGATGATCATATAATAAATCAGGCTTGGTTTATCACCAGCATTCTAAAAACCAGACCTAGGGAGAAAAACTAGATCTGGGAACACATGCATGGTTTCTAAAATAGCAAATGTTTAGCCTACCCTGATTATTACAAAATCAGGACAGCAAGAATATTCACATTGTAATTTATTCTTTATTTCTAAGATAATTTAGGCCCTGTTTTTTGTCCATTTTATTTTTAGTTTTTGTATTTATGATTTAAGGTAGTTTTCATATCTTCAAATGCCTATTTCAGTATGTTTAATTCTGTTTAATGTGGGAACTTAAAGTTTTCTTCTCTTTCATAGTTGTTTTATCAGGGAGAATTTTCTTCAGTTGATAAGTGTGAGATTCTATTTCCTGATTTTCACAATCTAGTCATTCATTTTTATGGGTATTGGAGTGTTTTGAAGATTCCTGGTTTAATTGCATCATCTCATGTTGGTATAGCAAAGTCCAGGTACTTTGGTTGGGGTTTTGATTCCCTTTGGTGAAGCTGGGAGAGTTGAGAGTCTTCTAAGTTTACATTTGTCTTTGTCTTGCATGAACCTAAATATCCCTCTTAATTCTTTTCCTCTTCCAACCTGTAGTAAATTGATTTTTTTAGATGTTCAATAATAATTTATTGAAAAATATGTTCAAATGAATCTCATTTATAATCCTCGCACCTGTGGGTGTGAACCCATTTGTAAATAAGGCCCTTTGAAGGTATATTATCAGTTAAAGTATCAACTCAGACTCATTTGTAAATAGGATTTTCTAAGTTCCGGTTTAGGTGTGGCCAAACTGAATGAGGGGGGCCTTAATCAGTAAGAGAGGAAATCCAGGGGCAGCCAGAGGAGCCAGAAGCCAGAAGTCAGCAGAAACCAGAAGAGCAAACACAGGCAGAGAGAGATGCCCATGTGACGGAAGACAGAGATTCAAGCCAAAGATGCCCAAGGATTTGCAGCGAGCCAACACCAGAAGGCTAGGACTTTGGGGAGAAATCAGAACTTTGCAGACATCTTGATTTTTGACTTCTAGCCTCCTAAAAATATGAGCCAGCAGATCCTTGTTGTTAAGCCAACTCATTGTATGATATTTGTCACAGCGGCCCAGGCATTTTGTGCTTCAGAATTATGAGTTTCAACCTCTCTCCCACGCCGTCTATACTTGAAGGTACTTAAATCATGCCTGGCCCTTTAAATAACCTGTACGTCAAAGTTCCTTCCCTGACGCCCATGTTCTGATATGCCTGGACATGTTTTTTAGTATTTTCAAACTTAGAATGGAATTAGTCTTTCTGTTGGTAGATTAAAATCAAACTTAGGATCCTTCATTAGCTTCCTATTTTCTCTTCCCTGAAGTTTTTCTGGGTCTTCTTTTGTCTGCCTCAGAGCTTTGCAGCAGGACAGGGGTGTACTGGAAGTATAAGAAAGTGCATTCTGGATTTTGGTGATTATTGCCTTATTCACAGTTATTTTGAGGTTTGGACATTTTCTGTCCTCATGTTATGCTGAGGGTGTGGCTCACATGCAAACTGATCTTTTCCTTCCTCTATTTTGTATTGTTTGGGGAGGATCTATTAGAAGGCAAGGAGCTATACTGCTACCATTTGTTGTCAACTACCCAGCAGTCCATTAACTTCATTTTTTCCTTAAACCTGGCAATCACTGCTATCTACCTACCAATTTCCATCTTTCCTTCATTCTTTCTTCCTCACAAAGCCCTGATTTGCAATAGAGGAAGCAAACACGCAATGGAGGAAACAAATAAGCAGTTTTTGTTATTACTGTTTTTTAAATGCAGGCTCCTGTGGCCAGGTAGCACAGTTTTGTCATTGAGATATAAGAAGAAACTTACTGGGTGGGGCTTCCGGGAAAGTCTGACCGGCAATAAAAACAGTCAGACTCAGTTGGAAAGGCCTTTTGCCCCTTTTCTTTCCCTTTTTTTCTTCCTGGAACTCAGACATGATGCCTGGAGGAGTAGCAACTATTTTATGACGATAAAGATGAAAACCAAGGACTATGGAATAGAAATATAGAAGAAGCCTCAGTATTTACGGAGCTGCATTAGCCCTGGATTATCTATCCCCAGACTTCTGGTTATGTTAAGAAATATAAACTCTTTTCTTGAATAAGGCACTGTTTGTCAGGTCTCTATTCAGAGCTGTATATCTTGACCAATTTCTTGATACTATGAGACAATTCCTCTTTTGCATGACAGAGATGATCATTTTCATTGCTCATATGGTCTAGGGTCCCCCTGACCACTGCATGTGCTATTCTTTGTGTATCTGTTGTGTGTAAAGACACTCAAGATTTTTATCATTGTAGCTTTGCATAGCGAGTGATAAGCATCCCCATAGGTATGTTTCTTCTGCAGTCCAAGAACTTTTCTTCTTTTAGTATTTCCCTTGGAAAACTGTTATAAATAAGCAGGGCTTAAAACGCCCATACAAACAAGTCACTAGCCAAATTTCTTATTCACTTATTTATTCATAGTCACAACATGAGATACAAGATGCGCCTCGCCAGGAGTCAGGAGAGATGTGATGCAACCAGTGAGGGCTGTGCATGTGTGGTACGACCGTGCCAGGTGTGGGAGTGTGTGTACTGTGGTTCCTCCACCTGGGGAGGGAGGAGGAAGCTAAGGAAGGCAGAGCTAATTTGTGAAGAAAGGAGGTAGGGGAGCAGAAAGGAGCTTACAGTAGCTAAACAGGGAGGGTTCCAAATGGAAAAACTCAGAAAATGTTAACTCTAAATTGAAAATGAAATAGAAAAATGGGTGAGGTATATAATGATTTTTGCTTCTTTTGTTTCTTTTATCACAGGTGGATTTACATTCTGAACGGAATTGCTTGCGTATAGTGAGTGCTCAATTATTACTTTTGGATAAAGGATTGAGTCAATAAACTTTGAGGTGAGGAATAATTAATTATATTCCAAATAGACTACATGGTCATGTACCAACTAAATGTTTTAGGCCCAATTTCTCTATTTTTTAATAATATATTGTCGGCAATTACCTTAGTTCACTGTGAATAATGTCTAATAAAATATTCTTAGTAGAAATAAGTTAATTCAGAAAATAATTCTATAATCTACAGTGCTATCTACTACAAACATGTACTAAAATCTATATTACCATCAGATACCATTACAACTTTTAGTATTGGGCTTTCTGTTTTATGGACCCTCAATAAATAATTTTTTTTTTCCTTATTAGAGAAGTGTGAGCATATAAAACAACCGTGCATAATGTGAGAACTCCCATACATCACTGCTTCACAAACGCCTTACATTGTTATGGAACATTTGTTACAGATTAAAAAGACGATGATCAGACTATTATCACTAACTATGGTCCATAGCATACATTTGGTGTATTTTTTTCATACACCTCCTATTAGTAACACTATGTATTATTAGTATGTACATTTGTTATATTCATGAGAGAACACTGTCATATCTGTACTGTTAACCACAGTCCATCTTCTACCACATGGTTCACTGTGTTATACAGCCCCATGCCTTGTAGATTCTATCCAAAGTGTACACTCAGAGGCTCTCACTTTCATCACAAAGTTCTGCAGTCATCACCCCAGTAAACCTTTGAACATTTTCCTTAGTTAAAAAAAAAAAATCCCATATCCCCCTATTATTGACCCTTAGTGTTGATATAGCACCTTCTTCGGCATTGATACAAGAATATTACCATATTGCTGTTACCCACGGTCCATAAGTTACATTAATTGTACTTTTCCCATGCATCATTATATTCTTACGACCTTGTAATAGTGACATACATTTGTTCTAGTTCATGGAAGAACGTTCTTGTATTTGTACTATTAATTGCAATCCTCATCCACCTATGGGTTCACTATGTTATTCAGTCCCTAAATTATTCTTTAGCTTTCTTTCAGTTGATATTTATATCTCTAGACTACCCCTTTTAGTCACAATCCATATATAAACCAGCTGTGTTAGTTATATTCACTATAATGTGTTACCATATCTCTATCCATTTTCACACTTTTACATTCAAGCTAATTGAAAATTCTATATACTTTAAGCATCAGTACCCTTTCTCAGTCCTCATCCTATCTCCTAGTAACTTAATACAGTTTAGGTTTTAACTCCATGTGTTTATTCTTAGTATTTAGTTCATTTTAGTGAGATCATACAATATTTGTCCTTTTGTGTCTGGCTTATTTCACTTACATAATGTCCTCAGGGTTCATCCATGTTATCATATGTGTCCCAATTTCATTTCTTCTTACAGCAGCAGAGTATCCATTGTATGTATATATCACATTTTGTTTATCCATTCACTGGTTCATGGACACCTGGTTATCTCCACCTTTTGGCAATTGTGAGTAATGCCACTATAAACATCCATATGCAGATGTCTGTTCATGTCACTTTTTTCAGTTCCTCTGGATATAGTCCTGGTAGAGGGATTGCTGGATCATATGGCAGTTCTATATTTAGCTTCCTGAGGAACTGCCAAACTGTCTTCCAAGAGGCTACAGCATTCTACATTCCCACCAACAGTGAAGATGTCCACATCTTCTCCATACTTGTTTTTCTGTTTTTTTAAATAATGGCCAGTCTGAGTGTAAGATGATATCTCTTTGTAGTTTTGATTTGCATTTCCCTAATAGCTAGTGATATTAAATATTTTTTTCATGGGCTTTTTTGCCATTTGTATTTCCTCTTAGGAGAAATGTCTAAGTCTGTATTAGTCAGGGTTCTTTTGGGAAACAGAATCAACAAGAGATATCTGTAAATAGCATGAGATTTATAAGATTCTCTCATATGATCATAGGGATGCACAAGTCCAGGTTCCGGAGGGGGGCTGCAAACTAGGGGCTCCAGTGAAAGTCCAATGAAAATCCTTGATGAGTTTCTGGGAAAACAGGCTGGGAAATTCTCTCTGAATGCTGAAATCACTTCCCCCTTTTAAAGTATTCAACTGATTGGATAAAGCATCACTCATTGCTGACAGAAATCTCCCTGGTCGATGTAGATGTAATCAGCCATCTATGCAGTAAACTCACCGATGAGTAAAGCCCATAATTGTCCTTGCTCTATGTATTTGGTTAAGTTTATTACTAAATATTTGATTCTTTTAGTCTCTATTGTAAATGGAATTTTTCCTGACTTCCTCTTCAGATTGCTCATTACTAGTATATAGAAACACTACTGATTTTTGTGTATTAATCTTGTATCCTGCCACTCTGCTGATTTTTTTCATTAACTAGAGTAGCTTTGTTGTAGATTTTTCTGGATTTTTCAAGGTATAGGATTAAATCATCTGAGAAAGCAATAGTTTTACTTCTTCCTTTCCAATTTGGATGCCATTATTTATTTTTCTTGCCTGATTGCTCTACCTAGAACCTCTAGCACTGTATTGAACAATGGTGGTAAGAGTGAACATGCTTGTCTTGTTCCCTGTCTCAGTGGGAAAGTTTTCAGTCTTTCACCGTTGAGTCCAATATTAGCTGTTGGTTTTTCACATATGTCCTTTATCATGTTGAAAAAGTTTCCTTCTATTCCTATCTTTTGGAGCGTTTTTATGAACAAAGGATACGGGATTTTTCCCGTGTCAATCGATAAGATGATGTGATTTTTCTTCTTTGATTTATTAATGTGGTGTATAATGGTGATTGATTTTCATCAGTTGAACCACTCTTGCATGCCTGGGATAAAACCCACTTGATCATGATGATCAATTCTTTTAATGTGTTGTTGGATTTGATTAATGAGTATTTTGTTGAGGATTTTTGCATTTGTAACAATTTTCTTTTTTCATAACATATTTATCTGGCTTTTGGTATTAGGGTAATATTGGCTTCATAGAATGAGTTTGGTAGTGTTCCTTCCTGTTCAATTTTTTGGAAGAGTTTGAGTAAGATTGGTATTAAATCTTCTTTGAATGCTTGGTAGAATTCACCTGTGAAGCCATCTGATCCTGAGTTTTTCATTTTGGGGAGTTGTTTGAGGACTGTTTCATTCTCTTTGCTTGTGATTGGTTTGTTGATGTCTTCTATTTCTTCTAGGGTCAGTGTAGGTTATTCATATGTTCCTAGGAATTTGTCCATTTCATCTTCATTGTCTAGTTTGTTGGCATACAGTTGTTCATAGTATCCTCTTATAGCTCTTTTATTTCTATGGGGTCAGTAGTAATGTCCCTCTTTGCATTTCTGATTTTATTTATTTGCATCTTCTTTCTTCTTTTCTTTGTCTAGCTAAGGGTTTGTCAATTTTGTTGATCTTGAAGAACCAACTTCTAGTTTTGTTCATTCTATCTATTGTTTTTTGTTCTCAATTTCATTTATTTCTGCTCTGATCTTTGTTATTTCATTCCTTCTTCTTGCTTTGGTAATACTTTACTGTTACTTTTGATTTTATTAATTCTGTGTATTGTTTTTCTGTTCTCGATTTTATGTATTTCTGCTCTGATTTTTGTTCTTTCATTCCTTCTGCTTGCTTTGGGAATAGTTTGCTGTACTTTTTCTAGTTCTTCCAGCTGTGTAGTTAGGTCATTGATTTTAGCTCTTTCTTATTTTTTAATGTTAGAATTTAGGGCTATAAATTTTGCTCTCAGCACTACTTTTGCTGCATCCCATAAGTTCTGTTATGTTGTGTTCTAGTTTCATTAGTCTTGAGATATTTATTGATTTCTCTTGCAGTTTCTTCTTTGACCCACTGATGATTTAATAGTGTGTTGTTTAATCTCTATATATTTGTTAACTTTCCCTTTTTCTGCCTGTTGTTGGTTTCCAGCTTTGTTCTATTATGATCAGAGACAGTGCTTTCTATAGTTTCAATCTTTTAAATTTATTGAGATCTGCTTTGTGATTCAACATATGATCTATCCTGGAGAAGGATCCATGAGCATTTGAGAAGAATGCATATCCTGCTGTTTTGGGGTGCAATGTTCTGTATATGTCTGTTAGGTTTGTTCATTTAAATATTATTCAAGCTCTCTGTTTCTTTATTGATTCTCTATTGATCTTTTGCCCAGATGATCCATCCAATAATGAGAGTGGTGTATTGAAGTCTCCAACCATTATTGTAGAGATATCTATTTCTCCCTTCAGTTTTGCCAGTGTTTGCCTGATGTAATTTGGGGCATCCTGGTTAGGTGCATATACATTTATGATTGTTATTTCCTCCTGCTGAATTACCCCTTTATTAGTATATTATGACCTTTCTTGTCTCTAAATAACAGCTTTGCCTTTAAAGTATATTTCATCTGATGTAAGTATAGCTACTCCATCTTTTTGTTGTTGTTATTGCATGCATGGAATATCTTTTTCCAACCTTTCATTTTCAATCTATTTGTACCCTTGGGTATAAAGTAATTCTTTTATGGACAGTACATAGATGGTTCATATTTTCTTATCCATTCCACCAGTCTGTGTCTTTTGATTGGGGACTTTAATCCATTACCATTCAATGTTATTACTGTAAAGGAAGTTCTTACCTCACTCATTTTGACCTTTGGGTTTTATCTGTCATATCTTATTTTCACCACTCTTTTTACACTTTTAGTTACTTTTTCTGATATAATCTTTATTTCTAGACTCTCTTCCAAGCCTCTCTACTGTCTTTTCTTTTTAGGCTTTAGCACTCCCATTAGTATTTCTTGCAAACCTGGTCTCTTTGTTAGAAACTCTTTCAGTTGCTGTTTATCTGTGAGTATTCTAAACTCAGACTCATTTTTAAAGACAATCTTGCTGGATATAAGATTCTTGGCAGGCAGTTTTTCTCTTTCAGTATCTTAAATAAATCATACTACTGCCTTCTTGCCTCCATGGTTTCTTATGAGGAATCAGCACTTAATCTTATTGGGCATCCCTTGTACATGATGAATCACTTTTCTCTTGATGCTCTCAGGATTCACTCTTTATTTTGACATTTGATATTCTGATTCATTTGTGTCTCAAAGTAAGTCTAATCAGGTTTATTCAGATGGGAGTGCATTGTGCTACTTGGACACAGATATCTATGTCCTTCAATAGGGTTGGGAGATTTTCTACCATTATTTCCTCAAATATTCTTTCTCCCCCTTTTCTGTTCTCTTCTCCTTCTGGGATACACATGACATGTATGTTTGCATGTCTCTTGCCGTCATTTAGTTCTTTCAGACCCTGTTCAATTTTTCCCATTCCTTCTTTATCTATTCTTTTGTATATTCACTTTAGGAGGCATTGTCTTCACACTTACTGATCCTTTCTTCTGCCTCTTCAAATCTGCTGTTACATGCTTCCAGTGTATTTTAAATTTCATTTATTATGCCTTTCATTCCCATAAGATCTGCTATTTTTCTATGTATGCCTTCAAATTCTTCTTTGTGCTTACCCAGTGTCTTCTTGATTTCTTTAATCTCTTTAGCCAGCTCTTTGAATTTTTTAAGGAGATTTGCTTGAACATCTGTGACTAGTTGTCTCAACTCCTTTATGCCATCTGGAGGTTTAGTTTGTTCCTTTGGCTGGGCCATATCTTCCTGTTTCTTGGTATGGGTTGTAATTTTTTGTTGGTATCTTAGCATCCGATTATTAAACGTATTTTTTCTTGGCCTTTTTTCCTCTTTTTTTTAGCACTTTCTATTTGATTGACTTTATGCTACATCCCCTCTTTGATACTTAGTTCAACTTAATTTGGAGCTTTATAGTAGCTTGTGTTTAGCCAATCTGAATTTTTTCAGCTCTTTTTCATCTGTTTCTTGCCCTTTTCCCTTTGCTGCTTACAGAATAGCAGCCAAGGAGGTGCTTGGTACTGTAAGCTATGGAGGCTGTAGGTGCCCACGTTGCCCCAGGAATGATGATGCTTCTCCCACCTTTCTCCCCTGCCAGGGATAGGGAAGGAGCCACAGCCATGTGCAGTAATCCAAGCCATGAAAGCCAAGACTATGTGTAGTTGTCTAGAGAGGCTGATGAAGCTCATCACCCCTTTCTTCCTTTCCTGGGACAGGATGTAGCTGCAGGTGTTGGCAGCAAACTAAACCGTGTGAGTCAAACTGACCACAGTTGCCTGGTAGACTGATGAAGCACCAGCCCCCCTCCTTTCCTGCCAGGGACTGGAATGGAGCCTCTGGTGCACCCCAAAATCTAGTCCATGAAGGCCAAAAGCAACTACAGTTGCCTAGAGAGGGTTTGGGAGCATTGTCGCTCCTCCTGCTCTGTCAGACATGGGGATGGAGCCAGAGATGTGTCCAACAGTCCAGTTCATGTGAGTCGAAAATGCCTGCAATTGTCTGGAAAGATTGAAGAAACACTACCCCCTTCCTATCCTATCTGGGGCAGAGATGTATCCACAGGTTTGCCTACCAGTCTAGTCCATGTGGGCCAAAAGTGCCTGTATTTGCCAAAAAGGCCTGCTACTGATCCCTGCAGCTTCCTCCCTGCCTGAGGTGTTGCTAGAGCCTAGGCTAATGCTGCAATCCAAGCCAGTCCCTACCTTCACTGTGATTTTCAATCAGCCCTGCATGTGGGGTAGAGTTAAGACGGAGGCTACTGGACTCTTTCCAACTTGGATAGGTTCAAACTTTAGCTCTTCTTAGGATTTGACTTTAGTCAGTCAAATTTACTAATCAGTAGCTGAAATTGGTGCCCAACCATGTCTTCCTCTCCTGTTTTGGGGATGGAGCTTCCAACTCCAACCAGGGAATAGCTTCCAAGGTGGCTTGTACCGACAGTGGAGGATGGGCATCAGCCTCCAGGGTGTGGAGTGCTCTACTCATGAATCTTCACTGCAGATGGGCAGTCTTCTCCTTCCATTCTTCCAAGGATGTTGCAGGATGCTTGTCGGGTCTCCCGGGCCCCCAAAACAGATGATTTAGCTAGCACTGACTGATTATTACCTGCACTGTAGGACAAGCTGACTCTTGGAGCTCCTTGCTCTGCTGCCATCTTGCCCTGTCTCCCAATAAATAAGATTAATAAATGTTATAGAGGTTTTTAATAAATTATTAAATGACCATGACATCACAGTTAATCAGTGGCAAAACTGGGGATTTATCCTCAGTTTCATGCTTCCTAATGCATCCCCTTATCCAATAAAATCATGCTTTTGACCAGAGCAAAAGTCTATGCAGATGTTTTAGGTAATAATCATCTCATTTCTGGTCTGAAATCAGTGCCTATTCGAAAGTGAAGTTTGAGGGAAGTTCCAGGAAGAGGTTTTTCTCCACTACTGCTTTCTGTACTTATATTGTCCTTTTGAATTTCTTCCCAAAGATGAGTCATGGCATGCCTGATGGAAATCTAGAAATCTTGTAGACTCCTGGGTGGCAATGCAAGCCAGCTACCACTAGACCAACTAGGAAAATACCAACACCCTTAGCTGAGTGTCTCTCTACTTTTGGCACTGTAAAAAGGTTTAAAAGAACCAAAGACATCTGCAAGGTTATATCCTTATTTATTCCAAGATGTGCCACTTATATTTCTACTTCGCAGAATAACAAAACAATAATTATCTGTGAATCATAAACCTTGTGATTCAGTTCTGTGATTATTATTTTTCTCCAACTAAATAGACTGTATACAACTCCATTAAATTTTTTTTTTATTTTTTTATTATGTGTAAAAATCAAAATTCTCACAATACATACAAACATTTGCAAAATGATATATAAATATATATGCATATATGTGTATTTGCTTACAAAAATGTTATTTATATATATATATATACATATATTTTAAGAGGTGCTTAGATTACCTAAAATTTTGAACTCAAGTGGCCTAGTCTTGCTCCTTAGCTACAGGTAGAACCTTGCATATTAATTTGTATAAAACATTGCTTTAATACTTTAATAATTATTGTAGTCTCTCATCTTACTCTCACCTCATAGGAAATTATAGCCTCATTAGATGGATGCTCTGCAGACTGCAACTAGACATCAAGAAACCTTGGTGAAGATTGTTTCATTGAGATGGCAACCAGTTAGGTTAATGTCCTTTGCATTTCTAGCAGATGAAAAATTCTGTTTTAAATTGCTATTTTCCTAGTTGCAGAACTCTTGCTTTACAATTTTCTGAATGCATATAGCTTCTTGCCCATTACTTAACCATAAATGACAAAACACTATCCTGTTATAAAATCTTTTAAATATGTATAACTAGTATGATAAAAAATAATTAGATTTGTTTCTGTAAGTATAAAATCAAACAAAACTAAGCCTAAAATGTCTATTAATGGTATGTGGTTCATCTTTTTTTTCTCAAGAGCCATAGTAAGTAAATTTTATGGTGGGCTGAATTTTCCCTTAGCAGGAACAACTCTTCATTACATAGAGGTGGTTTTTTGGTATGCTTTGTTTTTGCTGTTTAAAAAAAAAAAAAAACTTTTAAATTCAGAATAAACACAGAATTTATCAAAGTCTATAAAATGGTGAAGTTTAATGGCATTTTATAAAGCACTTTCACATCATTATTTCCTTTTGATTTACAGCAATCCTATGAAGTAAATGGAGCAGGCATTGCAATCTCTATTTTTAGAACTGGGGAAACTTATGTAAAAGTAAAGCACTTTGTTTATCCTTAGAAATATGACAAATAAGCAGTAGAGCTAGGTGTCACACTTAGACCTTATAAGCCCAAGATTGTGTTTTTTGTTAGTGATTTTTTTTTCAATTAAACTATACCCTGATTTAAAGAATTAATTCTCAACCCAGAAAAAGGGTGTAACTGTTTGCTTCCTGTACTACTAACCCCCTCTTTCTCACTCTCTTTCTTTAAAAATCAGTTAATTTCAGCAGACTCCCATCCACTTGCTCTCAATTACCACCAGCCTGCAGGTCTACTACCCATCCCCATTTCTTTCCTTCTCAAATTCAACAAATAGGCATTGAATAAACTTGTAGACAGTCCCTACCACTTGGTTTCCAGTCTTACCAGAGTAGAGGTTTTAAAGGCTTAGTAATGTGCATGCATACCTTTTTTCTGGAAATTTATCCTAAGGAAAATAATGGTTATCTTATTTACACAAAGACGTGCTTGTAGGTTTGCGTTTTTAATTGCAACAAATTGGTAACAAACCAAATGTTTAATGGCTGAGGATTGTTGAAATAAACTATGATAATCCATAAAGAAACTTTTAAAGAAATAATTAAAATTGAGATTTTAGAAGATTTAGATTTAGAGATAGGGAAAGATGTTCTCCAAATACTATTTTTCAAAAAAGGTAGATTACAAAAACAGTACTCACTTATAGTTTTATTCTATATTTTGTCAAAATAGGAATCAATGCTATCTCTGGTTGGTGAGATTATAGGGATTTTTATTTTATTTATTGCTTATCTAAAACTTTTAAAGATTTTCAACAATGAATGAAAGTTTCCTCTTAACCCACAGAGGGAGGAGATGGCTAATCAGCAATGAGCTTTAGAGAGGAATGGTGGCTTGCAGACAGTCAGGTACTGGTAAATGTTCAACAACTGTAGTTCCAAGTGTAGTTTCACCATGAATATTGGTTGATATTTTCATTTACTTTAATGCATAAGACAAATAAGAGACAATAAAAACATATATTGGAACCTCACTCATTCATCACAGTCATTCAGATGTGAGTGACTTCTTTTACTGAATCAGATGATATTTTTTGAACACTGAAAAAATATTCTCTCAATTTTTTTGTGCTGTTCACATTGCATAACAGCTTTAGACGTGACATACTTTTAAGTTTGATCTGCATTATTAAAATTTTCTCCAACTCCTTCTTAAGCCCAAACAATCAGCAAAATAGTAAACCAAACACTGATTTGTAGCATTTGCTGGTTTTCATTGTGTAGATATGCCACCCATGGCCACCTGGCCCAGTTCGAGCTCTCAACATGATGTCACTGAATGTGGATTTAGGAAGAGATGTGCATGGCACATAGTATGTGTATTTTCATCATACAGATAAAATATAACCTCAAGAGTAGTAGTAAAATTGCAGGAAGTGATGACTTTTGAGTATTATTATCTTTGTTTTTACTATAATTTATTTATAGATAAGTTAATGCATTTTTTATATTTAAATAACATATCATTTATATACAACAACTTGTAAATAATTCATACAATAATTATGTATAACTTAAGTGAGTTTTTTTTTTTAACAAATAGCAAAGTTTTATTACAACAAACAAACATAGGACAGAAGCAATGCATCTTTTCAGGTGCTAGCTCTGATGACAAACTAAAGATGATAAAATTAATATAGAGAGAGGTTGCTTTGGTTTCCTGACTGCTAAAACAAATACCATACAACGGGTTGACCTAACAAAAAGAATTCATTAGCTCACAGTTTCAGAAGCTAGAGGGCTTGTTTCTATCCAGGGTTGGTATCTTTTGACTGGCCAGCAATCTTGGGGTGCCTTGGCTTTTCTATCACATGGCAATGCACATGGCAGTGTCTTCTCCTTTCTCTTCCTGGTCCTATTGGTTGACTTCCAGCTTCTGACTGCTCCCCATGGCTTCTCCTTCAGTATCTAATTTCCTTTGCCTCTAAGGACTTCAACCATATTAGATTAAGGCCCACCCTAATTAACTTTGGGCACACCCTAACTAATAATATCTTCAAAGTTCCTATATACAAATGGGTGCACATCCACAGGACCAGGAGTTGGTCACCCAGATACCCAGATATACCAACTATGAGCATTTTGCCACATTTGTTATAACATCCTCTCTCTCTGTATCATCTATCTAATTTAAGCTTTAATAATATTGTATATAACAAGTAGATTGCAGAATTCCTAAAAGTCTAACGATTGACTCTTGGGAGCTGAAAGGAGCGAGCTCTAGCACACCACTGCCTAGAGGATGGGAGAGGACGGAGTCAGCAGCATCACCACTGCATCAAACTGCAAACCACAAGGCCCCAACTCTAGTTGCCGATCGAAACGTCCCTGATGAAATGTCAGCTTCCATTCCTGACTTCGTAGTGCCCTCATCTTTTAAGGTCACATAGTCATCATCTCCACATACCAAACCATCAAGGTCAGTTTGAAGTTCATTTTTGTCTTTCTTTGTAAGCCATTAGTGAACCCATTTACATCACTACTATCTACAGAGCTCACAAAAGCATAGTTATTCCTGTCTTATCTCCCATTCCAGGCAGGTGAGCATGGAGTTGAAATTCTGTCTTGAGCTTGTTTAGGACAGCAGGGTGGAGACCTTGTACCTGCAGGGTATAGAATGAAGGAGAACTGGGAAACGGATGTGGCTCAGGAGGTTCGGCATCCGTCTACCATATGGAGAGACCGGGGTTCGATCCCCGGTACCTCCCGGTAAAAAAAAAAAAAAAAAAAAAAAGAATGAAGGAGAACTGAAGAGAGTGCCAGTGTAAAGAAAGGCTGACTCAGGAATCAAAGAGAAAGTCCAAAGTTACATGGTTCTGAAGCTACATACCTGCTTCAACCAGGGCCAGCCACAGGAAGCAGGAGTGTCAGTTCAAGATAAGAGCCAGGAGTGTCTTTGGGGCAGCCATGTAGAAAGCCAGCTCTTCTTTCAGAAGCAAACTGACGAAACCTTTGAGCAAATGAAATTGGTCTACTTAAAGGAACAACGTTGTTAAGGTCACAATCACCCTTCAGACATAAGCGATCTAAGAGAAAGCAACTTTACTTAGATGGGTATGTTGGCATGTTAATCACAAATCATTCCTATCCATCCATTAAAGCACTGCTAAGAAATTTTGGAATCACTAGTCCATGGAACCATGGCCATGTATTCTGTGCCTTGCCTTCTGCCCTCACCCAGTGGGTTCCACTCTTTTCTCTGGTTTTTCAGGGTGGTTTCCAGGCTCATCAATAAGCAGAACTGGGAAATGGATGTGGCTCAAGCAATTGAGCTCCTGCCCACCACATGGGAGATCCAGGTTTGGTTCCCGGTGCCTCCTAAAGAAGATGAGCAAGACAGCCAGCTGAAGTGACAGGCTGGCGTGGCGAGCTGATGCAACAAGATGACACAACAAGAGACACATGGAGGAAAACATAATGACAGATACAACAAAGCAGGGAGCAGAGGTGGCTCAAGTGATTAGGCGCCTCCCTCCCACATGGGAGGTTTGGTTCCCGGTGCCTCCTAAAAAAAAGAAGACCAGCACACAACAAACAAACACAGCAAATGCAGACAATGAGAGGGAGGGGAGAAATAAATAATTTTCTTTAAAAATTTCCTTAAAAAAAAAAAAACAGAACTTCAATGAAGTATCAAAATATCCTCAGGGAAGCGGCTGTGGCTCAAAATATCCTCAACCCTGAACCTTATTTCCTCATATTCCTGCCAGGTGGCAACCTGGATAATTAGATTCACCAATTCTAGCTAAAGTCATATAGTGATTATGGTTTGAAAGTGTTCCCTTTACTACAATGCCTTTAAAAACTTACTACAAAAGGATTGACTATGTGGGCACTTTAGATAGTCTGGGCAGGACTTACGGTAGGAGCCATTTGAAGCCAGCTTTTAAAATAAATCATACCACTTCATTCAAAACTAATAAACTTGTATTCATGTCAAGGTAATCTGCTTTCTCTACAATCAATTCAAAATTGTGAGCTTTTAGCATATATTAAAACAGTAGCTCCCAAGTGTGTGGGGTGTGATAATTGCAAGAAATGGGAGTTTGACCTTTTGCTATTCCTATTAATAGGAAAACCTCATATCCCTTCTTGTTATTTCACAATTAGACTGCCAGGCTTATATTTTGTTTTACCTTACTTTTCTATCACATAAGAAGGTGCTAAATTGCTAACTGTGTTTTACAAGCTACAGAATTGCTGCCTGGTTCTCCTGGGACGTGACATGAAGGGGAAATTAATAGAGGCTATAGATACAGATTAAGTTGGGTTTGATTTCTGGCTGTGACATTTACACAAATCTTTTCATGCTTTTCAGTATCTGTCCTCAACTACCAAAAAAAAAAAAAAAAAAGGGGGTGGGGATAATTCAAATTTCATATTTGAACTTTATGGCTTGCCTCTTTTCAGCATGTGCCTCTGAGCTTGAGCATTAGCGCTGAAGTCTCACCTGTCCTGACCTACAGCTGGCTTCCCAGGAGTGGTCCACGGCAGGAGCTCCTCTGCATCACAGTTATCAGACTCAGCGTATTTCCTGGTCCTCCTTCCTAGATTCTGATAGCAGGTCTGAAGATGGACCTATATTGATATTTTGTAAACACTCATCAGGTGATGATTCTAAAGCTTAAACATGTTTGGAAATCACTGTTATACCCTAAAGGTTCTGTGAGTCTCTTCCTTGTTGGCTTCTAATTAAACTACTCAGAGAGTGGTCTGCATACCAGCTGCAGCTGCACTGGGAGCATGTTAGAAATGCAGGGCTGGGGCCCAGGAGAACACGTGGTAATGAGCTCTTCGGGGATATTCTTATGCACGCTAAAGTGGGAGAAGCCCTGTAACTATACTATGTTGTGGTTGGTAAAAGAACAGCCAGCTGATACAATCCTCCCGTCTAAATCCTACCTGGAGCAACTGCCCACAGTTGTCTGTTTTCTTCTGGAATGTGCTTTGCCTAAAGATTCCCATAATCCAACGCTTTTCTTCTCTCAAGTATCATTCAAACTGTTCCCAACAGATGGCTCAGTGCCTCTATAAAGCTGTCAGATTAGATGGAAAGAAAACTGGATTCCTGTTTGCAAAGAGTGATATAGAAATTCCAATGAAGAGTGCAACTTCCTTTCTTTTTCTTTTGATTTCTAGTGTCCTTCTCACAAAGGAAACAATGCCAAAAAAAAAAAAAAAAGCCCACTGTAGTGTACATATGAATTAAGTTGCCATTCGATTTAAACTATTTTTGTACAATGAGAATCACCTTCCAACGACATACATTAGAAGTCTTCTTTCCTGTTTTGTCTTAACTCATCAGTTGTGTACATCATTATCTATCCATGGCATATCCCACAGTAAATTATAATAATCCAGTTAAGACAGTACACACTGCAATTATACTATTTTATTTTAGTATTTTAAAATTAGGTATTATTTGTTTCATTGTTGAAGGATATGCTTAGAGAGAAAGGAAAGGATATTAATGGGTATATTGGACAAGTTTACCCACAATACTCAATCAACCAGGCAATTAAATCCTTTGAAAATCACTTTTAATAATGACCAATCAAATATATCATTTTATTATTGCATGATCAAACCGATTTTTTCAATTATTTAACCAACAAACATCTGCCAGGTATTGTGTTAAATCTGAGGGAAATAAAGATGAATGAAAGACTGGTAGAGATGGAAAAGTTTGCAGTAGCCACTGTAGTAGCTGCTTCTGTCCTCATGCCTACAATGACAAGCCCTTTTCTTACCCTATCCTCTAGACATGGCCTAAGTTGTCTCTTTTAGCACCATGTGCTCAACTTATCCTCTTCTAGTAGTGTTAAATGGTACCTAAAATAGAGGTAGTCACATATTAAGAGTGCAGTAAACAATTAAAAATATTTGATTTACTTTTGGTTCTTGTTTTGTGCTAGGTATGGTACTAAACCTTTTAAATTTTTATTGAATGTAATCAGTGCTGTGCTGGTAAATGGCTCTCTGGGCAAAACGGCCTGAATTGTAGTGTGTGCCAGCATCCGTGGTGTCAATGCTCCCACCAAGGCCAACTTCAAGCACACAAAAATCCTGAAAATTTAGCAGCACTCTCAAGCTGCTACAAGCACTCCACCGAATGTAATACTCACAACAGGCCTATGAAGCAGCAGAAGTAGTATTGTTATTGTTATATTATTACTATCTCCACTTGGAGGATAAGAAAACTAGGGCAAAGAAGTCAGGGAACTTGTCCAGGGTCATACAGTTAATGGTGAAGCCAGAATGTAAACCTGGCCCTCTCTGAGCCATGGCCAGTATTACATTACACTGACCGACATTATACTCCATTAACAAATTTGGAATAAGACAAGGAGTAAAATTAAAATTAAAATTCCCATTTGAATCTTTCCAGATGGTCCAAATGCATGCTAGTTTTCAATATCCTTAGCATTGGAACGTGAAGCCATTGCCCCTCTTAGCTGTGAGACCTAAAGCCTTTTCCTTCTTGGGTTCAGGTTGTATTTATCCTGTGGCTCAGAGCTGAATGCATTTATCAGAGAGCTTACTCGTCATTTGAAACTTTGCCTTTTAGCCATATAGGCAAACATTTCTCAAGAGGACTACTACTGGTAATTATAGCAGCTATCATTTATTGTATGCTTAAATGTACCAGGCACTCTACACTCTACATTTTTCATTTCATTTAATCCTCACAGTCACCGTATGAAATAGATACTATTATTAACCCCATCTTATATGCAGGCTACAAAGGCTCAGAGGAGGTTTTAAAAAATTGCCCAAGGTCACACAGCTAATAACTATTAGAATCCAGGATTCAACCCCCAAGTGGGTGGTTTTAGAGCTTGTGCTGGTTAGAGCCATGTGTCAACTTGGCCAGGTACTGGTGTCCAGTCATTTGGTCAAGCAAGCCCTGGCCTGATTGCTCTGTGAGGACATTTTGTGGACTTAAATAATTATTAAATTGATTGCATCTCTGGCTGATTGCATCTACAATCAACTAAGGATATTGCCTTCAGCAACAAGAGGTGTCTCATCCAATCAGTAGAAGGCTTTAAAAGAAGAAGTGATGATTTCAGCAGTCAGAAGAGAGAATTTCCATCCCTACTTCAGACAGCCAACTTCTCCTGGGGAATTCTTCAAAAACCTTGAGCAGAGTTCCCAGCTTGAAGCCTGCCTTACAGAATTTGGAGTTGTATATCCTCATAGTCACATGAGACAATTTTATAAAATCTTATAATATTTGCAGGTAACTACCATCAGTTCTGTTTCCCTGTAGCACTCTGACTTAAACACAGAGCTCTTAACCATTATGTTATCCTATTCAGTCCCTAAACTATGGCTGATTGATACCTCAGCAACCAACTCCATGTTACATCCTTTGAAGTTCTTTTCTGACACATTTTAAAGTCCTTCTTCCTTGCTTATCCATAGTTACCTCCCTTTGTCTTACATAAAACAAGTGCCCACTGTAAACAGAGCACCTGAGATGCCTCCTCACTACCTCAGAGCTACTCTCCAAGTCCTCCTTGATATAGACCTCTCATGCTATTTGATATCAACCATTCTTCATAGATGGTACTCAGAGAACTCAAGAATGGGAACCGAAGTTTCAAGTTTCTTGTACTGGGGTTGGGACAATGGATGACTCACTGAGGGTAACATCTGTGGGGCCTGGGGCAAGAATGCTAATGGAGGCCCATGTACCAGTTGTCTAAATATTTAGAGTTATAAAATTAAGCAAGCAAACTGTTAAACAAAGTATTCTGTTCCTCATAATGCTCTACGGGGGCAGGTATGAATTTAGAATTATTGAACTCAGAGTCTCTATTCATGGGGAAGGGTGACATGGCCCCTAAACCAAGGTCTGTCTCCTTTTCTTTGCACCCAGCTCTGTTGTTGCACACATGAAAATGGACACCCCAGCTCACCCATCAAGCTAGGCCCCCCACCCCAGCGACCAGCTGCCCCTTGACACCCCTTAGGTCTAGGGGTGCACACACTGGAGCCGTGGCCAGCCCCCAGGAAGAAAGACCCAAAGGAAGAGGCCTGCATAGGCCCTGGTTGTTTGAGCTCAAGAAAGTTCTGGGTCTGGGGTTTAGAAGGGAGGCTGTGAGGCCCATCTTGCTCAGATCTAGGGTGAGACTGATTATGCTCCTCCTGGAGCACAACTTTTACCCTTTGGGCACTCATTTTGGATGACTCCAGTATTTGATAAATGGGTAAAATGAAGTGAGGTAGCAATGAAATATTTTTCAAATTCCCACTGTTGATGAGGTGATAGCTTCATGCCAATGGGCTAAAAGTTGCCGTTTTGGTCCTTGATGGAGAAAAGACTGATGTGAAAGTTAATGCAGTTTTCATCTACTCTGGTTAATTGCTTATAAAGAACATTATGATATTCCCTAAAGAATTTCATTTCAAATGAAGGGAAGACTCTCCAGCTCATTCCTATATATAATCCGAATTACTTAGTGCTGCTTTCTTCCAAAGTGTCACTCTTGAATATGCACATTCTTCAAATAATTTTCTTTATTTTAGTTCACTGTGTCCTAAGATTAATATTTCTAAATCGAAGCAGCAAAATAATCAAATAAAGTCACTATCTTGGCACAGACACAGAGTGCCTAAGGCAGGGACCCCAGAGCACAGAAAACAACTGGGGATGGAAAGGGATGGGATGGGATGGGATGGGATGGGATGAGATGGGATGGGATGGGATGGGATGAGATGGGATGGGACGGGACAGGCTGCAGTGTCCCAGAGAAGCACATCAGGTCCAGCTCACTCTGCTCCTCCCTGAAGGAGGGTCTTGAGCTTCAGACTCACCAGGAAGGCTTGTTAAAACACAGAGTGCTGGGCCCTGATTCCATAGATCTAGGGTGGGGCCTGAGTTTCTGCACTTCTCACATGTTCCCAGGGGACGCTGCTGCTCTTGGTCTCGAGACCCCATTTTGAGGATCACTGCTCTAGTTTTCCAGACACTCATAGGCTGTATTCACAGCATGGCTTCTCTCTACAACTACCCCCTCCCACCTACTCAATTACATATTCGATAGCCCATCTTCACACCAAAGATGCATATGGAAGATTCATATCAACAATGTAAGCAATTTACACACTAAAAAAGAAAAAATTACCAGCACATGTAATTTTTCATGTTAATGGTATAGTCTAAAGATCTTAAAGTCAATAAGACCTTGCTTCCTATCCCTTTCTTGCTACAATCAGACAAACAAGACCATGGATGCTCCATTCAGCCCCATATTTCCTGGACAGGAGAGCTGAGAGAAGTTAGCTATCATGTCTATGCTCACATCAACCATAAGAATATAGAGTTATAAATAAATCCAGGACACCTTTTCTAATTACTCTCAATTTCTGTATCCTGTGCACTAGTTAGATACAGCCTATAACTTAAATCTTCTGAAAATGTTTAAATTCTCAAGTAAGCTTCTTTCTACTCCTCTTCAAGGGAAAAAAACAAAAACAAAAGATAGTTTAAAGATAAAACAAATTTTCTGGTAGTAGCTCATGGCCTTTGCATATATGGAATATCTCTCAAGCTTTCTGGTTTTCCCACGATTTCCAGGATGCCATCCTGCATGTTTCTTTCCTCTTTCTGATTAATGATCTGTCCTTGAGGCAAATGCTGTGACTGACTCAGCCAACATTAATAATTATGCTCCATCTAGAACAAAGTCAGTCACGATGAACATCCCAATGCCTGATGTGTCTCTCCCAAAACACAGATAAAGGTTGGAGTCTCTCAGGAGGAAAGTTTGATGAAGGGATTAGATTCCTCCTTCATTTGCTGCTTTTTAGAGTATTTGAGTCCAGAATATTTCACTTCCACAGTGAATCTTTCATGCAGATTTTTCAAACTAAACAATTTTTATTTTACATGAAAACCTATTTTTTATTAATATAGCATATTTAAGTTAACATTACTTATTTTTCAAATGAAAATGATTACACATAATTTAATAAAAAGATTAGGGGAGCAGGTATAGCTCAGTGGTTGAGTGCCTGTTTCCCAAGTACAAGGTCCGGGTTCAATTCCAGGTAACTCCAAAAAAAAAAAAAGATTAGCATATTTTGTACTTTTGTTTTAGGTGATTTTTTAAAAATTAACTTTATTGATACATATTAATAAAGCATAAATCCAACCAAAGTGTACAATCAATGTATACAAACATAGTTGTGCATTCATCACTTTAATCATTAATAGAGCATTTTCATTATCCCAGTAATAATACTAATACTAATACTAAAACAAAACAAACAAACAAAACTCATCACCTTTCAATCTCTCTAAGCTCCTCCTGCTGTACATAGCTGCTATTCTGTTTCCTTCTCTCTAGTTTATTTGTATTTATATTTTGTAAAAACAGTCTTATATAGGCAATATCACCATATTCATATTTCACATGAGTTTTCACTACATTATACAGTCCCATGTGACATTTTTTAGCTTTCCTTCTAGTAATATACATTTCCTTAGACTTTCCCTTTCAACCACTATCATACCCATATAAAAGCTCTGCTAGTCACAAACACCATGAAATGCTCTCACCATTTCCATTCATTTCCAAAGATTTACAAACAACCCTTCAACAAATTCTACACAGATTAACCATCAGCTTTCCATTCTCTACCCTCATTCTATTTTCTGGTGATCTATATTCTAATTATTAATTCCATGAGTTTGCATAATATATTTAGTTCACAATAGCGCAATCAATCAGTATTTGTCTTTTTGTGTCAGGCTTGCTTCACTCAATATAATGTCCTCCAGGTTCATCCATGTTGTCATATGTTTCACGACTTCATTTTTTCTCACTACTGCCTAATATTCCATTGTTTGTAAATAGCACAATTTGTTTATCCATTCATCAGTTGATGGACACTTCGGTTGTTTCCAACTTTTGGCAATCGTGAATAACACTGCTCAGAACATCGGTGTGCAGATGTCTATTCCTGTCACTGCTCTCAGTTCTTCTGGGTGTATATCTAGTAGTGGTATTGCCAAGGCACATGGCAAGTCAATATTCAACTTCCTTAGGAATGCCAAACAGTCCTCCAAGTGGCTGTACCATTCTACATTCCCACCAACAGTGAATAAGCATTCCTATCTCTCCACATCCTCTCCAACATTTGCAGTTTTCCTACTTTTTAATAGTGGCCAGTCTAATAGGTGTGAAATGATATCTCATTGTAGTTTTGATTTGCATTTCCCTAATTACTAGTGATGTTGAACATTTTTTCATGTGTGTCTTTGCCATTTGTATTTCTTCTTTGGACATTGGTCTTTTCAAGTCATTAGCCCATTTTTAATTTCAGGTACTTTGTCTTTTTATTGTTAAGTTGCATGTTCTCTTTATATATCGTGGATATTAAACCCTTATCAGATATGTGATGGCCAAATATTTTCTCCCATTGAGTCGGCTGCCTTTACACCCTTTTGACAAAGTCCTTTGAGGTGCAAAAGTGTTTAATTTTGAGGAGGTCCTATTTATCTTTTTTTTTTTTTTTCTTTTGTTGCTCGTGCTTTGGGTGTAAGGTTTAAGAAACTACAGACTACCACAAGATCTTGAAGATGTTTTCCTATATTTTCTTCTAGGAGTTTTATGGTTGTTGTTTTTATATTTAGGCCCTTGACCCATTTTGAGTTAATTTTTGTGTAAGGTATGAGATATGGGACTTCTTTCTTTCTTTTGCATATGGCTATCCAGTTCTCCCAGCATCATTTGTTGAATAGACTCTTCTGGCCCAGCTGGGTGGGCTGGACAGCCTTGTCAAAGATCACTTGACTATAGATATGAGGGTCTATTTCTGAGTTCTCAATTCAGTTCCACTGGTCAATCTCTCTGTCTTTATGTAGTACCATGTTGTTTTTACCACTGTAGCCAAATAATATGCTTTAAAGGCAGGAAGTGAGAGACCTCCAACTTTGTTTCTATTTTTTAAGACTGTTTTGGCTATTCAGAGCCCCCTACCCTTCCAAATAAATTTTATTATTGGCTTTTCCATTTCTGCAAAAAGCTGTTGGGATTTTTATTGGGACTGCACTGAATCTGTAAATCAGTTTGGATAGAGCTAACATCATAATGATATTTAGTCTTTCAGTCCGTGAACACAGAATGTCCTTCATTTATTAAAGTCTTCTTCAGTTTCTTTTAGCAATGTGTTTTAGTTTTCTGAACATGGGCTTTTTATGTCCTTGGTTAAGTTTATTCCTAAATATTTGATTTCTTTTCGTTGTTATTATAAATGGAATTCTTTCTGATTTCCTCCACAGATTGCACATCAGTAGTGTATAGAAATGCTATTGATTTTTGCATATTAATCTTGTATTTTGCCACTTTGCTGAACTTGTCTATTAATTCTGGTAGCTTTGTTGTGTTTTTTTTTCAGGATTTTTAGATATAAGATCATATCATCAGCGAATAGTGAAAGTTTTACTTTTACTTTCCTATTTGGGTGCCTTTTATTTCTTTATCTAGCCTAATTGCCCTAGCTAGAACTTCTAGCGCAATATTGAAAACAGTGGTGACAGTGGGCATCCTTGTCTTGTTCCTGATCTCAGCAGAAAAGATTTGTCTTTCACCATTGATAAAATGCTAGCAGTAGGTTTTTCATATATGCAGTTTACCATATTAAGAAAGCTTTCTTCTATTCCTATCTGTTGGAGTGTTTTTATCAAGAAAGCATTCTGTATTTTGCCAAACGCCTTTTCTGCATCCATTGAGAGTATCATGCGATTTTTCTTCTTCAGTTTATCAATGTGGTTTATTGCACTAACTGATTTTCTCGTGTTGAACCACCCTTGCATATCTTGGATAAAATTCGCTTGATCATGTTGTATAATTCTTTTAATGTGCTTTTGAATTCAGTTTGCAAGTATTTTGTTGAAGACTTTTGCATCTATATTCATTAGAGATATTGGTCTGAAATTTTCTTTTTTTTTTAGTATCTTTATCTGGTTTTGGTATTAGGGTAATGTTGGCTTCATAGAATGAGTTTGGTAGCATTTTTTCCTGTTCAATATTTTGGAAGTGCTTGAGCAAGATTGGTATTAGATCGTCTTTGAGTGATTGGTAGTATTCCCCTGTGAAGCCATCTGGTCCTGGGCTTTTCATCTTTGGGAGGTTTTTGATGACTGTTTCAATCTCTTCACTTGTGATTGGTTTGTTGAGGTCTTCTATTTCTTCTAGGGCCAGTGTAGGTGGTTTGTGTGTTTCTAGGAATTTGTCCATCTCGTCTACATTGCCTGGTTTTTTGACATACAGTTGTTCATAGTATCCTCTTATGATCTCTCATTTCTGCAGGGTCAGTGGTAATGTCCCCCTCTCACTTCTGATTTTATTTATTTGCATCTTCTCACTAAGGGTTTATTGATTTTGTTGATCTTCTCAAAGAAACAACTTTTTTTAAAAAGGTACTTAGATTATACAAATGTCACATAAAAAATATAGGGGATTCCCATATGCCCTGCTCCCCACGCCTTCCACATTTCCCCACATTAACAACATCCTTCATTAGTGAGGTACATTCATTTAAACCGATTAACACATTTTGGAGCATTGCCACTAAGCATGGATTAAAGTTTACATTGTAGTTTACACTCTCTCCTGCTCAATTCCGTAGGTTATGACAAGATTTATAATGGCCTGTATCTGTCATAGAAATTCAAAGAACCAACTTTTGGTTTGTTGATTCTCTCTATTGATTTTTTGTTCTCGATTTCATTTATTTCTGCTCTGATCTTTACTATTTCTTTCCCTTGGCTTGGTTTGGGCTTAGTTTGCTGTTCTTTTTGCAGTTCCTCAAGGTGTGCAGTTAGATCTTCAATTTTAGCTCTTTCTTCTTTTTTAATGTAAGCATTGAGGGTTATAAATTTCCCTCTCAGTACTGCCTTTGTGGTGTCCCATAGGTTTTGATATATTGTTTTATCATTTTCATTCATCTCAAGATATTTGCTGAATTCTCTTGCAATTTCTTCTTTGACCCACTGATTATTTAAGTGTGTTGTTTAATTTCCATATATTTATGAATTTTCCCTTTTTCCATCCATTATTGATTTCCAGCATCATTCCATTATGATCAGAGGAAGTGTTTTGCATAATTTTCAATATTTTTAAATTTATTGAGACTTGAGACCCAACATATGGTCTATCTTGGAGAAGGATCCATAAGCACTTGAAAAGAATGTATATCCTGCTCTTTTGGGGTGCAATGCTCTATAGATGTCTGTTAGGTCTAGTTCATTTATCATATTATGCAAGCTCTTTGTTTATTTATCCTCTCTCCAGATGTCCTATCCAATACTGAGAGTGGTGTATTGAAGTCTCCAACTATTATTGTAGAGACATCTATTTCTCTCTTCAGT
Organism: Tolypeutes matacus; assembly: GCA_026826555.1. Lineage (NCBI taxonomy): Eukaryota > Metazoa > Chordata > Mammalia > Cingulata > Chlamyphoridae > Tolypeutes > Tolypeutes matacus. Next base: position 5,941,554 of record JAKSZT010053928.1, read on the forward strand.
TTTGCCTGTGGGTGCTTCATGTATCTTGGGGCACTGAGGTTAAGTGTATAAATATTTAGTATAATTATTTCTTCTTGGTGAATTGCCCCTTTTATTAAAATATAATGACCTTATTCATTCTGTTTGGGGTACATTGTCCTTCTTGGATATTGATAATTTTGGGTTGGGAAGTTTTTGGTCATTATTTCCTCAGATATTCTTTCTGCACCTTTACCATTCTCTTCTCCTTCTGGGACACCAATAACACATTTGTGTATTTCATGTTGTCATTCTATTCCCTGAGACCCTGTTCCATTTTTTCCATTCTCTTCTCTTTCTATTCTCCTTTCTTTTCCAGTTTGGATGCTCTGTTCTCAAAATCACTAATTCTGTCTTCAAGCAATTCAAATCTGCTCTTATGTACCTCTAATGTGTTTTTAATCTCATCCATCGTGTCTTTCATTCCCATAATGTTTTTTACTTTTCTTTGCAGGCTTTCAAATTGTTCTTTATGCTCACTCAGTGTCTTCTTAATATCCTTTATTTCTTTAGTCATATTTTCTTTCAATTCTTTGCATTGATTTAGGAGAGCTGTGGGATTGTCATTGATTAATTGTCTTAAATCCTGTATTTCTTCAGGATATTTGGTTTGTTCCATTGGCTGGGCCATCTCTTCCTGTTTCCTAGTACGGTTTAAAAAAAATTTTTTTTTTTTTTTCTGATGTCTAGGCATCTGAATATGTTGTTGAATTTACTTTGATGGCCAATTTTTCTCTCTTATCTATTGTGTTTTTTTCACAGATTTTCTTTGATATTTGGTTCAACTTATTCTGTCTTTAAAATTACCCAGGTTAAGTTTTCAAAATTGGGCCAGGAACTCACTAATGGGGTGCAGATTTTCTCTCAGGAGTTAGGGTACAGAGAGAACCAAAAGCAGTTTTTGTCAATGAAACTTCCAGACCAGCCAGCAGGTACTCATTGGCATACCTTTCCATGGAAGTATTTTCAATCCCGTTTTCCTGTGTTTTGGTCTGGCCAGAGCTAAGATTCAAAGTGGACTCTGCTGGCTGAATTCGCTGAAGAAAAGATCCCTGACTCCCTCTCCCTTTTCCCTTGTAACAGCTGACAGAGAGGAAGATATCTGTTCTGCCCTCAGTCAGCAGCAATGAGCCAGGTGTTTTACCCCAGCTTAATACCTTGGGGGTAGGGGAGTGGAGCCCTTCCTGGCCACCGCAGGGGTTTTGTAGCTCACGTTTGTTGTTTCAGTTTCTTCGTCTCTCTGTCCCTCACCCTCCTGGAAGTTGTGTATCACTGTCCTGGCCTGCTGTCCCCCAAAACAGTTCCCTTGGACAGCTTATGGCTCCTTTTCTGTTGTTTTTGTGAGAGAGTTGAGCTCTGCCTGCCTAAACTGATGCCATCTTCCCCATGTTAGGTGATTTTAATTGCAAAGAATAGAGGACTCACTCTGGATGCCTCAAGTAGGGAAGTCTATTTTAGCCACAAACCCAAGACTAGGCCACATGGGGACCCAGAATATCAAGCACCCAAGTTTCACGGCAGTACAGGGACTATGTAAGCCAGGCCTTGTGGAGATGGATGCAAAGGTCCTTCAGGATGCAAGTGGCTCCTGGATCCCTATAACTATGTCGCCCTCTTCTCTGCCAGCTACAAAATTTGCAGAGCCCAGTACAAAATGAAAATGTGGAATCCCTTGTTCAAAAAGCAGGAAAAAAGGTTGAATTTAAGATGTCAAAATATAAAGCTTGTCTTTTCTTCTGTGGTCTCTCTCAACTTAAGATGTTTTTTATTTGCTATATAATATTGTTCTATGTAAATATAAAATTTTAATTTATCAGCATGAATTTTGCTGTTCTTTATATAGAGCAATGCCAGTTTTAAATGCAAATATGAGAGCATTTAACTCATATGCAGAATCAGATTACACAATTCCTATTTCATAGTTCTGTATGCATATATATATTTCATTCTTATCAGAGCAGTAGAAACTGCACAAAATTAACTCATCCTTTTTTATTTCACTTATCTATATGTGCACATTCCACCAACACTCTCTGCCATAAGCTAACTGATGAATAAGTAAGGGTGAAAGGAAAAGGAACTATGGGTTGTCCCATCTTTTCCTTTCCTTGGGTGTCATAATTTTCAGTGTATGTAGTTGGATAACAAGTAACACAATGAGATATAACAGAGTTCCTTGGTCCTTTGTGTTTCTTAAAACATATTGCATTCTTTCTGCTTTCAAAGCAAGTTCTGGTTCTAAGGGAAAATGTGGCATCTCAGGGATGTCAGTGCCCCACTTACTCAGTCTTAGATATAACACAGTTACCTTGTACCTGCTTTCAGTCTCACTGAACTCGCAGACTTCATGGGTCCCCTGGAATTCTGTGCTCATGGGGAATCGTGAACACTTTGTAGAAATGGAATAGCCAGGAATGGCAGACACACATCTTGCTCTGTCTCGTCTGCTAATGCACATGAGCCATTGTTCCACTGGACCTCACCACGAAACACAAATTCAGTGATGACTAATTAAGAATTTCAAGACAACAATAGCAGAACATTCAGCCAAGTGTGAGGCTGAGGGACTGCACCAGTTACATGTCCATGAAGCCGGCCTTGGCCCCTTAATGGCAGGAAAGAGTGATTCTTGTTCCCCACGAACGTGGCCAGGTGCCACCACCCACTACCTCACCCCAATTCAGGAGATATTTTTCACATAGTCCTGACTTCAACTTATTCATCGTCTTTTACCTTCTCTGTATTTCTTACATTTTCTACTGACATGGGCTGAATCATTCTCTCATTTCCCACCTAAACTACAGAAAGAGAGACTGATTGATGATCTTTGTTGGGTAGAGTTTTTCATACCAAGCCACCCCTGGCATGGGGTGAGGGGACTGGGAAAGGGGGGGGGAGAACTGAAGGCATGTGAGCAGAATTCAGAAGCTTGAAATTATTTTAGCTGTTCTCAGACTAGAACTTTTCATCTACAAATGACTTCAGGAAAACCAGAATGGACAATGGGGAATAAAAAATATAGTTTTATGAGCACATTACAGCTAAAAATCAAGTTTTATTAATAGGCATCCCCATCCCTAAGTCCTCAAGATTGAGGAATGAACAAATATAAGGGGGTAATGCAACTATGAACTAAAGTGGACTCATTGTCATTCTAATGGAAGAACTTGTAACACTGGTATAAAAACAGTGGCCACCAGAGGTTCTGAGGAGACAGAGAGGGAAGAAGAGGTGTAACATGGGGGCATTTGGGGGAGATTGGAATTCTGCATGATAGTGCAGTGACAGATACAGGCCATTATGCATTTTGTCAAAAGCTATAGAATTGTGCAGTACAAAGTGTAAACCATAATGTAAACTATCGGCCATGGTTAGCAGCAATGCTTTAATATGTGTTCATCAATTGTAACAAATATACCCCACTAATGAAAGATGTTGTTAACAGGGAAAAGTGGGGGAAGGGGGGTAGGTATATGAGAATCCCCTATATTTTTGATGTAACATTTATGTAATCTAAAGCTTCTTTAAAAATAAAGAAATAATAATAATAATAATAAAAAGATTTAAGTATGGATAGTTTCTAGTTACATGCTACATGTCATATTGAATGTGAGTTCTTACTTTTGTGGATAAAAACCATTATACAGATTTTAGCCTATGTGATCAACTCCATGGAAGAAATAATACTTTGTATATCCAAATATTCTTGCTGAGATTCAGTTAATAATTTTCAGAAAAACTTTATTCTTCCCACTGACTTCATAAGAGGAAGGATTTTAGGTCGTTGGAAATGTGTGTAAGCAAGAACACAGACTGGTAATTAAAAGCTGGGTTTTCTTTGTTTTGTTACTAATCATTTGTTTATTCCTATTTTTTTGGCCTTGTAATAATGAATGATATTGCCTATGGTGATCATGTATGATTATGAAATGCCTTCTTCTCCATTAATTCAATTTCTCATAAAAATGCAAATTCTGACTAAGGTAGCAGTCGATGGTATTTCTTGTGCCCATGCTTGGAAATGATTTTTGACCACCTTGCTTGACTGTTTCTACCCAATTAGTGATTATGAAAATCAGCCAAACACAAAGGAATTCTTTTTTTAAAACTAATATTAATTTCATTGGCCTTTTTGGTCCATTTAAAAAATAAATAACTGTTGTTATAAGGGGAAGTAGAAAATGGAGCAGATCAAAATGGCAGTGTGTTAATTCCTTGTATTATTTAAATAACTAATTTATGTACTGAATTAAGCTATACTTAATTAAACTTAAATATATAAAGTCAGAGAAGTGGATTAAAATGGGGCAAAAAGAGTTTTGATTTATAACATTTCAAAGTATGGAATCATAAAAATTTCCTAGCCCAAATAATCCCAACATTTATTCATTCTTGACAGAAGTATACATTTTAACTGGGTTATGATGTGTGAGGTATAGAGCAACCTGAGGGTGTTTGGTAGACATTAAAAGAACAGTAAATGAAGAGAATTAGGCAAAATAAATTTTCTGTATGGGAGGCTCAGGGGTGGGAACCATGATATGTTCCAATCCAGTAATGAGGGCTATTAGTGGGCTCCAGAATAGTGCAGCTGAGCTGCTGAGGACAGTGAACGGCTCTTTATGTGGTCAGCGTGGGGACCAAGGAGTTTTTGGAAACATCAACTTTTTAAAAAATTTATCCACAAAGTTGCCCTACATAGTCATTAGAGTCAGGTCTATTTTCAGGTCATTAACCCATCTAGACTATTCTTTCTTATAACTGTTATTGAAATCCTGTGAGGGAAGTGGATGTGGCTCAAGCAGTTGGGCACCTGCCTACCACGTGGGAGGTCCCAGGTTCAGTTCCCAGTGCCTCCTAAAGAAAACAAGCAAGATAGCGAGCTGATGCAATAAGCTGATACAATGAAGAGACACAACAAGGAAACACAATGAAAGACACAAGTGGGGAGCAGAGGTGGCTCAAGCCATTGGGTACTCCCTCCCACATGGGGGTTCCTGGGCTTGGTTCCCAGGGCCTCCTAAAAATTTTTTTTTAAAAAGTGAGCATACAGTGAACAGACATAGAGAGCAGACAGTGAGTACAAACAATGGGGGCGAGGGGCGGGGAGAGAAATAAATAAATCTTAAAAAAAAAAAAGAAATCCTGTGATACTGTAAACTGTTATACCAACAGATTATGTGTTACTAAACTGAGCTGGGGATTCTGGGGAATTTAAGTTCTGAAGTGAGAAAGAGACCTACTTTTCACTTTTCACTGTTCACCCTTTGGTACAGTTAGATTTTTTTCCTACATGCATTTTTATTTTTATGCAAAAAAGAAAGAATATGGTTGAGAGGATACTGAAGTAGACCTTCAGAAGATGATAAAAATGTAAAAATTTTTGCACAGTTAAATATTACTGTGAAATATATGCTCAGATAAATACTAGATTTACATATTGAACAATGCAGTGATATTACAGACTTAATTTCATTATTTCTGATGAAACATTTATATGAGTCTACATTTGCCAAAGGAAGATTAGGGAAAAATGATTAGGTTGTACTTGCTTTTGGGTAGGAAGTTTTTAAAAATTAGTTTCCAATGGAATAAAGAAAGTTCACATTCCAATAAGATCCCTCATATGGAATGTAATTATAAAGACCGTCTTTTCATTATACTTCATATACTGCAGTTATTTAATACAAAGAAGAGGGAAGATGTCCTTAGAACTTTTATCAATTATATTTATCTTTTGAAAAGAATTTTTTTAAAGTATGCTTCTTTTAAAGAATAGATTGCCTTTATTGAGGAAATAAAAGACATGGTTAAGGAATACTTTGCACATGAACATGAACCAGGAAACATATTCAAAGTTCATTGCAGCCCTGGTTGTAATAGCGAATTAATGGAAACAACCAAAATGTGTCTCAATAAAACAATTTGTAAAATTAAATACTAGTCAGAAATTAAAATAAATGGATGAAATCTCTATGTACTAATACAGCAGGAACTGAAAAGCATAAAATTGAATGAAAAATTACAGAAATACCATGTACCATGGATATCGTACAAGAAAAAAAGTTAAATCCACAAAACAATACTATATGTTATTTATGGATCCAGCTGTATATAGTAAAAGTAAACAAAATGTGGATTGCCTATGCTCCAAATTCAAGAGAGTTGCTGCCTCAGGGGAGGGTGGGCAATGAGCATGGAAAGGGAGAAAAAGGGAACTTTATCTGCAATAAAAATTTTATTATATCTTTATTATTAAAAAGAAAAGGAGAGGGGGGTGGATGTGGCTCAAATGGTTGGGCATCTGTCTCCCATATGGAGGGACCTGGGTTTGATCCCCAGGACCTCCCGGTAAGAAAAAAAAAAAAAAAGAAAAGGAGAAAATTGAATTAAAGCTAATACAATAAGTTGTCAGTGAGACTGACATATGGGGGGATGTTATATTATCTTTTGCATTTAACAAAAATTTTAATTAAAAATTACAAATGAAACAAAAAATAGATTGGCTCTATCTATTTTAAAATGTAGATGTGGCTTTAGTATGATAAAGTATTAGAATGAGTAGTGCATACAATAATTTGAAAAGTTAATGAGAATTTCCAAACAATGGTTCATTTTTATTTTGAACAACTGAAAGTTCCAAGGGAGTAGACAAAAGTAACTAAATGGAAAGAAAGCAGAAAGTGAAAAACTATAAAAAGATGTATTATACTTCTTTGAATGAGAAGCCATCTGTGTTATGACGTATCATTATTTACGTATCATTCAGGGGGCAGGATGGAGGGGAATATTACCAATTATGACTGCTCAATGTCATTGATTGAAAGATGAATCTAGATCGCAGAGTTGTTCAGATATAAAGCAAATCTAAACAAAGTGCACGGTGAGCAGATATAACTCAAGCGTTCAACCACTGCTTCCCATGTGCAAGGTCCTGGGTTCAATCCCTGGTACTTCCTAAAACAAAACAAAACAAAACAAAAACAAAGTGTATCTCAGAATTGGCAATAAGCTAGTGTTTGGGATCTTCCATCACAAATTAACCCAACAAAAAAATGCATGAGACTTTTACAGGGAAAATTTGTAAAAATCTATTAAAAATAATTAAAACTCTTTCATGAAAGAAGAACTAAATAAATGGAGAGATATACCATATTGGAGCTTGGGGTGTTATTGTAGATTCCATTTCTCCCCCATATTAATCTATAGGTTTAATGCAATTCCAGTCAAAGTTCCAGGGAAGGAACTTGAAAAATGTATTCTAAAGTTTAAGTGGAAAAATTAAAGTCTAAGTAAAGCAATTTTTGGAAAGAAGAGGAAAGAGAGGCTTTATCAGTAAGAAATGTGTTCAACTAAAACTACCAGAAAACCCTTCGATAGGGGCTTACACAAACAGGATATGATTTGTCTCATGCAACAAGCCCAGAAGTAGGCAGTCTAGAACTGATATTGACAGATAACAATGCCATCAGTAATCCAGGCTCTTTCAATTTCCCTATCCTGCCATCCTTAGTATGTAGACCTTTGCCATCTCATAGTTGTGAAACATTATTGTACTTCCAGGCCTCATATCTACATTCTAGGCAAGGCAAATTCAGGAAAGGGGAGACATGAAGAGTTTTCTTGTGGTGATACATTTTACTTGGAAAAGGAAATCCTCCCTAGAGAATTTTGTCTCCACTTTATTATTCACATCTGTCACATGGTCACCCCTTGCTGCAGGAGAGTCAGAGAAAAATGATTTTAGCTCAGCACATTGCTGTACCAAACAAAAGTGGAGTTCTGTTAATAAAAATGAAAGGGAGAATGTATACTGAATATGTAATTAGGAGAGTCTGCTGTAAGAGTAGACTTTATCTTCTAGTAATAAACAAACAGTGTACTTCTGGCCAGAAGTCAAACAAATTTACCATAGAGTAGAATCAAGAGCTCAAAATAGACCTACGTGTGTGTGTGTGTGTGTGTGTGTATGAACTTGTTATTTGATAAAGTTGGTGTGACAGCTTGATATTATTTATGAATACCCCAAAAAGAGAAAAATTATGTTTGTAAACTGGTCTGTTCCTCTGGCTGTGATACGCTTTGATTGTATTAAATTCAAAGGTTTTAAGTTTACTTGATAAAAGATTAGGGCATGGATTTGACTACATCAGTAGAGCATGACTCAGGGTGAGTCCCCACCCCCTTGGTGGGCTGATATAAATGGACATTCACTCAAGAAGACACACAGAAGAAGACACAGGAAGAGAGGGAGCTCCATAGACATGGCAGAGAAGAGAACTTTGAGCCTATGGCCCCAGAAAAAGAAACGCGCCATTTGCCTGATAGTTTTTAGCTGAAGAGAACAGAGCAGGTGAGCAGCTGGTAAGGCCTTGGAGGAAACAAGCCCAATGCCAGCCTGTATCTGAGAGAGAGCTGAACCCTCGCAGAAATCGGTAACCATCTTTGGTGAGAAGGCAACCTTGAGTTGGATTCTTTAGGGTCTTGTGACTGTTAGCCTTTGCCCCAAATAAATACCCTTTACAAAAGCCAACAGATCTCAAGTACTTTGCATCAGCATTCCTTTAGCTGACTAATACAGAATTTGGTACCAGGAGAGTGGGGTATAGGCTGGTACAAGTACCAAAAATGTGGGGACAGTTTTATAAATGGGTAAGGGGTATTTTGGGGAGAAATTGTGAGACACTTGATAGAAAAGGCCTAGATTGCTTTGAAGAGACTATTGGTAGGAATATGCACACTATAGAGACTTTTGATGAGGTCTTAGAAGGAAATGATGAAACTATTATTGGAAACCAGAGGAAAGGTGATTCATGTTTTAAAGTTGCAGAGAACTTAGCAAGATTGACTCCTGATGTTTTATGGAAAACAGAATTTGAAAATGGCAAGCCTGAACATTTTCCTGAAGAGTTTTCCAAAGTAAACTCAGAGAATGCGGCTTGGCTTCTCTTTGCAGCTTATAGCAAAGTGCTCGATGAAAGAGATAAATTGTGAAATGAATTGTTGGGCACAAAGAAACCAGAAACTGATTCTAGAAGTTTCAAGCTTCTGGAAATCAAACCCCTAGATGATAGTGCCCCATTTGAGGAATTAATTAAACTTGGAACTTGTAAGCCATGATTGAAAATGCAATTATCCAGGAAAGACTTGTGGAAAGTATTACTGCCTGTGGCTTGAACCCCTGCTTCCTGAATGCTAAACCAACAAGCTTTTTGTGAGATATGTATGAACAAAACCACTGTCAGCCTAGACTAAGAGGGACATGGAGGGGAGAGATGGAAGGGAAAATGGCTTCAAGAGGAAAACCATGGAAGCTGAGGTCTGGAATTAAGACATCTCCTTGGGCCAATAGAGGAACCCCACTCATGTGTACAGAGAAGGTGAGTTTGCCCCAGCATTTGAAGAGGGCGGATGCTCCAGCCCACTCTTCAGGGAGAGTTTTGCCACCCCAAAGTACTGAGAGGGTGGAGCATATTCCTGAAGGGTTGGGGAGAGTGAGGTTGCCACCCCATTGCTCTGAGAGGGGTGAGCCTGTTCCCCACAGATTAGGGAAGGCCAAGTGGCCACCTCACTCTTCTTAGAAGGTAGGGCCGTGTACTAAGGGGATTGAGACTGTACCCCAGAGACTGGGGAACAGTGAACATAACCCACATGTTCTTGGAGGGTGAGGTCTGGAGCTCGGTCACGACCCAGATGCTTGATGAGTCCAAGAAAATGGCCATTGGGCAAGCCTGTGGAAAGGGCGGGTCCCCAAGAGGCCCCAGGGAGAAGAAACCATCATCTTAAGAATGACTCTCAGATTTTGAAATCTAATGGAGTATACCCTGCAGGTTTTCAGAACTGTTGGGGACCAGTGACTCATGTTTCCTTCCCAGTTTCTTCTTATGGTAATGCAATTGTTTATCCTATGTCTGTCCCTTTGTATATTGGAAGCAGATAAATTCTTTTTTAAGTTTCACAGGTCTACAGCCAGAGAGGTCTTTGCCCCAAAACAGAGTTTCTATTAGCTGATTATGATGTGATTTTGTACTTAGCATTGCTACTGAAATAAGGTTTTTAGAATATTGTAAAGTCTTTTTTGGGATTCAGAGGGTGGAATGTGGCCATTTGATATTAATTATGAATCCCAAAAAAGGAGAAAGATTTGTAAACTGGTCTTTTCTTCTGGGTGTGATACACTTTGATTGTATTAAATTAAAAGGTTTTAAATTTACTTGATAAAAGATTAGGGCTTTGATCTGACCACATCAGTAGGACATGACTCAGGGTTGAGTCCCCACCCTCTTGGTGGGCTGATATAAATGGACAATCACTCAAGAAGACACACAGAAGAAGACACAGGAAAAGAGAGAACTCCACAAACACGGCAGAGGAAAGAGCTTTGATCCTACAGCCCTGGGAAGAGAGATGAGCCACTTGCTGATAGTTTGCAGTTGAAGAGAACATATCAGCTGAGCAGCTGATAAAGCCCGGAAGGAAACAAGCCCTCTGCCAGCCTGTAGCTGAGAGAGGGGAAGGCTGATCCCTCACCAGAGATAGGCAACTATCTTTGGTGAGAAAGTAACCTTGAGTTGGACTCTTTAGGGCCTTGTAACTGTAAGCTTATCCTTTATAAAATATCCTTTATAAAACACTCTTTACAAAATAGCCTTTATAAAAGCCAGCAGATTTCTGGTACTTTGCATCAGCACCCCTTTGGTTGACTAATACAATTGGCTCCACAAATCAATGAGAAAGGGATAGACTGTTTAATAGATGGTATTTAGAAAAATTGGCCCAGGGGGAAAAAAAAAGTTGGAACTTGATGTCACTCTATATATAAAGATGACTTCCAAATAGGTAAAAGTATCCTAAATACCCTAAAAGTAAAAGATGAAAATACCAAATACCCTAAAAGTAAAAGATGAAACTATCAAGTGAACAGCAGAATATATAGGAAATATTTTTGTTACTACTAGGGTCAGGAAGGACCCACAAGAGGGTAAAAAATAAATGGCTATGATTACATTAAAATTAATTTTTATTTTAAAAAAGATTTTATTCAATGAAAGACACAATAGATAAGTTTTACAATTGGGTAGCCATTTGCAAGAAGAGTATTTGCAATGCTAAAAATAGACAAGGGATGACATTTAATAGCACCATCCAAAGAACTTTCTGTGATAATGGAAATATTCTATATCTGTGCTCTCCAATATGGTAGCCATGATCTACATCCAGCTTGAACACTTAAAGTGGGGCTAGTGCAACTGAAAGACTGGATTTTTTATTTCAAATAATTAAAATTTAAATAGCTACACGTAGTTAGTGGCTACCAAATTGGATAGTACAGAACCAGTGAATTGAAAGAAATCTAGCCCATCAACAAGAAAAATACAAGATTGTACGGTAGAAAATTAGGTAAGGAATATCAATAGGTTGACAGACAGGGAAGTCCAAACAGCTAACAATTATATGAAAAGATCCAAAATCACAAGTAATTAGAGAAACGCAAATTAAAATCATAAGGGAGTATGGCCAAAAGTTAGAAAGTCATATAATACCAAGTGTTGGTGAAGATGGAGGACGAGCAACCCTCATTTACTGCTGATTGGACAGTAGACTGATGCACCCATTTTTTAAAACAATCTGGTGTTTTCATAGAAAAACTCACACACGGTGAATGAAGGCACATGTACAAGGATGCCCATCATGACTTTGTGGCAAGGGACATTTCGAGGCATCGTAAATTCATTGTGGTGGAAGTGGGTAATCAAAATGCAGTGGTGGTACACTGTGGAATACTCTGCTGCAGTCAGAAGTAAGGAAACAGAACTAAATATAGTAACATAGATAGAGACTAAAAACCTAGTATTTGGTGAAAAAGGTAAGAAACAGATTGCAGTGTGTAGCATAAACCTATTAATGTATATATTTTTTACATCAACTCATACAAAAATAGTACTTTATTTTTTCAAAGATGCTTACATATCCAAGGGCATATACTGCCTTTATACCAAGAGGGCCCAGGAAAGGGGAGGTTGAAGGGAAGCAGGGTGCAGGAATGAAGCTGGAAAATGAGAGAGCTGCTGCAAAAGAATGAGATATTCTTAACCCTCTGTACCAGATGTCCAAAAAAGGGTGAGTGCAAAATATAGCCTGGTACCCAAACTTCCTGGATCGTCTCATCACTAGCTATGGTTTGCCTGATACTGAACATATTTTATGAGCTAAGTAGAAGCATATTCTGTGTTCCATTGCCTCTTCTAAATCAGTGCTTGTTTTAAACACAAGTATGTTTATAATTCATTATATTGGGCTCTGCTGGTTTCTATAAACTCCACCAGCTGCTACTGCTTTTGCACAACAGACTATTATTTGTTCCGTTCCGGTATTTCCCTAAAGAGCACAATGCTTTGTGAAACCTGTATGGCAGAGAACGTCTGAATGTTGAATTAAAATGATAAGAACTGAAGAGTGAAAGGACCAAGAAGAACAGAGCCAGCGACAATCTACAGGCTGTCACAGTGGCTGTCCTGGGGTGCAGGTTTAGATACTATTCTTTTAGACGAGGTTCTCATCCGTGTGTAGCATTTAATCCTCTGCATCAGAAGCGATTTGCATAACCATGTGGCTGGGCCTGGGAGTTCATTCCTTTGGCAATTTTGATGCCTTTCCAGATGCGCTCTCTCTTTTTCTCTCTCTCCTTTTTTAGAATTTTGCAGAAATGGATTTGTGGGGTTTTTCGCTTTTTGCTTTCTGTAGAAATTTATCTTATAAATCTTTCACATATTAAAAAGTGTTCAGAGCTGACAAGGAAAGCAATTGGACACTGTTGTACTGTACTATGCTTTCCCTAAAGCATTATCACAATATCTTTGTAAGTCAGTTTACTGTCTTGCTTTCTTAATTGATTTTAAATAAATTAATGACCTCCCAGAAAGTATGACACTTCAATTTCAAAACTGTGTCCTTAAAGCAATGGAAAATGAATATCTATATGGATTTCCAAACTACAAGCAGAAGAGCAGCTATTTTATTTTGTTCCTTGTAAGCTCTCCTCTTCTCCAAAATAATAATACCTCTTAAATACTGGCAGTATTGATATGCTAGCAGAAAACTTAGGCATGCAACTTTTTCTTCATTCATCACGCCTATTATTACCAATTATCATCCCACCTCTAAAAAAATGAGAAATTGAAATCTAACACAATCTTAGGCCTTTGGAAACTATCTGCATTCATATTTCAGAGAATAGATAAGCCTCAGCAATTAATCAAAGTCATAATTTTTAATTTAAAAAAAAAATTGTTTTTTAACTGACAAAAGTTTTTTGAGTCTCGCAATCCGGGGAAGGAAAAAAATGTTGGAGAGAACCCTAAATTTGACTGAATGCTGAAAGATTTCTAGGAAATGTTTTTACCTACTGCAGCATCGTTATCTTTAGTTTAAAAGTCAGTTCCTACAAATTGCATGGGAGAAGGATAATTGAGTCCAACTCAAGGTACCATAAGAGGTATTTTCTTACCCAAAGTCTGTTGCCATGTGTTGACGCAAGATGGTGGGAAATATCTGCAAGGGTTCAGTCTTCCTCTTTCCTCTTAACGCTCCATGGACCCAGCTTCTTCCCATCTCAGCTGTAGGCTGGAGGGCTCATATCTTTCCCAGAGCTCGTTGCTCTGGTTTCTTCACAAGTTCAGCTGTAAACTATCAGGCTAATGGCTCATCTCTCTTCCCGGGGATGCAGGATCCTCTTCCGTATCTATGGAGCTCCCTTCCTCTGTGTATCTTCCTCTATGTATCTACTTCTGTATTCTCCTTGAGTAAGTGTCTGTATATATGTAGCCCACAAAGGGGACGGGGACTCAAACTGAGTCACCCTACTGACGTGGTTGAATCAAAGCCCTAATCGTAAGATAATTTAATCAAAGACATCTTGCTGAATCTAATACAATCAAAGGGTATCACACCTAGAAGAACAGACCAGTTTACAAATAATCTCTTTTTGGAATTCATAAATAATCTCAAACTTCCACATACATATATTATATATAAGATATGACGTGATATATAGCTGTATATCTCCTACTACATACCAGGCTCTGTTCTAGGCCCCGGAAATGCAATGCCCTTGAGCCCTTATAGCACTTGTCATCGAGAAAGGGAAATGGACAATAAATTAAGCAATTTAAATGAGATGTCATAAGCTCTATGCTAGGACAAATGAAAAACACTTTGGAGCTCCTAGTGAAGGCACCTGATTACACCAGACTAGAAGTTCCAGGAAGGCTTACTGGAAAGGGCGATATTTAAGCAGAGCCCTGAAAGGTGAGGCCAACTCAGTCCTCTGAAAACAAGAGGAAGAGAGGAATGTGTTCCAGGTACAGGGAGGTATATCATGGAATAACAGGAGATGAAGCCAGATGAGAAAGGTTACAAACAGAAGCATAATACTAACTATGACATGAACATTGCAGAAACATCACTGGCTGCAGGCTATGGCAGGGACAGTTAGAAGAATCTGTTAGGAATGCAAACAAAGGCTAGACCACTGTAATGCCATGAAGGTGGAGAAAGAGGACTTAGGTGAAAGGCAGAATCCACAGGACTAGGTGGCTGATTAGCTTTTGGGGTGGAGGGGGGTGGAGGGAGAGCAGAGGATCCCAACTCTTACTTGAATTTTGGCCAGACTGGTGATTATGTGGCGACTACTGTATTACTTATGTTACTTGATACTAGCTGCTGATACATCTCAAAAATTCAAAGACTTAAAAAAATCAGTACTTCCTTCTCTCTCACCTCACAATCCAAAGATGGGCTGGAAGGAGGCAGGCTCTGTTTCACATGGTCTTTCAGGAACTCAGGCTACAGAGGCTCTGACATCTTCAATTCCTGGCAGCCCTGGAGTCTAGACAAGGGACGACAGAGATTGTGGAGCAAGTACATCAGCTCTCAGTAGCCTCCCATTGGCCAGAACTGAATCACCCCATTGAACTGCAGAGGAGGCTGGGAAATAAGGATGAACTGTATGCCCATAGTAAAATGAAATACATTCAAGGAACTCATTGTATCATCTCTGCTACAGTCACCAACCTAAATTGACTCCATTTCCAGAAGTTGAGCTCCAAATTGGTAGGTGATCTAATATTGAAACATTTGTTTTCACCATTTTTCTAGGCTGTAGGTAATCCAAAGGTTACACAATGATTTGGAGATTCTGTTTTCACAGTTGTGCATTTTCACTTCTGAGAAGACCGAATCCCACAATAAAAGCCATGTAATTGCCAACATTAAACCTCCCAAATAATTCTGCAGCCACTTTAATTTTTTCAGAAAATAAGGTATATATATGCCTACATGTTTTCTCTTTCTGAAAAATATGTCATCTCAACTAAGGTGACTGTATCAGTTATCTATTACTATTTAACAAATTACTCCAATACTGAGTGGCTTAAAACCACAATAATCATTTATTGTCTCTCTCTCGGTTTCTGAGGGGAATTCAGACAGAGCAAAGTGGGAATGGTTCTTCCCTGGGGTTTCAGCTGTAAGACACAAAGGCTCAGGAGTGGAATCTGAGGGCTTGCTCTCTCACATGCCTGGAAGTTGTTGTTGACTGTCAGCTGGAGCCCTCAGCTCCTCTTCACATGAGCCTCTCCCTGTGGTCACTTGCTCTCCATGTGGGCTAGTTTGAGTTTCCACACAGTATACTTGCTGAGTTCCAAAGGCCAGTGTCCTGACAGAGCCAGGCAGAAGCCTGGGAAGTCACATAGTACCACTCCCACCATACTCCACTGATCAGGGCTGCCACAAGCTCCAGTGCAGATCCAAGGAAAGAGAACCCAGATCCCACCTCTTGATGGGAGGAGTGTGAGCCACATTGTATAAAGAACATGTGGGATGGGATACATCTATTAGTGCAAACATTTTCGGAAAATAGAATCTGTCACAGTGACCAACTCATTTCAACTCAGAAAAGAAGTTCAAATCCCTGGGAAGATTTGTTGTTCCACAATACTCCTTCTTAACAGTATGCCTGAATGGGTCACTTTTCCAAAATAAGTAAATGAAACAAGTACCTAATCTTCAGTCCTAAGTTATCAATAAAAAGACCTCTTCTTATCATACTTCAATGTGCCAGGAGGGTAACGCATCCCTAAGGATGATGGAAACTTCGTGTTTGGGACCCTCCCGACCTTGTCCTAGGTGTCTCTTCCTTTGGCTGCTTCTGCTTTGTATTCTTTTACTATAATGAAACTTTAATCATAAGTATAACACTTTCCTGAGTTCACTAGTAAGTCATCCAGCAAATCATTGAACCTGAGGGTGAGCATAAGAACTGCAAAATTTTCAGCCAGCAGGTCAGAAGGGACAGTGGCCCTGAGGGCTCATGAACTTGTAGTTGATGTCTGAAGTAAGGACAATCTTGTGATCACTGTTTGCTCAAACTTTGTAGTTGAACCCTAACTCCTTACACTTTCTGTCCATTTCTCATCTCTGCTTTTCTTCTATGCTGATTCACGACTAGAGAGGCTCTCTCATTGTGGTGGCAAGATGCATCCCTGTCATCTCCAGGCTCAAGTGGGCTTTAGCGCCTGTAACCTCAGGAGATCAGCACCCCTCTCTCTTAGCATCCCTAATAATCCTGAGAAAGAGTTCTGGATCTCCTTGGGTCAGATGCTGACCTTGGCCCAGTCACTGTCTAGGAGGATGGGGAATTCTAATTGGCCAGCCTGAGTTACATCCCGGTGGCAGGAGAGGCAAGCTCTTAAGAGTGGCAGCTCCATTAGGTGTGGGAGGAGCTGTTCCTGAGTGGAACAGAGTGCAGGGGGAATGTAGTCAGGCTGGCAGAAACAATAGTTGTCATTAAAGCTAGCGTGAGTTTTAATTCATCATCGAACTTTGGTCTAGAATCCTGGTAGAGTTGAAAGGGAATGCCCAGTGAGCATCCTTCTGTGGTCTTATGCTCCAGTTGGGATGACTAAGCCATTTCTACTTTGTAAGTTTACAATGTTACATTTTTCCACATCTATATGTTCTTTGATATTTTATCTTTGAAACAGCATGGTTTAACCTCAGTCTTTGACCTATACTGAGGTTTATCAGTCTCCTGCGGGAAACTAAGTTTAGTGTAAAATCTACTCTATATTAAAGGACAAAGGGAA
The DNA here is from genome assembly GCA_026826555.1 of Tolypeutes matacus. NCBI lineage: Eukaryota > Metazoa > Chordata > Mammalia > Cingulata > Chlamyphoridae > Tolypeutes > Tolypeutes matacus. Next base: position 5,958,716 of record JAKSZT010053928.1, read on the forward strand.
AAAAGATCTGCCTTAACAAATCCTGTTGGAAAAAGATTTATAAGTCTCTGCTTAGATGTTTTATTACTACGTATCATAAATTTTATTTGTGCTTCCATTAACAGTGCCAGTCACAAGCCATAAAATTGACTCAGTGTATCCATAGACTTTTAGAAAACTCTTTCAGAATCATTAGTTTTTCTGTATATCATATAAAGCATTTTTATTAAAAAGTGGCAACTCACTTGGTTTTGGTATAACACTGGCATTTTTTAAGAGTAGAATCCTACTGCTCTCTAATTATCTGAGAGTGGAGGGTAGATGCTCAGTTCATATTAGTGGAAAGAACAAATCTCCTCAGTAACATACTTTGTTTGAATTTTTCCAGTGGTAGAGAACTTCTTGCCTCCCACAACATTTCAGGTTTTTTCTTTTGGTTTGGTTTGGTTTGCTTTTGAAACAAATTCTCTTTATCAGAAATTTGCCCTAGATTTTTCCTTAGAGCCACACAGGATTAGCCTATACATGACAGATCCTAAACGTCTCATTTTCAGATTACCATGGTTTTCCCAGGCCTTTTCTTCTTCAGGCTTCATGTCTTCAGTTCTGTCCAAATTTCTTCATATGTCATAGTTTCCAAACCCACCTCTATCTTGACCACTTCACTTGGTTCATGTTCTAGGTGACCAGCAGTCAATCAGTTCTCTCTGGCCTTAGTTGCTCATTTGGTTACAAATCTACTGACCCCTGTTTTGCAGTCCCCATTTTTGCATCTTATTCATAATGAACTCTCAAGAGATTGTCAAATCACTTACTGAAGTCCAAACACATTATTTCAACATCCTATATCTGACCGTGATGCACTATCAAAAAAAAAATATATGACATAAGTTTTGTCGGTGTAGTTTGCAGCATCCTTTCAAATCCTACTTAAAAAGAAATTGAGACTTATCCCTAACTTTAATCATTTGATCCTTTTCCCTTCTCCATCACCACTAAAGAATAGTAATGTTTCATTGATCTTATCCATAACTCCTAATAGGGTCTGTTAAGACATGTTCAAGTCCTGACCTCCAGTCCTATGGATTTGAACCCATCTGTCAACAGGATCTCTGAAGATCCTGTCAGTTAAGATGAGCCAAACTAAATCAGGGTGGGCCTTAATCCACCCCATATGATGGGAATTCTTATAACCAGAGGAGTAGGAGTGAGTAGAAGACAGAATGAGGCAGGTGGCCATGTGACAGAAGCAGAGATCGAGTTATGCTGACAGACCACCACCACCGGAAGCCACAGGCTTAAAGAAAAAAAAAAAAAAAAGCATGATCCTGCGGTCACCTTCATTTTGGACTTCTAGTCTCCCAAACTGTGAGACAATAAATTCCTGTTGTTTAAGTCAATCAGTCTGTGGTACTTTGTTACAGCAGCCATTGCAAACTATAAAGTGTGTGTGTGTGTGCCTGTGTGTATGTGTGTGCATGTGTGTGTGATAAGGAATTGGCTCACACAACTGTGGGGCCTGGCAAGTCCAAACTCCAAAGAGCAGGCCACAGGCTGCAAACTCCAAAAAGGCCGAATAGTCCATAGTCTGAACTCCACAGGGGGATGCTGATTAGCTGGAAATTCTGACAAGACCCAATGCTGAAACTGAGGCAGAAATTCTGCTTTTGACCCCTGAAACCCTCAGTTCTAGATTTTAAAACCTCCAACTGATTGGAGGAAGAGATAACCCACATTGCTGAGGACAACCTCTTTTGTTAGGTATGGACACAACCAAATGATTGTAGATGCAAATCCAATCGAGAAACACCTTCACATTAACAAGTAGGCCAGTGTTTGACCAAAAAACTGGATACCATAATCTAGCCAGGTTGACACAAGAAGTCAACTATCACAGTATCCTTGAATGAATTGTGGTAAGATAATATTTTGAGATACTACCTAAGATTTTCTTTCCTGAATTTCTTTTACTCTTTTTTTCTCATTCATTTAGTCAAGGCATTCATTGTCTCAGGGAAAGATTGTTAGAGCAGAAAAGCAAAGAAAGGGTTTTTTAAATTTCTAAAGCTTGCACCTTTGAACATTAAAACCCTAGGTCCAGAGGGATCTCAGGTCATAAAAATTAGATGGGGAAAATAATATGTTATTGGCAGTCAGAGTTTGCTTCTCCTGATCTCACACCCTCTGCTTCCCTTCATCTCCATCACTGGTCTCTTGAGTTACATAAATTTGCTCAGACTGGAGAAGAGAGGCAAAACCATCCATATATTTGGAAATCCAAAACCAGAATAGAGCCTAGGCCCCGCTCTAGGAGACAGGCGAGCAAGGCTTGAGGGTTTCCTCATGCCCTGGAGCAGAATGAAAAGTGTCTAAATAATGTGTCTAGGGAACCCAAAATACCACAAATCCCTACTCTCCCTAGTGCAACCTGGAAAAGAGCAGAATGATTTCCTGTGAGACTGAGAGTAGCACAGAAGGTATAACAATCATGCTAAGATAGAGGCTTAAAACAGAAATTAATTAACTGAGTACTGGAAAGAAAATAATTTGCATTACTTGTTGTACAATACTTATACCAGATTCCCTCTTTAAGATTAATGTACAATCCTCCACTGCTGGGACTATCAGCTGCAAACAAGGCACTGTTTCACCCAAGCCTATGCCTCTCCCCGGGGTTGACCTGTGTCCAGTGACTGGTTGATGTAGGAATAAAATGGCTCAGCCATCTTGCCTCAATTTGGGACAACTATGAAGTCCATTCTGGTTCCAGAACTCCTAGGGAGATAGGTTGAGGCTTCAGTTGCAAGCACACTGCAAGAAAGCTTGCTTTGCCCAGTCCTGCCCCCCTTGCTTCCTTCCAGGCATATTTCCCAAGAACTCTCCCCAATAAGTTTTTTGACTCAGTTTTCATGTCAGTCTGTTTCCAGGGAATCCCATCTAAGACATTTGCAACCCGAGTTTGTAGTTTGAGAATTCATAATTCTGTTTCAAACATAATTTTTCCAGGTTTGGTGATGAATTACTTTAGAGGTTCTTGGTGCAATACTATACCTTCATTCATCTTTGACTTCAGTTCTCTTGTACCAATTTTATTTCTACCTTTCTCATCGGATAATGATTATGAAAGTGAAGAAAAGGAGGAATGGAGTGCTTTAACTTTTACTGTATGGTTTGTTACCATCATACCGTCTACTCAAACATTGGGCCAATATCTCCTTGGCAAATGAGAAAAAAAAAAAACCTTTCTATCTTTAGCATTTTCAAAATCTCAGCTCATTCTACGGTTTAGCTTCTTTTTTTGTCTTATACATCTCAATAATTTTATATCTTAAAATGGATAATGACTTCAGGGTTCTAAGCCAGTTTATAGAAACCTCGTTTGCAAATCCTACATAAGTAGTGCAGTTTTATTTCCATATGTTGAGACCTCAGCTAAAATTGATAGTCTCATTTAATGTCCTATTACACTGCCAGAAGCCTAAATATATGGCGCCAAGTGACTGTTTAAATTAAATAATAACATATCCATTACAATGGAAAAAAATAGAACCTTTAAAAGTGTTGAGGGTGATCTATGGGTAAGAACATGAAAAATGTTATTGTTAAGTAAATAAATAAGTTGTTGAAGAATATGTATAGGCAAATAGGTTTTGTGCTTTTATTATCAAGAGGATGTGCTGGTGTGGGTGTGTATATGTATGTGAGTGTATGTATACAAACATATGCCTATACATGCGTAGAAAATATCAGGAATAATGCACAAAAACATTAGCAGTCCTTGTATCTCTGGAGTGGAATTGTGGAAGTTGATGCTTACAAAGGGAAGAATTTATTTTTATTTAATAGTCCAGTATGATTTGAATTTTAAAATAATAGCCAAGCATTATTTTTATAAATCAAAAAGAAAGAAAAATAACACATTAGTGGGAAAATATGGTGTATGTTATTGTATTCTGTTTTTCTATTTGCTTTGGAGGGACATTCCAAAACCACTGACGTGGGAGACAGAAAACAAGGGTTCTGGTGGTTCTGCTGTTAACCAATTTAGACACGGGAATATTGCTTTAAAAATTATCTTACTTTTAAAATATTTATGAATTACAAAGGAACATATATGTAAATTACATAGCATAATATAATGAGCACCCACTAACCTGCTATCCAGCACAAAACCTTCAACTTTAAAAATACCTTGCCTTCAAAATAAAGTCAGTTTGGGAAAAAAAAAAAAATAAAAATACCTTGCCTTCATCTAATGTGCTCCTTCCTATCCCATCCATGTAACCATTGGCCTGAGTTTTGTATTTATCAGCTCCTGACTCTTAAAAAAACAGAGGTTTACATATGCCTAAGCAACAAATTGCTTTGTTTTGCTTGATTTTGAGCTTATAAGCTTATAACTGGGGTATTGTAGAGTATGAGTCTTCTGGGAATTGCTTGTACACTCAAAATTATGTTTTCAGCGGCTATGTACAGTGGGGGAAGCACAGAGGGATTGAGAGGTGAGGAATTTTCTTGTCTGTTTTATATTTATTATTATTATTACTGAAATAATGAAAATGTTCTAATTATTGAAGTGATGAATGCACAACTATGTGATTATAGCAAATACCACTGATTGTACACTCTGGATGAATTGTATGTTTATTAATATGTATCAATAAAATTTATGTGTTAAAAATTATGTTTCTAAGATTCATCCATATTACATGTAGCTGTAGTTCACTGGTTTCTGCTGCTGAATATTAAAAGAATATATCAAAATTTATCTCGTTATTGGATTTGGGGTATATTTCCAGTTGTTTTTGCTATTACAAAAAGTGCTACTATAAGCATCCGTATATATGTGCAAGTTTCTTTAGACTATACAACTAAAGTGGAATTTTAAATCATAAGGTATCTGTGTTACTTGACAATAAACTGTTAAACTGGTGTTAAACTTACACATGCACCATAATATATGAGAGTTCACATTGATCCACGTTTTCATCCTTGGTTTTGTTAGATTTTTAATTTAGGGGCTATGAAATGGTATCTCAAAAGGATCTTAATTGCATTTCCTTGAATACTAAGGAGGTTGAGCACTTATTTTCATGAGATTTGGTCACATATTTTTTCATATATATATAAAATGCCTATTCATAGCTGCAGACCCAACAGTGCCTCTTTCTTAGTAGGCACACCATAAATGTTTGATCAATAAATGGATGTGTCCTCATACAGCAAAATAGGATTTAAGAGAATGGACTTGTTAATTTAAGAAAGATATTTAACCAGAGAGAACCATGAGACACCATTTAGCACCATTATAGTTAAATAAATTTTCATTATATTGCCATTTTAGTGTAACTGAGCTATGATTCTCTTGCACAATGGATTTTTTTAATTAAAAAAAAAAGTGTTTCCATAAGAAGTGTTCATATAATTATCTTAAAGATGATTTTACATAAGGTATTAGTTATCTTTGGGGATGCAGTACTCTGCTTATTTCATTTTACTGCCGAGAGAAGAATTGTAAATTTTGTTCTAGTGGCTGAACAGCTCAAGTAGTGTTGCTGTGTTCAGAATAATGAGCATTTTTCAGAACATAAAACACTGGATCTCATTCCGACCCCCGAGCAGTAATTTTTTCATAGAAAACGACTACTGTAAATATACAGAATAAAATCACATTCTCAAAATTATGCTTAAAAAAAGGGAAATGATGTCCTCATAAGTGTAAATAGCTTTTTCTGATTCTTCTTGTCATAATTGTCTAATAAGTGCAAACACATGTTGTATCATCAGGCACCATCATTTATGAAAAACTAGTAGAAGAAAACTCAACATTGAGAAAACTCTATTCATTACCTTAATCTTTCTGAAATGTTTCTGAATTAGAAATAGGTTACTATTACACAGAATCATGATTTTTAAACCACTCGTATCTATCTCAGATGAGTCCAGATAGATCAATAGGTAAAGAAGTTATTGGCAGCAATAACAACAAAAAAGGTTAAATAGGAATTTTACTTCTGTTTGTCTTCTCTAATACATCTCCTGAGGCAGCCATGGAGGTGTGCTGTTCCGGTCTCCCTGCAAAGGAATGCGGCTAGCTGACAGCATCCAGCTTGGTGTCTTCAGGGCCTAATTCAGCTTTAGAGCCAAAGCCCCATTCTTTCAAGGTAGCTTCCTCCCTTAGTGATCATGGCAAAGATACCGCCATTTCTGTCCAGGGCGGGCATCTTCTTGGGCAATCTTTGCTTCTACACTTCTTATTGGATTAGCCAAGACTTTGTCAGAACTGCAGCCTTGTCTGGAGCACTCCCTGCCCAATCCTGATTCCCCTCTCTTTGATCTCTCCATTTTGTTCTAGTTACCTCCACTAAACCTTTTGCACTTCAAACTTTGTCTCAGTGTCTACTTCCCAGAGGACCCAAGTGGCACAACTCTCTTATAGCAGAGACTTTATTAAACTCTAGGTGTAGCATTTATTTTCCACTACAGAGGGAGACTATGAGTACATTTCTTAATTGAGCTTTGGGTTAGTAGGTGTTTCAGATTCCTAGCTGCGAAAACAAGTACCATACAATGGGTAGGCTTAACTATAGCAATTTATTGGCTCATGGTTTCAGAGGCTAGAATACTTGTTTCTTCCTGGGTTGAGTATCACCTAGCTGGCAGGCAATCTTTGGGATTCCTTGGCTTTCCCATCACATGGCAGTGCACATTGCCATGTCTTCTTTCTCCTTCAGAATCCGTTGACTTCCAGCTTCTGGCTGTTTCCTATGGCTCCTTTCTCTATCTGACTTTCACTATGTTTGTAAAGGATTCCAGTAATCCAGATTAAAGCCCAACTTGATTTAATTGGGCCACACCTTCACTGAAGTAGCATCTTGAAGAGATCTTATTTACGATGGGTCCACACCCACCAAAATGCAGACCAAGACCAAGAACATGTCCAAACTGGAGTACACAATTCAATCCACATCAGTAAAGTAGTGACGGATTTATGAGAGCATGAAAGTACTCCCATCACCCAGACCTTGGGTTTGAGACTGGATTTGAGAAAGGTACCCATGATGTGACAGTTTGAGACTTTTTTGTGAATCCCAAAAAGTGAAAGAGTATGTTTGTAAACCGATCTGTTCTTCTGGATGTGATACCTTTTGATTATATTGGATTCAGTTGAGGGGCCCTTGACTGAATTACCTGTTAAGATTAGGGCCTTGATTCAACCATGTCAGTAAGGTATGATTCAGGTTGAGTCCCCACCCCCTTGATGGGCGGATATAAATGAACACTCACTCAAGAAGACACGCCGGAAGAGAGAGCTCTGTCATTTTTTATTCTGGGGCCATGGAGAGAGATGAGGTATTCACCTGATAGTTTGCAGCTGACCATGGGAAGAGAACAGAAGAGCTGGGTCTGATATAGAAAGCCCAGAAAGAACTGAGCCCTATGCCAGGAGAGAGAGGATGCCCTGAGAGACAAGCCCTATGCTAGCCTGCAGCTGACAGGAAGCCCAGAGGGGAAGGCTGAAGATCAGCGACCATCTTGCTTCAACATATGGCAACTGACTTTGTGAGAAAGCAACCTTGAGTTGGACTCTTTAGGGCTTTGCAACTGTAAGTTTTTGCCCCAGATAAATACCCTTTATGAAAGCCAACAGATTTTTGGTACTTTGCATCAGCACTCCTTTGGCAGACTAATACACATGGTTTGAAATGTTTTACATGGTTTTGAAATTTATCCATGGCAGTAATCAATGTGGAAAACCTCATGATGTCATCAGTTTAGAATACTAGTACTTCTAATGGTTATTGAGGACTTACTATATGACAGGAAATGTGCTATGCATTTTACATACATTAGCTAAAATAGTTCTAAAGGCTGATGTCTAAATAATTTTAATTGATGAATTGCTTTTAAAAGTTTTAGCTTTAGCCAGAAAGTACATTAGCACTGAATCTCGAAATTGCTATGCTAGGTATACAATGAAAGTATTCATTCACTGTTAATGTATAATGGTGGCTCTTAGAAACAGAAATGCTATGGTGTTAATTAGCTTAGTCCAGTAAAGTGTATACAAGTAATTATAAGTTTTCCAGCTATACTATATATATAGATTTTTTTTTTTTTTTGAGGTACCGGGGGCTGGGGATTGAATCCAACCTCGTGTGTGGGAAGCTGGTGCTGAACCACTGAAACACATTGGCTCTCGAGTTGGGTTTTTTTTTTTTTTTTTTTTTTTTTTTCATTTGTTTTGCTTGCTGTTTGTAATTGTGTTTTAAGTATATTTTTTAAAAATACTCTTTTTATGAGGAAAGTACATTTTTATATTGTAGCTTAGATAAATATATGGTAAAATCAGTATTGGGTTTGGCAATGGTGAATAATGTGGCTATGAACATCGGTGTGCAGATGTCTGTTCGTGTCACTGCTCTCAGTTCTTCTGGGTGTATACCCAGTAGTGGTATTGCAGGGTCACGTGGCAAGTCTATATTCAACTTCTTTAGGAACTGCCAAACAGTCCTCCATAGTGGTTGTACCATCCTGCATTCCCACCAACAGTGAAGAAGTGTTCCTATCTCTCCACATCCTCTCCAACACTTGTAGTTCTCTGTCTTTTTAATAGTGGCCATTCTGATAGGTGTGAAATTATATCTCATTGTAGTTTTGATTTGCATTTCCCTAATCATGAGTGATGTTGAGCATTTCTTCATGTGTCCATCAACAGATGAATGGATAAACAAACTGTGGTCTGTTCACACGATGGAATATTATGCAGCTGTAAGAAGAAATGAAGTCCTAAAGCAAATGGCAACATAGATGAACCTGGAGGACATTATGTTGAGTGAAGCAAGCCAGACACAAAAGGACAAATACTGTATGAATGCATTACTATGAACCAAATATATTGTGTAATATATTGTTTGATTCAAAAAAAAAAAAAAAAAATTTACATGTATCCATTACATTTAATTGAAAAATGTATATATTTATTCATCTGTGTTTACTTTTTAGTTTTTAATTGTTTATGTTTTCAATTATTAAATGTACAAAATAAAATTTAAAAAAAAATTAGTATTGGGTTATTCCATTTCCATCCATGATTTCTTTTAAAGTCTGACCCATTACTTCACAAAATGAGGTATGAAAGGATGGGAAAATTACCCGAGAGTGGAGTCAACATGACCAACTCCTAAAGTAAGGACCACTGGCTAGAATGGGAGTTGAATTTTGTCTAATACTTTTTCTGTGTCAATTAATATGATCATATGATTTTTCTTTGTTAGTCCGTTGAAATGGTGGTTTTCAGTAAAGAATTTTTCAATGTTGAAACAGTCTTGCATACCTGGAAAAAAAATCCCACTTGGTCATGGTGTAAAGTTCTTTTTAAACATTGTTGGATCAACTTGCTAATATTTTGTTAAAGAGTTTTTGCATCTCTGTTTATGCAGGCTATTGGTATATTGTTTTCTTTTTTTATGTTGTCTTTGTCTGGTTCTGGTAGCAGGGTAATATTGGCCTTAAAAAATTATATTGTTAGTGTTCCCTCCTCTTCTATTTTTGGGAAGAGACTGTGTAAAATTGGTATTAATTCTCCTTTAAATGTTGGGTAGAATTCTCCAGTGAAGCCATCTGGGCCTGGAGGTTTCTTTTTTAGGAGTTTTTAAATTACACATTGAATTTTTTGAATGATTATAGGACAATGGAGAGTATCTATTTAATCCCAGTTGAATTTTGCAATTTTGTGGTTTTTCTCCCTTCCTATTTGGAAGGGAGAGGGGAAAGCATTCAATGAGACAGCCACATAAAATATGAAGATGTCAACCATGGAATGCTAAAGGAAAACTTTACTAGTAATTTGAGAAGATGTTCCTAGACTGCAGATCAGAAACTACAGAGTATAAAGATGAAAACATTCCTCTGCTGTTGAAATAATATTTTAGATATGTGTTTGCTATATTTATATAGCTGTATTAGTCAGGGGCCAATAAGGAGAACAGAAACTAAATATTTCAAATAATGGGAATTGAATGCAGGGAATTGATTACACATTTGGTAGAAAACTGAAAGAGTAAAAGAGAGACTATGAGGTAAGCCAAAGATGAATGACTTCTGGAGAAGAATTACTTGGTTCAACCCAGGGATGGAGAACTGTATTAGTCAGCCAAAGGGGTGCTAATGTGAAATACCAAAAATGGGTTGGTCTTTATAAAGGGTATTTATTTGGGGTAGAAGTCCACAGATACCAGGCCATAAAGCGTTAAGTTTCTTCTCACCAAAGTTCACTGCCACGTGTTAGAGCAAGACAGCTGCCGACATTTGCCAGGGCTCAGGCTTCTTGTGTTTCTCTCTTCCCGGGGCTGTGTTTCTCTCCGGGGTTAGCTCTTCTGGTTCCTCCACAAGGTCAGCTGTAGACTAATCAGGTGAACGGCTCACTTCTCTTCTTCTGGAGCCTTTTCTCCAACATCAAAACTGCTTCTCAAAACACTGCTGTTCAAAACTGTTCTTGCCATGCCTTTTATATTTGATTCCCCACCCACCAAGGGGTGGGGCTCAACACCCTAATCATAACCTAATCATGCCTAGATTAACAGATCAGTTTATAAGCATGATCCAATTATATTTTTGGAATTCATAATTACATCAAATTGGCCAACAGTTACAAGAACAAAAGGGAAGATGTGGTGTTACCAACCAAAACCTAGGTGTAAGTAGTACGAGCCACGACATGGCCAGTGCTGGGACCACCAAAGGAGGTGTGTGGGGCTGAGGTTGGAGGTTGCCTAAACTCAATGGGTACCTATTGCCTGTCAAGTGATGAATACAGAACAAGAGGGACAGCAAATCAGTGACATAGCAGGCCCATTTCTGAGAAGACAAATCAAGAAGAACCACTGTATGGACATAAATCTCAAATAATATATTACAGAATTTACAGCAAAGAATATGTATATATAATTCAGCTGGGAAGTTACAAAGTGAAAGTGAATGCCCACGGTGACTTGTATTCAATATCAGGAGACTGCAGATAATAGCACAGAGCCTGGTATATTTCTTGACTGGATAAATCAGTTTACTTTGGGGGCAAGATTCCAAAATTCACCAAAATAATTTCTTAATAATGCCTTCCAATGATGATGAGCATTTAGGAAAATGCATTTACCAATTTATAAACCTAGTTTTCAAGAATGTTTTCTTTTACTTCCTTAGGTTTGGAATCTAAGAATTCCTCTGTGTGGTCTTTATAGAATACAGTGGATAGCTTAGTGCCTGCTGCAGTAATACTGCAAATTGCAGTAAATGAAATTCACTTCAAGTGTTCCTCAGAAAAGTTAATAAGAGAAAAACATAAAATCTTAAATACTTCATAGTAAATAAATTTTTAGATTATGCTTAACATGGTATTTAAAAGGAAAAGTCTAGTTATCTGCATTGAGGAGTAGTAAAAGCTCTTACCTTGTTATATTACACATGCTTTACCAAGTGCCACAGTGCTCCTCCTTCTAAGCCAAATCAGAGAAACTTCAACTTGAATGTATTCAGTTTTCATTTAAGAATTGTTTTCTGAAAGCTCTGTAAAGTGCTTGTGATAGTAACAGAACATTACCGTAACTTGATCTTTTAATTGAAATCAAGTGCTGCTACCTGCTGATTAGAAATTAAAAGTCATTTATTGTGTTATTTCATAAGTATCCATTGTTGAGTTTTCCCTTTAGAAAACACAGGTTCAGAGGCAAAAATATTTCTAGTTTTGCCTAATGTAATAAGTCATAATAAACTTTCTGTTATGTAATACTTAAATGCTTTTTCATAATCATAATTCTAATTACTATAATTTAATGTAGTTCAATTAAAGTATCCTATTATCTATTAGCCCCCAAATTTCATAACTAAAAGTAGAACCCAACCATTTGGGTGTCTGTTGAATGATAAGAGGAAAAGAAATTTATATTCATGTCCTAGGAAAGCCATCTGAGTATGGTCCTTGTCTTTTTGTCTTTTGAGCCCCAGTGCCTTCCATTACACCTGATACAAAGCAGGCAATCAGAAAAGTGTATGTTCAATAAATAAGAAATCATAATTTAAGAAACCTTAACCTCTTTCTCCATGGGTCTAGGTGCCTCATCCAGAAATGAATGGTATTCAATACAGGAGAACATTTGTGATTTTAAACAAACAGAAGAAAATGGAATAAGCAAAAAAATACATTTCAAAATAATAAAAGACAAGTTTGGAGGTAGTAAAATGGCCATTGCTAAATCTATGGATTAAGTTTTACAGAGACAGACTTAAAGCACACTGACTCATAAACAGTTGTACAATTAAGCATGATGGAACTTTTCAATTTACTTTTCTGTTTAGAAGTCTGACCTTCAGAGTCATCAGTTGAGTCAAGCATCAGTTAAAAATCCTTAATTTCTTATTCATATTTTTGCCTTATTCTACTGTTATCAGGAACTTGACCTTGGAAGCATGATGCCCTGTGAAAGGCAGATATGCCTGCCACAACTCATGCCAGCATATAGGTCACAGCATAGAACCTGTTTCCTCATTTGCTTAGTGTAGATGTTTCTAACTGGCAATGCTGAGGTTGCTGTCTGCATCCTAGAAGCGAAGGAGACTTGCAGAAGAAGACTCATAATGGGGATTTTCTAAAACATAGAAAGGCAATTCAAAAGGTGGTAGGCTGTCCCCAAAGCAATAAGTGTTCACTCCATCCCCCTAGCCATCTGTGGATGCTGACTAAGAGTCTGATTAAGTTCTAAGTGAGGAGATATTGGCATCTTTTACCTTCCAGACAATGCAGGCAAAAGCTTGGTTTTGCTAACACACCCAAGTTATTTTTCAGCATCATCATACTCCAATCACTATTTCCCAGGCCTCCAAAACCAAGGTGATCATTTTGCCAAATTGGCCTGGATCCTTCTCCCAGACATCATATGCCCATGAGATGTGATTAACTATTGACTCATTAGACAGTGGGATATGCTATCCAAGAGAGGACACCAGTGGTGCCAACCTTTGAGTTATCCACAAAATGAATGCTTTAATAGCTGTTGTAGTATACATTTTTATAGGCACACCAAGTATGTGTATAATCTGCCTGATAGGGTTTCAGGAGAATGGTGACCTGAACTGCAGAAGTTATGGCATCTACTAAGTTCTTGGGAGGGATGGAGAGGGCTAGTGAGTGAATATTAATACACCAACCCTTTCAAACAGGTAGTAAATATCTTTCAACAGATACTACCCCTGTGTTGGTCAAAGAGAAGCAAAGTAGGTGATTTGTTTTCCAACACTTAGTATTGGCATTTCCAACACTTACAGTATGGAGCAAAAATGGATATTTAAAATCTAAAGAAACCCATTAGGCACAGCTTTAATAAGTTCAGTGGACAAGTGGGTAACCTATTGAGGGCCACATGACATCTTTAAGCTCAGAGGCTCCTGAAGCCAAGTATGTTCTAAACAGAGACCTCTAGCATCTTCAGCTGTTTGGGGCACAATGGAAGCATCCGTTCTTGTCTTTGGTCCTGTCTCTTGTGCCTCCTATGACTGGACCCTCACATATATAAAAGACTGACTCATATCCAAATGGATGGGCTAGATTAAGATGCCAAGGAGAGTAACATAGGTATGCCAGTAACTAAAAAGGCCAACCAGGCCCAATGCCTCCTTGAAGAGAGGAATCTATACAGGTAAAAACTTTTCTCTGGGAGTCTCAGGAAAATTCATGATGGCACCTATAAATATAAGTGTAAGGCTGAGATCGTGAACCTTGAACTGCTTAATAAAATAAAATAAATTTCCTGTCTGTCATTTGAGAATGAGTGACAGAGGGCATCAGAGATCACTGCCCCTAATGACACTAGGATAAGGACATAATCAATATAAAGCTCCAGAATAATCTCAAAGACAAAACTAAAGCAGAGATCTGGTCATAATATATTGTGGCACAGGACAAGAAAATTCAAGTAGGCCAAGGGTGGGACAGTTAAATTGTACTTCTCTCCATCCCAAGTCAAGTCAAACTACTGGTAATCTAGATGGAGATGGCTAGACAAGAGGGTATTGGTCAAGTTAATGACAGCATGACATTGGGTTGGTTACTCATTTATGAAGACCACATCAAGGGCCAAGTTGAACACAGGGGGACTATCTTAATCAGCTAGCTCTAGTCCTCAGAAAAACTCCAGAAACCATGATTTGTTCTGAGGGGCTATACTGGAGATGTGAAGGGTGAAATGGCAGACAAATTATAGAAATCCAGTAGTCAAATTACAGTAATTAGTGATTCTCAACCCTGGTTACATATTCGGATCACTGGGGCAGTTCTTAAAAATACCAATGCCCATATAACATCCGATAAAGACCATCTACAAATAACCTATAGCTAACATCATACTTAATGGGGAAAGACTGAATGACTTCCCCTGAGATTGTGTTCAAGGCAAGAAAAGTCCACTCTCACCAATCCTTTTCAACATTGCGCTGTTAATAATGCAAGGAAAAGAAATGCAAGACTTACAGGTTGGAAAGAAAGAAAACTTTCTATTTACAGACAACACAATTGTCTATATATAAAATCCCACAGAATCTGCAAATATATATATATTAAAAACACACACAAAAAAACCTCCTAGAACTAATTAGTGAGTCTAGCAAGGTACGAGATCAATATACATAAATCCATCATATTTCTGTAGGCTATACAAGCAATGAACAACAACAAAAAAAAGAACACTAATCATAGGCCCCAAAAATGAAAGACTTAGGAATATGTGTAGAAATCTGTAAGCTGAAGACTATAAAACATTGAGGAAAGAAATCAAAGAGGACCTAAATAAATTGAGATATATGTGTTTATAGAAGACTCAATATTGTTAAGCTGTAAATTCTCCCCAAATTGATCCACAGATTTAACACAATTACAATCAAAATCTCAGAAAAAATTTTTCTAGATATTGATGTTAATATACTTGCCCATTAATAAGTGAGAGGGGTGTCCACCCCACAAACCAAATAAGAAAATGGCTCTCCCCCTACGACACACTCCGCAGTCACTTAATTACAAACATCCATGTATTTGATTATGCTAAGTTACTGCAATCATCTGCTAACTTACTGCAAAGAACTAATGAAGTGTGTTGGTGCCTTCCCTTCACAGGGGCAAGAGGTCTTAACTGCCTTTGATGTGCCCTGACAGGATCTACAGCTGGAGACTGGATCCTGATCAGGGTTCACCAGAGAAGAGAATCACCTGTCCCTTCCTGTAAGGGGCTATACCAAGCCCTCTCTACCCCACCTGCCATAAAGTGTCAGCACATCCAGTCTTGGGTCCATGATTCCCACTACCAGAAGGCTTTGCTTATTGCCTAGAGCAGACAGGAGGGTAGCAAAGCTCTCATTAACTACCAAAAATTTGCTGTCACTTTACACGACCCTCCCTTGAAATGGATACAAAGATAAGCATTATACATGGCCACCATCTCCTTGCATTAACCAGTTTTCAGGACTTCCAATTGTTACATGTTCCACTGAATAAGATTCTTAGGACTCCGACTCAACCAAAAATGAGTTAACTAATGGATTTAGATCATAATGTCATAAGTACACCCACCAAGTACTCTGGAATAGCAAGGAATAGATCCCTGCTAGCCCTTTTTAGTACTTTACAAATCAGATTGCCAAATCTATCTGGCTTCTACCCACACTACAACTAGTCTCTCCCCTCCAGTTGGTCCATTGGGCTGCTGATAGCAGTCCATCCTACAACCTTTAAACCCTTGCTTCTCAAACTGTGGTCCATGGACCAGGAGCCTCAGCATCACCTGGATACTTATTAAGAATGCAGAATCTCAGGCCATACTCCAGACTTGCTGAACCTGCATTTTATCAAGACCCCCAGCTGATTTCTATGCACGTTAAAGATGGAAAAGCATTGCATACAAGGATTTAACCCACTTTCCCACTGACTAAATAAGGCCTTCTTAAGACATACCCTGACTGAACAGCAACAATCAAGGTCAGCTATGCACTACGGAGGGGGGGGGGCAATCACCCTACCAAGTTTCCAGTTGGTAGTTTTTCCTGTTGGTTACTCCCATTGGTCACCAAGGGTTGGTCTTGAGATGAAAAGGATCTTTTTCTCCAGAGTAAAGAGGATTTATCACTCCAACGCAGGAAAGTCTAGCCTTTATCAAACAAATGCACTTGTCAAAATGCTAGGCCCTTTTACAGGCCTTAAGTTTGCTCAAACAAAGACATTGGACGTTTCTTTCCACCAGCTAGCTACTTTACCAACCAGGGTATTAATGACTTCAATGTTTCAAAGTATTGGACCAGAGTTAGAAGGAATTCCCAGGAAGTCAGTAACGTTTACCTGAAATGATTTTTATAGTACTTGGAAAATGGTGAAGGAAAACTTCAGACATAATACTAATCAAATTTTCTATGGTAGCGCTGACATGGACCCAACCCAACAGACAATTCCAGCATAACTACTTTACATCTGTCTGCCACCATCCAAGGATTGCAATAGCTAACAACGATCTGTCAGTGAGTTAAATTAATATTGTCCATTGAGGTGACAGAAAACCCCTCATAGGGTTTTTCCTCCTTTAATCAGTATAGTAAATTACAAAGATTTTTCAGATATTGAATTTGCATTGTTGGGAAATATTCCACTTGGGGCATGATGTATTATTTTTTTTTATACACTATTACATTCAATTTGCCAATATTTTATTTGTACTGTCTTTGCTCAGATTTAGCTTCAGTATTTTACTAACTATGTAATGGGTTGGTGGCTTAGTTTGCTTAGACTGTCATAATAAAGTATCACAAACTAGGTAGCTTAAAACAGCAAAAATTTATGGTCTTAGTTCTGGAGGCTCCAAATCAGGAATCAAGGTGTCTATGGGACCATGCTTTCAGTTAAACCTGTAAGGATGAATCTGTTCATGCCTCTTCTAGCTTCCGGTGGTTTGCCAGTAATCCATGGCATCGTCTCCTGTCTCTCTGTTTGTATCCAATTTTCTCTTCTTACAAGGACACCAGACAGGATTAGAGGCCACCTTTCTCCAAGTTGACCTCATCCTAACTAGTAACATCTTCAAGGACGCTATTTCTAAAAAGAATCAAATTGATGTGACCACGGGGAGTCCAATGAGTAGGTGCTGCAACTCCGCTGAGGTTCTGGGCCCAGCTGGTACATGGACAGCCCAAAGACTCCAGTCTCTGGACGTACCCCCAGCAACAAGTATAGGTTTAAATAGAAGGGACAGATGAACCATGTGCAGGAAAACTATAATTGAATCCAACTCTGTCACTCTCAAGAGCACAAACCCCAAAGTAGGGCATGCTGGCAAGACATCACCATTCCAGAATCCTCAGGATTGGGGAATAAACTATGGACTAGAGTGGACTTACTGGTATTCTACTATAGACATATTGTGATTCAAGCAATGGAAGAAATTACAACATTGATGTGGAGCCAGTGGCCACTGGAGGCTCTGGGGGCAGGGAGAGGGAAAAGCAGTTATAATACAAGAGCTTTTCTGGGACTTGGGAATTGTCCTGAATGACATTGCAATGACAGATATAGGCCATTTTATATTGTCACATAACATGCAGAACTGTGTGGGAGAGAGTGTGGTCTACAATGTGAACTATGGTCCATGCTCAGTGGCAAAGCCCTGATGCGTTTATCAATTGCAATGAATGTGCCACACTAATGAAGGATGTTTATGTGGGAAGGTGTGGGAGGTGTGGGGAGTGGGACATATGGGAATCCCTATATTTTTTTGTGTAACATGTATGTAATCTAAGTATCTCTTAAAAACTTAAATAAAAAAAAAAAAAAGGTGAGGCTTGCAAACAGCAAAAAAAAAAATTTTTTTTTTAATGTGACCAGGGATTGAGACTTGAACCTTTTTTTTTTGGGGGGGGGGACACAATTCAATAATAGTTGGGTAGCTTCCTGTCTTTTCTATTCTCTGAAATAGTTTCTATAAGAGAGAAATGATCAGTTTCTTGAAGTTTGGTAAAACTCGCCTTTAAAATATTTGGTGAGGTGGAGTGTTGATTACTAATTCCGTTTCTTTGTGGTTATTGGTTGATTTAAACTGTAAGTACCTCAAAGTGACTCTTGGTAATTTTTATTTTCCTAAAAATTTATCAATTTATACTTTCAAAATTTTTGTCAGAGTTCATGGTATTCTTATGATTATTTAAAAACCCTATTTGTAATTATCTCTCTTTTTGTATCTAAATATTGTTCATTTGGGCCTTTTTCTTTCCTGATTAGTCTTGCTAGAGGTTTGGGTGAAAGTATCCCTTTAGATATAACCTACTAAGGCTCCCTCAAGGGACTGCCCAGCTCATTGTTGTCACAGCTACCCTAATATAGTGAGTATTCACTTATTTATTTAATACTTTATAATACTTTAAAAGAAACCCATAGCTTTAGCAGTGACTGTTTTGTACCCCCTCTAACTTCTTTATTTTCTTCTCGAAGTTGTCCTTTTTCTAGTTTTTCTTGTGTTTCGTTATTTACCATAGTTTTCTTTTTGTATTGATTCATTTTTCACGTATTTTTGAAAAAAAAATACAGAAAATTATTAAATTCATTACTTGTTTCTGAAAATACAATTACAAGTATACTGTTTTAGTTTCTGAGGCTGCTCAAAGAAAATATGATGCAATGGACCAGGTTAAACAATTGGATTTATTCACTCACAGTTTTGAGGCTGGGAGTATGTTCAAATCAAGGCCTCATCAAAGTGATTATTCTTCCCAAATTCTGGGGCTGGCTGCTGATGATCCTTGGCTCCTCTGTCACATGGCAAGGTGATGGAGTGTCTGCTGGCCTCTCCCTTCTTTTCCAAGTTTCATTGATTTCAGCTTCTTGCTTCCATGGCTTTATCTCTGTGTGTCTGATGAATTTCATTCTCTTATAAAGGACTCTAGTAATAGGATTAAGATGCATCCTGACTGACATGGTCACACCTTAACTGAAGTAACCTCACCAAAAGATACTACTAACAGATTTACATCCACAGGAATGGATTAAAGAACATGTTTTTCTGGGGTACATACATTTTAAAACCAGCACAGTACCTACCATATACTTGGCCTTATAGAGTGAGAATAAAGAGATGAAAAAAAAAAAAGTTCCTATTAAGATAAACTTAAACATGCCCTGGCCTCATAAACTCATAAATATTTCCTAAAAAATATTTTCAGCATTTTCAATTTATTATAAGCAGATGGGCACAATAATTTCAATTCAAAACCACATTTATGACAATATTCTACAAGTCAACTGCAGGAAGTGTACTCTCAGACTTTCAGAAAGTAACTCCTGAATGAAGACAACATTCAAATGGAAATTTCTCTGATTTATACTACTAGGGTAAAAACTGTAGATTTTGTTCAACATTCTCTAATTTAGCAAAATAAAAGATAACTGTCACTATTCCCTAACCTAAATAATGGCTTTTCCAAGTGAAGTCAAGAAAAAGACTGAAGTTTTGCATTGAAAACTGGCAATCTTGTCTTTTGCTATTAAAAACCCATGGTTAGGGATTGCTAAAGAGATATGAAGACTCTAGAAAAAAGGCAGTAGGATATGTATAATTCTTCTTTTCAAACATGTAAATAGAACAGAAGATTCAGTAGTTTAAAAATGTTGGTACTGGGAAGCGGCTGTGGCTCAATCAGTAGGGCTCCCGTTTACCATATGGGAGGCCCCGGGTTCGGTTCCCGGGGCCTCCTGGTGAAGGCAAGCCCGCCCGCACGGCGTGGTTGGCTGACCCAGCGAGCACAAGCAGCAAAGGGGGGGTAAATGAATAAATAAATAAAAATCTTAAAAAAAAAAAAAAAATGTTGGTACTAAACAAACTAGTGGTGAGTTCTTTTTTGACAGACATAAAATATATAGTATTTTTCAAATACACTGGGTTGGGTTAGAAGTTAATCATATATGATGAAAAGTTCCTCCAGCAAAAGCCGTGTTTGCAAACCAGATAACTCAACCATCTATTGAAACTTCACATTTATGCCAAGCAATTAGGATATAAACTGAAATTGGTTGACCAATTTTTGGCTTCTTCTCTGATTAGCCATTCACAGAACCACAGCAGGACCACAACCCTCATTGTTTGCTTCCCCAGTTCTTTACTTCTGAAGTTCTGTTATGGAACTTGTTGACTTTAACACTAAAGGGAAGTTGTAGTGCTTATATCCTATTACTTAGGAATAGGATAGGGACTTATCTTTAACTAGAGGAGTTCTGGCATTCAGCGAATGAAGCAGAAGGTAATGCTGGTTAAATTAAGAACTTTCCTACAACCACTTATACAATGGAAAGTTAGTCAGAGTACATTAAATGAAACCTTTTAAAGTCACACAACAGATCTTCATTTATGCAATAATTCAGCCATTTGTGGTTTGTTTGGATAATAGAAATCTAGGAAAGTTAAACCATACAAATTCTACCTCTCACTTTTTCCATTAGAATATACACATTGGAAATCTAAGTTCAAACACTTTCTCTAAAGATAGAGAAATTTAGTGCACCTAATCTACAACTTTTTAAATGTTTACAGAATGTTGAACCTTGATGATCAAACAGACTTTTATTTAAAAGACATAATTGTATTTTTTTTAAAACCTAAATTGACCCAATTTATTTTTAAAATAACAGTTGGCGCATTTTATTGTCATACAGAAGACATTTTATAAAATAATATCGTAGACTTCCATCTCAACATCTTCTTGTAAAGTTCTTCACAGTACAAGAAAGTGGTCACTATTAAGTATGATAACAACTAAAGCCAGCCAGTCTTTTAACAGGGAAGAATATTTTTGCTATCCTTTCCTAAAATAGTTGAAAATTCATTACTGCCTAGATTATAAAAATCAGTTTGTATCCACTTCTTATCCTTCAATGTATTTTTACATCTACACTGCTTCAATTAATGCTGGTGAACAAAAGAGCTCACAAAAGACTCTAAAGTCTTTTTAGGTAACATAATGATTTAAAACCACACAGGAAAAAGCTCCCTCAAAATATTTTTGCATGTAATTTTCTGTCCTTTACCACAATACCAAAATAAAAAGTAATTATACCTTAAAAACAAGCTAAAGGAATATACATCACGTTTCCTTTGAAAATACCACTTCTTAACTCTTAAATAAAGAGGGAAAAACTAATTTTTTAGGGACCAGAGCAGAATGTTTCATAAGTTAAAGGATCAAATTTAGGTCAGTTGAACAAATGTCTAATTTAGGAAAGAAAGTGAACACTTTGATTCAAAAAATTCTAAAATATTTCATCATTACAAATATGATTTCAACTTAAAAAACAGTAACACATTGAACTATATCTACTCATTAACCTATTCTATTATTTTTCACAAAGTCCGTAATAAAGTAATGATAGGTTAGGTAATATGTCCTTTTCCAACATCTGGTCAGATTAGCTAAGAAACCCTGAGCAAACCATATAACCCTCCAAGTCTCAGGGGCTTTGTCTATCAAATGAGAGCACTGCACTAACCTCCCTTTAATATCCTTTCCAACCTACACAGTTATAGAATATTGTCAGTCTTACGTAATCCTCCTGAGGATGAGGTGCTTCATCTCAATGTATTTTCCAGATCAATAAAATCCTCCATTTAAATGGTAAAGCTGTGTTTTTAACATTTATAGTTTTACTTTAAAATTTATTCTAAATATATTTCCCTGTCACCTTAAAAGATGAGTTATGACTACAACACCATCTCCTCACTTCATCTCCCAGACCCAGCCACTGATGGAGTGATCAGCAGACCTGGTTTGGACCCTCACTCCAGATTTTGCAACTGTAAGCCAAACTCTCGGGTCACAAAATGAAAATACCACCTGACCTATCTCTCATTGTTTAAAACATCAACAGTTATCATATATCAAAGTATTTGTAAACTATAAATCATACAAATATAAAGAATTGCTGTGATGAACCAAGTTGACTTTTTCCTGATAACAAAGTCTGGATATTTTTATAAAGCATATATTCTTTGTCAGGACTTGAGCATTTAGGGTTCTGATCCTTTGGTTACCTGACTATTCTCCTCAGTCATTTTGCTGTAATTCTAATTTTCTGCTTTATCTTTTAAATGCACAAGACCTCAGTTTCAGTTTGTCTCTTTATAGGGTCTAGAAATCAAACCTTTAAATAGGTAGAAACCAAAACCCAAATATCTCTCTGTTACTTTAGCAAATGTAGGATCATTATTCACTTTTAAAGAGTAGTTTCCTAACTAGGTTAGGCATGAGACTCATCTAGGAAGGTTTTTAAAAATTGTGGTTCCTAGAGATTCTGATTCAGTATGCCTTGGGGAGGATTTGGAAAAACTCGTTTCTCAAAAGCTAATTTCAACAATTGATTAGTCTGGTACTCACTACTTTGTCCTCTATTTCTTCTCTAGGATTTTAGTAGCACCTAGTTTGTTTTTAATATAAATAATTCCCCTTGGATTAATCACAAGCACATTCAGTAGATTGTCCATGACCTTGGCTTAGATCCATAGAAACCTACTCATTACACTGTTTTGCAAGAAAATTCTAAATGATAAATTAACTCTGGAGCTAAGATAACATGCAGATGCTGAAAGGTGGCTGCTTCTACACTTCCAGGGCAGCTGTTTTCTGCTTTACCTGTGGTCAGCCACAGGTACATAAAGATCATTTTATTACAGTTGTCATTGCAACATAAAGGACAGCAGAACTCCTCCATTTAGCAGAAAAATGGCTAAGCTAATCAATATTATTAAGAAAATGCTTCCAGCAGACATAAATGAAAAGTATTTTTTAAAACAAACAGCTTTCTGCAGAAACCCAAAGACTTCCACACTTTTGAAGTCTACCATAAAGAGGAAAGTTAACCAAAACATGGTAGTTTAAAAATACCTTCAATTAACTGTGAAAATATAAGTGTAAAATAGGTACAATTTCACTCTTTAGAAGGTTTAAAAGGCATAAACAGAGTTCAGTTTCCATTTAATCTACCAAAACAGTTAATTGGGAAAACAACATGTGGAATATTTGGTATAATGTAGTTCTGAACACCTTCCCTTCCAAATTGAATACAAAACCCACATCTAGGTTTTCTGGGTGTCTCAAGGGTAACTAGGCACTGCGGAACGTTGTCATGTCTTTCGGTTCTCTGCTTGGGACACACCAGTCGTCAGCCTCATGGTTGGTGTTGTAATGCTTCCAGGCAGCTCTGTTATACACTGGGAGTCTCTCTATTGATTCCGTTGACAGAGCCTGAAAGAAAAAGCAGGACCTAAGTTTGACGTATTTTAGAATCCTTTATTTGCAAAAATACAGAATGGCAAAAATGTTACTACAAATTAATTAATACTTTATTTGATTTTATTGTATATTAATAGTCATTCATAACAGCATCTAAACACATTTTTAAAGACTATATATTGTGAATATTCTCACTATTCTGATTTTGTGATAATCACGATAAGCTAAACATATTAGACATAAATATATTAGAAACCATGCATGTGTCCCCAGACCTAGTTTTTCTCCCTAGGTCTGGTTTTTAGAATGCTGGTGATAAACTAAATATGAAAGGATCATTGTTTCATAAATTTAAGAACATATAATGAAAAATGGTGATGTCTTTTAAAAAAGGGTAATCACACTGGCTATCTTTATGTAGTGTAACAGTCTCAAATTCAGGGTCAAAGTGTCTTTTTTTTCTGGGACTTTTCCATTTCATGGGTTTTTTTGCTTTTTGTTTGTTTGAAAAGGACTAGATGAACTTAACCTAGATATGGCAATGCTGAAAGAAGTTTAAATTTTGTTTTACATTTGTTGTATTCCATTCTTGTTCTTTCAGGGGTCCTTCATACACACATACACACTTTTTCAAAAATTTTCCTCCTACTTCTTGGAAGTCCAGGGATTTTTTTATGTGTAGTGGAGCTTGCTCCAGGAATATGAGTATCCACTTCACGATTTTCTGGCTGCTGATCTGCACAATGCTTCAATCTCCAGTAACACATTTCTCCACTGTACATTGTAGCCAGCAAACAGATGTCACTAAATATTCCTTCACTCAGTAATTTATCTGTTTCTATGTCTTGGAAAGAAACTCCTTTGTTTAACTGGATAGGACACCGATAATTTAGCATCTATAGCAAGTAAGTGATTCCATCAACAAGGAGCTTTTTAAGCAATCTAGATTTTCTTGTGAGCCACTCTCTCCTTTTGGTCAGAGAATGACAATACATATAAAGCAAGGCTCCTCCTCTCCAAGAGACATTCCAGTAGCTCGCCTCCAAGCAAAGTACAACATGTAGGGTGCATACCGTTTTTTTTTTTTTTTTAACTAAAGTTTCTGGTTCTAAAAGAAAACTGATCAGCTCTTTTACTTTTTGTGAAGAATCTTCAGGAAAATATTCATCCACTAGCTTGTTCTCCTCGAAATATGTCATGTCTAAAACAGCCTGTGTGTAAAGTTCTAGAAGATTTGATAGATTTGAACATTCTTAGTCTTCTCCACAAAGGAGTTTCAATTTTTCTAAAGTTGCAGAGGCCCGAATTAAAATGTGATCATCTTTGCCAGAGGCTTCGCTAAGTAGCTGTATGTGGGCCTGAGCCAGATCGCCCGGCTCCTCCACTCGATTTCCTACATTGGAGTCTGCGGCTGCCATGGCCACAACAGGCGGGCTCGCCCCACTCACGTGACCACGCCGGCCATCAGTCATCTGATCCCGGATCCCAGTTGGGGGATGAATGCGGGACTCGCCAGGTTGGTGGGAGGAGACGCCTGCTCCGGAGGAGGGCAAGCCGGGGTTGGCGGAGGTCGTTCCGGGTTGTTTTGCTCCTCTAGACTCCAAGAATACATATTTGAAACATATTCTTTACTAAAAATCTATGGCACTGTTTGCTGTGCATGATGACTGAGTTTGTTGCTTCCAGTAATTCCCTAGCCAGCTTGGATGCTGCTGGATTGGAAATTTTAACAGGTATAGTAGATGCTCTTACAAAACACAACCCATACTGGAAGTTGGTTAGTTCATTGAAAAAGTCAAAGTGTGAAATCATAAAACTTGCTCTATGAACCTTAATAATATGTAATTGTATAACTGAAATCTATAATTTCAATTACTTAGAAGAAATACTATTTTTTTCAGCATAATCACTGTACTTTTTGAAACTTATCACAGCAATATTATAAATAAATATGATACTATGTCCAGGGGATCTTGGCTTTTACAGGAACAATTCTCGGCCCTGGTTTGATCCTCTCTGTCTTCTCCTCCTACCATTAAAGTCACCCATTTCAGTCATAGCAGGTGTGATTTCTGCAGCATGCATAATTTCAAGTTTTCAACATATCATTACCATTAATCTGCTAATATATGTCAATTTTCTCTAAATCACTGGAAGCTTCAACTTAACTGAGATAAACTATGTTTTTCATTATCTTCTTAAAGTTAAGATTTTGGGGTAGAATTTTCAACCTTAGGCCACAGGCATTCCAAGATGTTGAACCAGAAATTTCATTCCAATAATGGTAAATAAGGTCTTTGGTATTGATGATTTTAATGATTCTGTAAGACCTCTTATTTTCTGTTGTTTTTTTTTCCAAAGTGGAACTAAAAAACTTTCCCCTATATATTCTCTTTAAAATTCCAAAACCCTTTGATCTATAGGCTGGACCAAAAATATTATACTTGGTGATAAAAACATTAACTTCATGTTGCCCTTTTTAAGTTCCTCACAATTGAGATAGGTGGGAAAATAAAAAACAAAACAAAAACCCTATTATTTAGAAAGAATTTAACCTTTTCAGATAAATTTATTTTTCCAATATAAATATTTTGGCATTTCTTATAAAATAGGTGCCATCTAGTGTTCAGAACAGGATACTAGAGTCACCAAATAATTAGGCATAAATGGAGGAAGCTCTTAACAGCTCACCACTTAACACAGATTGATGGAGCCCAGTGGTTCTCTATCCCTACAAAACCCCCACAAAAACACCTTGAACATTCCAGGCCAGCAGGCTAAGTGCTTCTGCTCCCAACAGGTGAGCTATATGCTTTCCAAAAGTCACAAGTCTGTATTCCTAAATCAGTTTGGGGAATTATGCAATCTGTCATTGTAATTACAAAATTTAATCAACAATTATATAAAGGAAGGACAAAGAAAAAGTGTTCCTATGAAAACCATGATGAATGCTCTGGAAAGACTCATAAAAACATCGTTCACATGGACCATCGGTGCAAGCTGGCCCACAATCTGTCTTACCTATATTTACTTACAAGTGTTCCTTTTTTCCCTCAATGATTAACTTTTTTCTCCTGGTCATTTTTTAACTTTTTGTTTTGAAATAATCATAGACTGTCACACACACACAAATCTGAAGACAGAGTCAGAAGACATTTGTAAAGGACTGCATAAAAATCCAAAAGGATTCTGCATTTGGTTGTTTCTTTGTGCTTAAGTAAATAAAAATTGGAAATCACAAATGATGCATTCCAAGTATGGCTTGCACCAGAAAGACAAAGTGAAATTCCAAACTGTATAATACAAAGAAAAAGCCTTGGCAGTACATCAAAAAATTGGTAGAGCAATTTAGATTCATATTTTATGTTAAAATTAAATTTGTAAGATATACACCTTTTTATAATTTTCCACTTTAATCTTTTGTTGTTGTTGTTAACAACCATAGTTCTATTCATCTTGCCAGATAATAGCATTTCTTTCCCTATAGTGAGAGAATCTGTAAAAATAGATGAGGTTTTATATACAAATCCATATTCAAATAGATACAATATTTCATTACAATTAAATATTAGCATTTTTTCTTATAACCAAAAGAACTATCATTAAACCAAGATGACTACAGTCATTACCTTAATGAAGATAACTGCATCTGTCCCATAACCCTCTAGAGAATATAGCTTTAGGTCTCCTTGGAAGTATTGGGCATAAAGACGTGATATGGGCAATCCATAACCAAAACCAGCCTGTTTGATGAGAAAAACAAAATTCTATTCAGAAAGCCATACTTATACATTTATTAAAAAAATAAATGTCACTGAGGGTACCAGGACTATCAGAGCCTGCATGGAAATGATTCATTAATTTGCAAGTATTTCTACCAGCTTTTCAGCCTGACCAACCAATGATGAAGCTGAAGGTTAGCTGAGTACTACATTAGCTGACTTCTCTCTAGTCATTTAAAACTTCTCATTCTTCTGTTTTCTAAAAATTGACTTGTGGTGTTCTGAAAAAAGGATGTTACTTTTCTTCGTTGGCCAACTCTAGAGTATCACAATATTGCTTTTGGCAATTTCATATAAAGATGTCATCTCTTTTAGGAGCAAGAGTGGAAAACTCTTGCTGTGGCCGGACAGGTGTATCTCATGACGCCATACTATGAATTTCCAGCCTGTGCTCTGAACCTGCAGGCATCTGTAACAGGTCTATTAATTCTCATTGACAGGTCACTTCCTGCTTAAAAACTTTCAAAGCACAGCCCACTCCCCACCAACCCCTACCCCAATGTATTAGAGAAAAAAATCCAAGCTTCTAAAGAGCTTTCAAGATCCCACAGGATCCAGCGCTACCTCCTACTCTTCCATCCATTAAAACAGAATCTCCTGCTTTTTAGGTCCTCAAATATGTCATATTATTTCTCACTTCTGTACTCATCTTGCTCCCAATTTCTGGAATGGCCTCCTTCTTTACCTGGATAAATCTTACTAATTCTTTAATAAAAAGTAAAACATTTGGACAAAATGTAAAAATGATTTATATTACCAAGTCATATGTTCAATGACATTCTATATAGCATGTTAGTTAAGAGCTTATGTGGATTCAGGAACCAGAGTGCTGGGGTTCAAACCTGGGCTATGGCATGACCAATCTCCAGCATTTACTATTTAACTTTTCTTACATGAGTTTCTGTTTGCCCCTTAACATCCACTGTCCATTCTCCATACTTCTCTCTGCCTAGGGAGACTAACCTAAATGGATTTCATCAATGGATTCCCGTGTCCTTTGTTTCCAGTGGGTTCAGCAATGGGGAGCCTGGCAGGAGTTCCAAGGGAGATACTGTCAAGCCCGGGTATGCAATTTCCTGGTTCCTTCCCTGTGAGGTGGCCTTGGGCAAGTTGGGCCCCTTGAGAGTAGGCAACTGCTCTGCAACTTTCTCTTCTTCTGGATTCTGGTAACTTCTCTCTTTCTCCTCATCCTTTTGAGTCACGGTAGTGACACCTAGCCCTGGGTTCCTTCACTATCCCAACCCATACCTGTGTAATTAGTCTCTCTGTAAATAAACCTTCCTTGAATTATTGTAATTTGAGCTAAGGTCCCCTATTGGGACCATTAGTTGGTTCCAGAAGAAAACCCAAGAAAATTGAACAAATGGGCGGCTCAGGTTCCCATGGTACCTGACCTACTTTGCCACTCTCTCTCTTTCAACCCACACCTACAGGTTCCTGGGCATTCTCCTTTAACTAGTTAATAGAGAAGAAAAGGAGCCTGGTCTACTGGTGGATCTGCACGGCATGCAACCCCAGCCAAAAGTGGACCGCCCTTTTACTACAAACCCTCTCAAGGGATGAAAGTAAATCCTACCAGTGCACAGAACTTGAAGTGGTATGTCTACACTGACTCACAGGCAATGGCAAACAGGTTGGCTGGCTGCACAGGGACTTGGAAAGAACAAAATGGGATAACTAATGACAAGGAGGTCTGGAAGGTAAATATATGGATGGTGTGCTCTGAATGGGCTTAAGAGTGTGAAGATATTCTGTCCCATCAGAAAACATCCACAAGGAGAAAGCTCTCAATAATCAGGTGGACAAGATATCAAGCACCATTTCTCCAGAA
This sequence comes from Tolypeutes matacus, assembly GCA_026826555.1. NCBI lineage: Eukaryota > Metazoa > Chordata > Mammalia > Cingulata > Chlamyphoridae > Tolypeutes > Tolypeutes matacus. The sequence goes on from JAKSZT010053928.1 coordinate 5,987,603, forward strand.
ACCCAAGTGCTTGCTTACTGGGTCCATTTACAAAGCAGTCATGGCAGCAAGACGGAGGCTACCAGCCTGGTTGAGGGCCCAACCTGCCAACAGCAGAGGCCAATGGTGAGCCCCCAACATGGCACCTTGTCCATGTTCCATGGGGAACCAGACAGATACACAGAGGCAGGGTGACTACACTAGAACTTTCCCATCACAGAGGGGGTACTGCCTTGTCCTCCAGCAACAAATATTATGGATAATGATCTGCCTTCCTGCCTAAAGCATTTCTTCCAGCATCACTATTCATGGACTTACAGAATGCCATGTCTATTGTCACAGTAGCCCATACATATTGTCCCCAACCAGGGGATTCAGTTTATGGCAAAGGGAGGACAATATTGGGCTCATGTCCACAGAACTCATTAATCTAACCATATGCCCCATCATCTACACGTAGCTGGCTTGACAGAAGGGTGGAATGGCCTGCTAAAGACTCAGTTATGGCTGAAAGACAACATCTTGTGAGGATAGAGCACTATCCTATAGAATGTGGAATAGACCTTAAACCAGGGGCCAGCAGATGGTGCCACAACCAGATGCATGGGTTCAGGAACCAAGGGGTGGAAGTGAAGCGGCCCCTTTCACCATTAAACCTAATAATCCCTGGAAGAATGTGTGCTTAACTTGCAAACTTGTGCTAGGTGGGTCTGGAGGTCCTAATAACCAAGGGAGTAATGCTTCTACCAAGGAACACATATGGTTCAAATAAACTGGAAGCCAAGACTGCCCCAGGTCAGCTGGACTTCTCATATCTCTGACTGTACTGGGAAGGGGATTGATCCCAAGTATCAAGGAGAAACTGGGTTGCTGTCACATAAAGTAGGCAAGGAAACTACAGGTACTTTTTAGTACTCTCTTACCCAGTAATCCTGGTGAATTGAAAACTGTAGTATCCAAATAAAGACCTTAAATCATTCAGGAATAAAGGCTTGTGCAATCTTACCAGGTAAGGAACTCTGCCCAGCTGAGGTATTAGCAGTGGGTAAGGGGAACACAAAATGAGAAGCGGAAGCCTTCTCAGACCTTATGACCAGCTTCAGAAGTGGGGACTCTAGAAGCCATGTTTTGGTGGTATTTGTTTCTTTTCTCCCTTCATTTGCTCCCCAGTACTGGTAGTGGTTGATATATTAGGTTTCAGGTAGCAGTATAAGTGAACTGGCATTATCTCACAATGATAGAGTAGCTGATGAATCTCGGTGCATGCCCTTCTCAGGCAAAAAAAGGACAGATGTGAATGCTGAGGGGCAAAGGTAGTGGACTGTGTTGGATATCTTCCCCCACCCCCCAGGTCCATTTCCACCCTTATCCACCCTGCTCACTGTGTGTATTAGTTCAATAGATTCCTTACCCTCTGACTTGCAGATGTATTTGGCCAATGTGAAGTTTGGTAGATGATCAGAAGGAAGGAGGAATGCTGAACTCAGGGTTCTCATTGCCCCTGTTCCCTCCTTTTGAGGGTGGCTTGGGCTGACTGTGTCCTGGGACAGAAGGTCACTCACTGCTCTCTCCTCTGGGCTCTGATAACCTCTTCCGCTCCAAGTCCCTCTGGGCTAAAGGCGGATGGCTCTCCTGCTGTGTTCTTGCTCTAACCCTTGTGGCCCTCCTACAACCCACACATACCTGAGTCCCTTTGTATCCAGTCCCTTCCCTTTCCTTGAATAAACTTAATTTGAGGGTACTGTTTCCTGATTGAGATAAATTTGAGACCCTATTCTTCTTGATAGTACTTTAGAGTTCGGCACTGATTGTTCTCTAATCACTTCGTATGTAAGGGTTGAGGGTAAAGGCTTTATCTTAGACCTTTTATATCTCTCATAGTATTAAGCAGTTTTTTTAGAGAAAAAAATGTGTATCATTTAATATTTATATTCTAAAACAAGAAAGGTTAAAAAATAAAATTGGCAAGTTCACATGTAGATGATTTTCTTTCTCTGCCACGTGCTGCACTGTGAGTTTTCCAACCATGAGGAAATCTTCCTTGGACAATCTGGGGAAACCTCCACATCCCACCCCTCATGCCTCTCCCTCACCATCTGACACACCTCACAGGAAAGCTGAGGGAGCAGCAGGGGTTTCTCTCCCACAGAAATAGCAGGCATCCCCAGAATTAGTAGTTTTGTTCATGAATGACACTCCCTCTATAGGCAAGGAGCACTAATGGGGTATTATTAGTGATGGTGGAAGGAAGGCAGGAAGTGACACTTTGAGGCGGGGGGGGGGGGGCAAGTAAGACAAAGGACAGAAAAATCATTGTAAGAAGATATATTATTTCTCCTCAAAATAGAGCTTAGATCTGGGCATAGAATGGCGAAGATGAGAAAGAATGTCCCTATCCTCATGGAGCTGATATTTAGGGGGTGGTGGGGAGGAAGATACTGAACAGGGAAATTAAACAAAGCACACAGAATGTCATGTGATGGTAAAGTAATGGAGAAGAATGTGCAGGGAAGGGCAGAGGTGATAGGTGGGGGGAAGGGGGACTCAGTGCTGAGTGTTTTGACTCAAACTCTCTAAGTCATGTACTATTTTCAAACTTTGTTCATTTGAGCTATGTGAAGATATGTAATGCTAACACCAATGTGCTTTAGCCAAAAAGGTGTCTTAAGTAATACAAATGTTGCAAATGAGTCTCTAATTTTATAATTTTAAGGCTTGTAATACCCACCCCACAGAATAGTCAAGCTAAAGGTTTAGAAATATCCCACTTCTGAGGAGCATTATTAAAGCAAATCCAACCGATGCCGTCATATCATTTCAAATCTCTAACTTGGTTTAAAAAAAAACTTCTGTGGCAGTTATTTGTTTTCTAAACAAAACTCTCAGAGATAAAAATGCTGGCATTCCCAGCATAAGACTGTAGCACCAAGTCTTCTTTTTGCAATAGTACATACACTTACATAAAACTATTTCTTTAAAAAAAAATCCACCTAAGAGTTATGAACCTGGTTAAAACTTAGTGAACGTTTTCTGTTTTCCCTTGCCTTTCTAGGTATATCCAACACAAAGCTATTATCCTGTTCCATTATGATACAGAACTTGTATGTTTGCCCTAATGAATCAGAATGTGGAAAGGATGGGAAGAGTGAGGTACATGAGAAGGAAGCCCTTGTCCCCAGTAAGGCAAAAGGATGAAGCAGGTTTTATACCAGTGAGCTAAGCCCTGAAGAGGGTACATAAGTCACAATTTACCCTGGAGCAGCACAGGAGGTCTTAAACATCATTCTGTCCTTATCTTTCTCAGATATTAAAAAGTCACATCTAAATTTGATGAAGCTTCCATCTCCTTCAATTTAATTATAAAATTATACCATAATTCATTACAACTTCATGTAAATCTGTCTAAAATTTTACACTTCCTGGGGCTTTTTAGATTTATACTAAAATCCAAGATTTTACAAAATCATTTAAACAGAATTCAAAACTGGGGACCAGACCATCCGAGTTCATGACAGCTTCATGGTGCTACCTGCGAGGAATCAAGCTGTCAGTCCTGGGGTCTCTTGTTGCCACTTGTCCTTCCTCTTTTTGAGAACCCATCCAACTACTTGCTTCATCCTTATCATCTTAGTGACTTCATCTGCCAAGAAGCAGGAGTTATATTGAAAAACAGATTGAGCAACCTGCCGTTCAGCAAAAGACAAGACTGTAGCACTTACTGGGATTTGTTCGTTAAGAAAATAAAATTTTAGCTAAATCAATTTAAATGATGTTTGCAATTTCTGAAGCTAATAAAAATAGTTACATTTATAAATAGTTCTCTCACTTTACTCAAAAAATGTTGTTGAAAAAATTGTGCTTTCTTGAACTTTTTTTTTTTTTTTTTAAAGATTTTATTTATTTATTCATTTATTCCCCCTTGCTGCTTGTGCTCGTTGTGTCCATTTGCTGTGCATTTTTCTGTATCTGCTTGTCTCCCTTTGTTGGGTCGTCCTGCTGCGTCAGCTCACCGCGCTGCGCAGGCTGGCCTGCCCCCACCAGGAGGCCTCGGGAATCAAACCCAGGGCCTCCCATGTGGTAAACGGGAGCCCTATCAATTGAGCCACATCCGCTTCCCTTGAACTTTTATTAAATATAGAATATGGTATTTACCTTGCTGTAGATGCCCAAAGAGTTGTTAAATTAACTTATCTCATGGAAACCTATGATTATTTTTAATGGAAAGCATTGTTTTTTTAAAAATATGAATTATCTTTCCATTTAAAAGTACAGAATTTCAAGTATCAATTTGTCTTAAGGTAAAGCATTATTCTAGTAAAAAGAAAAACTTAAGAAATAGTCCTACTCTTTATATTCCATCTCCACATTATATTAGTTTCCAGTAAGTGTTATTGAAAGCCATGTAATTTCAGAAATCCAGTGCTTTCTTGAGAGATGGCACCTAAAACCGGTGACATCCCAACCTCACTGTATATCTCTCCTTGGAACTTCTAGTTCATACGGCCACCTTTATTTTTGTTTTGCCCAGTATGAAGAACTATCATATGTAAACAATATTTCCCTAAGATTCACTTATGGTATCTTCTGATTCTCTGCTTTATAGATCTGTACTTATTAGTGCTTTTCAAACATTCCTTCCCTCTCTCACTGTCAGTGTGCCTGTGCACATACACACACACACAGCAGAGAAGAATAAGGGAGATCCTTGTTCAAGTGTATAAGGAACAGACTCCCCATGGCAAACCTCCTATTTTCTTAAAATTTCACAAATTTTGAATCCCCAAAACAATAAATACTTATATGGCAAGTACTATGTGCCAGGTGCTTAAAAAAGCATTTATATATATATTAACTCACAGTAATCCCATTTTTCAAGTTGGGGAAACTGGCATAGAGGTCAATAATTTTCCCAAGGTTACCCAGCTAGGATATAGCGGAATCGGGAATGAAATAGCTTAGATTCAGAGTCTGGTTTGGTAACCAGTACTCGATGTTGCTTTTCACAAAAATTATACAATATTTATTAAGTACGAAGGCAGCACTCCTTCCTGTCCTTCCCACACCCCACCCAATTCTTTGAGTAAAATCAGAATTGTAAGAAGAAGCTCCTGCCTCTCATTTGACTTTGCCTGCCCCTTGGCATATGGATACCTGTCCCTGGGAGAAACATACCTCAAATTGAGAAGCACATTACTAGAGCAATCTTTTAAAAGTCTGGTAAGACATGAACGATATTACAGTTGTAACCGTAGAATTTATGCTGTGGAAATATACAACAGGTAAAGCCATTAGAATAAAGTCCTTCTAGTAACTTCCTAGGAAAGGGTCTAAAATAGACCTATCTTTTATAGCATTTTGTCACATGGGAGATCATGTTATAGCATAACTCCAGTGTATGCCAGAGGAGCTTCAAGACCTGGAAAAGAGAGTTTCTCCAGGATCACAAAGTGTTCTTTATGTGGTGAAGATAGGGCATGGGGGACAGGAGTCAATTCAAAAACTGATCTCATTAAACCTGAAAATAGGTGAGTAAGATCCATAAAAACACTATCAAAGAGACTGTAAATTGAGGCATCTTCAAATTGGTTAACATACTGATCAAACTCTAGAATATGAGATCTTTCTAATTAAATTACAAATATTCAAGGAAAAAAAATCAATGCTAAATATTAAATCAGTATTAACCACATACTAATAAAACCAGTAACTTATTCTTCACATTATTAGTAGTATATCAAAATGTGGTTTGCCAAATAAAAACCACTGATAAATCACTATCAAACTTGACAATTAAAGCTCCAAAAGAAATACTCTTTGTTTTGTGCCCTTTCCAATTAAAAAGGAAAAAAAAAGTATTCCAAAGACTGTTTAAATGAGAATGTTTGTTTCTGACAGCATCACTTCTTCCAACACCCAACACGATAGCTCAGATGATTGATTTGGCAGCCAGTGCATGGAATGCAATTCACAAAAACACATTTCATTATTTCTTCGTCACATACCAGGGGCACTGCTCGGGATGTCTCAACACGTGGCCGGGGTGCAGTTGAATACATGTAGTTGAAGAGTCTGTCAATTTTCCTCAGAGGAACACCACCTCCACGGTCACTCATCTTGGATGAGAAAGAACACGCCTTATGACTAAGACTCATAAACAGTAAAATACCAACGCATACTCACAGTGTATATAATGTAAAGATAAATCAATTTGTGATAAGAACTACATAAAAGTAGAGGGAAGGAGGGGTACAGGAACATAGTTTGTGTATGCTAATGAAGTCAAGTTTGGTATCAAAGTAAATGAGACTGTTATATTCAGTATGTTAAATTTAAGCCCATGGACAAAGAAAATATAAGTGAATATGCAAGCTCATAGAGACAGAAATTAATGTACAGGATGCCAGGGGCGAGGGGCAGAGGAAAATGGGGAGTTGATGCATAATGGGCACAGGGCTTCTGTTTGGGGAGATGGGAAAGTTTTAGTAATGGAAGGTGGTGAGGGTACTGCAATATTGTGAATGAGATTAATCCCACTGAATGGTGTGCTTGGGAGTGGTTGAGATAGGAATTTTTTTGTTATATATATGTTCTCACAATTAAAAAAAAAAAAAGAAAGAAAAGGCAATTAAAGAGACAATGACAACTGAATAAAATATATGATCCTGAGTGGGATCTAACAAGTGAAGAGAAAAGGCTCAAAGGAACATTACTGGGCCATGTGAAAATTTTGGAATATAGACTGTAAGCTTTATATCAGTGTTAAATTTCTTGAACTTGATAACTGTACTTAAAGTGGTTATATAAGTGAATATCCTTCTTCTTAGGAAATGTATATGGCAATATTAAGTTTCAAGGAGCATGATGTGTACAACCGATCTCATGTGTTCAGAAAATGGATTGATAAATAGACAGACAGATAGATAGAATGGTACGGCAAATATGGCAAAATGTTAAAATTGGCAGATCTGGGTATCTGAGGGTAGGTGTATGTTAGTGTTCTCTGTGTGGGGTTCATATTATTTTTGTAATTGTCCTGTAAGTTTGAAAGTACTTCAAAATCAAAAGTGTTTTTTTAAAAAGTCAATAGGCTAAGTGGCTTATAGTTCAGTTTTTATACATTCTTAAAAAGCCTTCACACTATGCATATATTACTTTTATAATGGGAGCTATATACACCTATCTTAATTTTGAAAATAAATTCATCTACCTTGGAATACCATTTGATGACTTGCCTCTAATATATCTAAAAATAAATAATTACAGAATGAAAGTATTCAAGGAATTTATTATATATAGTCTTTTTTTTTTTTTTTTTAAACCGGGAGGTGCCAGGGATCGAACCCGGGTCCCTCCATATAGGAGACGGACGCCCAACCATTTGAGCCACATCCGTCCCCCTTACAAGGAATTTATTAAGAGAACTGGTATACAGCAATTCAATGCTTTAATTCAATGCTCTGCTGCATAACCAGCATACTAGACCAGATAGGAAGATAAAGAGGTAAACATGAATAAATGTTTCCTGGCTTTCTTTAACCTTTCTGCTACAAAGACAACAGCAGTCCAGCAGGTAGGAAGCAAGAAGTGACATCCAGCTGCAGGTGGGCTGAGAAAAGCAGAGTCACTGGGCACAAATGACAGTAGGGAAACATCATCTTACTAGAGGTGAAGGGGGCAAACTAAGCCTTATGAATATAGTTGAAAACTGATAAAATTAACCTGCTTTGCTTTGCAGCCAAAACCAAAATAAACTAGAACTGATGGATTTTTAAGGACATGAGTAAGATGGATAAAAGAGTTTCCAAGCGAATTATAACAGAAGATCTTACACCAGAGGATCTGAGTTATTTAGGGAAAGGGAAGGGGAGAATGAGAGACAGATAATTAGTCCCCAAAGTTGTATATACTAAAGACAAGGAGAAGGCAAGAAGAATGGCAATTTGATGAGAAGTACATTGAGATGTGAAAATTAAACAGGAAAACTCTGATTATGAGAATTGAGAGGGAAAAATCTAGAATTAAATAGAAAGCCTGTGACAAGGAAAAGGAAGAGATAATGAAAGAGATGGGGTAGTGGGAGCAATGTCAACAGGAAGGCTGAGAAGAAAGTTTGTCAATTATTTTTAAAGTTCTCTCTTCAGTACATCAAATCACCACTTTCTAATACCATCTGAGCAAAAGCTGTCATCCCTCACTTCCTGCTCTGCATACCATTGAGTTCCCTAGGCTAACTCATGACCCGGGAGGAATGAACTGCTGCTCACTTGATGACAGCTCTGAAGCCAGGAAATTTACTAGTTCTGCATTCACCCAGGGCTCCTGAAGCTTCTTATCCAACAGCTATTTCACTATCAAGTTTGTGAAATCACCAACGATTACTGAACCAAGACATTTAAGTTTTAATTTAAAACACATGGCTGACACTGCTACTAGTTATTACATATAGACAAAACACAAAATCTGAAAGCTAGAATTCTAAGACAGAGAAAAACAATTTCGTTGACAGGATTTTTAGGAGAGGGATAAAAGGTTTTTTTAAAAAAAAAAAAAAGAAAGAAAAAGGCAACAATTTGAACCATTTAAAAGAAGAGAAAAAAATTCAGGCCATGACCCTGAAAGTCTAAGGTAAGTGATGGGGATGAAAGCTATACTGAAGACAACTAAAGCAAGCATTGAACATGTAACAAGAGATAACAACAGTAGATGTGTTCAAGTGCCCTTGGATGTGAGGAGGAAAATGAATGAGCGGAGGCAGAGTTTAATACAGTACAATAGATTTTTAGGCTTTGAGAACAATTCTGTTCAAATTCTTTACATCAAATAGACAAATTCCCTAACACTAAGCAAAATCTGTCTACCTGCACAGAAAGAATCTTTGCTGAGTGACTACAAGCTCAGTCAACCTTGATCCGTGCAGGATCAAGGTTCGATGACCTCAAGTCATGGAAAACAGCTGTGGACCAGCCTGCCAAAGCACACTAATCAGAAGAGAAAAAGTTATGAGGAGGACCGTGCCACAGCACAACACAAGTCTCACAGTAGAAAACATATAGTACTTTTTTTTTTTTTTTTTTTTTTTAAAGATTTTATTTATTTATTCATCCATCCCCCCCCTGCTGCCTGCGCTCGCTGGGTCAGCCAACCACGCCGTGCGGGCGGGCCCGCCCTCACCAGGAGGCACCGAACCCAGGGCCTCCCATATGGCAAACGGGAGCCCCACTGATTGAGCCACAGCCGCTTCCCATATAGTACTTATTTTGAATCCAGTGAACAATGCACAAGTAGCTGACACATAGCTAACCAAATTGTAGACAGACATTAGGATCTGGACTGAAAAAGAGTACAGCTTTCACACTGTTCCTTCAGCAAATAAACAGTATCACTATGTATTTATTTATGTGTGCCTCACTCTTGTAAATAAACAGTCAAGAAAGATAAACAGAAAAAAGGAATCTTAGAAGAAACAGTGCTGAGGGCAGAGGGAAATTGACTTTATTTTTTAAAAAACTATAATATCTTCACAGGGATAAAAGATAAAACAGGAACAGAATTCAAGGTGGCCTTAAAAACCAACAACATGTAACCACAGTGAAACCCACATCTTAGTAGCCAGTGGGAAGGCTGTCTTTATTTGACCAGACTATGAGCTTACTTCTTAAAAACCATTTCACCCAGGGCATTTGTCAAAAACAATTAGAGGCAACCAACTAACTTGAGGGCTGCCTTGGGCAGTGGATAAAGGTTGGAGCAAACAACAAAAAGATTAACAAGAAAAGCTAGGGAATGAGATTCCATAGAGATTTTGAAAAGCTCAGAGATATTCTTGGGAATATGCTCAGGAAGGAGCTGAAAAGGCCCTAAGTTCTCACCTCTGACTGACTCTGAGGCTTTGCAGAAGCAGGAAGTAAAGGCTAGGGCAGAGATGTCAAGTGCTTGACTGAGCATACAAGGTGTGCCTGAACACAGAAGCCCAAGGCAAAGACTGGGAGACACTGATTTTTGAGTTTAAGGAAATATTGTACAATCATTAGCTGATCACTAGTCTAACTGAAAAGAGACTTATGTGGCCACCCACAGAAAAGAAAATACTTTACAGAATTAGTTCATGAAAGTCACTATACAAAAAAAAAACCTTTAGGAAGGGGAAGAACCTGATTTCCAGAGTTATCACATTATATTATCTTAAATGTCTAGTTTTCAACAAAAAATTACAAGACATGCAGAAAAATAAGAAAGTATGGCCCATAAACAGGAAAAAATGGAATCGATAGAAACTATTCCTGAGGAAATGCAGACTTATTGAACAAAGCCTTTAAATTAGCTATCTTAAATATGTTCAAAGAACTAAAGGAAACCATTTCTTAAGAACTAGTGGCAACTAAAAAACTAAAGGAAAATATGAGAACAATTTCTCGCCAGAGGATATCAATAAAAAAGAAAAATTATTTTTTAAAAAAAGAACAAAATAGAAATTCTGGAGTTAACAGTACAGTAATTAGAGGGGCTCAACAGCATATTTGAGCATATGGAAGAAAGAATCAGTGATAATGAAGACATATTGAGATTATCCAGTCTGAGGAACAGAAAGCAAAAAGAATGAAGAAATGTAAGCAAAGCCTCAGAGATCTGTGAGACATATGTACTAATATATGCATAATGGCAGTCCCAAAAGGACAGATGAGAAAGGGACAAAGAAAATATCTGAAGAAAGGATGGCCAAAACTTCACAAATTTGATGAAAAACATGAACCTATACTTCAAGAAGTTCAACAAATTCAAATAGAATAAACTCAGAGAACTTTGCACCTAGACACATCATAACCAAATTGTTAAAAGACAAAGAGATAATCTTGAAAGTGGCAAGAAAGAGACGATTCATCACATACATGGGATCCTCAAAAAGAGTAACTGCTGATTTCTCATCAGAAACCATGGAGACCAGAAAGCAGTGAGAGAGGTGACATATTCAAAGTGTGGAAAGAAAAAACTGTCAATCAAGAAGTCTCTATAAACAGCAAAGCTGTCCTTCAAAACTGAAGGAGAAATTAAGATATTACCAAATAAACAAAAACTAATAGAGTTCATTGCTAGTACACCTGCTCTACAAGAAAGGCTGAAATTAAAGGACACTAGACAGTAACTAGAATCCACATGAAGAAATAAATAACACCAGCAAAGCTAAATGCACAGACAAATATAAAGTCAGCATTAATATGGTTTTGGTTTCTAACTTCTTTTCTAATTTAAAAGATAACTGCATAAAACAATAATTACAAATCTACATTGAAAGGCACACAATGTATAAAGATGTAATCTGACAGTCACAACATAAGCAGGGGCAGGGCAGACTGAGTTATTTAGGAGCTGAGTTTTTTGTACACTATTTAAATTAAGTTGGTATTAACCCAAACTAGGTTGTTATAAATTAAGAGTAATCAAAATCCTTGGGGTATCCACTAAGAAAATAAGTTAAACAATACTTCAACAGTAGAAGAAGCAACAACAGAATTAAAATGGTAATGGAAAATATTGTTTCAAGACAAAAGGCAGGTGTAATGGAGGAATAGAGGAACAAAAGATATAGGACATGAAGAAAGAAAACAGCAAAACGGCAGGCATAAATGCTACCTTATCAGTAGTTAAATTAAAGGTAAATGACTTGAACATTCCAAATAAAAGGCAGAAATTGGGAGAATGGATTAAAAAATATATACGATCCAACTATATGCTGCCTAAGAGACAAACTTTAGATTCAAAGACACAGATGGGTTTAAAGTAAAAGAGTAGAAAAAGATACAGCTTAACAACAGAAAACCAAAAGAGAACTGGAAGGGTAATAATAACATCAGACAAAATAGAATTAGGGGGAGCGGATGTGGCTCAAGCAGCTGAGTGCCCATCTCCCACATGGTAAGTCCCAGTTTTGGTTCCTGCTGACTCCTAAGAAGTATTTTAGAAATATTTTAGATTTTTTGATCTTTTAGATCAAAGTGGATATTCATGATTACTGCTAAATTGTCTGTCTCTAGGATTTCCTTTAACTTGAATCACCTGGATTAGGACAGGAAACGAAACAAACTCAAGGGATAAACCCATAACCTGCCAGATAAATGAAGCAACTACGCAACTATTCTTCAACATGACTTCTTTCCCCAAGAATAAGTTATGATGTCTTCTAGAAATTTTGTACATGGTCATCTATGTGTGCCTATACATCAATTTAAAACAAACAAACAAAATGCATTTACCTTCACAGTCAAATCCTCGTTACCTAGAGTGACGCGGACCTGAATAGGGGGATAAACACCTTTGTCGGCATAGTGTTCCATAGTTGCTCTCATTGCATTCTGAAATACAGTAGAGTTACATTAAAAATAAATAACTTAAAAAAAAAGAAACTTAAAATTTCAGAAGTATATATGCTCTATTTGAATTTAAAAGAATATTTGATTCTTTGGAAATATGCCAAAGAATCATAATTCTTATAACCATATTTAATGAGTTACTTTTAAAAATCGTCAATTTTGTAGAATTTAGGGGATTTCTTGACTTAAAGATTCCTACTAACTTCCTCATATTTTTAAAAACCAGACTTCTAAACACTTTCAACTAAAGTACAAATCCCTTTTATAATTTTAAAATTTAAAAACCAATGGCTTCTTTTTGAAAACAATTCTAATTGTTATAAATTTCTTTAAGGAAAAAATTTTTTTCATATAGTACTAACAATGGTTTTATTATCAAGTAGAAACTAACCAAATTTACCTCCAGTTTGAAACTACAGATAATTTATTTTGTAAAACCGTTTTTCATCAATTTCTAAAGGATCCAGGGTACACATAATGCTATTTACCAATATAGCATAAGCATTAAACAGCAATACCACAACATGAAGCATTGGTGAGGAAACTGATAAAGACTAAATACAACTACAAAGGCAAAAAAGATGGGATTGAATTGGAAATAAGGGTACATGATCCTGGCTCTCCAATCAGGAATGAGTATTCCCTAAGGAGAAGATCATATCATCTCTACCAAAGGTGGCTGAAGATTAGTTTTAAGATTAGGTTCCAGATGAAAACCATTATTATTGACATTATGTAAAATGTTATATAATATGGCAATACTTCCTTTATTAAGCATCATGAGGTGTAATGTGACTGAAATTTCAAGGAAGAAAATAGTTCTTAAGTGCCAAACACTTTATTTAACCACTTTGACAGGAAAATTTTGTAAAGTATCAGATGCATTCTTGCTATCTTAGAACAAAAGGGCATTATTGAATCACTGCTTAATAAATGGGATCATCAATATGTTTTCTAAAATATCCAGTCAGTTTTCTGTTTTAGTTTATTTTTGTTTTTCATTATCAGACTGAGATCTGCCTCTTCTCTCTTGCTGCTGGCTGAAGAAACAGTTACTAGAGTAAGTAAGATACTCCACGGGTCTGATCCAGAGCAGTCGTTTCAACCAGAGGGTCCCATAAGCTCCTCACCCCCCACTTTCCTGTCTACCAGCAAGTATCACTGGGGAAAAAAAAGGTACTCTCAATATTAATAGCACAATTTTAGTCTTCAAATTTTATCATAAAGAGCAAACAGAACAGCAGAAGCCCTGTAGTCAATATAAATGACTTTCTCAAAATAAAAAGCATGTATGTAACAGGACTCTGGTTCTTTAATCATGGAAAGCTGTGACTCGCTCTTCTATATATTTTTTTATATAAAAATATAACTTCATTGAACATCTATAACATGTTGCCATATGCTGGACACCTAGTATGTTGTTCCCAGTCTTCCCAACAATCCTGGGTGGTGCTATCCTTGTTTTAAAGGAGAAGAAACTGAGACTCAGTGAGAGGCTGAATGACTTGCCTGAGGTCACACAGCTAGTATCTGGCAGAGCTAGTATCTTTCTGACTCCAAAGCCTGAGCTTACCACTCTACTGAGCTGCCCACCAGTGTTGACAGAGGCTGATCTCCAGCAATGTGACATGATTGATACTGAACTTGAAACAATAGTCATCTTTACGAAATCAAGGAGAACCTAGTGGAGAGTTTAAATTGCAGAGCAGAGTCCTAACCTCAGGAAGGACTGGTAAAGAAGGTTAAGCAATACTATTTTACAAACCTTGAAAAGTTCAAACACCATGTGATAGAGATGGGATGGTACATAAACCACTTGTATTGGCTGTCCTGGTGATTTTGCTATAGAGCAGAAGAGAAAAATATGAAAGTACAGAGAGATGTGCTTAAAGCATTTTTAAGAATAAACTGTGTAGTGGTGAAAAGAAAACATTTACTATGGAAGACAGTATCATTTTGGGAAGAGCTGCCACACCACTTCCTAGTCACTCTATTGGTGCCTGAACCCCATACTCTCATGGATTTCTAACTGCAGTGACATCACAAGTACTGTAGTCATTTCTTGCAACCCTGTGTAACAATTGAAGCAACTCATTCCTCCCATTCTTCTCTATGATGGTGAATCTTTTTAAAGGATGGTCAATCTTAAAGACCAGATTTTTACTTTCCAGAGAAGTGTTTAAAAAAAAAAAAAGTCATAGTCCAATTAATAATCCAATTCACATAATCCATTTTTAAGCCATTTTCTAAATATTTTGCCCAGAAGAATGATAGAACTTTGCATGTTTTATTTTAGGCATTTCTGTGGATGTAGATTTGAATTTAAAATTTTGAACTACTATCAAGTTAATCATAAGATATAAAATCTATAGTTAAACATTTAATAGGGGCCCAGTGGGGAGAGGGGACATAGTGTATAAAATAGAACCTTCAGGAGAGCAAAGGAATAAGATTCACTAGGGCTCAGAATTCTAATTTGGCTAATCTTCCCTGCATTCCCTGCCCCTTGGGAACACAGGCAGAACATCTGGAAACCATCTTGAACTACATCATCTGTGCACTGTGATTCATACTTACAGAAGGGTATCATCCTGGACTCTAAGAGTTAATATGACTTTAGGAAAAAATAAGCAATTCTATTTTCAATTGGATAACATTATCCTCTGCTCTCCTACTCTAAAGTCCAGAACAAAGCTTGATGAAGGTCTATTTAACTTTATTCTTCCCACCACCTTCTTAAAGTGTCATCTTAACTTAGGTATGTTTTCCTCTCTACCAAGATATACTACCTCTAGGAAAAAAGGTATCTAAACCCTTTTTGTCCAAAAAGGTGCAAGGAAGACCATCAGAGAGAAAGAGGTTCTCACATGGATGAACATGTTTCTTTCCTCGTACCCCTCTGGGTCTTTTGCCTCCTCAAGAGTAAAAAATGATTTACTAGTCAGGAAGTAGAAATCTGAAAGGGTAATTCTTACGTTACTGAAATCATTTAAAAGTTAGATGCATTTTCTTGGCATCATTTTATTCTGGGACTAACCAGAAAGTCAAAAACTAAGCAAAGAATCAAAGTTATCAATTAAAAATGGGGCAGAAAAAGCTAAAAACTACTCTCAGAAAGAATCCAACTAATTTTGAAATGTATATGTATATATATATGTGTGTGTGTATTTACATGATTGTTCTCCTTCAGCCTTCATACCCAATAAAGAAGTTAATTAAAACAGCCATTTTCTATTAAGAAAAATCTAAATTCTTCTTATAATTCCTTCTCAGTAATTATCACGCTAATCATTTAAGAAACGATGACATCAGGCTTACCATTTAATTCTTCAAGTTCTAGTTCAGGAGAGTTAATATAATACAAATCACATAGATGCCTAGCATTCTCATAGCCATCTAGTGTGAATCAAAGCAAAAACAAAAAAACAAAAAACCATTAAATAAATTTAGTTCTATTTCATCCATTAAGATAACATAGTATTGACAAGAAAAGTTTTAAAACTGTCTAAGGAAGAGAACATACTTTAATGATCTTGGTTTGAGGAAGGTATTTCTAATTTTGACATGATATAACCTAATAACCATAAAGAAAAAAATGACAGATATGACTACAAAAAAATCTGAAACAGCTGTATTGAAAAAAGACACCATAAACAAAGTAAAAAGAAAAGCAGTAGGCTGAAGAAAAAATTTATAATATATATAACAAAAATTTAATACTCATACTGTAAAAGGACTTCTATAAAATGAATTAGAAAAAGATAGGTAATCCAATGAAATACAGGCAAAACATGTGAATGGGCAACCCAGAGAAGAAAACAATGGCCAGTAAACAGATGAAAAGCTGTTCAAATTCATTAAATGCAAAGCAATGAGTAAAAACGCTCATTTTACTAAGATACCAGATTTTGCCTCCAGTAGACTGGCAAAAATGTAAATAATTGAAAATTTCCAGAGTTGATAAGGAATTAGGAAACAGGCATTCTAATTCACTGTTTGATACTTTTTTGGCGGTATCAAACTAGTAAATGCATTTTAAATGTTTTCAATCCTAGGACCCTTGCCTTCTAAAATACTAACAAAAGTCACTTATACCTAATGATGTTCACTGAAGTATTGCTGGTAATAGAAAAAATTTAAATAACCTAAGCTGTTTAATGGGAGAACGGATTAATACATTATTATATATCCATAGAGCCTTCTAAAACTTGGAGTAAATATGTACTCCAAGGTATGTACTGACATGGTAAGCTGTCTGTAAATGTGCAGAAAACATACATAGAGTAATCTATTTTATAAAAACAAACAATGAAAGACCAATGACAATTTTATATACACACATGTGCATGTAGTGTAAAGAGAAAAGTGTTAAGGATGAGAACCCAACTGTTAAGAATTATGGTTCCCCCCGGTACCTCCCGGTAAAAAAAAAAAAAAAAAAAAAGAATTATGGTTCCTAGCACAGGAAATTACAAAGGGGGAAGGAGAAACTTGAACATTTTGAAGTAAATCAGATCTCCTCAACAGTATCATCATACTTTGCCTAACAAAGCACTGTATCAATAAAGTTTTCATTCTATATGTAATGTACATATAATGCACAAACAACTTATATATTTATTTGTTACTTCATTTTTATTTTCAAACAAACATATTTGCTCTTAACATTTTTTCTCAGGATATAGTCATTTCAACAGCAACAAATAACAATTTTGATTTCTGAATCCTTTTTGAAAGGAAAAATTTACATGCTTACCTTTAATAACTTCAACTACATTGCAGTTGGGATTTATGCTTCCAATGTGTTTTCGATGAGAAGGGCTTCCTTTGCTTTTTCCACCAAATAATAAAGCTACCAAAAAATAGAAAACAAACAAAATAAACTGAAATACTGAATTCCCTTTTCCAGATTTACATATTGTTTCTCTAAAGAGGGCCAGTAGATGAACTATTTTTCTTAAGCATAACCATACAATTCTACATTCCACAAAAATACCTCCTTTGGATAGCTATTTACTTTTCAAAAACTCAAAGCAAATGTTTTCCATAAAGGGAAGTTTCCAAAATAAATTTAAAATGTACCAACACCTTTTATTTAGCATCTTGTCTTGACTTCCATACACTTACAGTGCTGATTGAGTAACATTCTAATTGAAATGCGACTCATGAAGAAACGATCCAAAAAGTACTGAACATTCTGGCTGGTGACAGGATCCACCCCGAAGTTCTCCTTGTATTCAATCACGCCCTGGGCCATGGTGGGGATGACATCATTGTGTCGGTTTCGGATCCGTATCACAATATCTGTAAAGCTAAACAAACCCATCTGTCAAAAAGACCAAAGAAATACAACTTTCGAAATGTAATTTTTTTCTTAGAACTCCTAAAAATAAGGCTGCCAGAAAGCACAATCCTAAGAATGTTAAGCCTTTTTTGTTTTTTTTTTTCTAAACCAATATCAACTAAGACCACTGAAAACACAATATGAAGATGGTATTCTAGGGACATTTCTGGATTAAAAAAACAGAATACTTGCTTTAAGAAACACAAACTCTGTAAGGAATCAAGATGGGTAAGCAAATAAAGTCTGTGTAGCTTTGAAAGTATTCTCTAGGGTTAAAAGAGAAAAAGACGGGAAGCAGCTGTGGCTCAATCAGTAGGGCTCCCGTTTACCATATGGGAGGCCCCGGGTTCGGTTCCTGAGGCCTCCCGGTGAAGGCAAGCCCGCCTGCACGGCATGGTTAGCTGACCCAGCGAGCACAAGCAGCAAGGGGGGGATAAATGAATAAATAAATAAAATCTTTAAAAAAAAAAGAGAAAAAGAACCACTTGGAACAGAAAAATAGAAAAGAATTCTAATTCCATTCATTCAAAGAGTTTACAAAATGGTAGAGGAAAAGTAGACAGTTGTGATTAAAGGAAAATTTTTCAAATCATCCAGCCTTCCCATTTCTATCCTTTAAAAGGACAAGGTAACACAGTTAGACTCGTTTATAATTTCCATATACATGGCTCTTCTGCCCCTTTTATTTGAACCTGTAATTAGCACTATACTTGTTAAATACATGTATTAGAGACTTAACCTTTGGTCTGTTCATATGCCAGTTGAGCCCTGAATCTCAGCAGTGTTTCAACACCTACTCTCCAATTCTTCAGACTTGCCCAGGACAACTAACAAAAGGATGATGATGGACAATACCCATCCCAAAAAACAGAAAGTATCTACAACAGCAAGCAAGACAGTTCCATCCATCTGCCCCATGGGATCTAAGCCCCCTCTCAATCAGAAACAGAGTGGGCATCACCATCCTAAAATCCTCAAGATTGAGGAATGAACAAACGCAAGGGAGGACTGAAACTATGGATTAAAGTAGACTTATTATTCTAGCAATGGAAGATCTTGTAACATTGATATAAAGGCAGTGGTCTCCAGAGGTTCTGGGGGGAGGGAGAGGGAAGAATAGGTGTAACATGGGGCATTTTTGGGACATGGGAATTGTTCTGAATGACACTGCAATGACTGATACAAGCCATTATACATTTTATCAAACCTATAAAAATGTGCAGTGCAAAGTGTAAACTGTAATGTAAACTTCTGACCATGGTTTGTAGCAATGCCTCAATATGTGTGCATTAATTGTAACAAATGTACCACACTAATGAAGGGTGTTTTTAATGGGGAAAAGTGTGGGAGAGGGAGGGGGTAGGATATATGGGACCCCCCCCTATATTTTCGATATATCATTTATAGAATCTAAAGCTTCTTTAAAAATAAAAAATTAAAATTAAAAAAAGACAAAAATAAAAGACATTATTGGGGAGGATTGTAGCAAGATGGCAGAGTAGGAAGATCCAGGAATCAGTCCCTCCACCAACACAACTATTAAACAGGCAGGAATTGTCTGAATCAACTGTTTAGAAACTCTGGAGTCCAGTAGAACACTATACAGTATCCAGGGAAACGCAGAAGGAAGAGGCTGGTAATTTACAGTAAAGACTAGTAAACTGCTCCCTCCACATAGCAGTTACCGGCAGCCATCTCTTGCTCACAGCAGGCAGTACTGGGGTCCAGACCCTGGCATAGCTTGCTGGTGCAAGAAAGGGAAATAAAAACCCATTTCCCCAAGATACAGACAGGGTTGGCATGTGCTGATCGCAGATCATGGCTTTTGATCAGCGACTTCAGATTGCTGGGCACCCAGCTCTGAGGGCAGCCATTGTTCCAAACCCACCCCTGACAAAGATGGCAGAGGAGACTTAAGATGGTACATTTTCTCAGAGCTGCAGAGGCTAGTTAAAAGACTACATCTGCTGGGCAGGTCCAAAAGTGCAGTTTTGGGGAGCCATAGAAGAAACTCCAGGCAGCCTTCCTTCATTCCCTCTCCAGAGCATTTTGTAGGCAGCCAGCACTCTCTTTGTGGGTCCCTGGTTTGTTCTGACTGAGAAAGACTGATCTGGGAAACTCCTCTCTGGCTGTGCCCTCACTCCCAGAATTTTCCCACCAGAGAAACGCAGCTTGAGAGAAGGAAAGCAGTGTAAGAAACAATCGGGGAAACAAGGAAAGTGGTGTAAGAAACAGCTGAGGTGAATGGCCTAGGGCAAAGGCTTACCTGCTTTAAGTCTGGCAGTAGAACACTCAGGAGAAGAAGAAGGCATGTCTCCTGGGAGGTACGGGGGGCATCTAACCCCTGAAAACAGGGGCACTCCCAGGGCCACTAGGAAGCATTAGCCCCAGACGAGGCACAGGCCCAGAAAAGAAAAGGAGGCCCCTGGACATTGCATTCGCTTGGGTGGAACTCCCTGATATGAGAACTGACACTCAAGAAAATCTCTGTTATATCACGAAGCTGGTTACAAGCCTAAGAAACAGACATTGCAGGGAATAAACCCCAGAGTTAACATTTTAAAATATTAAAACGTACAGTGTGCAAAGGATTAAAAGACAAACAAAGAAAAAGGAAATGATGGCCCAACCAAAGGAAGAGGATGACAATCCATAAAACATCAACAAAGACCAGACTGTGGACAAACCAGACATAGACTTTAAAGAAATGATCCTCAATACGCTCAAGATGAAGGAAAATAAAGAGAAAGAACTAAAGGATATCACAAAACCAATGAACGAACAATATGAGGATCTCAATAAAGAAAGAACTACTGGAGTTAAAGACCACAAAAATTGAAAAAAAAGTCCCAGAAGGGTTTCAACAGCAGACTGGAGCTGGGAAAAGAATCAGCAAACCCAAAGATAAGACAATTGAAATGAGTCAGGCTGAAGAGCATAAAGGAAAAAAAATATGAAAAGCAAAAATGGCCTAAGAGACCTCTAGGACACCATCAAGCCAATATATGCATATTGTGGGTCCCAGAAGAAGAAGAGAGAAAGGGGCCAAAGGAATATTTAAAGAAATAATAACTTCCAAAACTTAGCAAAAGATACGAATATGTATATCCAAAGCACAGACAACACCAAACAGGATAAACTTGAAGATAATGTGTCCCATCACATATTTATAAAACTGTTGAATCCAAGGGACAAGGAGAGAGTTCTGAAAGGTGCAAGAGAAAAGCAACATATTATGTACAAGGGAGTACCAATTAGATTAAGCACCAATTTCTCATCACAAACCATGGAGGCAAGAAGGCAGTGGGTTGAAATACTTAAACTGCTGAGAGAAAACAATTGCCAACCAAGAATTTTTTATCCAGCAAGAATTTCTTTTGAAAATGAGGGTGAGAATAAGACACTCCCAAATAAACAAAAGCTGAGGGAATTCATCTCCACTAGACCTGCCCTACAAGCAATATTAAAGGGACTTCTTCAAACTGAAAGAAAGGACACTAGACAGTGGTTCAAAGCAGTATAAATAAATAAAGACCTCTGATAAAGGTAACTATATAGGTAATTATAAATGCCAGTACTACTGTATTGTATTTTTTGTTATGTAACTCCACTCCTTATTTCTTATAGATCCTCCTAAAATGCAAATGCATAAAAAGTAATGATAAATCTATGGCTTTGGGCATACAAATATAATTTGTAACAAGGACAAGAAAGTTAGGGAGGGAAAGAAGGGTAGAGGAACAGAGTATGCCTCTGCTATTGAAGTCAAGGTGGGATCAAATAAAATCAGATTGTGGTATATTTAGGATGTTATATTTTAACCCCATGGTAACCTTAAGGAAAATATATTAAAAATATATCTACACTGAAATGAGAAGGGACTCAGTATGGTACAATGCAAAAGTCAAATAAATATGAAAGCAGCCATCAATGGAAGAACTGAAGGACAAAAAAGATTTAAGGTTTACAGAAACTAAATAGCAAAGTGGAAGAAGAAAGTCCTGCATTATCAGTAGTTACTTTAAATGTATACAGATTTAACTCTCCAGTCAAAAGACAGAAACTGGCAGAACGGATAAAAAAGCATGACCCAATTCTATGCTGTCTACAAGAGACATGCCTTAAATTCAAAACCATAAGTAGGATGAAAGTGAAAGGATGGGAAAAATATTCCATGTGAGTAGTAACCAAAAGAGGACTGGGTTAGTTATACTAATATCACATAAAATAGATTTTAAGTTAAAAACAGTTACAAGGGACAAGGACAGTCATTGTATACTGATAAAGTGTTCAACTCAATAATATATAACAATTATAAATATATATGCACCTAACAGCAAAATCCCATAATATATGAAGCAAATACTGACAGACTTGAAGGGAGAAATTGATGGTTCTACATTAATAGAAGGAGACTTTAAATTCACCACTTTCAATAACCGATAGAACTTCTAGACCAAAAAAATCAATAAGGAAATACAAGACTCTAATCCAACTAGACCTAAGAGACATATAAAGAAATCTTCACCCCACAACAACAGAATGCACATTCTTTTCGAGTGCACATGGATCATTCTGTGCACTCAAGTCTCAATAAATTAAAAATTACTGAAATCATACAATTTATCTACTCTGGCCACAACGGAATGAAGCCAGCAATCAACAACAGAGGGAGGAAAAGAAAATTCAAAAATATGTGGATATTAAATAACATACTCTTAAACAACCAGTGGGTTAAAGAGGAAATCACTAGGTAAATTAGAAAACATCTTGAGGCAAATGAAAATATAACATACCAAAACATATGGGATAGAGCAAAGGCAGTGTTGAGAGGGAAATTTTTAGCTCTAAATGCTTACATTTAAAAAGAAATGCTTACTTTTAAAAAGAAGAAATATTTCAAACCATAGACCCAATCTCAAAACTGGAAGAACTAGAAAAAGAAGCGCAAACTAAACCCAAAGCTATCAAAATGAAGGAAATTACGAAGATTTGAGCGGAGATAAATGAAATAGGAAAAAAAAAAAAAACAGTAGTGAAAATCAACAAAACCAAAAGTTGGTTCTTTGAAAAGATCAATAAAATTGACAAACCTTTTGCTAGACTGACAAAGGAAAAAAGGGAGGGGACACAAATTTCTAAAAAAGGTAATGAAAAGGGGGCCATTACTACCAAACCCACTGCAATAAAAGGGACTAAAAGAGGGTACAATGAATAACTGTACACCAAAAAGTTAGATAATCTAGATGAACTGGACAGATTCCTAGAAATACACAAACTATCTACAATGGCTTAAGAAGAAATAGAAGAACTCAACAAACCAAAAGATTGAATCAGTAATCAAAAAGCTCCCAAAAAGAAAACCTAAGACCAGATGGCTTCACAGGGGTATTTTACCAAATATTCCAAGAAGAATTAACACCAATCCTTAGGAAGACTCCTTAATTCATTCTACGAGGCCAAAATCACCCTCATACCAAAGCCAGATAAAGACACCACAAAAAAAGAAAATTACACACGAATGTTATTACTATATGCAAAAATCCTCAACAAAATATTAGCAGACCATATCCAACAAAATATTAAAAGAATTATATATCACGATCAAGTGGGATTTATTGCAGGTATGCAAGGGTGTTTCAACATAAGAAAATTAATCTGAAGTGGAAAAAAAAAACCACATTTTTATTTCAACTGATGCAGAAAAAGCATCTGACAAAATCCAGTACCTCTTCTTGATAAAAACACTTACAAACTAGGAATAGAAGGAAATTTAATAAATTATAAATAAAGGGCATATGTGAAAAACCCAAAGCTAACATCATACTTCATGGTGAAAGACTTAAAGCTTTCCCTTTAAGATCAGGAACAACACTGTACTGGAAGTTCTAGCCACAGAATTAGGCAAGAAAAAGAAATAAAAGGCATCCAAATTGAAAAGAAATCAAACTTTACCTGTTTGCATATGACATGATCTTATATACAGAAAATTCTGAAAAATCCCCAACTAAACTCCTAGAGCTAATAAATGAATTCAGCAAAGTGGCAAGGTACAAGATCAACACTCAAAAATCAGTAGTGCCCAGTCCAATTTATTGATTTATATTATTTGCCAGGCCAATATGGGCTAGTATAGATACTATCATATTTTCTAGAGTAGCAGAAAATTATAAATTAATCAACTTCCCTAAAGTCACCAAATAGCAGGTTTAAGCTTAATTATTCACTTTTTATTTTTATACAATATTTAAAGGGTATAAAAATTGTATTCAGATTTGGGTCAAAATAGTATACTTACTCATAAATAGCTTTAGCATCTTCAGCGCTTTTATCCTTAAAATCCAGAAGCTCCTGAAGACTCTGGATATACCTAAAATGTAAATCAATAGGGTATGTTTGTTCTTTTACATCCTGAAAGTTCAATATTGTGAAAATGCTTAAAAGCTATTTTTTTTAACATTTCTTAATTTTTAATTTGAATACTGCTATAAATTATGGTTGGAAAATAGGATTTTTAAGCCCATTCACATTCAGCAAAGTACTTGATGCATAGTAGTAGGAGACACACATTTTCTTTCTAAAAGCACAAGTCAAATTTGCTTTAAGAATTTTAAGATTTCCTACTGCTTTTTTGTTTTTTAAGTTCTAAACACTAAAATAGGGATTTTTTTTTTTTTTAGTTGGGATGTATTTTTATTTTTATTTTATTTTATTTTAACACCCACAGGACCGGATTAGCTTTATTTATTTATTTTTTTTAATAATTTTCAAAAGATTCTTAGATTATATAAATGTTACACAAAAAATACTGGGATTCCCATATGCCCCACTCCCCATACCTCCTACACCCTTCCACATAAACATCCTTCATTAGGGTGGCACATTCATTGCAATTGATAAACACATCCTGAGGCTTTGCCATTAAGCATGCACCATAGTTCACATTGTATTCTACACTGTCTCACACAGAGTTCTGCATGTTATGTTGTTGTTTTGACCTTTGTCACATTACTTAATCTCACTATGCCTCATTATGGACGTGATAATAACAAACTAATATAGGGTTGTGATGAACTTAATGAAATGATACCTGTAAAGTGCCTAGTACATGGTGAACACTTAATAGCAACTTTATTAAAGTTGATACTGTCATTGTTTTAATTTCTCCATTTTTTCTGTTGATATTTTTACAAAAATCGAGGCCATATTGTATGTGTACTTCCCTATTCAACTTTTATTACACACTATTTCATGTTTTTAAAACTTTATAAATTCTATTTTAATGGCTGCATACTATACTATTTAAAGGTTTGATCTCCTAACTATTGGACATTTTACCTTGTATTCTGTTTTATTTTTACTAATATAAATGGAACCCAGATATTCCTGATTTCACCAACCTTAACTATGTTATCATATTATACTTGATTTTTATTTTTAAAATTTTAACCATTGTTAAAATAATAAATACAGAAAATGGTAATAAACAAATACATAGCATAGTTAATTATTATAAGGAAACCCTATTAGCCACCACCCAGGTGAGAAGATAGCACTTTTCCACCCACTCCAGAAGCCCTCCGTATGTCCCATCCAATCACAGCCTCATCCTTCCCATCTTGTGTAGCCACTATTCTGATTTCATAATAATCACATCTTTATTTCTCATTATACTTTTATCATTTAGGTGTGTATACCTAAATGTTGAGTTTTACCTGCTCTTAATACATTGGTTCTTGCGCCCGCCCACGCGTGCTTTCCCCCACCCCCCACCAACACACTCACACAGTCTGGATTTTGCTGATTGCTTCCCCATAGTGCAGTTTAATATGTTTTTCTGTCCTCTGTATTTCCTGTAAATTGGTAGTTGGATATAGAGGCTTAATATGATTCAGTTTTGATATTTTTAGCAACACTATCCCACAGACTGTATTGCACTTTTCCCCCTCTATATTAGAACAAGTTGTGGGTTTACAGAACAATCATGCATAAAATACGGGACTCCCATATACCACCCCACCACCAAATCCTTGCATTGGTGCAGAACATTAGTTAAAATTGATGATAGCACATTTTTTATAATTGTACTATTTGGTACAACTTAGGGTTCACTGCTTGTATAGTGAAGTTCCATGGATTTTTAAAAAATTTTTTTCTATCATATATGCAATCTAACATTTCCCCTTTTAATCATATTCAGATATATATTTCAGTGCTATCAACTGCGTTTATAGTGTTACCATTACCACCATCCATTACCAAGATATTTCCCTCATTCCAATCAGGAATCCTGCCATTTTAAGCCTAACTTCCCATTCCCTATAGTTTTTTTAATTTCTTAAATTTGCAACTGTACATTACAGTATAAACACTGGGCATCATGAGGACTGAATCTGTCACCAATCACTGTCATCTTGTGCAATGACTTAACCTGTCTTGGTCTCAGCAAAATGAAGAGGCCACTTATCTTGCTCTAAAGGTCTGATGTAAAAGCCTATGCTTTAAAACCTTAATTTCAGATGTCTATGTACAATCAACAATATTTATTGAAAGCCTACTATATACCATATGGTTCTTTAAACAGAGCTGTGTAAAAACACTAAAGTCAGAAACCCAAAAACACCAAGGTCAGAGATATAGGTTTTTAATTTAACTCACAATACAAGGAAGCAAAGCATTCGCTAAGGAATGAGCAAAATGAGGAAGAAAAGCTAAATGGCTTTCTCGAGCCTGTACAATGGCAGTGTGGCAGCAGAGCTCAAACATCTCACTACCATTCAGTTACTTTCTTCAATAGTGTAATGTCTGCGCTGTATCTGTATCTTCTGTCAGTACCTTATCTACCACTGCCCTAACTTAGCAGCCTTCCAGGATTCAAGCAGCAATGAAAATATTTAAAAATCTGTAAATCCACGTGTTAGTGTAGAAAAATGTCTCTGACTAGCAACATGCCTCACTGCATTCCAAAATCAAGTATGCATGATTTTGAAATCTACTGTTTTGCTTTAACCCTCAACTTGTCTCTTTACTGCCAAGAAAAACTGCACCTCCTTCTAGGCATGGACTAGATTTCAAAAAAGCAGCATTTTCTATTTTTAATGAAGAATTAAAAAAACAAGAATAAGCTTTCATAGAAAATTATATTTTCTCCTTTATATTCTACCATAATTCCTAATCAAGTGGATCTTACTTGAATCCAGTCTATAATTGTTCCACACTTGGACTTGAAACCATCTGATTACCTTACATAGCAGTCATATTTATTTTGCTTAATTTTTTAAATTGCTGTTAGGTCAGCTTCTCCCACATACTATAATGTCTACAAAAAAAAAATGGCTAGGGTCACCACGAATAATCGGGAAATGTCTTACAGCTAAAGTTTTTCCATTTAAGACTTAACTCTGACTGACTCTTCTGTTTGAAATTTATAGTGCTTGTGAGAAATCACACTTCTAAATTAATAACATTAACAAAGGCTGTATATAAATGGCCATATACAGGTGCACACTCTTAACCCCTCTATTGTCATTTTTTGGAAGAGAACTCAAAGTTAGTCATGAGTGTGCAGAAAGAAAAACAACAAAGATCCAGGGGGCAAAAGCGAAAAGAGAGGACCCCAACATTGATGGCCATTGGCCAAGCATGTGGGAATTCATTTGGGCTTTACAATAACCCTGTAAGAGAGATACTTTTGTCCTATTTTACGGGACAGTGAGGCTCAGGGAGGGGTGTAAGACACCTAACATCATGCTAATAAGTGCCAAATCTACAATTTGAACCTAGGTATATCTGATTCAAAAGCCTACACTCTTTTCAGCATACCACACTTCCCTTCTGTTATGAATTCAAGTAATAGAGAAGTAAAATTAAAATCCTTTTTCTCTAGCAAATAATCTGAATCAGTTTGCCCAATTAAGATTTATACGTCTCAGTTATGAAGAGGGAAACATTACATGAAATTTAATGATCTGGTATGTAGATTATGCACTTTTTCTTATTTCACATTCTCCCATCACTACTTTGCAAATTCAAGCTTTTATCAGAATATGGTCAAGAGAAATGAAAAGAGGAAGGACAATATAATAAAAAGTACACTGAGCTAAAAAAAAAAAAAAAATAGGTCAGTAAAGTTGGATTCCAGAACTAGTTTGGGCACTATCATCAAGAAAGTTTGCACATGAGTCTCAAGTTTCTTTATTTGTAAAATGAGGGAACTATAATGAAATGTACTCTTAGGATCATTATCTGTTTAAAAAATTCTATACGATTTCAAAAACATTTAATTGTTTTAAAATAGAAGAATAAAGATTTTAACTTTTGTGTTTATAAAAAGATGTATTTCAAAAAAATAATAAATTTAGTTATGGAAAAAATATATGCACCCTTGAATATATCTCATCATTCTGACCACAGCAAGGTACAGCGGAGAGAGACAAATGTGGGTGTGAACCCCAGTTCCACCTGTCAGTGGTACTGCCTTAAGCAGTACTTCACCTGTATGTGCTTCAGTGTCCTCATCTGTAAAAGGGAGACAGTATCTACCATGTAGGGTTATTGAGGGGATTAAAGGTGATGTACACAAATCCCTAGCACATAGTAGGTATTCAACATAATATCCTTGCTGATTTAATAACACAAATCTTTAAATTAGTGTCTTTATTTCTGTGCAGTTCTGATAGTTTTTTCTCAAAAACAAGGAGTGACAGAGTCCAGGATTCAAGAGACAAGACCAAACACTTGTGATAAAGGAGTGCTGCTACTACCTTGAGATTCCACGGAGGTGTTAAAAAAGCATTTGCTTTCAAGTCAGCGGCTCCATGGAAATTGCATACCCAAGATGGAACTCTTACCAGCTTTGTACCAACTGAACTGATGGTGTCCTGAGAAGATTATCTGGAAGGAGACTTATTTCTTTCATTATATTTGCCAATCTAACAGGCAACTCTTGCCGCAGAAACATAAACGAGGTCTTTTCACAGGCATTCACAGATCCTGAAACCAAACATGGTAGGAAAAGCAGTAAGTAGAAGCTATCAGACAGTGAAAAACAGAGGCAGCTAAATTAAAGAGCAGGGCCAGCAGGGTAGAATAACAATAATGACAGGGCAGGGGCCAGATATCCATGCCTGAGGAGGCAGGTCTCTAGAGTTGTGAGGTATCCAGAATGACTTTTCAATTCCCAACATTCCAATTGCAATGTAGAGCAATCAATATACTTCCCTGTCTCCTTACTTCCTCAAGGATCTTTATAAAGATCTGTCCTAGAACCAAGGTAATCTGAGCATGTCTGAGCAAGGCTCAGTTTAATTAGCCAGTAGAACCTGGAAAAGCCTATCCTATACAACCTGCTGTTGCTATCGTTTAGACAATATTTCCTAACTCTAGGTTTATATAAAGAGATTACTATCTAAGAAACAGGGAACTTTTGACGTGTGCATGGGAAAATTTATGCATTCCATATAGAACCACTCTACCAACAATAAGGTAAAAAGTAAAGGAAGGCTGGGAAGCAGATGTGGCTCAGGTGGCTGAGCTCCCGCCTACCACATGGGAGGTCCGGTTCGATCCTGGTGCCTGCTAAAGACGACAAGCAAGACTGCAACCTGACTCGAAGGGCTGGCCCAGAGAGCTGACCCAACAAGATGATGCAACCAAGAGACACAGGGAGGAAATACAATGAGAGATGCAACAAAGTAGGGGACAGAGGTGGCTCTGGCGATTAGGTACCTCCCTCTCTCATGGGAGGTCCTGGGTTGGGTTCCTGGTACCTCCTTTTTAAAAAAAAAAAAAAAAAAGAAAGAGAGACCAGCACACAGCACACAGACACAGTGTATACAAAACAATGATGGGGTGAGGAGAAATAAATAAATAAAATAAAATCTTTAAAAAAAAAAAAAAAAAAAAAAGGAGGGATTTCAAGGACCAAAAACCACCAAGGCCTGTTGTTCAGCAACCATCTTCAAGCTTAGAGCTATCTAATCTTCTTCCCCAACAAGTCCTATTCAGTTGTCTGATTCCTATAAAGCATCTTGTCTCCTTCTACTCCCATATCAAGATGGGACATTTGTAGGATATCTTTTGGTAAGCAGCTCCACTTAAACTAAAAAGTCATATGATTTCAGTAATGCATTTTAAATTCACTCATTTAATCTTGCTGTTGTAGCAGACAACCTTAGCAAAAACTAGACTGGTGACAGCAGGAATTTTGGTATTAAAGGAAAACATTTTCTTGTGAAAGTTTAATAGCATACTTGTGAACCAAATTCATCCCTTAATCAAACTAGAGCCATCTTAAAGTAAAAACAAAAACAGAGGGCTTCAAGCCAAAAACTTTGCCACTATAAACCACAGTTTTAAGATAAAGTTGCCAGCGGTGCTGGTATCTTCCAAGCCCACTAGTGATCCGTTGGTGAGCCAAAAGCATTCACAATAAAGAAGACAACTTTTTCTACTTATATTTTATGACTTTTAATAGAGTGGACTAGTTATTCCTTTCCTCTCATCGCCCCCATATGGAATGTCAAAGTTAATGCCGAATTGTGCAATTCTTTCTGCAATGTGCTGTATGCTTTCTAGAGAAAACAAGGCAGCACCCATCTAGAACATTAAAGGACGATCGTCGCTTCTACGGGGGTGAAAAGTGGTAAATTCCACAGCATCGTGTACTCATTCACTTTACACGTTCTCAAGACTTATTTGCGGCTGCTGAAACGAATCAGCTGTCGGTGGAAACTCTTTTAAGTCGCTGGTTAGGAAAACATTCTATGAAACACGAAACACAGGGCCGGTAATAACCTGCATGCCTTTTCAGCACGCTAATTTTACGCAACCATTGTATGTAAAACTGATCTTTTATCTCCGCTCCGCAGATCCCAAACACAATATAAGGGGTAACCAGTGCCTCTTCCCAAGGGGCCTGACTCGGAGCGCCGACCTGCACACGTGCGCTGAAAAGCGGCAGGTCTTTCCGCCCTCGGCCCTTCTGGTTTGTTTTTCAACAATACACAGGAAAAAGCCACACGCCCCGGGTTATTTACCCGGTGTGCAGCGCCAGCTCCTAAACGCAGGGATCTGCAGGTGAGGGCGAAAGAAAGCGTCCAAATCGCCGGGGGAGAAAACAAACGATAAGGAGGAGGAGTGCTCTGGAGACGAGAGTGGTCAGAGGCCGCAGTTTCCCGCCGGGGCCGAGCACAAAGGCCCGAGGCGCGGGCCACACTCACCGAAGTCCAGGAACTGCTTCATGGAGAGCGGGGACGGCGAGAAGCGCGCGTAGAAGTCCACTTGGCCCGGAACGCTGCGTTCGGCCGCCGGCCCGGCGCCCGAGCTCGAGTCCGAGTCAGAGGAGAGGCTGCGGCTGGCGCTGGGGCGGGGGGCGCGCAGCCGGGGACCCGGGCCGGCTGAGACAGCCCCCCGCAGCAGCCGCGCCAGCCTCATGTCGAGCCGTGCCGTAGGAGCCGGAGCCCCCGGGCGCCAGCTCGCCGCTCCGCTGCTCTGCCCCGCAGTACGTGAGAGACGTGGCGGGCGGCGGGGCGGAGACCGGCTGTCACCGCCGCCGCCACCGCCCCCCTCGCCGGAGCCCGGCCCCCTACTCTCCAGGGAGGAACGGAGGTGGGGAGAGAGAAGGGGAGGGCGCGCGAGGGGCCCGCCCCTGCGCCAAAGGCCGGCCCCTACCCAGGAGGCGGGACCCAGCGAGCGAGGTAGGCGGAGAGGACGAGCGTGGAGACCGCTCCCTGGGCGAAAGCTCGGCGCTCTGCCGGGGTTTGGGGCCCGGCCACCGTGGGAGGCGGGAAGGGCGCGCGCGGTGGGGTCTTGCTTGGTCAGACCCGGATCCCCGGCTCATGGGAAGCGCCTCGTTAACTAACGCCTGGGCCGGGGAAGCCTGCCTGTGGCCGTGGCGCCCCCTTTCCACGCCCTTTTGGGACAAACCCCACCTTCCTGCTTCCGTGTCGCTGCTACCAGCGTCTTCCAGATGCTCCCCTCTATGATGCAAACCTCACATTTTACCGGTGAAGAAACAGACCCAGAGAGCTTCTGGAACCGACCCTTGCCAAACAGTAGTATGTAAGAATGTTGAACACGGGGCGGGGGCGCAAAATGATATCAAAGACGCTGCAGCCCCAGGAGAAGGTAATTGGCAGCCCAAATTGAAGCTTTATCTTTAGGCGTTCTTGGCATGGTTAGCAATGTATTTAAAGGATCCCTACACTCCCTGCTCTTTTACTGTCTTTGGTTAGGGTCACAGTTTGCTCCACCCTTCCCAGGTGTTAGTAAATAGTAAACATAGGATTAGACAATTTCTAATCTTGGCTTAATCCTGTGGGCAGAACTGCAAAGGCAGTAGTCGATAGTGAAATTCACCTCTGTCCCTTTTCTCCACTATTGCTCCCTCCATATGCCCACTAGTGCTTTGGTATGTCTTAAATACAACAAAATTACTTTATCATGAATGTGAGGTTTATCAATTAAATAAAATATTTATATATAGTCTCCAACAATTCATTTCTCCATAGTGGTCATGTATGTCTTGGGTTGTATAAAAATAGGATATGCAGAAGGAATGAGTTGGGAGTCTCTTTTTAGACTGTATTAGTCAGACATATTGTTTTTAGCTTGAAGGAGAACATTATCCATCTGGAAACTGAAGTGTAGGTAGTTGGGAGATGCTGGTGGAAGCAGCACTTGAATATATCCTCCAAAAGTGGCACCTCTAAAAATTTTTTTCAGGTATCTGTTAACATGGTGGTGGTTAAGACTATGGTAAAAATACCTTAGAGGAAGTAGTGTTAATACAAGAGATATGCTATATGTAGAGAAAGTAATCAAAGGATGGTATCTTCTTTATGTATTTACTGTGCCACAAACCATACTCTGCACCTTCCCAATCTGGCCTGTCTTTATCCATTCAATGAACATTTATTGAACACCTGCTCTAAGTACCAGGTAATGTTCTAAATGTCTGGGGGAAAAGCCACATAAAATACGCACAGAATACCTGGCCTGCCCTTTCAAAGCATATACAGTAGGGTCCAACACGTAGAAGAATTTTATATCATATATTCAAATATCAGAGTGTCTGCTCTGGGAAAGGATTAGGTTTGTCCAGGGTGGCCTAGACTTGTAGGTGGAAACAGTAGGGAGAAGGATATAACTCAGCATAAGGAAAAACTTTCTAATGGTTAGAGCCAATTGATGGTGAAATGGGTAGCCTTAGAGGCAGAGGGTGTTCTTTTCAGTGAACATTAGAGTCTAGACAACAACTTTATAAGGACAGTGCAGGGAGGATTATGGGAAGCAGTGCCGTGTAATGAAAAGAGCCTGAATTCTGGTTCCAAATGCTGACTCTGTGTGGCCTTGGGTGAGTTCCTTAACTTCTCTGGGCCTCAGTCTCCTTACCTAAAAAAGGAGGATAATATCTGTCTCTAAGGGTTATACTGACATAGTTATCGTATTAGTATACCATATTGTACCTAAGATATGTTCGTACAATGCCCAAGACATATGAGACACTCAATAAATGGCATCTGTTTTTCTCATTGTTGCTGCCTCTGATCATTTCATTATTAAGAATTTATCATAACCTCTCTCACACATGTTTTGCCTGAAGCAGACTCTACTCAAGGTTTGAAAGAAAGCAATTTAAAATTGAATATTAGATAGCCTTAAAATAGTCCGTCAACCATGTTCACAACTCTCCTTCAGCGTCCCACCATACTTTGCCTTCCTTCTTTCTTCTTTCTTTCCTTCCAGATCACTCCCCAGCTCCAAATTATTCTCACTCTGTTATGCACAGCATTTTCAGCTCCCTCAACTCCTATTTGGAACTCTGCTGCAGTCTACCTAAGCAAGTCAAGGTGCCTACCTGGACATTAACTTGGGTGGAAACACAAAGGCCCACCAGAAACCTTGAGATTTATTTTAGCAAAGTTTATTCTCCCAGAAAGCAATCAATTGATTTATAAAGTTGTTTTGTTTTGCTTTTCCCCCTCCAAACAAAGCATATTTACAGAGCCTCCACCCAATATACAGAGAATGAGTATTTAAGAACACATATATAGAATGGCATCAACTTTTTCTTCTTGGTCAAAGGCTTAGGGTCCAGAAGCTGGCGAGAATCTTAGAGAACTTTACTAAAGGGCCAAACTACTTAACTATGTAGATATAAAGTATGAAAACATACTAAGGCCTTATAAAAATCTTTATATAGCAGACTTGGGCCAGACCCTCTAGTTTACTGAGAATCCATGACCCATGTTGGGCTGATCTGGCTGAAAAACACAGAAATAGCCATGGAATCCCAGCTTAGTACAGCAAGGAGCCTAGCTAGCTGTGCTAGTTTCTGCCTATTTGTGCCTCCAGATACCTGCTTTTCTCTGCCCTGCTTTGTGCCCCAGGAGCCTGCACTATGTCTCCCTTCATGGAGTTCAGAAGACAAGAGAAGAGTTGTGTTATGTATTCCCCTGCCCTCTTCCTGCCAGGCCAATGTGTTCCTCCAAGCATGGGTAGCTGTGGCACTTACCATGTCCTAATATCGGTTCCTTCCCCTTAGCCCTTGAACCTGTCAACAGAGAAATAACAAACTAAGCAACAGGGCAACAGGTGTTTATTTGGGGTCTTAGAATTGCAATTCCAGGAGCACTGATTCAGGTAGCAACCTGTTTTAGTTTGCTAAAAGCTGCTGAAAGCAATATACTAGAAATGGGTTGGCTTTTACAGTGGGGCTCTATTAGGTTGCAAGCAACCTTACAGCTCTGAGGCCATGAAAGTGTCTAAATCAAGGCATCACCAGGCAATGCTTTCTCCCCAAAGACTGGAAAATGGAGGCATCTGCTGGTCTCTCCCTTCTCTTCTGGCTTTTGTTGCTTCAGCTTCTGGCTCACTATCTCCTGGGTTCTGTTGATTTCAGCCCCTTGCTCCTGTGGCTTTCTCTCTCTGCTCCTGTGGCATTTTCTGTCTCTCTCTGTATTCATCCCGTTTATAAAGGACTCCAGTAAGATAATTAAGACCCACCCTGGGTCATACCCTTCTGAAGTAACCTAATCAAAAGAAGTTCCTACCTACAAAAGATTTACACCCACAGGAATGGATTAGCCCTGAGAACATGATTTTCTGGGGTCCATAAAAGCCTCAAACTGCCATGCAACCCAAATCATGTTCTGTCTTGTCTTGGCACTTCCAGGCTAGAGTTTTTAAAGAAAAAGATTAGATAAGTTGTTTGTGGTTACTGGATATTTGGGGTACTCTAATTAGCCTTCAGTTTAGATAGTATACTGAGTTCTTTATCTTATGGTTTGTTTATGGTGTCTGGATGTCCTTAGAGTTTTGAGGAACACGGTTGCTTGAGGCTTTGCATATTTTGGCAGTTTGTGATATCTGGCTAGGACCTGCCTAAGGTAACCCCCAGAATGACCTCCCAACTCCATTTTAAATCTCTTAGCCATATTAACTCTATTTTATTTATTTTTACATTCCCCCTTTTGATCAAGATCTTTTTCCAAAAGCATCACTGATCAACATTTGATATTAATCCCTCAGCACCAGGGAGGCTTATCCCTGGGAGTCATGTCCCACATAGAGGGGAAAGTAGTGAGTTTATTTGCAGAGTTTGGTTTAGAGAAGGGCCACATTTGAGCAACAAGGAGGTTTTTAGGGAATGGCTCAAGCATGAATTATAATTGGACTTAGTTTCATCATTTCAGAAATAAGTTTCATAAGTGCAAGCTCAAGATCAAGGGCTTGGCATATTAGCATGACTTGTGAGGTAGTTGCAGCTGTTATTCTGGAGATGAGACAATGAATTAGAGATATTGTAATGGCTATAATAAAAAGTATTTGAAATATGCTATGAATCCAGTTCCCCCAAGATTTAAGATTTAGCCAACTAGATGTGCCTATGGGTGTGGCCAATATCTGTCCCTTCCATGGAATCTAAATTAGTGCAGACCCAGCAATCTGATAGATTGCTGAGGTCAGCAACCATTTGTATGGCCAGGAGAAAGGATGGTGAATAGCAACGGGCCAGGAAGAGAGGGTAAGGACAAGGATAAGGAGCTTAAAAGGGGGTAGGATTCATTATGGGAGTGACAGAGATGGACTGTGGTGCAAAAGAAGGGGTGAGAGAGGAATTAAAAATGTGAATAAGAGAGCTTATAGTATAATAATGAAGATTACAGCATGTGTTATTGAGTTCATTTTAATCTGATGAAAATTAGTTCTGGTCCCAAGTCTTGAGATAGCTGTCTATATCAGATGCTATCTACTATTTTTTTTTTTTTTAACATTTTATTTATTTTTATTTATTTATTTTACCGGGAGGTTCCGGGGATCGAACCCAGGTCCCTCCATATGGGAGATGGACGCCCAACTGTTTGAGCCACATCCATCCCCGAGATGCTATCTACTTTTGATCATTGGTAATTCTGACCATTAGGTCCCCAATAGGAATGGATTTCAAGGCAGGTCTGGGACCTTTCTTTATATAAGAAATATGAATCCAAGGATCAATACCCTCTAATTTTGCACTTGGGTTAGTTAAAAGTACCTGATAGGGTCCTTTCCAACAAGGTTGGAGTGCATCTTAATGGAGGTGTCTTTTTCAGTTTACAGAGTTGCCATACTGAAGATTGTGGTTTTGGATATCTTCCCCTCCCTTGAGTATGCTGAAAAAGGATTATTCTAGCAGGGTTTCCTTTTATGAGGCTCATATATTCCAGAGTTTATTTTAATAGGTCTCCCTGTTATAATTTCAAATGGGGATAACATGTTTTCCAAAAAGAGTGGATCTTAATTTAATAAGACTATAGATAAGGCTTTTGGCCATGGTAGGCTGAGGGATTCTATGAATTCAGCTGATTGAGTTTTTTCTTTTTTAAAAGATACTTAGATTACATAAATGTTACACAAAACATGTAGAGATTCCCATATGCCCCACTCCCTACACCTCCCACACCCTCCCACATAAACAACATCCTTCATTAGTGTGGCACATTCGTTGCAATTGATAAATGCATCCTGGGGCATTGCCACTGAGCATGGACCATAGTTCACCTTGTAGTCTACACTTTCTCCCACATAGTTCTGCATGTTATGGGATGCTAGAAAATGGCCTGTATCTGTCATTGCAAAATCATTCAGGATGATTCCCAAGTCCCAAAAAAGCCCCCGTATTACACCTGTTTTTCTGTCTCCCTGCCTCCAGAGCCTCCAGTGGCCACTGGCCCCACATCAATTTTGTAATTTCTTCCATTGCTAGAATCACAATTAGTCTATAGTAGAATACCATTAAATCCACTCTAGTCCATAGTTCATTCCCCAATCCTGAGGATTCTGGGATGGTGATGTCCACTCCACCTCTAATTGAGAGGCTTCGATACCATGCAGCTGATAGATGGGAATCTCTTGCTTGCAGTTGTAGGCTCTCTTCGTTTCCTTGGTATAGTGGTTGTCAATCCTCACCTCCTTGTTAGTTGTCCTGGGTGAGTTCAATGAACTGGAGAGTAGGTGTTGCAACTCCGCTGAGGCTTAGGGCCCAGCTGGCACATGGACAGCCCAAAGATTCCAGTCTCTTGGACATACCCCTACAAACTCCAGCACCAAGTACAGGTTTAAATAGAAAGGACAAATGAGCCATGCGTAGGAAAACCATAACTGAGTCCAATGCTGTCACTCTCAGGAGCACAAATTCCAAAGTAGGGCCCACTGGCAAGGCACCAAACTTCAGAGATACCTGTCCTTACCATAGGACCTGGGTGTCTTCAGAACCCTCAGAAGCCCCACTATATGGGGTAGTATCCACTTTGGCAGTCTATGAGATCCTTCTGAGACGTGCATAAGCATTACCTCTGGGATGACCTCCCGACTCACTTTGAAGTCTCTTAGCCAGATAAACTCATTTGTATTTACCTTTTTCCCCTTTCATTCAAGGTCTTTTTCCAGTTGCATTGCTAGCTGGTGCTTGGTAGTAATCCCTCAGTGCTAAGGAGACTCATCCCTGGGAGTCATGTTTCATGCTGGGGGAAAGGTAATGCATTTATATGCTGAGTTTGGCTTAAGAGAGAGGCCACATTTGAGTAACAAGGAGGCTCTCAGGAGCCAACTCTTAGGCACACTACAACACTAGGCTAAGTTTCAATTTAAGGAGCAAAGGCTCATAAGCATAGTAATCAATATCAAGGGCCCATCAATGAATCATCCTCCTTCACCAGTCATTGCCCCTGCACTTGGAAGACGGTTGCTGCTCCATTAGAGAATGTAACAGAGCTCTCCAGGATGGGAATTCAATATTTTCTCGGGTATTATGTGAGTCTCCACCCACTGTGACAATGCCCCATGAACATCTGAACATATTTATATACCTTATATGTATGCCCAGGTGAACTTCCTCCCATGTATCCACCATCACTGACACCCCACACCAATGATCCTCCTCTGCCCCAGTTGTAACCCTTCTGTGATCCAAAGCTTCTTTGAAAATGAAGCCAATAAAATAGCCAAAGACAATTAGTAGGAAAATGAATTAATAATGAGAGGTTTAAATATAAGAAATAAAATACATAAAAATTTTTAAAAACTGAAAATAAAATTAAAAGATTAGGATATTAAAAAATAATGAAAAATATTAAAACAATTTTTTTGACATTTTGCCTTTCATCACTGTAATATCTGGTGTCCTATATGTTCAGTGACATTTTCTTCCATTTATTTCCCAGTGTCTTACTTTTTTTCATTTTGTTTTCAGGAAGTTTTAGGTCACAGTAAAGTCACATACAGAATACAGGGGACTCCCAAATACCAACATTCTCCCCCTTTTCCCCCTTCCTGTATTAATACCTTTTTATATGAGGATGGTACCTTTGTTACAACTGATACACAAATAGTGAAACATAGCTACTAGCCATGGTCAATGGTTTACATTATGGTTTACATTTTAGACCGTACACTTTTATAAATTTTGATGATATTTACATGGCCTGTGTCCATCATGGCAAGATCATGTAGAACACTTCTATTGCCCACTAAATACCCCCAGTTCCATCTATTCTATTCTATTCCTCCCTCCCCCTCTCCTCAGGGCCCACGGCAACCCCCTGGCTTCACTCCTTAGGTGAAAAGATTCATAGTTACTTGCAACAACACTGAGGTCTTGACACACTGGTTTGTCCTCCCCTATTAGGAATCGCCCATGCTCTCGAGAGACTCACGTCCCTCTGTTTGTGAACATATTGGTCCTCCCCAAGATGAGAGTCCAACTCCTTCTTGCTCATTATGTGAGTCTCCACCCACTGATACAACACATTATGACAAAATGATCACTCACACACTCCCTAGAAGTCTGCTCCAGGTGCACCCTGTCCCGAATGCCCGGCCCCATCCAACACCCTAAACCAGTAACCCTTCCTTGTCATATTGCCATTATGGCGTTCCCAACTTTGTACTTTCAACCACATTCCCACAAATCCCTAGTATTCACCTGGTCCCTCTCCCAACCCTCCCCCCAGTTCCTTGGACCTTCCAACCCACCATCCCCAATCTACCCACCTGTCAAACCTACACCACCTAACCCAATAATATCACTACCCTCCTGTCATATCCCCGCAACTATACATTTTCACCTTATCATAGATTACGTCTGTATGGGCATTGGCTCACAACCTTTTTCTCCCTTTTTATTTCTTGTAAACCTATTTTCCAGACAATAACTCTCTGAGTCTGCTCAATTTGCTTAATTCATATCAGTGAGGTCATGTACTATTTGTCCTTCAATGCCTGGCTTGGTTCACTCAACATAAGGTCCTCAAGATTCATCCATGTTATCCCTTGTGTTAGCACTGTATTCCTTCTTACAGCTGACCAATATTCCATTGTGTGTATGTACCACATTTTGTTTATCCATTCATCTGTTAATGGGCATTTGGGTTAATTCCAACTTTTGGCAATAGTGAATAATGCCGCTATGAACATTGGTGTGCATATATCTGTTTGTGTCTTTGCTTTAAATTCTTCTGAGTATATACCCAGCAGTGGAATTGCTGGATCATATGGCAGTTCTATACTTAGTTTTTTGAGGAACTGCCACGCTGTCCTCCACAATGGCTGGACCATTCTACATTCCCACCAGCAGTGGATGAGGGTTCCCATCCCCCCACATCCTCTCCAACACTTATAGTCCTCTGTTGTTTTAATAACCATCAGTCTAATGGGTATAAGATGGTATCTCATTATAGTTTTGATTTGCATTTCCCTAATAGCTAGTGATGTTGAGCATCTTTTCATGTGCTTTTCAGCCATTTGTATTTCTTCCTTGGAGAAGTGTCTTTTCAAGTCACTTGTCCATTTTTAAAATAGGTTGTTTGTCTTTTTTATTTTCAAGGTGTAGGATTTCTTTTTAAATGCTGGATATTAGGCTCCTATTAGATATACAGTTGCCAGATATTTTCTCCCATTGGGTAGGCTGCCTTTTTACTTTCTTGATAACCTCCTTTGAGGTGCAAAAGTTTTTAATTTTGAGGAGATCCCATTTATCTATTTTTTTCTTTTGCTACTCGTGCTTTGGATGTGAAGCTGATGAAACCATTTCCTATTACAAGGTCCTGTAGATGCTTCCCTACGTTATCTTCCAAGGTCTTTCTCATCTTGGCTCTCATATTTAGATCTTTGATCCATCTTGAGTTGGTTTTGTATAAGGTGTGAGATGACGTTCCTCTCTCATTCTTTTGGATATGGATATTCAGTTCTCCAAGCACCATTTGTTGGAGAGACCATTCTCTCCCAGTTGAGTAGGCTTGGTGGCCTTGTCAAATATCAGATGACGGTATATGCAAGGATCTATATCAGAAATCTCAATTCAGTTCCATTGGTCAGTATGTCTATCCTTGTGCCAATACCATGCAGTTTTGACCAGTGTAGTTTTGTAGTATGTTTTAAAGTCAGGTAGTGTGATTCCTCCAATTTCACTTTTCTTTTTCAATATGTCTTTGGCTATTCGGGGCCTCTTACCCTTCCAAATAAATTTTGTAGTTAGTTTTTCCAATTCTGTAAAAAAAATGCTGTGTTGATTTTTATTGGGATTGCATCTGTAAATTAAATCTGTAGATTAGTTTGGGTAAGATAGACATCTTAATGATGTTTAGTCTTCCTATCCATGAACAAGGAATATTCTTCCATTTATTTGTCTTCTTTGATTTTCTTTAACAGTGTTGTGTAGTTTTCTGTGTATAAGTCATTTACATCTTTAGCTAAATTTATTTCTAGATATTTGATTCTTTTAGTTACTATTATAAATGGTATTCTTTTCTTGATTTCCTCCTCAGGTTTCTTGTTATTGGTGTACAGAAATGCTACTGATTTTTGAGCATTGATCTTATAGCCTGAGACTTTACTGAAGTCATTTATAAGTTCTAGAAGCTTTGTAGAAGTTTCTCAGGGTTTTCAATGTAAAGGATCTTGTTGTCTGCAGACAGTGAAATTTTCACTGCTTCCTTTCCAATTTGGATGCCTTTTATATCTTTTTCTTGCCTCAGTGCTCGAGCAAGTACTTCTAAGACAATGTTAAATAGGAGTGGTGATAGTGGGAATCCTTGTCTTTTTCCTGATCTTAGAGGGAACGCTTTTAGGACTACACCATTGTATATGATGTTAGCTGTGGATTTTTCAAATATACCCTTTATCATGTTCAGAAAGTTTCCTTCTATTCCTATCTTTTACAGTGTTTTTTATCAGGAAAGGTTGCTGTATTTTGTAGAATACTTTTTCTGCATCTATAGAGAAGATCATGTGATTTTTTTCTTTCGATCTGTTTATGTGGTATATTACATTGATTGATTTTCTTATGTTGAACCATCCTTGCATACCCAGGATGAAACCCACATGGTCATGGTGTATAATTCATTTGATGTGTGGTTGAATACAATTAGCAAGTATTTTGTTGAGGATTTTAGCATCTAGGTTCATTAGAGAGATTGGTCTTAATTTTCCTTTCTTGTGGCATTTAGGGTAATGTTGGCATCATAGAATGAGTTAGGCAATGGTCCTTTTAGTTCTATTTTTTGGAAGAGTTTAAGCAGGGTTGGTGTTAGTTCTTTCCAGAATGTTTGGTAGAATTCACCTGTGAAGCCATCTGGTCCTGGGCTCTTCTTAGTTGGGAGGTTTTTGATGGCTGATTCTATCTCTTTACTTGTAATTGGTCTGTTGGGTTCATCCATTTCTTCTTTCATTAATGTAGGCTGCTTATGAGTTTCTAGGGATTTGTCCATTTCCTCTAAATTATCCTTCTTGTTGGCAAAAATATATAATTTTTTCAAAGTATCCTCTTATGATACTCTTTATTTCTGTGGTGTTGGTGATGATATCCCCTTCTTCATTTCTTATTTTGTGTATTTGCATCTTCTCTCTTTTTCTCTTTGTTAGTCTAGCTAAGGGTTTGTCAATTTTATTGATCTTCTCGAAGAACCAGCTTTTGATTTTATTTTTTTTAGAGCTTTCTTATTTTCTATTTCATTTAGTTCTGCTCCAATCTGTTATTTCCTTCTTTCAACTTCCTTTGGGGTTAATTTGTTGTTATTTTTATAATTCCTCCAGGTGTGCAGTGAGGTCTTCAATTTTAGCCCTTTCTTCTTTTTTGATATATGCATTTATGGCTATGAATTTCCTTCTCATTACAGCTTTTGCTGCATCCCATAGGTTTTGATATGATGTTTTGTCATTTTCATTTGTTTCAAGGCAGTTACTGGTTTCTTTTGAGATTTCCTCCTTGACCCCACTGTTTGTCTAAGAGTGTGTTGTTTAGACATATCTTTGTGCCTAATCTGGTTCTCTGGCCCTTACTGATTTCCAGCTTCATTCCATTGTGGTCAGAGAAATTACTTTGTATAATCTCGATCTTTCTAAATTCATTGAGAATTTTTCTGTGGCTTAGCATGTGCTCTATCTTGGAGTATGATTCATGTGCACTCAAGAAGAATGTATTTCCTGCTGTATTTGGGTGTAGTGTTCTGTATATGTCCATTAGATCCAGATCTTCTAATGTATTATTCAAAGTCTTTGTTTCTTTGTTGATTCTCTGTCAAGATGTTCTAATGGTGATAATGGTGTATTAAAGTCCCCCACTATAATTGTAGAGGCATCTATTTCTCCACTTAGTTTTTCCAGCGTTTGCCTCATGTATTTTGAGGTGCCTCAGTTAGACACGTGTTTATGATTATTTTTTCTTCTTGAATGATTACCCCTTTTACTAATATATATAGTGTCCATCTTTGTCTCTTACAATAGTTTTGCATTTAAAGTCTATTTTGTCTGATATTAGTATAGCTACCTCCATCCTTTTTTGGTTATTGTTTGCTTGTAAGATTGTTTTCCAGCCATTCACTTTCAGTGTCCTTGAATCCCTGGGTCTAAGGTGGGTTTCTTGTAGACAACATATAGATGGATCATATTTCCTTATCCATTCTGCCAATCTGTGTCTCTTGACTGGTGACTTTAATCCATTAACATTGTGTTATTACTCTCAAGGAATTATTTACATTAGCCATATTTTCTTTGGGTTTATGTATGTCATATGTTGTTTTTATTTCTCTTTTTGTCTTTTTAGTTGTTCTTATACTCTCCTCCAACTCTCTCTCTCCTGTTTTTTCCTTTCAACCTGCAGAACTCCCTTTAGTGTTTCTTGAAGGGCAGGTTTCTTATTGGCATACTCTTAATTTCTGTTTATCTGTGAATATTTTGAACTCTCCATCATTTTTGAATGCCAGCTTTGCTGGATAGAGAATTCTTGGCTGGAAGTTTTTTTCTTTTAGTACCTTAGCTATGTCATACCACTGCTTTCTTATCTCCATGGT
Organism: Tolypeutes matacus; assembly: GCA_026826555.1. NCBI lineage: Eukaryota > Metazoa > Chordata > Mammalia > Cingulata > Chlamyphoridae > Tolypeutes > Tolypeutes matacus. Next base: position 6,031,120 of record JAKSZT010053928.1, read on the forward strand.
TTCAGATGAGAAATCAACATTTAATCTTATTTAGCTTCCCTTGTATGTGATGGTTCTCTTTTCTCCTGTTGCTTTCGATATTTTCTCTTTGTCTTGAGCATTGGACAGTTTGACAAGTATATGCCTTGGAGTAGGCCTGTTGGGATTTATACTGTTTGGCATGTGCTGTGCTTCCTGGACATGTACATCCATCTCCCTCAATAGGGTTGGGAAGTTTTCAGCCATTATTTCCTCCAACACCCCTTCTGTCCCCTTTCCCTTCTCTTCTCCCTCTGGGATGCCAATAATGCATATGTTTGTGCATTTTGTTTTGTCATTCAAATCCCTAAGTCCCTGCTGGATTTTTTCTATCTTCTTATCTATCTGTTCTACTGTATGTTTGATTTGAGATGTACTGTCTTCCACATTGCTAATTCTTTCCTCTGCCTGTTCAAATCTGCTGTTACGTGCTTCTAGTGTCTTTCTGATTTCTTGGATTGTGCCATTCATCACCATCATATCCATTATCTTTTTTTTTTTATGTTTAAAATCTCTTCAGGGAAGCGGCTGTGGCTCAATCAGTAGGGCTCCCATTTACCATATGGGAGGCCCCGGGTTCGGTTCCTGGGGCCTCCTGGTGAAGGCAAGCCTGCCCGTGTGGCGTGGTTAGCTGACCCAGCGAGCACAAGCAGCAAGGGGGGGATAAATGAATAAATAAATAAAATCTTTAAAAAAAAAAATAAAATAAAATAAAATAAAATAAAATCTCTTCAGTATGTTCTCCCAGTGTCTTCTTAATATCCTTAATCTCTTCCTTCACTTAATAAAAAAGTTGGTCCATGATATTTGTTTGGACAGCTTTGATTAGTTGTTCAATGTTCTCCATCTGTTCCTGGTTTTTAGTTTGCTCATTGGACTGGGCCATGTCTTCCTGTTTCTTAGTATGGTTTGTTATTTCTTGTCGCTGTCTGGCCATCTTTTTATATTGATGGGTTTATTCAGTTGATTAGCTTCTGTCTTTACTGTAGGGTTTTATTTAATTGCTGTTTTTGTGTGTGTATTAGTCAGCCAAAGGGGCGCTAATGCGAAATACGAGAAATGGGTTGGTCTTTATAAAGGGTATTTATTTGGGGTAGAAATCCACAGTTACCAGGCCATAAAGCATAAGTTTCGTCTCTCACCAAAGTCCACTGCCACATGTTGGAGCAAGACAGCTGTCAATGTTTGCCAGGGTTCAGGCTTCTTGGGTTCCTCTCTTCCTGGGGCTGCCTTTCTCTCCAGGCTTAGCTCCTCTGTTTCCTCCACAAGGCCAGCTGTAAACTATCAGGCGAACGGCTCACTTCTCTCCTCCTGGGGCCTTCTCTCCAACATCAGAACTCCAACATCAAAACTGCTACTCAAAACTGCTCCCTCTGTCCTTTGCCTTGCCTTTTATATTCGATTTCCCCACCCACCAAGGGGTGGGGCTCAACGCCCTACTGACGTGGCCCAGTCAACGCCCTAATCACAACTTAATCATGCCCAGATTAACAGATCAGTTTACAAGCATGATCCAATTATATTTTGGGGATTCATAATTATATCAAATTGCCAAACGGCTACAGTGTGTGTATTAAGTTTTCTCTTTGACACTTTGTTCTTCTTATTTTATTTCCTTGCTGTTGTCTATGTTCCCTTGAAGGAAAAAATTAGGGCCAGAGAAAGTGAAAGAGATAAGAAAAGTAAAAGGATAATAGTTATAATATTAGTAATCATTAGAAGAGGAACTGTGTAAGACCTTGGAAAATGAATATTTAACTCACGTAAGCAGTGTACAGTAATAGGAATAAAAAAATGGAGTACCAACAATGAAATGGGAAATCTAATAGAGAAAGATATATAGAATGAATTAAAAGGCCAGAACAAAGAGGAGAGAGGGTCAGAGAAAAGAAAAGACAAAAAGAAAAAAAGTTAATTAAAGAAAGAAAACAGGATAGATGAGATAGAAATAAAAACTAGAAAAACTGAGCACTAAAGAGAGGTGGAATGTAAGAACAACAGAAAGTGGAAGATAGAAAGATGAAGGTAGGAAAAGAGATAGCATTGTTAGACAAAATTGGTATACACAGAAAAGGGGAAATCAAGGAAGAGGAAACACAGCAACTAAGAATCAACTTGAGGAATTTATCTCTTTGTCCAGTTCCCTCCAGATTGATGCCCTGAAGCCTCCTACTCTGTTCCCAAAACAGCTCACTTAAGCAGGATCTTGCCCCCACTCAGCTGTTTTTTGCAAGAGAGATCTATGTTCCTTTGAAAGAAAAAAAATTAGGACCAGAGAAAAAGAAAGAGATAGGAAGACAAAAAGAAAAATAGTAATGATAATAGTAAAAGGTAGGAGAGCAACTGTACAAGACCTAGGAAATTGAAAAATTAACATGAGTATGAAGCACATAGGAATAAGATTAGGAAAGTGGAGTAGAAACAATGAAACAAGAAACAGAATAGAGAAAAATATATAGAGTGGATTAAAAGACTGGAATGGGGAGAAGAGGGGAAAAGAAAAGAGAAAAGAGAGGAAGTAAAAAGGAGAAAGTAAACGGTTTAGAGAAAAAAAAAGAGGAGGAATACAAACAAGAAAAATTGGAGACCAAATAAAAGAGGTGGAATGAAAGAATAACAACAGAAAGGAAACGATAAAAGATGAAGGGGTGAAAAGAAATAGCATATGTAGAATAGATCCGTAACCAAAGGGAAAAAAAGAAAAATAAACAAGCAAGAAACAAGACAGCAGCAACTCATTTAAAAACATTTACAACAACACAGAAAAACAGCCTTCTCTCTTAGACCCCTAAGGATCTTCTCAGGCTGCTGGTGTTCCTCAAGCACTCACCCTGCAGCCTGCCCTCTGCAGGTGTTGAACTGGGTTTTAGTGAGTAAAGCAAGGGAAATAAAAGAAAAGGAATCTTTATATATATATATGAGATCCAAGAAAAGCTAATACAAAGAAATGTCTATATGTTCCCTGTCAAAGTTTCAGCTGGATGCCTGATAACCTGGTGGATTACTTTTCAAGGAAGAGCCAGGAACTGCATATATGCTAGGCAGGAACTCTTCCACTGAGCTAGTTTGCCTCCTTGGGTTAATTAGCCTTTCAGAAGGCTACCTGCCCCTTTTCCCTCAGGCAGGTTAGAGCTCCTGAAGTCAGCTGGAGTGGTGCTGATCACCGCCTGTCTCTGCCTCCTCACTGATGTAATTCCTCTTCCTGTCGAGTCCGGGTCCCTTCCGATATTCAAGGGGGGCTCAGCTGGCTAAACTATCTGCAAAGAAATCCCTCTCCACCCTCCCAGACCCCTCTTCCTCACAAGGAATCTGCTGTCACACTCCCGTTTGGAGAAGGGGGCTAAGGTCTCCACCTAGTCTGTCTACCCTGAGGGCCTGGTATGTTTGCCCCTTCCAGCCACCAAGGTAAGCAGCCTATGATTATTCCTGGCTTCCCTATCTGTCCAGTACCCTCCTAGATGACCCAGAACACTTCCTGTGGAGGTAGACGTCTGCTCTACTCTCAGTTAGATACAATTTGCCAGGAGTTTTACCCAAGCTTAATATCTTGGGGGTGGAGGAGAGGAGCCCTTCCTAGCAGCCAGGAGGTTTAATAACTCAGGATTAGTTGTTTTGGCTTCTTTGTGTCTCTGACCCTCACTCTTCTGGGAGTTGATAAGCAGTGTCCTGGTTTGCTGTGCCCTAAAGCAGGTCCCCACAGACAGGCTCTGGCTTTTTCTTTGTTGTTTTAGTGAGAGCTAAGCTTTATCTAACCCATCGGCCATGTCCTCACAATCCCCCCTGATTGAGTTTAATTCATCATTTGTTCTTTCTATTAAGCCTGAGGATTGGAAGTGATAGGCACAATGAAAATGTTGCAAAATAGGCCATATTTTGCATATTGTTTTCATAATTTGCCCTATAAAGTGGATTCCTCAGTCACTGTGAAGTTCTGAGGGAGATCCCCAATTTGGAATTATTTTTGGAATTTTTTTTTTTTTTTTTTTTTTTTTTTGTAGAGAATAAATACTTTATTAACTGATCACAGTTGAAAGTCACAAACAAAAAAGTGGTATATTAAGGCAGAGCCATATATATATGTACATACACAACTCTAAAGACTGTTACTCTTTACATTTTAATAATCTCTGCATTTTTCTTTTACACATTTAAGCAGTGTACTTTCTTTTCTTCCCAGTTAAAGAAACAACTCTTGGCCAATATTTCTAAGTCATATTTTGATGACAATTTACAGGATCACAGATTGAGACAATGACTAGTGTATCAAATGATAGTTTTCTCAGCATATTCCATGTGTGGTGGTACATCTTATTTGCATTCATTTATGTTGGTGTGCAAAATCTGAGAAGCGATCATTTTCTCTTTTCCAGCAAAACACAAACTTTTAAAATGATTTTAATAGTCTTAACTAAAATAAGCCTGGATTTCCAAGTCAGTCAAATGCCCAAATTGCATAGTATTTTCTGCCCTTTCCTAAACCCTGTTATATTTTTTAAATAGCCTTTAGAATATGATTGTATGGCTGTATTTCAGTTCTATAAATTTTGAGTTTAAAATTACAAAATCACTTCCTTATGCAAAGTGGCAGTGCAGATAGCAATCCAACAGAGTGTAGAATCATTTTTCTTCTGTATAGCTCCCTTTTTATAAAAATGGGCCACCACACACACACAAAAGGAACAAAACATGAATTTAGTCCACCTGAAAAAGCACTCCAGTTCCCTAATTCCACTTTTGAAGGAAAAGGCAGAAGCACCTTTACATTATCCCAGAAAACTGAATCAATGGCTTTATTTGGTATCTTCTAGAAGCTTCTCCTTCTGTAAGGGATGTAGGTGTTGTAGGAGAAACTAAAACTGGTTTTCATGCAGTTCTGTCTAGCTCTACATGAACATCTGATAGGAGAGGCTTCAGGTCTGACTTTTTGGCAGATGGTGGCAAACCGGTGTTTCCACCTCCAGCCCCACCTTCAGGGCTACCACCTCCAATACCAGGGCCTCCCTGGGGAACCAGTCTTTTTACTCAGCAAACTATTGAAGAAATTTACCACAGCCCTTTCAATTGTAGCTCCAGCTTTCATGTTTGGATCAATTTTTTTTTGACTCAGCAGGAACTGGTGACACACTGGCAACATGGGATGACACAGAACTGTCTGGTGTTCCAAGGAGCTTCCTGGGACTCTTGGTGAGGCATCCACAGGCCTTTCAGCTGCAAGTTGGTTGTTATTTTGCTAAGATGAGCCATAGTTCCGTAAGAAAAACTTGGTCATCCTCTGCCACAATTTCTTTCTCATGCACAAACTTTCAGACAGGTGGTTTAGTTATGATGTCTTCAAAATTATCTTCTGCTTTTAATATTTGAAATTTTTCATGTAATATTCCTATTTTTTCATTATCCCACCCTGCTGGAATAAATACTGCATCATTTTCCACAACAACAGCAGGACTTTTATATGGAAATCCATATAGTTTCTGAATGATGTATTTATATACTAAATCTATATTTTTGTTTTCTTTTGCTGAAGTGTAAATAAGTGCTGCACCATGTAAACAAAACTTCTGGATATATGACTGAATAAAATCAAAGTGTTCATCTCTGTAGTCATGTTCTTTCTCCAGTGCACTAATGGCATCATACTTTGTGCAAACTACTAGTACTGGAATGCCCAAGTTATGTGTAAGTGTATCCGCACCCAGAGGTAAAACCACACTGTCGTCTTTGTCTTCCTGTGAGATGGTATTTCTTCTCTGTGGAGAAGCTGGGAAATCCTCTCCTGGCTCTACATGTTCTTGGAAGTCCCTAATCACCTATTGTTCTATTTCTTTCATTTCTTCAGGAGGGATTTTCAACTTGTTCTCTAACAACACTTGCCCCTTTCTGTAAAGACTCCTAAGCAGTCCATGGCTTTGACCTATCAACAACCAGCACACCTAGATTGTCCTTCAGAGAAATGGCATTCAGTGAAAATGTAAGGAGACGTTTGTGATACAACTCTGCATCTAAGATCCATACATTACCCCCCCCCCCCCCGCGGGTCTCCGGCGGGTCTCCGGCGGGGTTTGAACCCAGGTCCCTCCACGTGGGAGATGGACGCCCAACCACTTGAGCCACATCCATCCCCCCATAAATTGCTTTTTGTTTGATGATCCCTGTCTTCATCGTCTACATTTAAGTACAAATATTCTAAGCCTTTTCCTCCTATTCCTTCTATTTCCGGAATTTTTCTTATTAAGCTTATTTTTCCAGCTCCATCTTCACCCAGCAGCACGTTCTTCTCTGCAGGGAGTTTGAAGCGCGAGCGGGTGGAGACCTCACTGAGGATGCAGGACCAGTGGTTCTGCCGGCCGTCGCCGCCCGCCGACCAACCGGCGGCTGGTGAATCGAGGCTTATCCGGGCGGAGAGGTACCCCAAGAGCCGCCCTGCCCCGGGGCAGCCATCTTGGTCAGGAATCGTACCACTTCCCGCAAGGCTGAAGGAGGTAGAGAGCTGCTGAATGAGCTAGGGAGCCGCTGGCCCGAATTATTCTTTTTCTAATAATACCTTTATGATGGTAGTAGTAGTAGCTTGTCTACAAGGAAAGTCTTCAGCCAAATGGGAATAAGTACAAATCATTATTAAAACCAATTGAATAAAGTCCAATTGTTAATTGCAAAAGGTCTATTTGGTAAGGGAAAATGCCTTTGAGAAGTATGGAAAGGTTTTTCTGGATTGTGCTTGGGACAAATTAAGCAATTGTGATATTTTTTCATAGCTATTTTAGGGGATTGTTTCCAGAAATATTGCTTTCCTTAGCTTATCATTTTATCAGTATTCCAATGAAACATTATGAATAATTTCCAAAACTGTTTCCTGGTGGCAATTATGGAGTTTTTTCAAGCCTGTTTAATATTCATATATGGGCTCACCGAGTTTCTGGGGACATAGTTGGATTTTTCTCCAATAATTTAGAGGAAAACTTCAGGGATGACCTTATGAAATTCCTTAGCTAGCATAAATGTTTCAGTTTGTCAGTAGCTCTTCATTTTGAAAAGTCATTCAAGGGATCTTTCCAAATAGCTTTGTCTATCCAGATTTTGGCATGACCTTTGCCGGCAGTCATGTAAATTAACTGGTAAAGGTCAGAGTATCTAGGCTCATAAGGCTGAATGATAAGATTAATTATTTTGCAAAAACTACTGGTCTTCTGTAGGATTTGGGGAATCTTATCACTGTAGAAGGGGAGTTAGGTAGGACATAGAGGAGGAGGACAGGAAGGGTTTTAAGGAGGGTTAGAACAGAGTCAGAAGTTCCGGATAATTTTTCAAGTTTGATAATGTAATTAGATAAGTCTTTGTTAGTTTAGTATTTGTTTATTGAAAAGAGGCAATTTTAGAATTAGATGTTTAGAAGCTTCCAAGTAACAATTAAAATAAGTATCCCATTTGGGTTGCTCAGTTTGAGAGCCTCTGTCTTCTAGGTTAGCGTGCAAATATACTAATTTATGCATGTCAAAAGGTCCCCATTGTGGCCATTTTAATTCAAGATTTTCTCTAGTGTGCCAGGTCCAGCAGTATAAGAATTTACATGAGACAGGATGGTAAAACCCAGTGCCGATGGCCATTTTATTTGACTTCACCACATAAAGGAGAGAACTGTGATACAGTATGTGTGCATGTGTGTATATGTATTTGTATGGAGGCTACTTTAGATAGGAGGTCAGTCAGCAAAGACCATTCTGAGATTAAGACCTTCAGAACCTTCAGCGGCCCTAAGAGATAAAAGAGGTTCGTGCCACTCCTACCACCTCAAAACAGCAACAACAAGACCCTCCCTCAAGAAACAAAATAACACAAAAATTCTAAGCATGTCAGCTTTCCTTCATAATTCAGCACAAAAGTCATTAGGTGAGACTTTTGATTATGACTGTTATGATTCTATCACACAACTGGTTTACAGTCACCTCCATTTGCAAACAACCACAGCCCAAGCATAGTTGGCAAGCCTGAAGATATTAGTCATTTACTTACTAGCCACTGCGCTGGCCAGCCCCCTTCCCTGGTGGCTGTCAGGAGACCAAATGAAACCAAAGGCTTTTTGGGAGACTCTTTCTTATCTGCTCTTTGGCTGCTGAGATGCCTCCACCATCTGCCCCTACTTTAAAAAGCTGGAACCACAGTCTTTGTTCTCCTCAGAACTATATGAATTACCATATTTTATTGCTACATAAGACTTTTTTTCCCCACAGTCTCTCTTAGCCTAGGTGTTGACTTTACCTATGCATGAACATCAAAACTTGCAGAACGGGTATCAGCCCTTTGGAAGAAAATCCTGAAAATAGTAGTGGAGCACTCTCTCAAAAAATGATGAATCACCAATGCAGAGGATACTATATCTTAAGATACAGACATTTATTATTCTGAGTCAATGGGTGCTTTTGAAGAGTCAGACTAAATGTAAAGAAATTTTAGAAGAAACAATTTATTTCACTTATATGCACAAGCTATATCTTATTTATATATGCACAAAGAGTAATAGATTTCAAATGTCTAAATATACCTATGAACTTAATAAAATAAAGTTCTAAGTGATGAGAAAGCATTATGTCATTGGCAACATTTTTCTTACTAGTTCATAAATAACAGTGGATCTTACCATTGTTTCTGTCTGCAGTACAGAAGAGTTTTTTTTTTTAAGTTAATTAAGATTTTAGGTAGCAAGCAGAAAACAGTCCCCTGATCAAAGTTGTATTTTCTTCTATCTTTGCTTAGTTCCTGTCTGAGCTCATTGGTTTCATAGGACTGTACTAAAAACAGCAAGAAGCAGTCAACATATGTCAACATTCTGAATCTCTCCTATCTTTTCTCCTTGGCTGGGATCTAATCTGCCTTAAAGGTATCACAAATTATGGTTCGTTTAAATGTTTTGCAACCCTAACAAGAATCGTAACTGTTTTAGATTGCCAGGGATACTATAACAAATACCACAGACTGGTTGGCTTAAATAACAGGAATTTTTTGTCTCATAATTTTGGAAGCTAGAAGTCCAAAGTCAAGGTGTCAGTAAGATCATGCTTTCTCTGAAGTCTGTACTGTTGTGGAGGTGGCTTGCTGGCATAACTTATTCTCAGCCTCAGCCTCATGGCCATCTGTCTCCTCCTATCTTTTTTTTTTTTTTTAACCGGGAGGTCCCAGGGATCGAACCCGGGTCCCTCCATATAGGAGATGGACGCCCAACCATTTGAGCCACATCTGTCTCCCTCCTCCTATCTTCTACTCACTCCTACTCCTCTGCTTATAAGAATTCCAGTCATATTGGATCAAGGTCCACCCTGATTCAGTTTGGCCCCACTTTCACTAATAGGATCCTCAAAGATCTCTATTTACAAATGAGTTCACAGTTATGGGACCGAGGGTAAGGAATTGACCATGTCTTTGTGGGGGACATGATTCAATCCATAACAATAGCATTCTAGTTTGCAACATAACTTCTCTTTGCTTGTATTAAAAAATTTACATCGAGCTAATGCCACATGGCCATACCTAGGTATAACAAAAACAGGAAGAGTGGTTTTTATTCTGGGTAGCATCTGTCCAGCTAACATTTTTATTAGAAGCTAACAGAATGGATTTTGGGAGACAACTCTGTCTCTGATGGAGATGGTAATTGGAGTTGTTGCTATCACCTGGAGAAGGTATGAAATGAGAAACAATGATAGCTAGATATACAATTCCAAAACAACAATATTTAAGGGATGACTAAGAATAGAAGCCAAGGGAAGAATGCTTTCTAATATGAGTGGCCATATGAAAAGATGATCAACATCAATGGCCTTTAGGGAATCAAACCCACAATGAGATACCACCTCAAACCAACTAGGATAGCTATAACAACAACAACAACAACAATACAGAAAATAAATGTTGGAGAGAATGCGGGGAAATTGGAACCCTTGTACATTTTATGGAAATGTAAAATGAGGCAGGACCTGTAGAAAGCAGATTAGTGATTTGTCAAAAAGTTATACATAGAACTACTATATCACTCAGCAATTCCTAGGTATATACCCAAAGGAATTGAAACAAGGGACTCAAACAGGTACTTGTACACCAATGTTCATTGCAACAATATTCACAAGAGCCAAAAAATGGAAAAACTCAAGTGTCCATCAACAGATGAATGGGTAAACAAAATGTTGTATATACTTATGATGGAATATTATTCAGCTGTAAAAAGGAATGAAGTTCTGATACATGCAACAACATGGATGAACCTGAAAAACATGAAACTAAGTGAAATAAGCCAGACACAAAAGGACAAATATTGCATGATGTTTGACATATCTAGAATTGACAAATTTATAGATAGAAAGTAGATTAGAGGTTACCAGAGGCTGGTGGGGGGGTTGGAGAATTATTGCTTAATAGATAGAGTTTTTGTTTGGGGTGATGAAAAATTTTAGAAATAGTTGTGATGATTGCACAACATTGTAAATGTTCTTAATGACACTAAATTTTATGCTTAAAGTGGTTAAAATGGCAAGTTTTATGTTTTATATATATATCTTACCACAAAATTTTTTTTTAAGTGAGTGGACAATCAATACTGTCAAATATTCTCTAGCGGTCAAGTAAAATGAGGACTGAGACGTATACTTTAGATGATGGCGTTGGAATAAGTGGCTTTATGAGAACAGTGATAAAAAAGCCAAATTACAGGGAGGAAATAGAGATGATAATTAAGTACAGTCATTGGGAAGGACCATGTAGTTGAATGAGTTTATTTATGAATTTTACAATGGGAAAGTCTTGAGCATGTCTAAATGCTGGAGGTATGGGATATAAAGAAGAAGAAGAGGTTAACTGAAGAAGGTTCTGGAGGAGATGGGAGGAGAGACATGTCTCTGGATGGGATGCATTATCAGTGTGTTTAGCAAATGTGTGGGATTTGATGTAGGCAGACCTGGATTGGAATCAAGGCTTCACCTTTTTCTAACTGTGTAACCTTGGTTAAGTCACTCACTCTCTTCAATGATTATGGCTAACTTTTTTTGAGTGCCTTTCTATGGGACAGACACTAACCAACAAAGTTGTTATTTTTACAAGGAAGGATGCTGAGGCTGTGTAGCATAATGGAGAGAACATGTGTTTTAAAGTGAAGTAGACCAGGGCCTAAATCTAGACAGGAAATTGAGAAAGTCCTTAAAATTTCCATTTGCCTGTGAAGCAGGAGGCAGGGAACTTAGCTGGAGCTAAGGGGACACTTGGGAGAAATTCATTAGCTAAACCATCTAAGGAAAGGAAAGTCTCAATCACCAAATATTTGTTTGCTTTTGATAATCATTCCAGAGAGGCAATGGGGTTGAAAGATTTTATTTTGTGTTTAACAGTACTCTTGCAAACTCAAGAACAGAAAATCTAGCTCAAACTTCCTTAAAAAGAGACTGTCTCATGAAACTAAAACTTTATCAGCACAGCATGTCCCACCCTTCTCTCTCTTCCAGATACTTCAGTTCTGCTCTCCTTAGTGTTGGCTTCATTCTCAGGCTGATTCCTCGTAATGGCAGAGATGGACAGAGCAGCATCAGGCTTCTATAGTCCTCAATAGGCAAAGTCTCGTAGTGAGCACTTCTCTCACTGTTCACTCAAGAAAAGCACTAAGATTGGCTCTGGCCAGGCTTGGGCCATGTTTCCACCCCTGGAAACTGAGGACAGGCATGGAGAGACAGTTCCCACCCCACCCCAACCTCATGGACTGAGTTAGGAGAGGCAAGGATTCCCAAAGCATAGAGCAGCTCTATTCAGCAGAAGAAGGGATGCAGGGCAGCAGAGGCAGCTCACCTTCATTACCCATTTGATGTTCTGCAGACAGAAAATGTTTTCTGATATAACACTTACACATATCTACTGACTGAAGACTTTTACATTTTTGCTGAAATTCATAAGTGGGATTTAATAAACACATTTGAAGAATGTGGCATTCTTTCAAACTTAGGAATGATTCTTCACACTTTACTTCTTTTCCCCTTAAGTTTTCTAATTGTTTCCTTCTTTTCTTCTAGTTTTTTTCAGTCAGGTAATGTACACTTCTCCACCCTCTCTGAGGAGATTAAAATAAAAGAAAGAAATGTGAGTTTTGGGACGTATCTTGGAAAGTCAAGTTAACCTTGAAAACAGTAAAAGTACTTTGAACCCAGCATTAGGCAGCTACCTCCTCTCTACCTATTTTTTCAACTTCCTAGAGCTTTTAGCATTTTCTTTGGGTGGATGGACATATCAGTCAGGGTTCAGTGCAGAAAATAGGAACCACTCTAGATATTATTCTCATAAAGGGATATAATTCAGAGGATTATACATATAGGCATACCTCAGAGATATTGTGGGTTTGATTCCCACAGTAAATATCACAATAAAATGAGTCACATGAATTTTTTGGTTTTCCAGGCCATATATAAGTTATGTTTACACTCTACCATAGTCTATTAAGTGTGCAATAGCATTATATCTTAAAAAGCAATATACATAACTTAATTAAAATATAGTTGTTTTAGTTTGCTAAAGGCTGCCAATGGAAAATTTTCAAAAATTTGTTGGCTTTTATAATGGGAATTTCTTAGGGTGAAATCTTATAGTTCCATGGCTATGAAAATGTCCATATCAAGGCATTATCAAAAATGCTCTATCTTATGAAAGGTCAGCTGCTCTGCTGATCCTGGACTCCTGCCATGTGGCAAGACAAAAATGGCAGCTGGTCTGTGCCTTCTCCTCTAGGCTTACTTTCTCCCCAAGCTCAGCTGTGGGTGATCATGCATATGGCTCATCTCTCCAGGTTTGGGCTGCTCTACTGATTCCAGTCTCCAGCCCCTCTCTCAGCCTCTCAGGGTTTGTCTTTCTGTGGCTGTAGGTGATCCTGGAGTCCTCTCTCACATGGCAGGGTAAAATGGCACCTCCCTTTCTCTGTGTCTTTCTTCATGTTTCTCCCATTTATATAGGACTCCAACAAGAGGACCAAGACCCACTCTGGGTCACACCTCGGTGAAGTACTCCAGTCAAAGGCCCCCGACTGAATTCAATCCACTCAAAGGGTCCCACACCCACAGGAATGGATTAACTCCAAAAATATGATCTTTTCTGTGATTTATAAAAGCTTCAAACCATCACACTCCACCTTCTAGATCCACAAAAGACATGTTTTTTTCCATATGCAAAATACATTCATTCCATCATCCATCACAATATTTCAAAAGCCTTAAGTCATTTCAGTAGCACTGCTAAGCCCAAAATCTCATAAGAATCAGTTACAAGCATAGTCTGTCTTGGGGCAAAATTCTCCTCTGACTGTGGACCTGTGAAACTTAGAAAACAAGTTATCTGTTTCCAATATACAAAGGAGGAACAGACACAGGATAAATATGTTCATGGCCATAGGGAGAAACTGGAAAGAAAACAGGGGTCACAATTTCCAAACAATTTTTGAAAACCTGCAAGGCATTCTCCATTAGATTTCAAAGTCTGAGAGTCATCTATAGAATGATGGTTTCTTCTCTTTGGGGCCTCACGGAGCAGAAGTCCCATCCCTTCCAAGGGCTTGCCCAGTGGCCATCTTCTCAGCTCCACCCTCATCAAGCATCTGGAGGGCCACAGAACTCTAGGCCTCACCCTCTGAGAACATTGGGTTGATGGCAACACTCTCCCCAATCTACAGGGCACAGGCCCAACCCCCTTAGAACAGTAGAGTGGTAACCTAACTCTCCCTAATCCCTGGGGAATGTGTTCCACCTTCTCTAAAGCCTGGGACAACAGCTTTCTCCCTGAACAATGGGGCAGATGGCCCACCCACTTCAAATGCTGGGGCAAACTCACCCTTTCCACACACGTGGGTGGGGTCTCTCTCTTGGCCTGAGATGTCTTAAGTCCAGACCTCAGCTTCTACAGTTTTGCCCTTGAAGTTGTTTTTCCTTCTTTCCTTTTTTTGTCCCTTTTAGTTTAGGCTGACAGTGGTTTCGTTCATACAGATCTCACAAGAAACTTGTTGGTTTAGCATGCAGGAAATGGGTCCAATCCTGACTTACACTGAAAAGACTGGTTGTTTCAATGTTCCGTTAAATCCTCTCATGGAACTCTATTCTCTGCAGACTCATTTTCTAGAGGTTTGGAATTTTCCAAACCATCAATTTCTAGTTTGTTTGTGCATAGGAGCTCAGTTCTCAGCTTATCCTATTCCTTTCACATTTTGCTTATAAACTGTGAGGAGAAGTCAGGCCTTACTTTGAACATTTAGTTTGGAAATTTCCTCAACCAAATACCCAACTTTGTTACTTTCAAATTCTACCTTCCATCTAACATCAGGAGTCAATTTTGCCAAGTTCTCTGCCACTTTAAAGCAAGGATCACGATCATCATTTCTTTCTAAGGTCTTATCCGAAGCAACTTTAGGATCCATATTTCTGCTAACAGTCTCTTCAGAACATTCTAGGCCTTTGCTATCAAGTATCTCACAATTCTTCCAAAATCTAGCCTTACCCATATATAAAACTATTCCAACATTTTTGGTATCTGCATAGCAGCAGCAAAAAAGCTTCAAACTGTCACAATACTTTATTGCAAAAAATTAAACAATTAAACAATTAAAAAAACAAATAATTTAAAAATGCATTTAAAAAAGCAAAAATAAATATTCCAATGCTAAAAAATGCTAGCCATCATCGGCACCTTCAGCAAGTTGTAATAATTTTGCTGGTGGAGGGTCTTGCTTTCATGCTGATAGCTGCTGACTGATCAGGGTGTAGTTGCTGAGGCTGTGGCAATTTCTTAAAATAAGACAACAATGAAGTTTGCTTCATTGATTGACTCTCCCTTTCACGAAGGATTTCTCTGCAGCACGGGATGTTATTTAATAGCATTTTACCCATAGTAGAACTTCTTTCAGATTGGAATCAGTACTCTCAAACCTTGGCGCTGCTTTATCAACTAAGTTTATGTAATATTCTAAGTCATTTTGACAATGTTCACAGCCTCTTCACCAGGAGCAGTTTCCATCTCAAGAAACTACTTTCTTTGCTCATCCATAAGAAGCAACTCCTCATATCAAAATTTTATTATGAGATTGCAGCAATTCAGTCTAATCTCCAGGCTCCACTTCTAATTCTAGTTCTCTTGCTAGTTCCACATCTGCAGTTTCTTCCTCCACTGAAGTCTTGAGCCCCTTGAAGTCATCCATGAGGGTTGGAATCAATGTCTTTCAAACTCCTGTTCATATTGATATTTTGACCTTCTCCCATGAATCATGAATGTTCTTAATGGCATCTAGAAAGTGAATCCTTTCCAGAAGAGTTTCAACTTACTCTTCCAAGATCCATCAGAGGAATCACTACCTATGGCAGCTAAAGCTGTATGAAAAGTATTTCTTCAGTAATAAGACTTGAAAGTTGATATGACCCCTTGATCCATGGGCTGTAGAATGGATGTTGTGTAAGAAGGCATGAAAACGACATTCATCTTGTTGTACATCTCCATCAGAGCCCTTGGGTGACCAGGTGCACTGTAAATGAGTACTAATATTTTGAAAGGAATATATATTTTTTCTGAGCAGTAGGTCGGGTTTCAAATATTCAGTAAACTATGTTGTAAACAGATGTGCTATCATCCCTTTAAAAAAAAAAAAAAAAGAGCACAGGCAGAGTAGACTTAGCATAATTCTTAAAGGTGCTATAATTTTTGGAGTGGTAAATGAGCATTGGCTTCAACTTAAAGTCATCAGCTGCATTAGCCCCGAACAAGAGAGTTCGCCTGTCCTTTGAAGTTTTGAAACCAGGCATTGACTTCTCTCTAGCTATGAAAGGCCTAGATGGCATCTTCTTCCAATATAAGTCTGTTTCATCTACATTGAAAATAAGTTGTTTAGTGATCTTAGCTAGATCTTCTGGATAACTTGCTGCAGCTTCTCCATCAGCCCTTGCTTCATCACCTTGCACTTTTATGTTATGGAGATGGCTTCTTTCTTTGAACCCTCATGAACCAACCTCTGCTAGCTTCAAACTTTTCTTCTGCAAGTTTCCCTACTTCTCTCAGCCTTCTTAGAATCAAAGAGAGTTAGGGCCTTGCTCTGGCTTAGTCTTTGGCTTCAGGGAAATTTGTGACTGGTTTGATCTATCCAGAACACTAAATCTTCCTCCACATAAGTAAAAAGCTTGTTTCACTTTCTTATCATTCACTTGTTCATTGAAGTAGCACTTTTAATTTTCTTCAAGAGCTTTTCCTTTGCATTCACTACTTTTCTAACTATTTTGTGCAAGAGGCCTGGCTTTCAGCCTATCTCAGCTTTCAACATACCTTTCTCACTAAGCTTAATCATTTCTAGCTTTTGGTTTAAAGTGAGAGACCTGCAACTCTTCCTTTCACTTAACCTCTTAGAGGGATATTAATTGGCCTAATTTCAATATTGTTGTGTTGCAGGGAATAGGGAGGCCTGAGGAGAAGGAGAGAAATGGGAACAGCTGGTCAGTCAAGCACACACAACATTTATCAATTAAGTTTGCCATCTGTTATGGGTGTGGTTCATGGCACCCCAAAACAATTCCAATAGGAACATCACAAATCATAATAACATATAATAATGAAGAAGTTTGAAATATTGTGAGAATTACCAAAATGTGACACAGAGATATGAAGTGAGCACATGCTGTTGGAAAAATGGTGCCAATAGACTTGCTCAACACAGTTTACACACCAATTTGTGGGGGGGGGAAAAAAAGCAATATCTGTACAGTACAATAAAATGAAGTATGCCTGGGCCTCTGAGGACAATTCCCAGAATTATGTTCCCACTGGGGAGCTCAAAGGTGGTCACTGGAAATTGAGTTAAAGACAAATACTGTCTTCTGCAATCCAAGGTCAGGAAAATGGAATCAAGAGACCACAGCTGGTTAACCGTTATCTAACACTCAGAAGGCCAGAGGACACTGAACATTGACACAGAAAAACCTCAGGTCTCCATGACCAAAACCAGCCATTGTGAGTCCACCATTCTGATCTGAAATGAAGGTATCTAATTCATAGTCTCTAATTCACATGCAAAACCATAGCTGCAAGGAGGTCTGGAAAAATATCTTTCTAACCCTTCCAACTGGAAGGATGGTAGAATAGAGGTTGAGCAAGTCAATCCATAGGTGTATACCACAAGGGCTTAGGAGTTTTATTTATTTTTGTTTGTTTTCTGGCAAGGGTAGTTGGGTTGTTTTTGGTGGGAACAGGCAAAGGAAAACTGAAGGATAATTGTTGCTTGACAAAGGAAACGGAATTGTGAAAGCTTAATTCTCAGAGCCAGCCTGAACTTCATCACAACTTTTGTTCTGTTTTTGATTTAGAGAAGTTATGAAACCAGATCCACATATCACTGCTCCTGTGGGTCAGCTACTAAAACTGGCACACTGTACACCATTCAGGTGTGATGGGAATTTGCTTAGAGCAGGGCATCTTGAAGGCATGGCTTATAAGAGTGGTCCAAGACAAATATCATCTATTCTGCCAAGATAACAAAAGCTATAGACTCAGGTATAACCAAGACGAAAATGTGCCTGGTTACCCTTTAACCACACATCTGAGGATGTTAAGGGGGTTTGAGAGGGATGGAGGTTGTGTAGAGATGGGTAAGATGATGTTTATTCCCTGGTGGCCTAGACTATAATCCTAGTTATTCCATATATCATTTTACAGATAAGGAGATTAAAGCATCGGGTGTTATTAAACTTGCCCAAGGTCACACAAGTAGGGAGTGGCAGAGAATGGAACAAAGACTGACTCCAAAGATCCTTGCTACCTGACATGTAACAGGCAACACTGCAGCCCCTACAAACTTGTTAGAAATGCAGAATCTCAGGCTCTATCACAGACTTCCTGAATCAGAACCTGTCTCTTAGCAAGATCCCAGAGTGATTCTTAGGCATGCTAAGTTTGAGAAGCACTGCTCTTAACCACTCTGTTGCTAAGACTTCCTAAGTAGGGTTGGCTTTCCCAATTAGGTAAGCTGCCTACAACTTCAGTTCCATCAGCAGCTTGACGACACCCTTGAACCAAACAATTCCCTAGACTTCCTAGGGGCAAATGCATTTCTTTGCCTTTAACAGGTTTTATAGTCAATGCATTATTGTGACACCAGGGAGGCAGAAATGGGAGTTTTCAAACATTTTTCTTCCAATGACAAGCTCTGATCTAATATACATGATGTGACTCAAAATGAGGTGGGCTTTGTAGCATTTCCTCTTCTGCACAACTTGCTTTCCCACTAAAGGGAACCAAAGAATTGGTTAAGTGTATAAAGAACTCTGAGAAGTTAAAAAAAAAAAAAAAGAATCTGATCTTTTTATACTATTCTTAAAAACATCTATCCATATGTATGTATAGACATATATGCATTATATATAAACACATATATAATTGAGAATCAGTACTAAGCAATTTTAGGATGCCTAGATTATCTCAACACATTGATTTCATGGGCCCACCCTGACCCTAACCCCAATCTGCATTACGGATATGGTATGAAGGGTAAGACAGTTTAACATTGAGCTACGGTCAATGATTTTTATTCAAAATGACGTATGTCGATAAGCAGTTTAAATTTTAGCTAGTGAAATGTACTTACACTTGAAGATTGTTGCTACTGACAACCAGTAAGTCATGGGTTGATAGAAATTGAAGAGTGAGGAGACAATAGGCCCAGTGACAATGGAAATAAACTATTGCCCCATCTGTGAATTGAGGAAGTAGAACTAGATCTCCATTGCTCCTTCTTAGCTTAACGTTTTACAATTCTACATACAAGGGTAATAAAAATAAGCTAACATTTATTCCTCAAAAAAAAAAGAAACCTATGAGGTGGGCACTATCAATCCCATTTTACAGATGAAACTGAGGCACAGAAATGTCAGCAACTCACCCAATATTATATTCTCAGAGGTGAAGCTAATTCACATCTGGGCAATTTTACTTCAGAGCCATCCTCTAAAGCATCCTGCTCATTTGCCTTCCGGTTTAAGGTAAATATGCCTTTAGCGTCTCAGTTTCTGTTCCCAGTACAGTGGAAGCTCACAAGCAGAAATGAGGCATTTCCCCACAGTGGACAGAGCCCTTTTGATATTTATTCGGGCCATCCAATGACTTCCAAAGCAGTAGTTCTCAACCTTGGTTGCGCTTTTGAATCACCTGGGGATGCCTGACTCCACCCTCGGAGATTTTGGTGTAATTAGTCTGGTGTGTAGCCCTGGCCACAGGTTTTTTAATGGTGCTAGATGATTCAAATGTGCAGCCCAGGTTGAGAACTGCTACTCCAAGATATTTTTGTCAATGGGGGTTGGTTCCAGAGGCAAGTTCCACTCACATAGGATCAGGTATTAATCATATACGTCAGCCACTGATGTCTTAATTCAAGGTTTTTCATTCTATCTATATAAAATGAATTCACTTATATTTGTCAGTCCCATCTTCTGTTTTTAGATTACAAGCTTCCATTAAAAGGTCAGAGCGGATGCCTTATTTGTATGTGTATCCTTAGAGCCTAATTTAACATTTCTAGAAATGTTTACTTCAAATTGGAAAAAAAAAAAACACAACCCGATAAAGCCACATCTAAAGATCTTGATCTCATGGATGATCTTAACAGAATGTTCTCTTAAAGATATCAGCTGGTTATTGGTGAATTGAATACTTGTCTTCTAGGCTTTGAGATAATTAGAGCAGTCCCTACAATCAAAGATTCCTGATGGATGTTTTAAAATTATTAGTGCCTGAGAAATTTTATCTGACCTCTCCTAACATGGGTCTGTCTCTGCCAATTTCCATGACCCTGGCATGGCTGGCCTAACAGAGACAGCCCCAGCGCAAGGGTAAAGCGAAGATTGTGGCACACAGGCATTGCTGACTGCTATGAACATTGTACTCGACTGCCTCAGACCAGTGTAATCACCAGCTGTTCTCTCTTTAATTTTGCCCTTTACACCCTTACACTGTATTCAACCAGTTTTCTTGCTCTGGTTTGTGTTTTACAATTCATTTCTCCTTGGTCGAAGGATTCAGCCATGATTCCCTTTTATGACTTTCCTCCTGGGGGGCCTGTGGACATACTCGTGCAGACCTGGCCTCAGCAACTAGTAGGAGGCACAGCCACATTCTAATACCTGGGCCAGATGCTGGTCCCAGCCGGCGAAACCTGCTATTTAAGGTACAGCAGAGAAACAAAACACGTACTTGCCATTTGACCAGGCCCAGGAACTACTAGAATAGCTGCCCTCTAGCACTTCCACAAGAGTCATTCTTTTGAACTCTCTCTGAAGGTCACTTTCTTCATCTCTTTGAACCTCGCCTTCTCCTCATTGTGCAGCAGTGGATTGTACCCTATCCTTTGGCCTTGAGGACCTGCCTTTAATCATTTACTTTATGCTACCCAAGCTGATTAAAGGACACTTCCACATTCCTGTTTTCTCTGCCCTGAGGATGTAGTTATGTGGGATCCAGCCATCTACAGCAGTTCACATTTCCTCTTTTAAAACGAAGCAATCAATCCAGTCTGTCTCCCCACGTTAGCCTTTTATGGATTAGTGTACTTAGGAGACCAATTTCTCATTAAGATGTTTGCATTTAGGCTAGAAGGTTTGGTTTTATCCTTACTTCCTGGCCTGGACAATCTAAAGCTTTCCCCACCTACATCTAGCCACATCCTGAAATATTAATCCACAAAGTATGGCATATGCCATGACTGTTTGTAACCCATTGTGGAGTTTGTGACAAGTAAATTTGTAACAAATAATAAATGGTCAACATTTGCAATGATTCTTTTATGAACCCAAATAGATCCAAGGATATTCCTATAATAACTCTATCACTCATAGGCATTCCTGTATGATTTCTGGAGAGGGAGAGAAAGGGGTAGAATCGCAGGAGTCATATAAAGCATCAACATGACCTCCAACCCATGTTTTTTTTTTCTATTCCGTAGCCCTGGCCAAACTACACCTACTGATAGGTGATTACACATGGTAATGATTTACTTCCCGGAAAAAACTTTCTAGGATTTTCTTAGAATCCAGGCAAATCCACGTCACTGGATATGTTGTGGCTAAAAAAGGTTTGTGGTCACTGACCCAAATAATTAAAAAGCAGCACTCACATTTCTTTGGATGACAATACTGGTCTGATCTTCTGATCTCCAAAAAACCAAAAAGGCTAAGACATAATACTGAATACAGTGGAAAACGAGTACCTAATACACTGGATAGATAATACATTTTCGATTGGAAATTTAATCAGACCAGAGCATGCCGACTAAGCACTCTATACATGCTTTTTTAAAATTATTTTTTTATTAAATTGTGATAACCCACCTAGGAAAGTATCATAAACTGCTTAAATCTAAATGAAGTCCTTTGTGAAGAAAATAATTTTTGACTAGTCACTTCTGCCAAACCAGTCCTGGTGATCAGTACAATGACATGTCACAGAGGAACTGCCCCCACATCCAAAATGTGTTCTAAGAAGGAAGCTCCTTAGCCACAAGAACATTTATGTTTCATGCCATGGTACCACTGCTAAATAATACCCCACCCTTCACAGACATAAGTCAATGCAAACAACTTTCAATTTGTAGGTATCTTGAATAAGTCATCTTTAAGACCATTTTCTTTTACTTATAAAGAAGGAAAATTATTGTAGAGAACTGAGTATCAACTGAATAGATGAGACAAGGGGGGTGGGGATAAAGCCTCAATTACATTTACTTGTATTTCTTTGGGCACAATATCTTTGGTTGATCTGAGATTATATGGGACAGTAAGAATAATAAAAAAACATTTAAAACTATTTGGCGGGGAGCGGATGTAGTGCCTGTTTCCCATGTACCAGGTCCTCAGTTCAATCCCTGCACCTCCTAAAAAAAATAAAACTATTTGATACTCTAAACAAATTTCAGTTTGGCTTGATGAAATGAAAAGAAAGGTAATTCAGGTTGTCATTTATAATGTTAGAGTTTGTTTCACATATACAATGTGTGCAGTATTACTAAGCAATGAACACTTTCATAAAAAATTTATTTCACACTTTCATACAAATATCCACAGGTATGTTCTAATCATGGAACAATTTAACAATGCTAGTTAGTATAAAAATGTATCAAATGCAAACAGACCAGTGACTTGACTTGAGATGACATTTTAACAATTCTAAATTTAAACCCCGCAACATTCTTTTCTCTTTCTTGTTGAACCACCCACCCACTCAACCCTTCTTTTCAGAACATTCATTTTTATAACAAAGGTCTATAACACTGTCAAAATATCAGTTTCTTAGTAACATATAAAGCTCCAAGTTACCTAAGCAAAAACTGAGATTTTAAACACTGCTATGACCCTATTATAGAGACATTTTTGTAAACAAAATATCATTTTTATAACTATTTCTGTGAATGAAAATTCCAAAGTACAGTAAGAATAATGTCCTTGGTATCTTAAGAGCACAGGTTTCTGAAAAGAAGAAATAATTACAACCCCAAAACAATGGCATATTAGCTTGCTTTTGTTCTTTTTAAAGATTGAGAACATTGCTTACACTATATCCAAACAAATTAGCACCTGTTTTCTGTTGCTCCCCCTATAACTTAACATTTTCAAGTGCAGTAATTAAAGAAAAAGTTCAGCTTTTATATTTATTCAAACTCTATTGAATGTATAGAATAACAACTTTTTTTCTTCCATTTTTACAATTAAACAACTTAAAGTTCTAGTTAAAGTAGTCCCAATGTCATTTTTGGAAACAAAACACTGACTCACTGCTTAAATCGTTCTAATAACATTTAAAAACATAAAAGCCGTAATGTTCGATCTGACTAGAATCACTGGCTTGGTATCAGATACTCAGTAGTCTTACACTGGATTAGTCTGGATCCACCATAGGCACTCACCATTTCTTTCAAGTCCTGAATATACAGTATTTGCAGCAGTGAGTGAACTGCACTGGAGTTCAGTGAACAAACCAATGATCTCCAAAGTTCCTGAACGATCTCCAAAGTTCCTGAAAGTTACAGCATGGAATCCAGAAATATCACACAGAGCTCTAAAGTCAAAAGTATCCAATGTCTGATAAGAATTAAACATTTTACAGTTAATCCTATTTCTTAAACAAACCTTCCTGGTTTGGAGTTAAAAGGTAGGGGCTGTCACAGAGAGAGCATATAATTTACAGATGAGCTTAAATTATTAAAACAACTCTCTGGTACATTTAGAAAGAACTAGTATTTTCCTTCTGTGGTAAACAATTTAGATCAAACCAATGACCTTCCCTGTTCTAATTTTGAATGCTTAAACCAAGCTAAAGGGTAAACTGGAGAATCTTTGGCCTGTCAATAACAAAATGGTTTGTGAAAAATAATAATAAATACCAGGGCTTAATATGTACAAACAAGTAGAACTAGCATTCAAGACTGTTGTGCCCGTGTGTTTTAGTGAAGAGAAAGAAGGCAGCCTGTAAGCATTTGGCGTGATTAAGTATTCACACATCTAGGAAATGGGAAAAAGTGGCAGGCTGGCAACATCACCTTCTATTGCACATTTAACTTAAGACAGCATTTTAAATTGAGACACGACTACCCGCACGACAGAGTCTTGTAACGCAGGCCGGTTCATTTGCAGGATGTCCAATCCTAAGGAAAGAATGTTTGCAGAGGCAATGCCGACTGAGGTTGGGGTGACTGCGGTGCCTTCCTCCTGCGACTCCAGCCAGAGGATGCACGTGAGTAAACCTGGCAGGCCCTTCCCCAGCACATGCAAGGCAGCCACATCAAAAACCAAGGCCACTCGCACCGTTAAGTTAAGGCAGTTAAAAAAAAATCCATTCCGGCACTCTTAAACTTGGCTGTGCAAAACAAGAGCCTTAGGCCACGTAACAATATCCACAGTTAAAACTGTAGGTTCGTACTGTGTGTAGTCAGTCTGAAATCAATATTCAGGTATTGAAGAGATTTGAACAATCCATTTCCATTTCTGGGTTGGGGGTTAAAAATAAGCAGTTTGGGTACTGTGGAGCTTTTTTGGCTCCCCTAGGAGTAGCTTTCATTTTCATTCCACTTTGTGATCCACTGCTTTTTTTCAAGGTTATCATATTTTTCATCTTTGATCTCTCGCTCTTCTTTACGGATCCTCACGGCATGGTATCGGGGAACGCTATCATCGTACCTAGAGCGTTTAAAGAATCCACACTGGGGAAGGAGTAAGAGAAACAGAAACAAATTAATTTCAGAAAAACCAAGTGCACCAAATGGGAATATCTAAGCTTTCTGTTAAGCTACCTTTAAGCTACCTTTAAACTAAGGAAAAAAAGAAATAGTTTTCTTTTGAGAAAAAACTAATAGATCTGAAAAGAAAATATAACAGCCACTGGGGATAAAACTGGAAGAAAAGTCCATTTTCATCTTGTCTTTACATTTTATAACAATGTAAGCTACCTCTTTACTACCTCTACTAAATTTAAGAGTTTATGAAACAGTGCTTTCATTATTTTTTATTATCACAATATCTGTGAAACATCTAATTTTCAGACTACCAGAATATCTTTTTAATTTTAAGAACAACCCTTTTTTTTTTTTTTTTTTTTAAAGGCTATAAACCAAAGATCATTTCATGCCTCTTTCGTACTTTTAAAGTGAAAATCAGGTCACAGATATTTTACAAATTACTATTTGAATATACCAATATTCAAATGGGTCAATTTAAGAATCTTCTCCCTTTTCTCTGAGGCTGCAGAACACATAGCTCAGCTCTCATTAGCTAAAAGGTAGTTTACTTTGCCTTGATTTGCTGTTGTGCTTCCAAATCAAGCTGTTTCAGTAATAAACCAGGTAGTAACTGTGTCCTGCAATAAAATCAATCATGTATGACACAGAACTTGAGAAAGGTAGCATTGCACCAAAGTCAGTGCACCCCCAAATTTCTCATTCTCTCTTTCAGAAAAAGAAAGATATCATTTACATTTAAATTGTTGATGAATAGATATTTTATATTTTTTATAAATTCAAGATAGATTTTTATTAAGAACATAGCTGGAAATTTTTGACTGGATTTTTAAAATGAATTAAATATAATATATGTGGTGTTTTGTTTTTTTAAACATGTGTTTTCAATTAAGAAATGCAGCTAGAAGGATGAGGAAGATACTTAGAATGGGCAATTAATGTGTTTATTATGTGGCATCAACAGGAACAGAACCTTTAAATTGAATGATGTTGTGTTATAAAAATGCTGTGGGGCAAAATAAAATTATGTGCATAGTTATCACTAAATCAAAATGGACCAAGAAGTTTTGTTCTAAGGACATTTCTCCATTGACTCATTTATTACCCTATGCAAAAGAGCCAAAGTACCTATTACAAAATGTGACTATTATCCCATTTAAACAAAGAAAGGAAATTAAGGTTGATACATAAAACTGGAATTGCAAATTGCGATTCATGGAAAGGGATTATGGGAGTAATTCTTTCCTCTCATGCCCACAGAAATGGAAAAAGGAATCACTGCCAATTCCTGTTTCCATGGATTTATAAATAAGAGAAGCAAAACAGGAACTTAAAATCAGCTCAGACTGAAGGTTGAAGAACATCTCTAGAAACATGAAACAAGGTCAAACTCCATTACAACACATCGAAACAAAACTGTTTAGAGCATTTTTTTTTTTTTTTTGGTACTAGAATTTTGTATATTGAAGGTTACTTTTGTAGAGAACCATCTTCTGCAGTTGGCCATAACCTCCATCACGCTGACAGTCATAATTTGTAGTAATGGTCTTTGACCAGTAGGAGATATGCAGGAAAAGGAAGGTGCATGCTTAGCTAGCATAAACTGTTTCTGAGCAAGAATAAAAGCATTCCAAGCCTTCCCTCATCACTTTATAGAAAGGAGATTTTAAAAAAAATGACAGCGAGAAAGCCTCGTCATCAAAGAAACACAAGGTTTCCAACATGCAACAGGTTAATTAGGCAGTCAACACAAGCTTCTATTTGTGGGAAATTCCAAAATGGACAAGAAACCTGGAAGGATTTCTTATGCATCTTTGAAATTCCGAATGGAGGACTACATAACTGGATTCACAACACATGGCAACCTGGCCTTCTGCTGAGGTCTAAAGCCTCCTTGTGCATGTACAAAGATTGCCATTTTGTTCATTGCTGTGGGTGATGTTTAACATCAATAACAACAACACGAAACAACTCACCTACAAAAAAAGATTCTTTGTGCATTTTTTCAAAACTGTGAGCTTTCAAGTGTAATAAATAAAATATAAATAAATCCAAGCAAGTTAAGCCAGTATGGACATTTGGAAACAACTGTTAATGGGACACACACAGCAAGCTGTTGCTCTTAAAGTTAGCCACCACAACCACAGCAGGTCCCACAGCTAGCGATTAAAAAACGTTGAACAATTACCAATTACAGAAGGAGATCAATACTACGCATCAGAAGTAAGCCTCTCTTTATCAGATGGCTGAGCATGGATCTCAGCCTTGTGATATGTGGCATCATAATGATCTTTCTTATTTCTCTTGAAGAAACCACACTATAAGGAAGCAAGGTATTTAGTCAATTTTACAGTTTGGTGTATAAGAGCTAAATAAAAGAAAACCTGATTTTAACCCATTTTCTATTAATAGCTTGTTTATAAAAAGACTGCCATTGATCAACCCAAAAGCCAACAGCCACTGCAATAAGATACACACACACTACCCAATTCTATCACCATGGGTCTCTGATCAAATGTTTACAGGGATGACATTAGTGAGCTAATTGATTGTTCCATTTGGAAGTGAAATTCTGAGGACAAAAATCATCCTAAAAGGGAAAATGTATACACATCTGGTTGTCGCTTTGGGTGGTTTCTTACAGGAGAATACAAACTCTAAATCGGCAAAAGATTGACTTCTGCAGTTTTAGACAAAGGTTAGAAAATGAATTCTCTGAGACTCAGCACAAATCCAAATAAAATAGATACTGTGGGTATTTTTCTACTGTTCACAGTAAATTTTATGGAATAAATGCCATTTACTTGGGGTCTTTGGATTAAGGGAGTGACGACATTAATTCAAATACACTATCATGAAAGAATGATTGCTGTCATTTTCCCAAATTCTGAACCATTAAGTGGTGAGAACCTAGGTTCCTTGGGTTAGGTCACTCTAAATGAGTATAAAAGTATAATTCCACTTTTCACTATAATTTCCTTCATTCAATGGTGAATTTTCTCTATTTACTTTCATCTAAGTTCATAAGGCCATGAAAGCACCCTTTGAACTATTATTTGGTCGAATATATCTCTGCCCTCCTAGAAAATTCTGTTTCCTAGCCTGGCAGCTTCATGAAGGTAAAAAATCAAGATCTGCATTGTACAACACAGTAGCTCCTAGCCACATGTAGCTATTTAAATTAATATTGAAATACAATTCAAATTTCAATACCTCAGTTGCACTAGTCATATTCCAAATATTCAATAGGCCCATGTAACTAGAGACAACCATACTGGACAGTGCGTCTCCAGAACATTTCTATCATTACAGAAAGTTCTATCGGGCAGTGTTGATATAGAGTATATCTATCCTGTACTGATTTGTGACTCTCAATTTAACTCACAGTGAACACACCCAGTCAACTTTCAATAATATGTGCTAGTAAACAGGGTGGAAAGAGGAATGAACCAGGAGTCAGCGTGGCAGCATGTGTGAGTGTCTTCTTCTGCAAAATGGACCAGCTGGGAGGACCTTTCTCTATTACCCCCAAACAAAATCCTAAGCAGAACCCCACTATTTAAGGCAGATATAACCAGAGCTGCTATGGTCTTAGTGGGGATGTAGGTCCAAGCCCCCTCTACCTAGCTTAGCCTTGGCACCTATGTGGTTGTGCAAAACCCAACTTAAAGACCACTGAACTAGTGTCCTTTCTGACCCTAAAATTTTATGACTAATACATAAACTCAAAGTTCAGTTTAAGAAAGAAGAATACTTCTAAAGTAATAAAACTGATTTTCATGTACAGGTTACAGAAGTTATCCAATTCCTTTATAGTCCACTTGGGAGTCTGGATACTTTAGAGACTTCATAAAACACTATTGAGATAATCTAGTCCAACACTTAATAGCTGAGATAAAGGAGAGCCCCAGGAAGGTGAGGTGATATACCCCCAAATCACACAGCTTGGATTTCTGAGCTCTCAACCCACTGGTATGTCACACCATCATTGAAAACCATCAGTAAGACCTGCTCTGAAGAAGAGTGTCCTTGTGACCTCTTTACAAACCCAAATTCAGTTTTTGATATTAAAAGAATTTTCAGGGCATCTCCCATATTGGCTGGCTGCACCTGCCAGTGGAATCTACTGCCTGAAGTAAACATCAGAGGCAGGCCTGGCTGAAGTCCCACTGCAGGATGAGTCTTGGTATGAGCAGATACCAAGCTTCCATCACACATTTGGAGGACACTGGAAAATTAGCCCAGATTACCCAAAGAAAATTACTTGGAAAAACAAAGCAAGAAAGAGATGCTCAATATTTTCAAGTGAGAATATCCTAAACCCTTGTGTATTATACTCTTGAATTCAAAGGAAAGGACAGGGGTGTATTTGATCCCAGGGGAATGTTGGTTGAAACTCATAATCTCTCAGGCAAAACCCTATGGACCAGGCATGTTTCAGAATCCAGAACTTTTTGAATTTTAGAAAAGTAATATGATGCATAATACCACTGCAATCAGAATGTTAATAATTCCTGCAGTAAAACTAATGAATAATAACTAATGAAAAAGACTTAAATAGACTCTACATCAGGTCAGGTTTGGTTACCTAATAAGTCACTACAACTTTTGATTCTTCAGAGCTTTTTGAATTACAGATAAGGAACTAAGGACCGCCATTACACACAGGGAATAATCCAAATTCTATACGGTATGATCACTAGTAACTGAAATATGAGACCATCTTAAACACAATTTTTAGTAATGTAGAGTATTTACTAGTAGGAAGCAGGGGGACAATATTACATTTTATTTGAAATCAAAGGACCAAATTCTAATGAGGAATGTCATACTGATTACAAACTTTCCTCATATTTGACATAACCTATGATGATTCCTTGAGATGGAGTTATTCATTCTGTTTCATGCTTTTCTCCTCCTAATCTAGCTTTAACCATAATAAACCCCAACAATGGTTATGAATATTTCTTTACAGAGGTTGAAATTAGGAGGGATACAGATTCAGATTAAGCTGATACCCAAAAATTTGGCATAGATCCAGAATTTGATTGTAGATGAAGAAAAATTAAAATAATAAAATTTAAAACCATTATTTGACAAACATTATATATGAAGGACACCAAAATTTATATGTTTAAGAAACTTAAAATATAAAAATAATACATTTAAACAAATAAAAGATTTGGTAGGTATACAGGAGTTCTTTCATAATTATCATATGTTGACAAATCTTCATAATATGGGGGAAATGGAATAAAATGGGGGAAACAGAAGTAATGAAAAAGAAAAAAATTCTACCAGTGTTAAGTTTTAATTCAAATTAAAAAAAATATGAAATAGTTTATGAATAGTTATGCCATGACTCTCCAATGTCCCAGATGACTTACCTTCCAAAGTAAAAACACTAAAAGAGCAAGCATCAAAATCCCAGCAAGAACAGCCACTAGAATGATCCACCAAGGTATTCCTGAATACTGAGCTATAGTCTTTGAGGGAAACACAGTCACACGAACCTGTGGAACAACAACAAAAAAGCAGTGTCCTTATAAACTGGGTGAGAGGTAACACCAAAAGTTTATAGTTCTAGTTTTGCTTTAAAACTCAATGTGGACAGTGCAACCTACGGATGGACGAGATGACCTTATGATTCAAGACCCTTGCCCTTAGGAACGGAATATTGCTTCCAGAGGCATGCTTGGAGATCTTTTCCCAGAACCTGGAAAATGCTCAATTGTGTTCTGGTGAAGCAGTTATTTCTTTGCTAACTTGGTATCTTCTTTAAAATTTTGTTATCGACAAAAGTAGACAGAACTGTACAATGCATCATCATGTATTCAACAGCCATTTTCAACAATTATCAATACACAGCCAGTCTTGTTTCACTTATATAATCTGGTATCTTTTTAAGAATGATCACATTTTCTTTCTTTCTTTTCTTTTTTTTTTTAAGATTTATTTATTTACTTTATCCATTTTAAACCCCCCCTTCCCCATTTGCTGTTTTGTGTCCATTTGCTGGGCAATTCTCTGTGTCTGTTTCCTGCCATCTCTTCTCATCCTTCTCCTCCAGTCTTCACCAGGATTCGATCCTGGAGACCTCCGATGTAGGAGAGAGGTGTTCTGCCACCTGCGCCACCTCGGTTCCTGGTTTTCAGAGCTTTTGGAGCATCTCGTCTTGTCTCTTCTTGTCTCTCCCCTGCGTCTCTCTCCTGTTACGTCATCATCTAGATGCAGGGCTCCCGGGGCCTGGCGGCTCACCAGCACAGAGCCTGGCAGCCCATGTGCCTTCTATATATATATATATATATATAGGTTTTTTTTTTTTAATTTTACCGGGAGGTCCCAGGGATCGAACCCAGGTCCCTCCATATGGCAGACGGACGCCCAACCATTTGAGCCACATCCGCCCCCCGCATATTTTCTTTTAATTAATTTTCAGCAATGGAAATAAAAGGGCCAGATTATGCACAAATAATAGCCTCCATTACTCACTCAGATTTTAAAGATGTTGTAAAATACAAAAATAGGGGTAGAGCTGCATGACTGATTTCCTTTATGATATCAAACTAAGGACCCTCACAAACAATAAAATTGCCTCTACAACAATGTGTATGGTGCCATCCTCTACAACAAAGTATATGGACAACCAAGACTCCGAATTCAATCAAATGTAGCTTACAGCTTAAGCTGCAGCTAATGAGAAGCTTATGCTCTAAACATTTGAGAGTTGGCAAATACCAATTAAATAGAAATACTCATTATTCAGAAACCTAAAATATTGCTTATGGCAATTTTCAAAAACTCAGTTATATGGGCTTAGGAGACTTTCGTGATGCCAGGAGACTACTTTTCAAAGTACATAAAAGACCTGGTGATTACTATATGATTTTGTAAACTGCACTGATTAGAGATTTTCCAGACTGAAGGTTCTGATAGTTCTTCTTTCAGAGAATGTGAAGTAAAGGGTAAACAAAACCCAGAAGGAACATCTATCTTCTCAGAAGTGTTTTTAGTCAAGTACCCTATATTAACATTGAACTCTGGAAGCTGCCTAAACAGTTCTATGCTATACTGTGCTTATATGTATTTCTATACCATATTATGATTCTTTTTTATCTCTTTATTAAAGTACTTTCCTCTTCTACTAGAAAACAGCTTATCAACCTCATTTGACTCACAGAATACACTTTCAAGAAAGAGAATTGCTTTTCTTAAAACATTAGACAGAAATTCACAGTTTTCAGCCAGTTATATTGACCAAATCAGGCAGGTAGAAAGCTTATTTTTTTCAGCTACCATTTCCTGTTATGCTTCTAAATGAGGTTTCCTCCAAGCTCTCAGCCCCAGGTGGCCTCCCCTCATGCTCCCCTCCCCATGCAGGTGTCTCAGCTTTGAGCTAAAACAGCCCTTCATTGAGATTACTGGTTCCAGCCCAGGAGCACCCATGAGGAGGGAAGAAAGAAGAAATGGTGAGAGACCAGTGAAGAAACAATATAGTTGATGAGCTTATGTGACTGGTAGACTGGCTACTCAAAAAAATAGAAAACATTTCAATTAGCTTATAATCTATCTTACTCAGCTTTACTTCCCTAGTATCTAGCACAGGGAGGGCACACAGTGTGTCCTTGGGACAAGGTGGCCTCTTGGAAGGGCCATCTTCATTTGCAGGACTAAGTCTTCAGTTTGGAGTGGAGAGTGAGTCTGGCCCCTGGCAAGGGGAATCAACCTTACTATAAACACAGAGTATCAAATTCTAAAAATAGCTGACAATGTGGGGGTTAGGGGGACGCTCCTATAAATGGCTGCAGTCCAACAGCATGGGTACTGAATGAGGCAATTTTTGCTTTTGCAGCCTGGGGCGATGGGATGGGGGATCCAGCTGAGCACTCGAAGCCCTGAGTCTGGCCACCATTCAAAACAGAGCTTGGAGCCCCTCAGAAATTATGAAACAACACACTGGAGATCAAAGACGACTGAAATTAAGTGCTGGATCATACACTTAAAGGGCAGATGTGTCCTGTAAACCTTCTGTGGGCAAGGCCAGGCTGTGGACCAGGAAGGCCAGAGGCCAATCAGCAAGTTTTTAATCGTGTGTTGTTCACTTAAATTGTCAATGAAGTTCTTTATTTTTGGGGTGGCAGGGGTGGGGTGTGTGTGTGTGTGTGTGTGTGTGACACAGTTATTCTACAGCTGGGAGTGGGAATAAGCATAGAACTGGCCCTAGAACCAGGTAAGGGGAATCAATTGTGAGCTGCAATTCCCAGAACTCTGGGAAGTTTTGTGTCATTCCCAAAGCACCTGCTACTGATGGGCAATGAAAGGTTAAGATGTTGTAGAGCTTTAAGCTCCAAAATCAAATTTTTGTTGCTGTCGTTTCATCAAAATCTCAGCATTTCTATAGGGATGACCTAAGCACATGCTCATCTATCACATACGCTGTGAGAGAGAAAGGGTTTAAGCTCTGCCAATGTATTAAATTAGATCACACGTGAGCAGTGTTTAGACCACACGAGTTTGCCAACTGCCAAAGACTTCACCCCAAATTACTGTGATGTAATACCCTTGCTTTTATTGAACAGCAGTATAAGAAATCACCATATGAAAGGATTTTCATATATTTAGCAAAAGTACTTTAAGACACCATCCACTCTTAGTGAGTGTTTCTCATAGAGGAATCCATCTCATAAAAGGATACATATGTCATATTCCTCTCTGAATTTAGAGCCGAAAAAGAAAATCTCATTCCCTATGAACGATGTGCTTATTTTTACCTATCATATTTTCTTTTATCTTTGGTGGCCAGGAAGTTCAATTCTCTTCCGATTTCCTTAGGAATAAGGTGGATATATTAAAAAATGACCAATAAACAATCTCCTCCTTCCTTGGCTTAACAACAATTCTCTCTCCTGGTTCACTGTCTCTCAGACCATGAAATTCATAACAATTGACATGGTATCTTATTCAATTCTACTTCTCTAGCATCTGGCACAGGAAAAGCACAGTGTGTCCTTCATAAGTGCTTGTTCAGTGCTTGTTTAATTGATGCTAAAATGTAACCATCTTACTTGATTGAACTATGTGATTTCTGCTCTGATTTTGTTAGTATCTTGACTTAAAGGTATTTTACTGCACCTTAGTGGACAGAAACCTCTTGAACTGGTTTCGGTATAAGGAAATAAACAGTTTTCTTTCTTTTTCTGTAAAGCCAGGATTAGAGTAAAAGCAATCGTAAGATGTTATAATATTAAGACCAAAAGACTAGACTGAGTTATTCAACCTCTTTTGCTTCTATCCCCAAAGAAAATGATCTTTAGGCTGCAAAGGATAGATAAACCAAGATAAAGATGACACTGAAACCCACAGTAAGTGAGGGACTAAAAAGAGGAAGGCATCCTGATACTTGAATTAGGCTCAAATCTTTAGGCCCAGAAAAATTGTATTAAGGAAATACTTAGTACAATTTCCTTAGTACAAATACTAAGGAAACTTGTAGGTAAGCTATCCAAGGCTATTGTTTCTCAGAAATCACAGTGACTAGAAGGGGTATCAGGAGACTAGAGATAAGCAAATACCTCAATTTTCAAAAGAAATGGGTGCTAGAAATAAGAGACCAGTACTCCAGCGAATATTCTCACTGTCCTGATTTTGTGATAATCAGGGTAGGCTAAACATTCGCTATATTAGAAACCATGCACGTGTCCCCAGACCTAGTTTTTCTCCCTAGGTCTGGTTTTTAGAATGCTGGTGATAAACTAAACCTGATTTATTATATGACCATCCTATATGGGAAAAGGCTGTAACTTTGGGTATCTTTAGTCAACCTTAAGAGATATAGCAGGGGGACAGATGTGGCTCGGGTGGTTGGACATCCATCTCCCATATGGAGGGAACTGGGTTCGATCCCAGGGACCTCCCAGTGAAAATAAAAAAGAGAAAAATATAGAAGGCACATGGGCCACCAGGCCCCATGCATGGGTGCACCACCAGGCCCCACAAGCTACGCAGCAAGATGGTAACGTAACAGGAGAGTGACACAAGGGAGAGCCAAGACGAGATGCACCAAAAAAACAGGAACTAAGGTGGCACAGGCAGTAGGATGCCTCTCTCCCACACCGGAGATTCCGAGGATGAATCCCAGTGAAGACAGGAGGAGAAGGATAAGAAGAGAGGGCAGGAAATGGACACAGAGAGTTGCCCAGTCAATGGACATAGAAACAGCAAAAACGGGGGGGGGGGGGCGGCTAAAAATGGATAAAAGTAAATAAATAAATTAATTAATAAAAAAAAAAATAAAAAAAAAAAGAGACCAGTACTCCATTCACAAATCTACCAATCATTAAACACAGTAGGACTAGAGCAAAGACACCTATTAGGAAGCATAAGTTCTCCAAGTCCTAAGAGAACCTTATTTTCATATGTGACCCAGCCACAAGATTGGATGCCACCGCCCCAGTTCCATCAGCTTCCAGATAAAAAGCGCACTTGGTGAAGAATCACGAGACCTGAGGTCTAGTCTCAGCTCCACTTGGTCATGTAACCTTGAGGGAAAGACACCTTTCCCTGGACACGATTGCCTCATCTGAATTTGAGATTTGGGAACGTAATAGGGACCAACCACATGTTGCAGAGTGAAAGAACAAGAACCCTGAGGTAGACAGCCGTGGGTTTCAGTCTAGGAATGCAAATGACATCCCCTCTCTGAGGTTGCTTCCTTTTTTGCAAAGTGAGTATAATGTCTACCTTGGTATTCTTCTGAAGTTCAAATGATAGAGGTAAAGCATCCAGTAAATTACAGACATTTCACTAATGCTTTTTAAATGCTAATCCCTGCCCTCTAAAATGTTAGCTCTTTTTTCAGCTCTAAAACCTCAGTGATTCTCAGAGTTGTTGTTTTAAAGTTACAGAAAGCTGAAGCAGCTGCCCTCAGTCTGAGATACACAGAGAAGATTCTCAGGGAAGGTGTGGTTTACTTGACATTCTCTTATGACACCTTATTTATAAACTGCAGAAAAATGGGCTGGAGTAACTTGCAAAGATAATATAAAGTCAGGTAACCATATGTCCTGGTGTGCCTGGGACAGTCCTGATTTCTACCACTTGTCTCAGTGTCCTGCTCAGTTTAGCATTTGTCCCAGACAAATGTATCCTGGTTTGGCAGATAAAGTATAAGGACGCCCTAAGGACCACTGTATTTTAGAAAACAGAACCATCAGGAAGGCTTGGTGGATTTTGGCTAAAGGACATGGGAGCATAGCTTGACAATAAATTCTGATGAAAACACTTGGAAGTTTCAGTAGACTCCAAAGACAAAAAGAGCAGCTGCTAGAAATGCCAACACAATCCTCAGCAGACGTTTACAAATCAAATTTTAAGCTGGATTTAGAGAAGTGTGGTGCTGAGACAGTCTTAGGGAAACTGAACTGGGCAGACCTCAGCTCAGCTGTGCTGCCCATGCACGTGGAAGTTGCATCTGAAATAGGGCACTGCCCAATGAGGGGGGCCCAGGACTGGGAGAGACCTGAAAGCAGTTCGACTGAGCTTCGTATGCTGAATAACTGAAGAGCGGGGGTGCTAAGTTCTGCAGTGAATATGAGACATGTCCAAGGAGGCTTGACAGTTTCCTCCAATTATTTGAAAGGCTGCTACGTGGCAAAGAGGAAATATTTGTTTTGGATTTGTTCCAAGGGACATAACCAAGGACCTATTTTACAAGGTACAATTCCAGGTGATGTATACATAGGGAGATATTGCCAATCACGGCCTGGGCTACCCCATGATGCAGTGAGGTTACTATCACTGGGGCCATCCAACAATGGTTGAATTGTGTGCTCCCAAAAAACACATGTTCTTAATCTTATTCTATGTTCTTGTGGGTGTGAACCTATTGTAAATAGAACCTTTCGAAGATGTTATTTTTAGTTAAGGTGTGGACAACTGAGCCAGGGGGTCTTCATCTGAATTACTGGAGGCCTTATAAAGAGAACCCAGAAGTCACAGAAGCCAGAGGGGAGAGGACATCACTATGTGCCAGGAAGAACCTCAAGGATGGCTGGCAGCCAGCTCCAGAAGAATCCAGTCTTTGGGAAGAAAGCATCACCTTGCTGATGCCTCAGTTTTGGACTTCTAGCCTCAAAACCGTGAGCCAATAAATTCTCACTGTTTAAACCAGCCCCATGTATGGTCTTTGTGATAGCAGTTCTGCCAAACTAAGAAGGCTGCAGCATCAGGGACAGTGTAAGTCAGGGGCTTGTGTACAGCTGGGAGGAATGACCATTCCTTCATTGAGCCAATAGCACCCAAGTCTACCATGTGTCCTGCCGAACCTGATGGCCCTAGATTCACTTCTGGTTTCAATGACTCTATGAAAATGCAGCTTGGGGTGGCAGCACCTAAAGAAATCACCTGATTTTCCTTAAGGGGGGTAACGAGTGCCATGAGGGAAATGAGTGCCAAGAAGCACAGCCATGGGCGAGGAGCAGAGGAAAGACTGATGTGCCATGAAGCTGAGCAGGGCCTGGAGAACCTCTCACCTGAGTGCCTGCGTTTGGCAGCTTGATGTTTTCCGCGGCAGCAGTCACATCAACGGAAGCCCGCACGAGGATGTCCAAGTAGTTCAGTTTGGAATATTCCTGTTTGGAAAAAAAATTAGCAAATGCATTAGGGATGTGAGAAATGTCCTGGGAGGTCACAAATGATTTCCAGGGGCAGGGTCACACCTCAAGAAATGTGCCATTCCATAACCTTGAGCGCAAAACAACAGACGCCTTGCTGTCCAGCCCTCGCAGCGGGCATCTTATGTTCACACAGTTGATGTTCATGCTACAGTTCTGGAGAGAAAGGAAAATTAGAGGTTAAAGTGCAGCATGCTGGCTCGGGGAGGGCTCCCCCACCCCAGCCCCATCCTCCATCAAATAGTCACTGCTTGTGAAAAATACTTACAAGTGTCTGGTATTTCCTTTCGGCAAATAGAGAAAATTTTCTGCTCTCCTCTATCTGTTTTTCAGCAATTTCCCGTTTCTTTCTTGAGTTGTGAGACTCCTGAGAAGAAATACATCCAAAATAGTTTCACTTTACTTCTTATCAATACTATACAAACCTCTTCAGCACCCCCTCCCAGATAATGCCAAATTTGCATAATCATCAATTAATATTAGCCCTTCTTCTGTCATCAGAGGCACAGAAATAACTTGAGTGTAAAACCAGCATGTGCTACTACCAACCAAAACATTAAGGCAATTCATTCCACCCTGACCTTGAAACTCAGGGAAAGAGAAAGAATGTGCTTTAGTCCTCAGTCTCCCCACTAAACTCTAAGCATCTGAGGTCAGGGATCAAATTTTAAACCCCTAGCACAGCTCAGTGTCTAACACATAGTGGATAGTCAGCCATTCTGAATTAGTAAGTGACATTGGGGAAGAAGGAAAGAGGCAAAAAGAACCATCTTATGACTTATTCAAAGTGGAACTCTAAAAACTAAGCCATACGAGAAGTTTTAAAATTGCATTTTTCCTTATAACACATTTTGGGAATAATGGACCATCTTGCTTTTTAAGGTTGACAAGCAGAGGATCATATGATAAGCTACCAACCATGAGCAATGATCATACCCAGTCACCTTAGAATTTATAATAAGAGAAACAGATGACAAAGCCAACCCTCGCCATACAGGAATGGACATCATAAAGCAGTTACACGCTTGTCGAGCAGTACAGAGAAGAGGGCTAAGAACGCAGGCTCAGAAATCAAGTAGCGCTGAGCTTGCATGCGGAATCTGCCTCTCAAGAGCTGAGGGACTTTGGGCAAGTTACTTAATCTCTCTGGACCTCAACTTCCTCTTCTGTGAAATGGTGGGGAGAACAAATACACTTAGTGCACAGGCCCATCAAAAGAGAGAAATGAGGAAATGTAAACACAATGCTCTGCACAGTGCCTGAGACACAATGAAGACTCAATAATATTTACTATTTTAAAAAATGAGAATACAATCCTTTCCAGGTCATTTGCTAAAGTGCCAATACCTTTTGCAATGTGTGTGGTTCTACCAGTTATTTTTATGGCTAATAAATGCAGCACATGTTTGGTGGGTGCAATTTAGAGCCCTATGTCCTAGTCCTCCTGAGATATCATACTGAGGAACCGGTCATACAACTTCAGAAAATGTCATCTGCCTCAACAAGCACTGAGTGACCCTGCCCTGTATGCCATAACAGGCACTCATCAGCAGAAACACCCCAACCTGATGTGGTTACGTGGCTGTAAAAGAAAAACTGTGACACCAAAGAAAAAGTCAATTTGCCAGAATGTCAGTCTCCTAAAGAGAATAAGGATTTCCCCCCTCAAAAGTTAGCTTGCTTCTCTTATAGTTATGTCTATGAGACATTAGTTAATTCACCCACATACCTTTAAGTTCAGGAGGTTTATTTCACTTTGTGGCTCACAATCTATCTTTTCCAATCCTTTGGATTCCACCTTCACCAAATAAAGCAACCATTTGCCATTGCTAATTTCTTTTGGCCACTGAATATTCAAGGTTGCTGTGCCTAGGTTTTTCAGAGGCTTGCCTAAGTTAATTACCTGTCAGAAGATAATATATATTATTTTTCAATGCAATTCTTATCATGTAAAATTAAGTTGCAGTTCCTACAATCAAGAGAAAAAAACAAAATACCTGGCATAATCCTACAGTAAAAGCATAGGTTCCAAAAATGTGTTATACATAGGGTATTCAAAATAGAGATTTGTGCTTAAAGATTCTTGTCGATAAAAATAGGGGGAAAAAAGGTCAAAAAGTAATGATTGCTAATTCAGTTGTGGAACAAATGCTGTGTGCAACAGAATCAGCGTCCTAAGTATCCCATGTTCTCAACATGCCAGGGCAAAGTCACATGTCTGTTTGTGAATCATTCTGTAAGCACCCTGCTTGGCGTATGACGGAGCCTGTGCCAAGACAGTGCACCAACCTACTTCAGGGAAACCTCACCCACTGGAAACAAGAAACCGCCTCTGTCCTCTACTACCAGGGGAGGCTTGGGACAATAACTAAGAGACTTCCAATAAAAGCATGAGGACAGCCATGAACCTAAGAGTCCAAGCTGGGAACAGAGCAACTTCTTATAGCAGAAGCCAAAAAACGAGGAACAGTTCTCTCTGGCTGTGTGGAGGATGCTCCTGAACTTGGACTTCTTTATCAGCCACGCCTGCGCAAGAGCTTCACCACGACCACCACCTGTCGTAGCTGGGCATGTAACGTTAAGAGGCACACAGTAGAATTCAGCCTCTAAGTCCTGCTGGATTCAGGGCAGGCCCAATCTTCCCACTTCAGACTATCCCCTCAACGACGACTATGCTTTCAGGAATATAAATTGAGTCATGGCAATTCAAGCCCATGAGCGTTTATGTTAATTCAGCTGGACACAGACGCATTGTGATTGCCTATATTGAAATGATTCAGGGCCAACTGTTACTCTTCCTTACTGGCATACACCAGATCCACGCTATCACAAAATTGATACTAAAATGAGAATACAATCCTCGTGTGTATTAATCCTCATTAATATTCTTTCAATCACAAGCAATTAGAAAGATGATTTTATAATATATCATAACACATTCTAAAACATAATATAAGTTACCATGTGACAATCACCATTGGAGAATCCAAGCTTCAAACATACTTTGCCATGCATCTAATTCTCACCTGTCTTTTAAGAAAACTGGTCTATGGTTAGTGGCAAGGCCCCAGGATGTGTAAGTCCATTGAGAGTGGTGGGCCACACTTGTGGGAGATGTTTGCGTGGGATGTGGTGGGAGGTGTGGGAGGTGGGCAACATGGGAATCCCAGTGGGTTCCGTGTAATATTTTGGGTACCTAAGCACCTCTTAAAATATATTTATATATATACATAAATAACATTTTTGTAAGCAAAAAAAAAAAAAGAATGCTTTGACAAGGGCAGGGAGGCAGCGTGGGGCAGTAAAGAGTGTGAGGCCTGCAGCCACACATATTTTTCTTTGTTTTATAGACTCTAGGTGGAAAGTATTGCTTTGTCTCTATAACACATACACATTAAGACTCTTTAACAACAAAAAGACCAAATTAAACTGAATTCTGAATAGTCCTATATTGAATGACAGTTGTTCTTCATTCTGGAGTATAAAAGTTTACTATAAGCCAGTATGTTCTTTAAAAACTGGCAAACTCATTTTTAACTCAGCATTTATTTATAATGAATATCTATTAATATTATTTATTAAAATTAAATTTCTAGACCATATATAGTGCTTGTTAGTTTTGGTATAATAAGACCAACAGAACTTTGATCAAACTTACCCTGAACTCATACTCTATTAAACTTCCCACTTCATCTTCAGATTTCATTGCCTGCTCACCAACAACTACACCTCCAAAATACACCTGGGAAGGTTTAGCAACTCTGTTAAATTAAAAAACACCAGTTTTAGTAGGGATTCTAAATGGGTTCTTTCAAACATTGATTTGTTATGCTAAACACAAACACTTACCCAGAGACTGATAAAAGCAGTTCAATAACCACTTTTGCATTAGCTGTAATTGAAGCCAAATTATCTTGATTGCTTGTGCTGAAATGAAAAGGAAACAATAGGGTTTTATTTTAACAGTCAGTTTTCTCATTACAATTACACTTCTTTTATCAGTTAGATCAGGGCCAATTCATTGACTGCCTGTGTTTTCAAGAAATAATACTCAATTGAAAAGGGTGAAATAACTCTTACGTTTCCAACTTCAGATTAATATTCAGATCTGTGGTATCAAAGGTGACCTCCGTTGTACTTAAAATCAAATAAAAAGTCACCTAAAAAACATAAATAGCCGTTAACACAGTCCCAGCATGTTGACACTGTAATGGTATTTAAAACAGTAAAAAAAAAAAAAAGGTAAAACATCACCTACATTGGAATTTCTTTTAAAAGGATTGCCAAGCTCACAGTCTGCTTGTGAGCCATTCTGGTTGGCAACACAACTCAGCTGTTTCTCCTAAAGTAGAAAAATAAACTATGTCACAATACATTCCTTTGCTACACAGTGTTGGTTTTTCCCTCCCTGGAGGTCTCTAAAATCACTCACAGGGAAGGCCCTCAGTTCTCTATATGCAGAATAAGTCAAGGTGTCCGGAAATGTTGCAATGAGTTTAGCTTCATGGGCGTCATCACCGTCTTTAGTGGGATTCTTTGGATTGGAAGGGCTGTTCGTCACTGTTATCTCTAAAGCGATATCCTTTTGGTCTTTTAAAACGAGTTCTGGTACCCCCTTTTGACTATGAAAATAAAAAAGAAAGAAAGAAAACACCAAAGTCTTCAGTACCTTTTCAGTAACTGTTAAAACGCCACCGCAAAGCCAGAGTCATTTTTGCTAGTGCGACAGAAAGATTCTTACATTGGTAAATAAGAAAATTTGTCTTGATTTCCTTCTCGGGTACAAAATTTATATTCTAGTTTAAGGTTGCTATTACATACATTGTCATCTCCACATCCCTCTTTTAAGAAGTGCACCTGTGGGAAAACAAAATCATTGTAATTTACACTATTCAGGATCCAGAAAGGCAGCTAAATAGGTGACTGCCTGTTTTCATACAGAGTTCATTTCTCTGCATGACAATTACCAGTGAAGAATTCAGGTTTCAGATATACTTTGCCATGCATCTAGTTCTCACTCTGTCCTTTAAGAAGACTGCTCTGACAAGGGCAGAGAGGCAGTGTGAGGGAGTAAAGAGTGTGAGGCCTGCAGCCACACTGAGCTGCTTCCAAACCTGACTGCCGCTTACTGAACTGTGTGGCTTTGGGCAAGTCACTTAACCTTTCGGAGTCTAAGTTTCATCATAGGTAGCATGAGGATACCATGCCCCTACTTCATAAGGCTATTACATGAATTACCAATAATAATAATGATGATGCTAATTAACACTTCAATTTATATTTTTAAACTTATTTAATCCTTACAACGGAACCAATGAGGAAGACACTATTATTAGCTCCATTGTACAGATGAGAAAACTGTACATCGTACAGAAAGAACTTAAGGCCAGGAGAGCAAATGACACAGAATATCTACAGCACAATGCTAATGGATGTTCAACAATCATGCCAACCAATCATTAAAACACTGTCTCCCTAATTGTTGGAGACTATGGAGCTGAGACTATACACAAGAAATACTTTAATATAACAATCAATAACATCAAATACCAAGGGCCTACATTAGGTGGCAACAAAGACTGGTAAAGTGTAGATTTAGCATCACCTCCTAAGCCTAACGCAGCACATACTCATTTCTGAAAAGCCACATCAGTGACCCACCAGAATCGAGAGCCTCAGGGTAAACACCCTAGCACCAAATGGATTTTGACAGCAAGTACATAACACCAAATCAAGATGCCGCTGCTGCCCAGCCTAATCTTGCGTCCCAACCAACCTAAATCCTAGCAATCAGTCCCCCCCTCATTTGAGGTGTCTGGCAAGCCATACAATATAAACTTTTCCACCTAAGATTACCAAGGCTACATTAAGCACTAAAGGGCTATTTCATGGCTAATAATTTTTTGCCTTGCTGGATTTTTATATTCCTTCATTTTAATGTTCAGACTAACAACAAATAGTTGTTTTCTACATTTGAATATTCTCGATGGTAAAATACAATGTACTTTTCTTTCTGCATGGAGCTACAGGAGCAACTTGATGTGAGAATAATAAACTCTGCCAATTATAGCTTCAATACATTGCAAACACCAAAAAATATGAAGTAAAATACTCTGGGTCCAAACTGTATTTTGTATGTTTCTATATACATTGCTAATTTGGG
Organism: Tolypeutes matacus; assembly: GCA_026826555.1. Lineage (NCBI taxonomy): Eukaryota > Metazoa > Chordata > Mammalia > Cingulata > Chlamyphoridae > Tolypeutes > Tolypeutes matacus. Next base: position 6,074,222 of record JAKSZT010053928.1, read on the forward strand.
AAACAAATCTTGAACAAACTTTGTACGTATTACAAAGCTTATTTAATACAAAGAAGTGGTTTTTCAAGTGAATCACTAGTTCTACTGCCTTCAAAAACATCTGATTTAGAATAATGTGGCAAAAAAATTGGCAAAACAAAAGTCAAAAAAACTTACATCAGTATGAACTGTCTTGGGTTCATATGAATTCAGAATTGGAAGAACTTCTGGAAGTGAATTTACTCGCCTACGAGAGCCCGACTCTTGGATCTCTACTGAAGCAGTAATGGGAATGGGACGCAATTTATCTCTGATATTTTCCTGAAAAGTGTGCAGAGATATAGAGAGTCATATATAGGGAAAAGCATTTGGGGAACTCCAAAACAATGCTTTATTTTATACTGAATAATGAGTTGCTGGGAAAAAACTCAGAAATCTGCATATGCCATATGCATAAAACTTAACTTCTGTTTTCTTTAAAAGGACTGATCTGTCTGCAGCCCTCACCTGTAGCCAGAGGGTTTCCTCCATGCATATCGGCTTCTGTCTATTCAGAGTTAGTTCTCGAGTAATCTTGGGCTCAGAACCTTGGTTTCGAAACTGAACTCTTGATGATAGCCCAGATTTTCTTCTTTCTTTTTCAGCTTCCAGTGTGCCCACAATTGCTAGACAAAATTAACAAAACCATATTAACTTAAAGTACACAATTTAGCTGTAAGTTTAATGGGCTCTATATTAGTCAGCCAAAGGGGTGCTGATGCAAAATACCAGAAATCTGTTGGTCTTTATAAAGGGTATTTATTTGGGTAGAAGCTTACAGTTACCAGGCCATAAAGCATAAGTTTCTTCCTTCACCAAAGTCTGTTGCCATGTTTTAGAGCAAGATAGCTGCCGACATTTGCCAGGGTTCAGGCTTCTTGTGTTCCTTTCTTCCTGGGGCTCTGTTTCTCTCGGGGCTCATCTCCTCTGTTTCTTCCACAAGGCCAGCTGTGAACTGTCAGGTGAACGGCTCTGTCTCTATCCTGGGCCTTCTCTCCTTCCTCACGACCAAGCTCCTCTGCCTGCTCACCTCCTCAGGCTCCAGCATCAAAACTCCAACATCAAAACTCCTATAACTCTGTCCTTTGCCATGCCTTTTATATTTGATTCTCCATCCACCAAGGGGTGGGGCTCAACGCCCTATTGACATGGCCCAGTCAATGCCCTAATCATAACTTAATCATGCCCAGATGAACAGACCAGTTTACAAGCATAATCCAATATCTATTTTTGGAATTCATAACTATGTCAAACTGCCAAACTGCTACAGACTCCTTTTAAGAATATTTTCTTAACTCCTTATAGAGGAACTTTTTTTCCCACTGCCATTATTTCTCTTCATATTGCCTGTTAAAAGATATTCCAACGATTTGTGATATTTAAAATCAAGCTGTCCTTTCCTTCCTCTTGTTAGTAACAAGTGTTTTAAAGATAAATTGTCAGGAGGCAGATGTGGCTCAAGCGATTGGGCTTCCGCCTATCACATGGGGGATCCCGGGTTCAGGTCCCAGTGTCTCTTGGAGAACACAAGCTGGCGAGGCGGGCAAGCATGGCGAGCTGATGCAACAAAAGAGACACAACAAACCAGGGAGCTGAGGTGGCTCAGGTGATTGAGACCCTCTCTTCCACATGGGAGGTCCCAGGTTTGGTTCCCGGTGCCTCCTAAAGAGAAGACGAGCAGACAGAGACTGCAAATGGGGGGGGGGGGCGGCGCGGGGGAGGCGATAGATAAATTAAAAAAATAAAATAAATAAAAGTTAAATTATCACTGGTTCCACCTGGGGGAGCCAGAGAATGAGTCACTCAGCAGTGTCTACCAAGAGTCATTTGGTTTCTGCCCAAATTTCATGAACTCACAGGATACTCAAATTATCTAGAGGGGACCCCACACTCTCCAAGGGTCTAAACTGGCTATCTCTTTAAACAGTCCAACCCTAATCAAACAGGATTTCCAGAATAGCAGCAGCAGCATCTCCTGGGAGTCTAAAGTCCCACATGGGAGCCACAGCATTTTAGCAAGATCACCAGTGGATACTGTGTATATTAGAGTTTGAGAAGCACCGATAAAGGATAGTTACCTAAAAAGACGATTTGACAGTAGGATGAGATCTTCTACTTTTTTTCTTAATGAAGAGTTAACAGGTAAAATAAATTCCTTTTAGTGGCTAGACGGCCCCTTTGTCGGCCTAATATAGCTCCCACAACCATAGTTTCCAGCCTCCATAACTCTAGACAGAGCAGCAAGCTCTTGGTTACCTAGACTAATAGATCATGCAGGCAAGCCAAGATACGGATGATCAAAATCTTGTTTTCTGACTTCAGAATGCATTATCTGTCGGCTCACTGGATGAAGCTGCTAACTATGTTTGTCATGGCTTAAATTTAATACTTAAATTACTTATGTTCATTAAGCACTCACCAGCCATCACGAGGGAGGGTGAACCTAAGTGTGCACAGGTCAGACAAGTCAGCCTCGAGGGAAACTCTGCTCCAGAAAATGTAGAAAATGAACCACCCACATTCTGATATTCACATTAGAGTTGGTAGACACTGTTGTGTCTAGGCCATTGAGAACATCTATTTTAATCCCCTCCTTTAGCAGATAGAGAAATGGAGGTCCAGAGAGGTAGGTGCCCAGCACAGGGCCACACAGGGAGGACAAAGGCAATACCAGCTTTAAGTCTCTGTCACAAACACAAAAGATGATCCTGTAGCTCTTAGGGCTCCAGGTTCTCACCTGCCTTTGGGCCTTGGCATGAACCACTCCCCCATCCCTGCTGAGCCCCCTCCTCTCCCATCCACCCCTGACTGACTGGTCAACCTACTCCTCCTTCAGATCCAGTGTGGCTGTCTCCTCCTCCAGAAAGCCTTCCTGGCCCCTTCTGTGTGAGCCTACTCCAGTCACAACACTTAGCCCCCTGTGCTATAATTGCCTGTCTCCCCAGTGGCACAAAGCTGAGGGCAGGGACCATATATCAGTCTTGTTCAGCAGAGTATTCAGAGTATTCAGCAGCAACTAGCATAATACCTGATCTAAACAGGATTTGTAGAATGGATGGAGGTGGGAGGAGCTAGTGCCACACTTAGACACACACACACACAAACATGCCATTATTCTTATGCTGAAACCACAGCAATTCAGATACGTAGGACCAAAATTTAGAAACACTGACGGTTTCCATAGTAATTTCTGTGTCCATCTGAAGACTTCTTAAATGTACAGCTGCCAAATGGAATGCTCCCCATTTTAGGGGCTCTGCAGCCTTGACATCATCCATTTATCAGTGACCCGCTAACTTCACAATGAACCAGATGAAGGCTCACGCACTAAGTGCCCCTTGCAGCAAAAGTCGGGGAGGGTGTGGGTGCATTAAAACCGTTTACCAACCCACTCTAACCTCCTCTCACCCTTTAGACAGTTCACATCATCTTAAAATCCTTGTGGGACACCTCTGCTGACCTTTTGAGGGGCAAGCCAAGTCAATACTCATTAAAGCTCAATTATAAATATTTGCATGTATGGAATACCCCTGCTGAGGGGTGCCAAGTTAAAACAGCCTGGTCAAACAATAAGCTCGTAGTCTCAGACACTGGGGGACAATTTTAGATGTATTCACTTACTAGGCAGTTTTGTGGAAGTTTTGTTTTATTTGATTTAGAATTTCCCAATACTGTTGAACAGATAATGAAAGTGGGTTTTTTATCTGAAGAGCTTCAGAGAAATAAAAGCTTTACCCATAATTGGCCATCATTAAATACCAGGTAAATAGAGTAATTCTATAAAGATATTAGCACACATGTACCAAATGCTGCATTAAAGGTAGGAGAAAGTTTGTAATGTATTATATATAAATGTTTGCTTTGGGGGAAGGCAAGGAGTGCTCTGATGAGATTTCACATCTAAAAGTCAAACTGAGAGAGCTTTGAAAAAAATGACAATCAGACTAACAGGATAAAAATGTTTCCCTGTTTCCTCTCCCTGGTCTAGACAAAGAATCACCGCTTCTCCCTGTCTCTCTAGTCCACTAGTCCACTCCCAAACAATGGTAAAAGACCTGTTATCCAAGCAGGCAAGGATAAGGTAATGCATTTGGGGAAAAATAACACAAACGATCCTGAAAGGATGATAGAGCCCAAGGAGTCAGGGTAGGCATTTCCTTGTCATTAAAAGCCTCACAGAGAATTGCTTTTGACACTCAACAAAATGCAAAGTGAAAAGCCACAGCTTCACCTGTGCACAAAATCATAGTACACCAACACCAAGAATGCTTCATGCATTCTTGCAAGCCCCAAGGAAGACACAATGTAGCTGGGGATGGCCTAAAAAGGGAGACAAAGAAACCACCTCAGGAGAGCTTGAAATTTGGGAAGACAAAGGCTAAGTGTGCATATGACCAGTTTAAAGACATGGAAGTGAACTGGTGACGAAACACTCCCCAAATTCGGCAATATTAAAAAAGACACCATTTAATAAAGAAAACAAGGAGAAAACGAGAGCGCTCATTATCTCAAGGTGTGGTAAAGACTGACAAATGCATGAAAAGGACAGACGCATCCTGCCCTTCTACAAACCTTCCCTTGAGGGAATAACGAGCAAGGGGCGGTCACACTGAGCTGCTTGGACCGTGGGCGTGGCCCAGGATGGAAACCCTCTCATCCTCTTCATTTCCTCTTTGGGGAAATGATTTTTTTTAAATTCCCATGTACCTGCCTTGACTCTGGAACTGGATGAGGTGGCTCACCCCTGAGGAGGTGGGCTGGCTACTAAAGCACAGCAGAAGAGGCTTCACAGTCACCACTGTTAGAGAATCACTGGCACTGTGAAAATTTGTGGTAAAAATCCTCTTTTGGATTATGAGCACAGGAAGAAGAATACCTTATAAATTACACCATTTCACCACATTACCTCACTTGATCTCTACTACAATCCTCTGCAGTAATTACTATTAGGCGTGCTGTTTTTTTTTTTTTAAACTGATGGGAACATAAAAACTCAAATGTTAAGGGACTTGCCCTGGGTTGTGGGGTCAGGCAGCATCAAAGCCAGAACCAGGAGCAGAGCCTGAGTCGTTGAACTCTCAAGGGGCCGTGCTTGGGAACACAGCTGGGTGTTCCAGGCCCAGAGGCGTCTTAGGGAGGGGACAGGGAGTGGAGAGAGCATGCTGGCAGCTATCCTGTGGTGCACTCGGGGTCCTGCAGATCCTCTGCTCCAATCACCACCCACCATCTCCCAACCACAGAGCTGATTTCCCACACTGATTTTCAAAGACAGAAACTGAGGAAATGGCTGTGGTAGCAAAGGAGTACTTTTCCAGCATTCTGTCCTAAACTGTCTGGTCTGGAAAATTCCAAAGTGGATGGAAAGGAGGATTCCCCTCTGACACCCATACTTGTTATACCCTCCTGATAAAGGGGAGACAATAGATACCCTTAATTCTTTAAAAATTATGGGCCCATTTTGGCCATTCCACTTCTTTTTTTAATTTATGTAGAACTTTCAAACATGCAGAAGAAAATATTTATATTTTTAAAAATACTAGGTACTTACATATTGAAGGATTATAACCAGTGGGTTTGGCAGTATATTCAAAACAGGCCTTAACCTTGAGGCTGTTCAAAATCAAACACATATTTCTTAAAAGATGTATTATTGCAATAGGAAAAAAACAACACACTCCCCAGGTCTCAAATCCCCCCACAGCCCACTGATGAGTAAAATGTTATACATTCACTTGACTGCTCTTCCCTCTGCCCAGCTCTTATCTTCCCTGTGCCCCCTCAGGACAAAAGGGTCACCATAAAGCAGAGGCATGAAACTGAGGACCACGCGGACAGAGCAGAAATGCTCACCATATCCCACTAGGTGCCCCACAGGACGTTTTCTGGCGGAGATCAATTCTGCTAGGTGTTACTGTGATGGTTTTCTGAATATTAATCACAGGCCGGGATCTGAGGACAAAGGAATTTAAAAAAAGACAAAGAAAAAGCTCAGGTTTATGTAAGGTGAATTCCATACTAGATGACATCCTTAACATCTTAAAAACCACAGGAAAAAATGTTTGCATATGCAGTTATTTTCCCCATTGCTGAAGAAAATAACTGTGAATAAACATAACAATCTGATTATAAAATTTAAAAAATTTTAAGATCCATAAAAATTATTAAATTCTTTATCATTTTAATAGTATGTTTTTTGTTCTTCTTAGTAGAGAAGTTGTAGGTTTACAGAAAAATCATTCATAAAATATGGAGTTTTCATATACCACTCTATTAACACCTTACATTTGTTACAATTCATGAAAGAACATTTTTATAATTGTACTATTAATTATAGTCCAGGATTTACAATAGGATTCACTGTTTGTGTTGTACAGTCGTATGCTTTTAAAATTTTTTTTATTTTAGTAACATATGTACACCCTAAAATTTGCTCTTTTAACCACATATATAATTCAGTGCCGTTAATTACGTTCACAATGTTGTGCTACCATCACCACCATCCATTACCAAAACTTTTCCATCATCCCAAATAATACTATGGTATTATTACTGGCTCAGCTGCCTCATGTTTAATGGACTTTATTTACTAACCATCCTGAAATACTTTAGAGGGGAAAATAACCAGGACTGAAGTTGGAAAGATTTGAGTACCAAGCCCTGTTCTCTCAGGAGACTAGTCTTTAAATCGCAAACAAGTCACCCTGACAAACTGGGCCTAGTTTCCTCATTTGCAAAACAAAGGAGATGGTTCCCCTGTTGTTATTATATTAAATTTTAAGATTTCAAAAATTTACTTTTGACCTATGTATGAGGAAAGAAGGAAAAAGTTTATAGGGTTCATTGTCAACCAACTTTTGAGGATGTTAAAGTGAGGATCAAGTACACCCAGAAGCAAATATTTAACTGACTATAGTTAGGTCATCTATTGGGAAAAACTTAGTAAGCAAATTTTGGTACAGGCAGTCAAGGTTTCTTGATACTTGAGGATTATTCCTCCAACGAGAACTGGAACTTCAAATGGAAACTTTGCTAAAAATACTTGACTACCATTCACTCTTCTAAATTTTAAAAACGTTGAATTGTTTTAAGGGCAATTCCTACATGAACAGAGAGAAACACACATATAAAAGCAGTGTTTGAGAACCACCAGTCATTACAGAGTCTGAGTACTCTAAGTTAGGAAAGCACAGAGTGCCACACAACCCCCATTAGAACAGCTGAGAAGTGCTAACACATGGAATAATGTGGATGAATCTTGAAGACCTTATGTTGAGTGAAGCAAGCCAGGCACTGAAGGATGAACAGTATATGACCTCACTGAT
>JAKSZT010053928.1:6086561-6258496 GCA_026826555.1 Tolypeutes matacus
AATGCAAGAAATTATAACAATGAGGTGGAGCCAGTGGCCACTTGACAGTTTTTGGGTAGGGAGGGGATGAGCAGTTGAAATACAGGGGCTTCTTTGGGAGTTGGAGGTTGTCCTGAGTACTGTTGTGGCAATGGATGTAGGCCATTTTAAATCAGCACACACCACTCAGAACTGAGTGGGAGAGAGTGTGGTCTACAGTGTGAACTGTGGTCTATGGTTGGTGGCAAGGCTCCAGGATGTGTAAGTTCATTGAGGTTGGTGGGCCACACTGTGGTAGATGTTTGTGTGGGATGTGGTGGGAGGTGTGGGAGGTGGGCAACATGGGAATCCCAGTGGGTTCCGTGTAATATTTTAGGTAATCTAAGCACCTCTTAAAATATATGTATATATATATGTATATATATATATATATATATAAATAACATTTTTGTAAGCAAATACACATATATGCATATATATTTATATATCATTTTACAAATGTTTGTATGTATTGTGAGAATTTTGATTTTACCCATAATAAATGGCAAAGACCATTAAGGACACAAACCAAGGTTGATAGTCAACATTTTCCTGAGCGCTCTCTTTCTAAATCACTATACATGTTCATATATTTGGTTAGTTGAACAGTTTCTTTCTTTTTCCTTTGACCTCACCAGTATCTCAGACACATTCTTTTCTACTTATTTTCACTTCTTTTACTTTTGTCATCTGTAACCTTTTATTTTTCATGTGAAATAGCCTTCATAGATCATGCCATTTAACCAGAAAATGATTTTTCTTACATGCATTTTTAGCATGACTGGCATGACAGAAAACAGTATTCTCTTAAAACGTGCCTTGGGGTTGGTTCCTTATGCCAAGGGTTTTGTTTGGGATTATATTTTGTGGCCATGTCTATACCCGGTACTCTTCCGGAAGTCCATACTGCAATGACGATGCCAAGAACACACTTGGCATACAGCTTTTTAGGGTTTCACTGTCCATTATTACCCTTTTATTTAACAAAATTCTTTAAGATATAAAAACGAGAGGTTCTGAGGGGAAAGAGAGGGAAGAACAGGTGTAACATGGGGCATTTTGGGGACACTGAATTGTTCTGCATGACATTGCAATGACAGATATAGGCCGTTATACATTTTGTCAAAATCCTTAAAATTGTGCAAAGTGTAAACCATAATATAAACTACAGACTGTGGTTAGTAGCAATGCTTCAATATGTGTTCATCAATTGAAACAAATATACCACACTAATTAAAGATGCTGTTAATAGGGAAAAGTGTGGGAAGGGGAGGGGTGAGGTGTATGGGAATTCCCTTTATTTTTGATGTAACATTTATATAATCTAAGGTTTCTTTAAAAATAAAAAATAAAATAAAAAATTTTTAATGACTATAAAGCTAAATAGTTTTTTAAAAAGCCAACCAAATAGTTCATTCTCACTAGCAATCAAAGAATGCAAATTAAAATCAAAAGATATGATTATATATCACATTGGCTAAAAAAACCTAGATTAACCATGCTCAATGCTGGTGAGGGTATGAGAAAATAGACCCTTTCACAGATTGTTGGCATGAGTAGAAATTGTTACAACTTTTCTAACAGTAAACGTGCCAACCTTTATCCCAGGAATTTACATTTCTAGGAATTTTTCTTAAAGGAAAATGTCTTTACACAATATATCATAGCACACTGTCTATAATCACTAAAGATCAGAGACAATCTAAAATGTCCATCAAGTGAAGATTGATTAAATACATACAATGGATAACATTAATATGTTAAAAATAATAAGAGTGGTATATCTCTACTGACAGGGAGAGATACACAGAGGAGATAAATGTTTTTTAAAAAACCAGAGTAGAAAATAGCAGTTCTAGTATAGCTTTTTGATGATATCAAAAATGTACAGGGAAGCGGCTGTGGCTCAATCAGTAGGGCTCCCGTTTGCCGTATGGGAGGCCCTGGGTTCGGTTCCCGGGGCCTCCTGGTGAGGGCGGACCCGCCCGCGCGGCATGGTTGGCTGGCCCAGCAAGCACAAGCAGCAAGGGGGGGATAAATGAATAAATAAATACATAAAATCTTTAAAAAAAAAAAAAAAAAAAAAAAATGTACAGAGGGATTCAAAATGGTTAAAAATTGTTCTGTGGAAGATGGGCATAGTGGGAACTTGCCTTTTTTACAATTCAGTATTATTAGCTTTTTAAAGAAAATAAAATAATAATTTAAAAAATAAAGTAGAAAAAAATTTTAATTTGTAATAAAAATTTTTTATACGTTGTATCTTTCATCACTGTAAGATCTGTTATCTTGTATGTACAGTGACAATTTCTTCCATATATTCCCCCAGTGTCTTATTTTTTTTTTTTTCATTTTATCTTCAAAGAAGCTTTCAATTACAGAAAAGTCACAAAGAAAATATAGGGGATTCCCATTCTCATATACCCAAACCTTCCCCCTCCTTCCACTCTCCCCTATTAATAACATTTTACATGTGGATGGTACAAATGATGTACAAATACTGAAGCACTGCTACTAAACATGGTCACTGGTTTACATTATGGTTTACATTTTGCACCGTACACTTTTAAAGGTTTTGACGAAATTTAAAATAGCCAGTATCCATTATACCAAGATCATGCAGAACAATTCTAATGCCCTATGTTCCATCTATTCTCAAGAATGTGCTACTTTTAAAGAGAAAAATAATTTTAGTGGTTAATTCTAGCAGTTATGAAATCACTGGGAAAAGGGGACTCAAACATAGCTAAAGGAAACGCCAACTCTTGCAGCCTTTCTGGGGGCCATTTTGGTGAACCTGAATCAAAATTGCCCCTTCCAATCAGCAATTTCACTTTTGGGGATTTATCGTAAGGAAATAATCAAGGACATTAACAAAAGTAATGTTTACCACAGCTTTGTAAATCATGGCAAACAAAACAAAATAAAACACGCTGGAAAGCAATATAAATGTCCAATAAACATGTGGCAGTTGGTTAAATAAACTATGACACAGCCATGTGATGCTGGAGAGCCATTAGCTTCATCTTAGGAAAGCATTCAAAACATGGGAAAAAGCCCACTATGCAACACAAATTGACAAAAGCAGATTATAAACCAATATGTACCTTTTCATATCAATTTTGTTAAATATACTTGTACATTCACAGAAAATAAAAGATTAAAAGGATATAAATAAAAATTTCGGAGTTTAATAAAGGATGGTGAATTATAAAGGAATTTAAGGTTCTTTATGTTCTTAGAGCTGTCAAATTTTTTATGTAAACATGTTTGGTTTTTATCATCAAAATAAAGGTCTTTAAAAGATATTTCTGAAGTAGGAATTTTCACTAATTCTCTCTCTCAATTATTTCAAAATTAGCATGGTTTGACAAAATAGGGTTTTATTAAGTTGTTACACTACCTTCAAAAGAAAACTTCAAAATTCATACAAGTCTTTGTCTTTGAAGTATAGGTATTACATTTTAGTTATTTCAATCTAATATGTCAAAATTTCAGTGTAACATGATTATTAATCATGCTAAACTCGAGTCAGAGATAAACACCTGAAAACAGTTACTGAATCTGAGAGGGAGCCAACAGCAACATCAGGGTAGGAATTTCTATCAAGGTCCATATTTCCAGCAATTGAATATCCAAAATAAGGTGAGGTGCCCTCAAGAACCTGAAAAGAACAGGACATAAGAATGGACATTGGGCCACCAAAATGAACTTCTTATCTAGCTTCTGAAAAAGACCCACACATTTCTTTTGAAGTTTGAGTTCACTTATAGGTTATAATAAATTCTAAATAAATAAATAGATATACATGATCCAAAACTTCATATATTTTATTTTATACAAGTTATCTGACTTATATAGTATCTCAAAAAACAAAAGAGAATTTTTGATGAGCTTGATTACTATATTAAGTCAAATAGTGTATTTCAAACCAAACGACTCTACCTGCCCTCCGAAAGCCTTATTTTTCTCAAAAGCAAAATTTAAATTCTGGTGCCTGAATTCTCCACATAATTACAATCATCTATTTAATTTTCCCAGTTTCAACTCTTTTCGTATGCTACCTACCTTTCTATCTCTTTATGCTGTCAGAAGAACAGTTTTTTGCTTTGGATTACTTTGATTTCTAACATATGTAAGAAATTTCACAACTAAAATAAACAGGTAAATGCATTTATATCTATTTCCAAGGTATCTTCTAGTAATACATTTAAAAAAACAAAATTCATACTATTGTGGATTTGTAAACAAAACATGATTAGGGTGAAAGAAAAGTCACTTATACCTAAATATCCTCCTATAAGGCAAAAAGCTGAGACCTCTTACTGTAGAAATCCAAGTTATTTCATTACCTGTGTTGGTTTGGTATTTATTCCATTTGCTGATCCATGATAGATAAAAACTTTCCCCATATCATCATAGGGAGCTCCAACTGCAATATCTGCGGACAAAGTCACATTTTGACAAACATTACCTTTTTTTTTTAAATGAATTTTTTAAAAAGATTTATTTATTTATTTTATTTTTAATTTATCCCCCCCTTCCCCAGATGGTTCTCTTTGTCTCTCTGCTCATTGTTTGCTTGCCTCCTTCAGGAGGCACTGGGAACCGAACCTGGGACCTCCCACATGGGAGGGGGATGCCCAATGGCCTGAGCCACATCCGCTCCCCACGGGCTGTGGCATCTGCTGGCCTGTGGCATCTGTTTGTTTAGGTGTCTGCTCATTGTGGCGGGGTGCAGCGTCTGCTCATTGCATGTGGGATGCGGGCATCTAGCTGTCCTTGCAGCAGGGTGCAGGCATCTAGCTCTTGTTGCGGTATCTGGCTCTCGTTGTAGCGGGGGGAAGGCATCTGCTCGTCTTCTTTAGGAGGCATAAGGACCCGAACCCTGGACCTCCCACGTAGTAGGTGGGTGCCCAACTGGTTGAGCCACATCCACTTCCCCAAACATTACATTTTTAAAACATCCCAACACAATGTTATTTAAGGTGCCATAAACACTCATTATTTTAAAGAATCAAATTATCTATAAGTCATCACCAGATTTCACATCTATTATCTACCTGGGTAGCCATCTTGATTAATATCGCCAATATTTTTTACTGCAATACCAAACATAGAATCTTTGGTTCCATTAAGACGAATTGGCTTGACATTTTTCCATCTGCCTTGCTGGTTAATGTAGACATATACTGCACCTCCAACTTCTCCATCTCTATCAAAATACTGTGGGGCTCCAATAACTATATCTTGCCACCTAAAGACATAATTAGGGGAATACACGTGAGTCATCAGCTAAAATACCAGAAAGCTTAGGGACAATATCATCAGCCCAGGTATGAAGGACACAAAGAGACATTATAGAAAGGACTTCAAATCTAGGACTTATGCCTTATCAATTAAAACCTGAAAAAAAAACAAGGTAACCTGTAATAAATGCCCAAAGAAAAATATTTAGGGTAAGAACTTAGAGCTATTTCCCCAAGTTAGAATCCAAGTGCAGCAGGACTCCCAGTAAAGATCATCACCCCATTCCACCCGACCTGTAACCAATAGCCACAGATGTGTGTGTTGACCTTGTCGCCAATCCCTACTTTCAACAGGACATTCTGGGTGTTGTGACATGCTTAAGAAACCACAGAACAGAACCGTGTACGAATCACTGTTTTGGATTAATTTTTTTCACATTTTAATTCTTATGGACCCATGATCCTAAGACATAGGTAAAAACAGAAAACTGACAATGTAACCCTACTCCTTGGTGAGGGTAAAGAATATCATGAAGATGTGAAAGGACGGTAAAAATCTGGCAGCAAAAATATTCTTTGAATCAACTAACCTGAAAAAAAGGGCTCTTCTCAAGACCTACATAAGCCAGTCAAAGAAGCAATGAATGCAGTATGAAAGAACCCAGGATGCTCTCACCCATCTTTGTTGAGGTCCACCACTGCTACATCATAGCCAAATGAAGAGGCCAGACCTTCCCCATCAAATATGTGCTCAGGGAGAAGATGTGCAGACTTCATGTCTCTTTTTAGCAAGACCACAGCTCCACTGTGATTAGCTCTCGGAGCACCAGATACAAAAGTGATGTCATCTTTAGAAATAATACCTTTCCCTGAATCCAAAGAAAATCCTAGGAAAACAAAATACAGTCTCTCATATCAATCCTGTTTTCCAATATTGGCAACTCCATCATTACCTTTTCCCCTTGCTTCCCACCTCTTTCCGGGGCCCTCTTACCAGCTATCATATTTATAATAAGAAAGAGTTATATAGCTAAGAGATGTGACACAAGTACAAAGTAGTAAGGCTATTACACTGCTTTCTATGGATATTAAGAATTTTTTAAAAAATGTATCTATGCTAGTTTGCATTTGGGTTACTTGAATCATGAAGCATTCATTCATCTTAAGAATCAGTTCAAACTCCATTTTAATAAATTTATATACACAGAGAACACAATCCGACTTGCAGTTGAGTTCATGTTACAGGGTTCTGTTATATAAAATGATTAGCATTTGATACATGAATAACTTTCATATTTATCCATATCTTTGGTAATCAGGGAAGATCACATGCTAGCATTGTTAATATAACTGATAGCATGTCATTATTTTGGACTAACTTAATTCTCAGACACAAACATGCAAACAAAACCATGGTTGATGATACATAACATTTGAGAACTTAGTATAAACAATAGAGGTGAGTAAGTTGTCATTGATGTCAATTACATCATTGTTCAGAGAGGAAAACCATCAATATACCTAATTATAGAGCTTCAAGTAGGATGGCAGACTACAAATATTAAGATTTGCTGGAGATCAAATATAAATGTCCACATCAAAATCATTCAAACTGAGCATTTCTTCCCACATAAAGGTGAGGCAGTTGCAGAATACTATAAGCTCACCCTTTTGACTGGGCTTGTTTTATGACAAGTTTCACCACTACTGTTGCAATCCTCAAATTGTGAAGTGATTGAAAAACACAATGAGCCACAAGTTTAGAACAGAGTGATACCATCCAACCCAGCTCGGAAAACCATCTGGCATCAGAGCCTTGACCAGGGCATGCATTTGCGTGTTTATCACTTGACATGAAATAGAAAATAAAAAGATTTATGCTCTGTATGGATCAAAAAAATGTTTTAAATAACCATGACCAAGACAATTTATTTGTCATCTCTGAGGTCACAAACCTAGGTAGCTATTCGTCATCACATCAGGGGATGTGCCAGACCGCTCCCTGGGAGGCTGTGTTTTATAAACAAACTGATCGGGATCTGTATAGGAAACGCTGGTCAAAAACAGCAGGCCTGGACACATGCACGGGGTGGAAGAGATTGAAAAAAAAACAATCACACTTGGTAAGAGGCAGGCCAGCTGCTGCAGTCCTCGTGGGTGAGGGATCACCACTGTACCCAGAAAGCTGTGCTCTTTGACGGCTTCTGAAAGCTTAAGCACATCACTTTCATCCTAAGACTCACTGATCTCTTGAAATGACAGATTCATGGTCATCAGGGACAACCAACATGTACCTTTTATTTTTCTCCAGGCATCCACTTTTGAGGTAATCCATTCTAAAGTGGCAAATATATTTGATAAAAATGTTTAATGTTTTAACAGCAACAATGGTTCTAATGGGCAGCTATCTTACACATCAAGGTGTTGGTTTCTTGACCAGAGCAATTATTAAATACATCTCATCATAAATAATCTCTACATAATGCATTTGGAGAGAGAGGTTGTCTGCTAAAATATATTCAAATAAAATATTGGCTTGTTGATAATATTTACCTTGAAAAGGATTTTTACCTTGAAAAAGCATTTTTAATAACAGACAGCAAACTGCTTACCCGAGAGCTCCTGTCCTGAGAGGCCCCTGATCAGCCATTCACATACCCAGCTGCGTCTCCCCCTGCTCCCATCGTTTTCATGAGTTTTTCTTTCCTTGGCTGGGGGATAATTAAATCTGTGACTTTGGACTAGGAAATTAATCTCTCTTGAGTCACAGTTTTTCTCATCAGCAAGAGGGACAAATAATACTTATTTTATAGTCTTATTGTGGAGATTAAATGAGATAAGGTGTGTAAAGCACTGAGTGTAGTTATTTTGACTTATAGTATACAGTAGGTGCTAAAGAAATGGTAAGTATTATTTTTCTTTTCCTTCTTTTATACCTTCACATTAAATTTTTCTTTTGGAGAGGAGGGGTGTGAAAAGTTTTACATGTGGTTTTTTTTTATTTTTAATTTTTGACAATACTATTGATAAAACATATGTACACAATTAGAACTGCTCAGAGTATGTTTACAAATGCATTGCTTAGAATTATTTATATCATACACTTTTCCTTTTCTACCTTCCAGTGTTACAGTAATATCTCTGAGCATATGAATACTTTTCTCCTTATCTCTTTTTAAAATAGGTTACTAGTTAGGTTTAGGAGATTTTTACCTCCAAGAAATGCACAGTAATTATTCCTTATGTCAGCTCATACCAAGAATTAAAGCCTTTAAAAGCCTTTGTGTAATTACCATAATGCACATGAATAATTTAGGATGCCCATTAGTAATGCAAACAAGCCTTAGGAGTTGAGGAATTGGCACTTAGACACAATCTGGGTGTCCACAAACCTGCTTTAGCAGTCATGCCCAGCCTCAGCCAGAAGGCCCCCGTGCCACCTGCCAAGGGCCCGGTGACACGGGGGCCCCAATGCAGAAGCAGGGCCAACCCCTGGGGACTGGCAATCACAGAGGAAGGACCCAGAGGTCTTGACCTTCCACTGCAGTTACTTTATGACTGAAGCTCTTAAGAGGGCTTCATGAAGGAGGCAGTGAAGGGAAGGTAGCTCTTTACTGAGCACATCCATGCATTTTTTTTTCATGGCTACATGAGTGACCTGTTTCAGGTTAGAGGGGCCACCATTAGCTCAGGAGTCAGGCGTCCAAGCAGGAGGAGGGAGGATTTTAGGAGATGACACATTTCTTCTCTGCTTAAGGGAACCCAGGTTAGAGGGGAAGGATCCCAAGCATCAGTCAGGTTACTTTGGTATCACCAAAGTTTAAATCAAATTCCTGCAAAGGCTGCCGGAGGCCCTTGGTGCCACCTGGCCTGGTCTCAGCCTGAGAAACTCAGGGTCCTGCGGACGCTGGGAGGGGCATCCACAGAGGCATCTGAGAAGGCAGCCGTGCCAACTACGCTCGTTCCTACCTAGGTAACTGTTAGCAGGAACAGGAACGAGACTTTCGTCATGGTCAGTCTCTCCACCAACTTCAAAAGGCCCATCTTCAAAGATGTTCATGTCAAAAAAAGTGTTATTCTTTTGTTCTACACGAACAATCCCTAAAGAAATGAAATGGTAAAAACAACAACAAAAATGAAGATAAAAAAATAAAAGAAATGGTTCCAAATAAACATTCCCCATGTTATCAATGAATAAAGAAAGAAAAGTTTGAAAGAAGGAATGCAGAGGAAAACGATGACTTTTAAGGTTGTTAAAATTAAAATCATGCTCATGTAAAATTTTACACCAAAGAAATCTGTTCTAGTTAAAACAAAAAAAATGCCCATGGGTTTTCATGAAGTCTCTCTACAATGACATGAAAACATGGAAAATGGAATATGTTTACTTAACAAAATCCACAATTTTAAAATATCGACATGAACTTAATATATATGATTTTTACATTCCCCATAATCCAAAAACAATTTAGCTTATTTATGTAGATATTTTAATATTTTCTTTTAAATCACTAGAACCAAGATTTGATCTTTTAAAAATTCTCATATTTAACTGATTAAAAAGATAATATTTCTGATAGTAAGCCCAAATCACCATAGAACTTTTTTTTTAAATGGCAATATTTCATGGTCAGGGTTTACAAGCACATAAGAAATATTTCCCATAAACTGAAACATTCATAGTTTGTGGGTGTTTTTGCTTGTTTGTGGTTTTGTTTTTACTATATATGGCATCTGGTATTGCTAAAATAAAATTCTTTCTAAATTCAACATGTTATTTCAATTAGGTCAAAATCACCTGATAAATATTTTTATGTGAAAGATTCTGTTGGGGACCCAGATGGGAGGACATGGTGAGGAGAGAAAAGGAAATTACTTCCACAGGTTACCATGGTTGACATAATAGAGGAGGGTGTTTCCAAGAATCATTTCTAACAGGAATTAAAACTTGAAAATTCTTGAATGGAAAAGGGAAAGTGTTCCTAAGTTTTTCTCAACTAGTAAAAATGTTATAACATGACTTACTTTAATAAGTTTCTCAAAAAAGTCTTATTTCCAAGTCATGCCTTTCTTCTGATCATGGATTAGAATTAGGTTAGTCATCTTTAGGATATAGCAGTTTTCTAAATTTGCCTAATTTCTTCATAGAAGCTAAACTTTTATAACAGGAACTGACCAGGTTCATCTGGTCAAAAATCAGTGAGCCATATACTTCCCTATCGCCCAGTGTTTCCTTGTACTCATATCACAATAATAATTTAACAACACCAATAAACAACTTTTCCTCAAGTTATCTGAAAAAATCATCTCAAAAATCTTTAATTTGCCCTTGTGACTTTGCTGCTTTATTAGCAAGACATGGCTTTCCAGGATAATGTATAATGAAAAAAATGTCCATAACATAGAGTGTTAATTGTACACACCATCACTCAATTCTCCTCAGTGTTCAAACTGCTAACGAAATTAGCATGAAACAGGCAAATATAAAACAGCAAAAACCATTAATGCTAATTATTATATTCCTACAGAAAAATAACTAGTTGTACCAATGTAAATAACCAGTAGAGAAAAGAAGACCTCTTAGCACTAAAACATACATATATTTTCAACAATATTTGTTTTTAAAAAAAATCCTGTGACTTAGAGAATTTAACTTACTCTACCCCACTTCTGTAATATACAAATGTCTTATACTACATTTTGTTTTAACTTAAAATGTAATAAATCAGGATGCATTTTATAGAAATTGGATAGTCTTATCTCTATTTCTATAAATCAAAATGTCATACCTTTCCAGTTATAAGTACCAGGGGCTCCAAACACAATATAATGAAAGTCTTTAGTAAAAGTAGCTGCTACACCCTGTTGGCAAGAACCAAATTTCTCATGGCCTCTCAAACGGCCATCACAAAAACTCCAGTCTCCTCCATCCATATCATCTTCAATCCTGAGATTCTGACTCAGGACATAACACCTCCCAAAGATATCTCGGGACTCCTGCTTTGTGTTAACATGTTGCCTTTTTTCATATCGATGAGCACATGTCTGCAAACAGATGGAATACAGTCCATTTGTGACTATAAGTCTCTTTGTTTCTTTTCATTACAAATTAGTAACACTGGCAGTAATAAAAAGATTCATTCTAAATAGAATGATTAAATGTGTTCTCATCCAGGAGTTGGATCCCAAACCAACAACTCTTACTCAAAGTGCCCACTAAGGAGACTATTATCTAGTATCTAGAAACTAGAACCTCCGATTGTTCTCACCCAGAGAATAGCACCAATAGGAAATGTCAATCTGAAATCCACAGGCAATTTACCTGTAAATTTACCTGCCACATAGACAAAGGGAAACATCTTATTTCATTTTCTTATTTAGCTTTTAATGGCTGTATAAATCAGCATGTTTGTGAAAATAAGTAATTATGTCTAGAGGAGAGAAACCATGGGCATATTTTCATAGGGATCAAATAAACATCGCTAACTTTCCATCCACACTATTTCCTTGTAATCAGTTCTAATATACTTTCTAAATTTTAAGATATTTCCCTGAATATGTTTAGCTTTAACAGCAGAGATGATTACACTCCCAGAAGAGGTGAAATGATCTAAACTTTTTACAGGATATATTCATGGCCACCCTCCATGTAAAAGGCTGAAAATACTTTACAATATCCAAGTCATTTTCCGATAATGTGTCCCTTAAATATGAAAATTCAATGTTCAATAAAATTTGTACTTTTCTAGAAATTCTATATAAATTTGTCACAGTAACCACATTTTGAAAGATAGAGAAAAAGATCACCATTTTCCAACCTGGAGACAACTTCCAAGGCCATCTAGCACAACCCATTTAACAAATTATCTCTTTTTTTGCTACCACTTCTACCAACTATTTGAAGAACCTCAGAATACAGGAGTTTAAAATTATCTGATGTTACTTTCTGTGATCATTCTCATATTTTAAAAATAACTTATCTATAAGTGCTACTAGGACAGAAACCATGCCTTTGTTGTTTTAAGACCATCTACAGTTTTCAGGATCTTCAATTAAGGTTTAATAAGTTCTTTGCATCTAGATGTTCTAAAGGAAACAGGTCATGTGGCTGTTTCAATGTATATCAGAAATCACAGGGAATATAATATTTTGGTTTCTCGTTGACATCAATCCCACTTTAATTTTACTTAAAGCAGTAAGTTTGCTAGAAAGTACATTGCACGTGGGCAGGGGTTCTGTCTGTTTTGTTCATTGTGGTAAGCCTAGTACTGGCATATAAAAGGCCCTCAGGGTTTGTAGAAGGAACATTTTTCCCAACACTTACCACCACTTTGCCCCCTGGACCCTGGCTCTGGACAGTGACTCCCATCCACTGATCTTCCTTGCTTTCCGATGAAGGGTCAGCTGTGGAAAGTAGCACAGATTACATGCACACAGTGAGAACTTCAAATGCCTATGAACCAAGAGATGAACAAAAGTAAAAGAAACTGTTTCTAAATCTCCTTGACTCCAAGTCTAACCAGTTAGTAAATTCAATCCAGAAAAATTATCGTTTATCTCAAGAAAGTGGCTCAGTGGTTATCTATAAAGGTCTTTCATAAAATTCTCTACATAAAATGCACAGCTCTTCATGGTAGCCTATCTTGCCCAACAATTCCCTTTGCCCACTAAGACACCCAGGTTCCTGAATATAGAAAGGTAACAGAAAATTGTAAGACTACAGGATGGCCCTTATGCAAACCTCTTAAAGAGACAACATAAAATCCAACTTCCACAGTCCAATGATAATCCAAACTAATAAGTGGATGCCTCTCTAAATACTCCCAAATTTGTTACATAACAGCACAAACTGTTCTTTTTGTTGAGATGGGAAGACAAAGCTTCAGACGCACTTCAGGTCTTATAGCTGACAAATTACATCTTATAGTAGTGCCAAACAGGAGAGTAATGTATTTCTTTTTTAACCAAAAGAGAGAGCGATTGAGAGAGTGAGAGAGAGAGAGAGAGAGAGAGAGAGACCACAAAAACTGACTATCTGACCCTGTGTCCATCATTAAGTAGTGTAATGGGCTGAGTTGTTTCCCCCCAAAAGATATGTTGAAGTCCTAACCCCGGGTACCTGTAAATGTGACTTTATATGGAGATAGGGTCTTTGCAATGTAATCAAGTTCATATGGGGTCATATTGGATTGGGGTGGGCCTTAAGCCAATGGCTGGTGGCCTCCTAAGAAAGAGATTTGCATGCTGAGACACAAACACACAGAGAGTGAAGAAGGCCAGGGGGAAATGGAGGGAGAGACTGGAACTATGTTGCCACAAAGCCAAGGAACACCTAGAACTGCCTGGAGCCACCAGGAGCTGGAAAAGGCAGGAAGGATCCTCCCTTAGAGGCTTTAGAGGGAGTGCAGGCCTCCTGACACCTTGATTTTAGCCTTCTGGCCTCCAGAACCATGAGTGAATGAATTTCTGTGGTTTTAAGTTACTCAGTTTACAGTAATTTGTCATGGTAGCCCTAGGAAACAAAAACAGGCAGCAGCCTAATTTCTCCTTTGAAAAACGAAGCAAGCTCTTCCTCAATGAGAGGACAGGTATAATTTTCAGTCTTAAAACATTACAAAAATTAAAAAATGAAACAACCTTAACTAGACAGGAGAAATGCCAAAATATTGAATAAAGCATGATTACATCTAGCAACTGAGATTACCAGTGGTTTTTATTTTTTTTTCTCTATAAGTCTATGTACATTATAAGTTTCCTACAATTAACATGATTTTTTAATCAGTAAAAAATAATAAATGTATAAATGTAATTTATTTATTTATTTATTTTTTAGGAGGCACCAGGGATTGAACCTGGGACCTCATACATGTGAAGCAGGCGTTCAACCACTGAGCTACATCTGCTCCTAAATGTAATATTTTAAAGATAAAAAAGAAAAGAACATAAACATGAATTTGCAAGTCTGCTTAGACCCAAGCATGTCAAATTAAACTTGGAGCTTCTCAGGACACTAATTACTCTGCCCAACTTTCAGAAGCCCAGACAAACTGGATGTTGACATGCATGACATCATCTAGCTGCCCAGGGTTCTCACAAAACAATTCTGTGTCCAAAACAGCTAGGCAAATTTTATCCATGTTGATGAGCTCTCATTTCAGAGAGATCTGACACTTAAGAGTTTTTTCCCCAAATATTTTAACCGCAAATGAAAACTTTCGGCTCAGTATAAGCTATATACATTCAATGTTCTTCACTGCTGTGGATTCAGTTTTTAATCAACAGCTTCCTGTAGAACCTCAATCCATCACTAGGTGGCAATGTCAATACATATTCGTTTAGAAACCAGGGTTATGAGCACCAAGGCTATGCTTTCTACATCCCAGTGTAATTTAGAACCTAAATGTTTTCAATACAAACTAGCAGACAGAAAACAGGCAACACTGGTGCAATTAAAATGCAGTCCTCTCTCTCTAGGAATAAATGCTTGTACCCTCCTTCCTGAAAGGGCAAGTGGGGTACAAGCAACTTGGTCAAGTGAACAGTGAGGAAGGTCAGAGGAACGTACCATCGTTGTCAAATTCAATCCGACTGCAGGGCCCGCGGGAGGTGATGTCACAGCTATACAAGCCTCCTGTCCTGTTGGCTCTCTGCAACGGAAGGGCTTCTGCCCTAGGGGCTCCCACCAGCAACCTGTTGACAAAACAATTTGGAGACTTGAGTCTAATACAAATTTTACATTGAAATTAGGAACAAGAGATACTGGATTATTCTTGTCAAGGAGTCCACTAATTCTTCAGAAGCTGACGCACTGAGGGAAAACAACAGTGGAGATCCCATGATTGGTTCATGCAACACACACAGATACAGCTATGTACATAAGGTTGAAGCTGGAGAGAGATTCAAACAAGGAAAACAAAACAAAACAAAAAAGCTTCAGCTGGCTATGATTTTAGGAGACTAGATGTAGCTCAGTGGTTGAGCGCCTCCCTCCCACATATAAGGTCCCACGTTCAATCCCCAGTACCTCCTAAAAAAAGAAAGGCACACTTTTCATACAACATGACCCTAAAACTAAGCCAGGCACATCATATGGCACTCAGCAGGTGCAACAACAAACATCCAACACTGGAGGGGGAAAATGGTCACCCTGAACTCGAAAGGCAACAATATGACAGTTTCTAACACTGGGTCTTCCTAAAGTATTTTTCAAAGCAAATTTTGACAAGATCCTAGATTTTCAGTTTATATACTGATTTAGAACCTAACCTTTGCCAAAGATACAACTCAACTGAATTACTTTCTTTTGCATTCTTGGCCTTTTTTCCTACTTGTCATCTCAAAACTGCTCCTCCACCTCTCATCCAGTCAGTCCCCTACAAAGGATTTGGGGTTCAAAAATTTGTGTAGTGTCACTTACACACTCAGCATTGTAGCATTCCTTCTTCCCTCCCACCCAAGGGTTCTTGTCGTCTCCTGTGAGAAGGGCCCCTAAACCAAAGCCACAGCCTGAAAATCACATAACTTCACAGCAAAGGCCCCCTGAGAGATCTGCTACCTTTTCCTTGGGTTCCTTTTACAAATGCTCTTTACTCACTGTATCTTTACAACCTTCAGGGTTATAAAGGCTGACTAATGGAACAACCAGGAAAAGAAACAAGGGGAAAGAACACAGACCTGCCGAGACAGAGTCAAACAAAGAATTGAAAGAGAAACAAGGATGGGGTGAGGGAGAAGGGCTGAGAACACAAACATGGAGGGAAAAAAAAAACAAAAACAAAAGAGAAAAACAAGTCATTTCTGGCCTTCAAGAAACTCACAATCTCAGGTAAAAAGGCCAAAAAAAGGGGGTGAGGGGTGGGAAATCAAACCAAAATTCCCTACTACCTCTGTCTCCGTCAAGAGTCCAATAAAAAAGTTAATGTGTCTTTTAAAAAAATATAACAACGACAACAACAATAACAATATAATGCAGTAGGTGCAACAGGTGGAAAGAGACTTGGAGGGGGTTGGGGGCAGTCAAGCAAGGCCTTACAGAGCAGGGAAACTCACACAGGAACACATGTCCCCAGCACCATCCTTCCTCCAGATCCCTGGACATTCAGCACAGTAGGCCTCCACCACCGAATCTTTCCACACTCGTGGGAACAAAAACAGCACATGTTGAATTGTGAAAAGCAAACAAACGGAAACTTTGAGCACCAGGGCAGTGGCCTTGGCGCCTGGAGCTTCTTAGCAGAGGGCAGAGGTGAAGCCAGCGGCCACAGAGGCCGCCGTAGGTCCACCCCACACCTATTGCAGAAAGGCTGTCACCCTGAACCAGAAAGCCAGCAAGGACCTGGAAGCTGGGACCTGGCTCAGGTGCGAGGTGAACAAATCCCATTCCTCGGCAGATGCCGGGGCTGGAACTGAAACCCTGTCCTGGGCAGGGGAGGGAGAAGCAAGGTGCAGGGGCCAGATGCAGTGGATCTCAAGAGGTGAGCACTGGGAAGCACTCCAGAGAGCACCCCTGTCTAAGTTTACATATGAGGAAACAAAGGGATGTTAACTGCCCTGTCCCTAAGCTCCCACAGCTCCTTGATAGCCAGGACAAAAACTACCCGGGACAATGTTGTCTCTACTCCTTGCACTGCTTCCTAGGAAATGAAATCCATGATTTTAAGGTGTTTCCAACCTAGCTGAAAGGGCACAGCCTACCCAAATGAAACACTGAAACAAGAGCAGCCTATAGACTTAAGACTAAATACGGAAATGTGAGGGAAGGCAG
This sequence comes from Tolypeutes matacus, assembly GCA_026826555.1. Classification (NCBI taxonomy): domain Eukaryota; kingdom Metazoa; phylum Chordata; class Mammalia; order Cingulata; family Chlamyphoridae; genus Tolypeutes; species Tolypeutes matacus. Next base: position 6,103,593 of record JAKSZT010053928.1, read on the forward strand.
AATCAAAGCATGATTGCAGTCCTGTCAAGGTAACCATCTGCAAAGGCAAGGGGACAGCTATAAAGAGCAGTCCCACAGTCCCAATACTGTTTGCATTCTCTAACCACTCCCTCTCCCTGCCCACACCCACCAAGGAATCCCCGACCTAAGGCAGGTACCAGGCTGATTATTTCCCTGCACCTTGCTCACTCCTTCACTTATTCACTCAACTAACATTCATCAAGAGCCTCCCAGGGTGAATAAAGGAAGTGTCCCCACCTCAAACTCTGATTCTGGGGAAGGCAGATCCATAAACAGGTCATTAAATTACTGGGAGATAGAGGCAATGGGAGGAAGTGACCGAGTGGGGTGAACCGTCCCAAGGGGGGCGCCAAAACCTTTTGGGAGGAAGGGTGTCACCAAGACAGGGCAGTGGAGCTGGCCAGACGAGGTGTACAGCGTGAACAAAGGCTCTCAGCGGTCATCAGTGATGCAACAAGATGGGCTTGGGGATCGCTTGGGACGCAAAGCTCAGCGTTCACAGGCGAAGGCTCAGACCCAGGCTCACGCCATGGAACCGCAAGCACTGCGAGCCCAATGGAGCCCTGATGCTTCCGCTGCCTATTGTGCCACGCAGGGGGTGGGTGCTTCCGGGTTTCCTGTTGTTTAAAAACTGGAGATTTGTTCCAGTAACACGGACAGTCCCTTAGAGCGGGTGCACTTCCTCCAGCCCCCTTTATTCTGCCTGCGTTGCGCAGGCGTAGGTAGAAGCATGCTCTCCCTCTCCTGCCTATGTCCCTCCACTTGCTCCCCTTACCACTCTGTGGCTACTGAGGGGGCCTTTAACATGGCTCGACAGAGAGGAGCCGTTTTAACTAGAGTTTGCAGGTTGATTACAGAAGCTATGTGAAGTTTCAGGTATGTTTGAGATGCTAAGCTCTCATAGAGGAGGTAATCCTGTTGGACACGTGGAGGCTACTGCAGGTTAAAGCAGGCCACATTTAAGGATGGAAGCAGCAGGAAGGTTTTGGGGGGAAAAGAGACATATCCAAAAAGAGACTTCTACAAAATAAGCGAATGTACCTATGGAGAATACTATTAGTTGTCAAACTGCCTCCCTGGGGGTCGCTCCCAGTCAGCCTCCCCTCAACACCACCCCAGTTGGAAGGAGGCAGCAGCAAACCCCTCGCCTGAGGACTTAGGCCCCAGGGATGGCCGGAAGAGGTGGGGAGCAGACACTGAACAGCAGAGGGCGCCCCTGTACTGGCTTCACCCCTTTCCTGGGACCACGCTGGCAGGAAAATCTGGAAAACCATGGTAGTGAGAAAGAGAAGTCAGTGGAATTGGAGTCATAGAAAAATAAGGCAAGGAAGGACCTTGTAGTACAGTAACTCCAACCAAACACCAGCTGACAGGTACCTTAATCCTTGAGGTAAAGCTGCCCTCTCAGGTTCAGGAAACAAGGAAAGACTCAATTCTGCTTGGAACCAGAGGTCACAGCCCATTAGCTGAGGCTATGCCTGGCATGAATAAATAAGTGAAAATAGAGCTGTGCCCACGCCATGTTGGCAGGAAACAACTCATCTACTTCCTAATGTAAGTATTTAGGGGAGGGGGGGCTGGTCTAAGGCATTCAGAACACAGCCCATTCCTGAGCTGGCTGCAGGGGCAGCTCCAGCAGGGATGGTCAGCACCTGGGGGGACCCTCAGCCTATGCCAAGATCCAGTTTCTGCTCAAGTCCCAGCTCCCTTCCTTTCCCCACCAATGTGAGTGTCAAGGTCCACTCTGGACCAAGGCAGAAGCTGCCAAGCCACTTGGTTCATTCTCTCTTAAGCAGCAGCAGCCGCCGCTCTCATTACCGACCCGCCCAGTAAGTATGCTGGAAAGCAGACCTACAGTTAATGTTCACTATGTTCAAAGTGAATCCAGGGACCGAGGGAAAGAAGCTATGGCCGTCACAGGGGAGGGGCAGAAATTAAACAGAACAGGGTCTTAGAAGTCTGTTCCCACATCAGATGGTCAAAAGATGAAGAACAGAGGGCAAGAATCTGGGTTCAACCTAAGATTGTTTTAGACACCAAAAGGAACAAGAAAAATTACTTTCTAAATTGCTTTCCACAGGGCTAGTGGGCAATCATCTCCATGGAGTATGAAAGCTGCCCTGATATAAAAACTGCCCTGTGATTCCAATATACTGGAAACCGACATTTGAAACACAAGACAAAGCTAAAACTTGCAAAACCACAATGTTGACTTCAAAGGTAAGAAATAACATTTGTAATAGTAAAATGCAATGTAAAGGCTAACTCCACAATGTGAGCATAATGGAGGATATGATATAAATTCAGGCTTTGGAGTCTAGATCAGAATTCTTGGTAAAAAAAGACTTAGGATCCACTATCATGCTTATATTAACTACAAGATTATTTCAAAATTCTTCAAATAATCTACACTCCACATTCATGTACTCAAATTCTCCCCCAAGTAAAGCTGGCATGCTTTTGTATAACTATTTCAATCAAAAGTTCTAAACTCTGGAGCAATTTTTAAAACTCTAAAGACAATAATAGCAGCTTTGCTTCATTGTCTTTGGCAATAATTCATTTCCTTTAAGGATTAAAGAGTCTGCCTTTAGCAATGTACCTTTGTCCCAGGAAAAGTTAACTATTGCTTCATTAGAACAAGGCCACTATTATTGTTTAATTTAAAACATAGCTTCCTTAGTTTGTCTAAATTAAGACTTAAAAACCAAAAGATGGTATTACTGGGGTAATTGTGCCTTCTCTACATTTAACCCATCTTCAAACTCAATTTTTAAGTTGTTATTAAAATAATAAATACAAAATGGCAAGAAAAACCTCAAAAGTAAAAAAGATCTATGGTGGAAAGCAACAGATTCCAAACTCAGCCCAAGTTCCATTCTCTAGGTAAAACCTTTTTTAAAATTCTGGTATTTACTTCTCTATAAGTCTAGATTATACTTATACATTTATTTCTCGATTTATCATCTTTAGACTATAATTAGTGATCCAACAATATGAAAAGAACTTAAAGTACTTGTCACTTTCCCTATTTATTAACTATATTACTTTAGTTTTCTATTTGCTGTCCTTTAAGCTATTTTTTTTTTAATTAGAGAAGTTGTATGCTTACAGCAAAATCATGCAGGAAGTACAGAGTTCCCATATACTTCCCTACACAACATTTTTCCCTTTTAATGCAAAGTGTGGAAACTTTGTGCCAACTGATGAAACAATATTATAATTATACTAAAACTACAGTCCATAGTTTATATTAGGGTATTCTGATTGTGTTGTACAGTCCCATGGTGTTTTTTATTTTTTTATTTTTTTTAAGTTTTATTCTGGTAACATATACACAAGCTAAAATTTCCCCATTGAACCACATTCAAATATACAGTTCAGTGGTGTTAATTACATTCATAATGTTATGCTACCATCACCACTCACTATCCATTACCAAAACTTTTCCATCACCCCAAACAGAAATGCTGTACCAACTACAGCATATGTTTAAATAATACATTCGAACCTCTGTTTTCCCATCATCAACTTTTGACAAAACCTCTCGGTTCCCCAGTTGGTGAGATGAAGCTATCAGCACTTTGACCCTATCTCCTGAACTTTCCCCACTTGGTGAAAGAAAGCTATCAGTGCTCTTTTCTCCTGAACTTTCTTCTTGGTTTTCCCAAGTCTTACCATCCATTAGCTATACTTTTACACTAGGTACCAGAGCCATTATTGCTTACATTTTGTTTTGTAACCACAGTTCAGTCATCTGTGGTTTTACTTCAGTAATCTCAACTGTATTCAGATTACCTTCTCTCTACCTGGGACCAATATCAGAAGCCCTTGCTCTCAAAGGAAACGGTTCCTAGCATGAAGGTCAAACATGCTTTTCTTACTGTCTATCAATTGCTTGGTTTATTTCCTATTTGGGCCATGACTTTTGCTTTTCTTGGCATTTACTCATCACCTTTCTTTTTTCTTTGTTTGCCCTTATTTCGGCCTCAATCATTTCTAAGCACCCAATCACACTTTGTATTAAACAAGGATTTCTTCTCTGCCTTTTTTAGAGCCTGTGGACCTCCTGCTACTACCTAGACTGTTGCTTTACAGGCCTGATGTACAGGGTTATCCTAGGACTTCCACTATCCTGGGTTAGATCTGCTTTAATCTGGGGGCCCATGTTTTCCTCTTACTTGAATGATTTCCTCAAATATCATCCTAAGGAACAGTGCATAACTAAACTGAGTCCCTATATAGGTGAAAATGTCTTTATTCTGCTCTCACCCTTGATTAATAGTTCAACTGGGTATAGAACTCTGTAGAAAAACATTTTCTTCAGAACTCAAGTTTACAAAGTTTAAATTGATTACAAATCAGAAAAATAAATAAGAACAGATTGTTGTAGAGGTGGACAAAGCAGTCATGATACTTCTTTTAAAAAAAAAAAGCTTAGAGAATGTGAGGGGTTCTAGTATGAATGCAGGCATGGCAAGAGTTAAGCCCTCCTCAGTCTGGCTCTAGTTTATTCTAGTATCCCGTATTGCCAGTGAAAATTCTGACGTTAGTCTGTTCACCTTTCAAGGGTACTATTGAGGCTCTCCACTCTACCCTAGGCATTCTGACCAGCACTACTGTGCATTTGTGAGTCTTTATTCACTTATTGGACTCTGTGTGGTCTCTTTTCAATCTATACACTTGAGACATTCATTTCTGGGAAACTCTTCTAATCGTACATTAGTAACCTCATCCATTCCACTTTCTCTGTTCCCTTTCTGGAACCTCTAGTAATTAGATGCTGGACCTCTTGGATTAAATGATTTTTTCCTCTCATTTCCCTTCCCATTCTGTGATTGAGTTTTTTTTTCAACTTTACTTTCCAGTATTTCCAATGAATTTTAAAATTTTAGTGTTTGTATTTGTCACCTCCAAAAGCTCTTTCTTGTGCCTTTTAAAGTATTCTACGCTTATTTTATGGATTTAACATGTTTTCATGCTGCTGGCTCTCCTCACCTGCCTGATAATCCCTGGTTCTCTTTTGTATGTGTACTGTTTTATAAAAAGGTCCATTTCTAGCTAGGTCTCTCTGAAAAGGAATTCTGAAAGGGAGTCAGTCCTGGTTGGGACCTGCTGACTACAGAGATTTGTTTTAGGCTGAGTGGGTAGAAAGCAAGCTGTCAGACTGCAAACTGCTTTTCAGACGCCAAAGAGGGCTCAATTCCCACTGTGCCAGCATTCACGCTAGAAGCCTTAGATTTTTTTTGTTTTGTTTTTTAAAAAATGTCCTAACTGCCTTGCCTACCTCTACAAGAAACCATTCTTTCATTTTTATGAGTTGTAATTAATTTAAACATTGTAAAACAGGCATATGCTAACACACACCCTAAAAAAAAAAAAAAAAAAAAAAAAAAAAAAAGAATAAATGGGGTTTTTTTTTTTTTTTTTTTTTATAGCCAAATATTAAATGCTTGCAGCCTTTATTCTGCACAGAAAGGGGGAGTGATGGTGCTGTCAGGTGTCTGTGGTCCTGCACATGGACCTTTGCTCCCTGGGCCCTGCTCAACCTGACAACTGCCTAACAGCCTTGTGATGTGAAGGTGAACACCTTCTTCACACCACTATCAACACAACACATCTCTCATCACACAATGTACACAATGTATGCTGAAAAGTTAGACGACAACCCAGGGGGAAAAAAGTCCCAAAAAGTTTTCGGGCAACTTGAATATTTTAACTTTTATGAACATATATGAAAGAGTCCATTGGCATTTGATCATTTCATTTATCCAAACATTTAGTCACTTATTACACCTAAACATTCATTTTTTAAATAGTTTTGTGTTTCAAAAAGCAAAGAAACTTCATGTTTCTTTGCTTTGATATTATTTTGTTGGAGAGCAGTGTCTCCCCAGTTTTCCAGAGCATTTCCAGGGCTCTCAAATTCATTTCACATGTACGTATACATTTACAGTCTTTTAATGGTCCATGGTTCTGCCTTGCTAAGTCCACATTAACGTCCAAGGCTTGCAGTCATGTCACGTCCTGAAGAATTACTGCTGAATGTGAGCTAGTTTTTTGTTTTGTTTTTTTAACTTCTTCTTTAAATCAATTTTATTTTAAATGTTATAATATCAAATTTAACTTCTACAAGCATCCACAAGTAAAACTGGTTGAGGTTCTTTTAGGCTGTGTTTATGCAAAATAGAACTTTGGTATTTAAAATAAAGTGATCAAGTGGGCAGCTCTCAAGAGAAAGATATCAGTGCTAAAATATAAGGTAGAATAATTTGGGGTTTAAAGTTAGTCTTGCCTGATATTCAGGGGTATATAGCCATATCTCTTCAAGACCCCTAAAGTGGAGAGCTCTCTATGCTATGGACAGCTTTCTTAGGAAGGATACCTGGGACCACCCGCTCTCTCTTTCTGGGTTGCCCTTGTACCCAATGGCCACATTATACCAAGACCTTTTGGTCAGACCATGCTATTACTTAGTTAAAGCTTCCAGGACTTAGCTAGAGTGATCATACATCTCAATTTCCCCAGGAGAGCCCTGGTTTACACCTGTTGTCCTGGTACCCTGAAAACTTTACATTTGCACCAAGTGTCCCAGTTTGGGAGATAAATTACATGGTCACCCCAGCCTCACGCATGAAGCTGGCAACAGAACTTGACCACAATGTAGCAGCTTGAATTTAGGCTATAATGTCATGCTTGAAATTCAGACTGTATGGCTGGCTTTGGTGTTATAGGGACCAGTGAGTTATTTTAGCCTGGGAAGCCCTAAGGACAATCGCCACATGATCAAGCTCTAGAGGACAGCTGGCCTGCCACTGAAGCTCTGCTGGCCTCATAAGGAGGTCCCCTAAGGTACACTCTTCAGGAGAGCTTGGAGTGGCCTCTCAATCCCTAAGCCCACCAGGCCACTGGCAGAAGTGCTGTCCCTCCTCTACCTGGAGGGGAAGGGGACTGCTTTCTGAGGACCAGTGGTCAACAGGGAATATCTACGCACCTCTGTCACCCCCTGGCCCCTGCATGAGCTAGAGCTGTGAGACATGCTAGAATGAAGCCCCAGATCTTGTTTTCACTCACAGACTTATCCCAAGCTCCAAGAGCAGGGTCTGGCACATTGCAGGTCCTCAATAAATATATACTGAAGGGTGATCGCTGCTCAGATATCCCGTGGCAGTGATCTGTAAGAACTGCTTGTTCTCTGCTGCTCTGTGAACAGCAAAGAGTATCAAAGGTTGCTACTGTGGAGTGACTTGGTAATAGCATTCTATTAGAATGAGACCTGGAGCTGCAGGTGTTATTAGCTTCCTACTGCTGCTGTAACAAACTAACACAGATTTACAGGCTTAAAACAACACAAGTTTATTATCATACATTTCTGTAGTTCAGAAGTCCAAAATGTGTCCCACCAGGCTAAAATCAAGGTTCAAGGCTGCGTTCCTTTCTGAAGTCCCTAGGAGAGAACCTGTTTCCTTGCCCTTTCCAGCTTCCAAGGCTGCCCACATTCCTTGACTCAGGGCCTCTTCTTCCGTCTTCAAGCCAGCAACATGGCATCTTCAAATCTGACTCACCCTCTTCTATCATGTCTTCCACAACATAAGGACCCCTGAGATTAAACTGGTTCCATCAGATAATCCAGGATAATCTCACTATTTTAAGGACAACTGATAAGCAACCTTAATTCCTCTTTGTCATGTAACCTAATATATTCACAGGCTTTGAGGATTAGTATGCAAACATCTTTGGAGGGACATGATTCTACCTATGACAGCAAGAAATCTAAACAGTCTCTTTCTTATTCACATTAAATGGTACTTGGATACCAAGAACTTGAATTTTGGTGATGGCCTCAGCAAAAACTTATTATTTCCAAAGGACACACTCTGGATTAACCCTCTCCCTACACTGGACTTCTTTCAAACTCTTCACACCACCACACCTTCCTGGCTCAGGACCTTTGCACATGTCTGTCTCTGACCAAAGAATCCCTCTACCTGATCTTCCCACAACTAACTCCTACTCACTTGTCAGGTCTTCACTTAAATCTTCCCATAACTTCAAGGCTAGATCAGGTCCTACATCTTGAAATTTCTCATTTACCTCTCCTTTAGAGCTTACTTGTTCACTGTCCATCTCCCTCCCTAGAAACTCAGTGGCAGGAGCGTGGGGCCCCTGTGTGTTTTGTTCACTGCTGTGCCCAAGTGTCTAGCCTAATACTTAGTATTAGCCCTTAAAAAAGTGAATGAAATGAGTCAATTTACACAATTGAGACCAAGCTCAGTTTTAATAATTTCAACACAGCATATTTAAACTCTGAGAAACTTTCAACTGTTTCTACAAATAGCCCTCTACAGGTAGAGTTAAACAGAGTACACCTGCTCACACCCCTGCTTCTTAGCCTCTGCCCATACCAGACACCAGGCATTAGGAATAAAAGTTCCAGTTTGTTCTTTAAACATATATATATATGTATTCCATTTATACTGTTTTTAAAATTTATGTAAAAGACTATAATTAATAAGTTAGCATTATGTTTTAAAATAACAAAAATGGTTTGACTCCAAATCTTTTGAGTAAAAGTAACTCTGAAATGCTGGCCACCAGTTTAAGAGTACAACCTTGCAAACCTCTGTTCATTCAGTCAGTCAGCAAATACTTCCAAAGCTCTTTACTAAATGGCTGCTCTGCCCTTCTCTGTGACTGGGCCTACTTCCCTGCCTTCCTGGCTTAATTGGTCCTAACAGAGGAGTCAGTGGTTCTAATTTCCAGCTATTCCTACTGATTAATGTATTTGTAAAAGATGCAAAGACAATAGGTCTTACAAAATGAAGTGCTAAACCACAACTCAGACTTACAACACTTGGCCTGAAATACCCCCACCACGGTTTCCTTAGAAAACCAAGGGAGGAGCCGAGAAGTTTCAAAAAGGTAGCTCTGAGTAAAGCAAACGCCCTTACCTGGAACTCATCTGCTAAAACAAACACCAAAATGAGCCCACTTGATAAGTTTCTGAAGCTTTCTTACAAAACCTGTCTTGATTGCTTTTCAAATGAAGGCTGAACTTTGTTTCTGGTTTTATTCAAAGAGAACAGTGTAGTGTCTTTACTCAACCTGTTTTGGAGTCTCCACATGGTTACTCATAGATGGGAAAATACCTATGGGCTCTCCCCCTGGACACTGCAGTCTCACCACCATCACTCCACCCTTGGGCCTCCACCCAGCCTTCAGGGGGACCAAACACAGGAATTGGACCCTTTTACCAGGCTCTTTGCAGGTCCATGCTCTGCAGATGCTGTCGGTTCTCCCCAGAGTGCCTGCCCCACCCTTCCCTCCTCTCTACATCTCCACTCAACTCAAGCATGGCCTCAGTCTGAGAAGCCTGCTCTTTCCTGCTGCCTCAACCGTCCTGCCCTCCCCTTGGATGCTGGATACCTTGTTTGCTGTTCCTGAGCCCCAGAGATCCTTTGGGCAGACCTGTTATCCATCTACCCCTACCAGGCCCTAGAACAAATTATGCAGCCTGCAGATAAGACCTCTGAGAGTCAAACAATTAACCAACTGGAAAGAGGTTCTAGAAGGTTGAGGGAAGCTGGACAAGCAAACAGCTTCATTCTACCTTTCTGAATCAAATTCTAAAACCACATTTCATTATATCATTGGCGAAGAATCCCCAGAAGGTCAAATAACCTCCCAATCTTGAACCCTAAAATTGCCAAGGTAAAAAATGGAGGGGGAAAGACAAAAAGAAACTAACACACACATACTATCTTTAAGTATTATGTTACTTCAAAAAGAACAAAGTATGAACCATAAAATAGACACCAGAACAGTGACACTTGCCCCTCCCACCTTCTGTCTGACCATTAAGAGTTTGCTATAGCTCCGGGCAGACAGGAGAGGAACCCACCTAGAGTCAAAACACAAGATTTAATGGGTCAATCAAATACTTGGTCAAAATTAGCAGTAAGAATAAGCAGCAGAGGCTCCTCTTCTCAAGGGGAGGGCACAATGCCCAGAGCTCCCCTTCCAGTCTTTTATCCCCCCATTTAAATGGAGGTGTCCCATTTCCTGTACATTCTTTATGGTTAGGGGCTGTGTCCACTGTGATAATTTCTATCTTGCCCCACATGAAGAGCTTTAGACTGTGGGCCCACTTCCCGTATTTGAGAGGAAAGGGACCTAAGGATCTCTGTGACTTCAAATGTCAGGTTTGATTTTGACTCTCCTGTGTAACGAGGAACTAGACTGGACAGTTAGATAAAGGGCTGTGGCAAGTTCATCAATACCTGCCAGATTTATCCTCCCACCTCATGATCCTCTCATTCCCAGCAACCCTTGCTGGCTTTGCCTCCTCCATCAGACCTGAGACCTGTTCCTTGTTTCACCTTGGTGACTAGAAACACCATCCATTCACTGATGACTTTCAAACATCTCTCTCTAGTCCGGACCTCTCCCTGGGTTCCACCCTTAGATGCCGAATTGCCTACTGGACATCTCTACCTAGCGCCTCATACTTCTTACATCCAAAATGAAACTCCCTTTTCCTGGCAGCTATGCTTCTCATTGGCCCCAAACTTAGTCACCCTTGATTCCTCGCTTTCTCTCGTAGGCCACATCCAGTGCCATCAATAAATTCAATTGGCTCTACCTCGATGTTTCACTCCAAATATGACCACTTCTCAATTGCTCCTTTGCTATAATGATGGCCCAAGCCCAGGTGGTACAAGTTGTACAGGTGTCCCACCTGGACAACTGTAGTATCATTTTTAACTGGTCCACCTACTTCTACTCCTGCCTTACCCCCAGTCCAACCACCACAGAGCAACCACTGTTTTTCCTAGATTTCAAGTCAGATCACATCATTCCCTAGCTTACAGCCCTCTAATGGCTTCCCATGGCAACTAGGATGAAATTCAAATTCGCACCCCACTAAACCCTACAGGCCCTAGTGAACTGTCCTTTATATACCTCTCTCCAGCCTCACTCCCCTCAGGCATGCGCTGCAGCCACACTGGCTTTGTTTCTGTCCTTTAAACACACCAATCTTGCTTCCATCTCAGTATGTGCAGTTGCTCCACCTTAAGCTTGGTACATTCTTGCCGCCGATCCTTGTGGGTTGCATCCGCTCCTCAGAGAGGCTCTCCCCTGAGCCTCCTAAAGCTCTCCCAAAGTCACTACCTAAATTTACCCCATTTAATATACTTACATGTCAACTGCCGCTAGAATGTTGAGGGACACAGGAGCTCTTCTCTTGTTCCCTGAACACAATAATACCTAGAGGAGAGCCTGGCATACCTGGGCCTTCAATGAATGGGATGCCTGCAACCCCAGGAAGATAATATTCATGCATCCCAGGTTTTTATTGGCAAGGAGGGCTGCAAATCCTACTCACGTTTGTAGGACATTCTATAATTACAAAGTCCTTTGCATATATTTTTCTTCAAATATGCCTAACCAGTCATAAGTTAGGTATCTCCATTTAGAGATAAAGAGACCTAAGGTCAGACATCACTTGACATGAGTAGGGATTCAAATCCAGCGCTCTCCCTATTACCAGTGGAAACCGACCCTCACCATCTGGCTGTGCCCTCAGCTGCCCCTACTTCCCTCACTTTCTGAGCACAAAGGCCTCACTAGCTTCCTACTACTTACCCACCAACCCCCAAATTCTCTCCCACCCATTTCTAAACTCCAGTTCCAGGCTTTACGTGTAAATTTGTCTTCAAGACTAGTCTCTGAGTTTCACTCCCTCCAAAGTAAATGTCACTGGGCAAGGATTTCTCCCAACTCCACTTAATTAGGTTATATACTCCTTGAAGGCAGGGAGCTGATTTTTTTGGTTTATTGGGCTGGGGCGGGGAGTGGTGTAACTTCAAGGGTGTTTGGCCAGAAAATCCAAACCCTATTTAACTACACTAACTGGTTGATCCAGTTGGAAAGGCATGAGCTCAAATTCTCAGTAGAACAACTGTTCACATTTACACAGAAAATTGATTTAAAAGCAGAGGTTCTCTTTTTCTCTGTGAACTACAACTCTCACTGTCAAAAGATGAGACTTCTAATAACCTCCCAAGAAATACACATCCTGTTTGCATAATTAGGACAAACAGCTGCCGGTATATTATTAACAAAAATAACTATCTTATGCTCTTATAACATGTTAGGCAGTCTGCTTTAAGTTTATTAAGAAATAGATACAATTACTACCACCATTTTACAAATACAGATGTACATTCAGAGAGGATAAGTAACTTGCTCAAGGTCACACAGCTGGTAAATGACAAGACCAGGAATTATGCCCTGATCTCCCTGGCTCCCAGATCTTGTTCTTCACCGCCACACCCACAATCTCCTTTCAGTTTGACTTGATGATTAATAGCACTAATGCACCCTGATTTACCTACTTAAAAAAAGAAAAAAAAAAAGAAAGAAAGACAGTCTTTGTCTTCCAAGAACATGGTCAGTAAGGATTAAGGCCCATAAAGTGCTTTGAGATCTGTATCATAGGATCCCAAGAAATGCCTGCTGCCTTTGACTGATCACAAGACTTCACATAAAGTTTACTTCACCCATAACCCAAATTTCACAAGACTTTTTTTTTCGTCTCCTTGGAGGAGCATACTGGAACTAAATCCAGTTTCCAGTGACTGTGAAACTCTTCCAACTTTGAGCCTGAGGGTTTAGTTCTTACCTGACTAAATGCACCTTAACATAAGCATGTCTCTGACTAAGAATGAGGGTGCAGTTCAGGCAATAAAGCAAACACCCACAGCAGAACATGTTTTTATTACTCACAACATCAACTCCTCCTCTGACTCAGAAATCTCTAATGTAAAGTCACAACCATAGATTTCAGTTATTAAAATGCAATGCCAACCAGAGTGGTCAGATCAGCAAAAAGAGAGGGAGGAGAAGGAATTCTGGTTCTATCCCTGACATTGATTTTTGGTGTCACCTTGGTTCTCTCAACAATAAGGATTATCTTAAATAATCTCTAAGAAAAGAAATACCATTAGCACCCAGCAACATAAAATCATAGAAATTTAAATGGCCAAGAATTCAACAAAAACCTATAAAGTATAGGTTTAAATATATAACCATCTCATTTTAAAAATAAAGTTCAACTGAAAAGGGTTTTTAAGCTGACGAAGCAAGTCATACCAATAAGAAATCATTCAAACAGTTATCTACTTACAAACCCTGCTGCCTACTGCAGTAAGAAAAGGAAAAATGAAAGTCCAGGTTCTGATGATAACCTCCAAGCAACCTTGGTTCTTTCAGTTCACAAAGCGGCTGCCAGAGCTTGTCAAATGTGACATTTAATCACTTCCTATGCTTCTGCATTATCAGATACCAGACTTTACATCTGTCCTTCATAAAAGCCCAATCTCTAGTTAATTTTCCCTTCAAGGAACGAGGTCTAAGAACCTGTAAAAACTTAACTTCGAGCCTACCACCACATCCTTGACCCTCACACAGTGCTCAGCACTCAGCAGATGCTTGGTAAATTTCTGTAGAAGAATGAACTTATTGTCATTTTTAATAATTAAGAAATTTGAGTATATTATTACCAAGCAGGTTTTTATATGCCAAATATACCAAGAATCAATATTATTGGTGCTTGTGCTTTAAAAAAAAAAAAAAGAAAAAGAAAGGCTCATTTGTTAATAGCTGTATTCAAATAGCTCATTTGCGAGGGAAAAAGTGACTTTAAGTTCCATCTTTGATAAAATATTTTTAATAAAAACCAGGAAGAGAAAAGGTATGTTTAAAGAGCTCACACCTGGTAGGTCAGCATACCCATTTTACTATTCCAATAGCTGCAAAATCTAAATTTTTCGGTGTTTTGAAAAGGAAATTGATATGACTGCTTAGTTTATTTTCTAAATGGGCTAACTGAAACAACAGGCTTAGTAGCTGTGCCAGAGACTGCTGGCTGTCGCCCAGTGTCAGTTATCCCTTTTCCATAGTAAATGTATTTTTAGCTGGGCATATGGCCACCTTGAATAAAGACGACTCATCCTGGCCTCCCTTTTCAACTGGATGTGCCCATGCCACTCAGTGCTGCTGAAGAGGATGCATGACAGTGTCAACTTGCTGCTTCCAGGAATCTTCCTGAAAAGATGGTGCACATGCATTCTTTGCTCTCTTCTCCTTTGTCCCTTCTTTCATCTCACCTAGAATGCAGGTGCTGCCATCCTGGATTATGAGGCTGAAGCTACACATGGTAGAGCAAAAAGAGAGAATGAGTTCTGGGTTCCAGACACCTCAGACCAGCTACCCAGACTTTTATATAGTAGGAAAACAAAAAGCAGCAGCAATAGCAAAAAGCAAAAACCAAAGGAAGTTTTTTAAGCTCAAAAAAAAATATTTAGAAATGGAATACTGTGAACAAAAAAAGGAATTCAATTTTAAAAGTGATTTACAGAAATCAAGGTGTATTACTAAACATTTTATATTGTTTGCAAGTGCACTCCAGTATCTATAGGTAATATTTTAAAGTATCTGGCAACCGGTAAGGCTTGGAAACCAATTAATCAGCACAGATGGTGGCCGTAGCACTGGAGCTGGGTCTCTGAGGCCCCTGTTCTATTAGGACATGTCCCCATTAGTGGCTGAATTGTGGGAGGAGATGTGTAAGAGAGGACGGAGAGCCCAATGGGAAGAGGGGCCAGGGCCGTGAAGAAGGCCACCCAGGGGGCTTGGGGACAAGTTATTCACCAACCAGAACAGAGGAATTTCAATATTTTAACAACTACTTCACTGGAATAGGTGGCTGAATATCAGTCCTACACGGGCCTGTCATTATTGGGATAATATGGCACATGATTGCAGCAGCTACGACCTCCTGAAAGCTAACTCCTTCTTACCTGACCCATACAATGGCAATCCAAAACCATCACCAGAAATACCGAGGGATTTACCAGACCTAGTGGGTTCAAATTCCAGTTGGATATCACCTGTGAAATGGTTTTATCTAGATTTTCTCATAGCTTCTCTCATAGACAAGCTGTAAAATAGCCAAGACAAAAAAATTAAAAAAGCAAGGTAAAGAAAAGTGTATATGGCATACTACACATGTATATAAATAGTATGTGTGTATGCACACACGTGTATATATACATATCATGTATACATTAACTTGTTTCTAAGTATATAGATTACCTTTGAAAGGATGCACAATGAATTGGTAAACCAAGGGGTGCCTCCAAAGGCAAACAGGGTGACTAGAGACTGTAACTGGGAGGGTGGCTATCCCTCCATATTTTCTTGTATTTCTTTTTTTAATTTTGCACCATGTATTACCTATTCAAAAATACTGTTTAAAATTTTACAAATGATGTCAGTCAGCAGACACAGGGTCATTGAAAGTTCTGCAGAGAAAATGCCATAGAAGGTCATGGAGATCAAAAGCAGTGCCTAGAAGTCATGAAGAAGGGAAACTTCACAAGTACATAAAACAAGCTCACACATGCCATCTTTATATAGGCAGCTGCAGGCAAAAGAGTTCAGAGATTTTTTTTAAATGGCCTATTCCAGAAGTATGATGCACAGCAATAAAGCAAGCATCTAGCCGTATACCTGC
This sequence comes from Tolypeutes matacus, assembly GCA_026826555.1. Lineage (NCBI taxonomy): Eukaryota > Metazoa > Chordata > Mammalia > Cingulata > Chlamyphoridae > Tolypeutes > Tolypeutes matacus. The sequence continues at coordinate 6,119,194 of JAKSZT010053928.1, forward strand.
TGTGTTCCAGCACTGTGCAGCGAGTCTGGGCATTATGAAAAAGTACAGATGGAAGGCATAGGCTGCAAAGGATTGAGGAGAGGAAGTCCTAACAGCTGGAAGGGTAGACAAGCTCTCCAACACGTACCATGGTCAAGAAGTGCAGGATATGGGAGGCGGCTGTGGCTCAATCAGTGGGGCTCCCGTTTGCCATGTGGAAGGCCCCGGGTTCGGTTCCCGGGGCCTCCTGGTGAAGGCAGGCCCGCCTGCATGGCGTGGTTGGCTGACCCAGCGAGCGCAGGCAGCAGGGGGGGGATAAATGAATAAATAAATAAAATCTTTAAAAAAAAAAAAAGAAGTGCAGGATAAAATGCAACAACGTCAGAGAGAGGAACTCTAATTTCACTATAAAAGTCCATGGCAGGGAGCTGGTAAAGCTCAGTGGTTGAGCGCCTGCTTCCCATGTACAAGGTCCCAGGTTCAATCCCCAGTACCTCCTTAAAAAAAAAAAAAGAAAAAAGTCCATGGCACAGACCGCATTCAGAGGAATACGTCTGCTGTGGAAAAACCCTTACCCCTCATAATCCTCCTTTTAGAAGGGAATGAATCAGTCCGGTTCAGGACATCCCAATATTCAGAGCCAAGTGCCTGAATAAATAGCTACAGGGTCTAAACGCCTGAGTCTCGGATGCCTCCACCCAACCTGCCTGCAGCAACCACTTCCTCCCGGAGGAGCCTGGCTTCCCCAGGCACCCAGCGAGTCACAGTCTGAGTCAGGAGCCTTGCCTTTCATCTAATCTAAAAGCTATGAACAAGAGGTGTGGAGGGAACCAGGACTTCTTGTTCAGAAACATGAGAGAGGGTGAGGATGGACACTGGAAACACACAGCTGCTGCTGGATTGGTGGTCAAAGGCAAGTCCAGGTCTAGTTCCTAATCAAGAAAAGATTATCATCCGAGGAACTCGGAATGACACTTCTCCATGATGAGGAAAGAGATTCAGACAATTTTGGTTGGACTGAAGGTTGCTGCTGAAGCTTCTGGCAATATCTTATAAAAACAGACACGTTGGCTAGATAGAGCCCTGCCGGCTTGGGGGGTGCTCGATGGGGGCAATGGGGTAGAAAGAACTCTGGAGATATCAGAGGAGTAGGGTGAGGGCTCCAAGACCTAAAAATCCCTGGTCTCCATTCCTTGGTCTATAAGATGGAGGAGGAAAGCTACCTTTCTAGATCGTATCCTGGGTTCCTGCCTAATTTCTGCAGGTAGTGAATAGTTTCAACAGTGAAAAAATCCACAAATGTATTACTGGGTAAAATTATTGGGTGATATTTGGTAACACCTATTATTGGTATAATATTGGGTTATAAATATCATCTTTGTATAAAAGGAAACAGCTATAGCTTGTGCATTGATTTTAGATTTCTATTAAAGCATGTTTTTGAGGAATGTGCATCAGGCTCCATGTGAAAGCTTTGGGCAAACAAAGATAAATCAGACCCAACTCCCTGCCTCTTTCAGAGGGCCACAATTTAGAACCATCAATAAGCTTCTCTTCTGACAGCACCCACATAGCATATTAAAATTTTCATAATGAAAACATCACTAAGAATAAAGAGAGCCTATTAAACTAAAGTCAACGGGGTCTGGGCAGTAGAGAAATTAATCATTAGAAAATGAAAGATGTGAGGGACAGAAAAGGAAAATGAAACTGCTCCCAGGTAATTGATTAACATAGTTTTAAAGGAAGCTGGGGGTGGGGGTAGTGAATAAGGAAAGTATTTGTAAGAGAAATCAAAGATGGCCTTGCTACAAGGAATAGCTGTTAGTTCAATCTGGTGTTTCCTGAACACACACACACACTTCCTTTCTAACTTAGACCCATAAATGTGCCATTATCATTTCAAACCTCAGCTTCAACCTGCCCAGTGTGAAGCTGAATGTGCTCTCAATTTCATTTTAAAACTACCAAGAGTTAGGTAGGCACAGCAGCAGGACATAAGTGAGAAACAAACTAATACAGCCAGGCTTTTTATTCATTCAAATTTTCTATTTAATACAACTTAAAAATTAAGACAAATTACTTTGAGTTCTCAAACGAGGCTCGTGAAGGACTCTGGAGTTCACAGGAGAAGCCAGTGAATAGCTGCTAAATTCAGCTATCAGTGGTCCTTTACCAAATTGCAAAAGCACATATTAAGCTATGAGGCTGAATTTTAACTTCTAATACCATAAATTTCTTACACTTTTAATTGCATTGTCACTAATCTACATTAGCTTTATCAATATTTTATGGTCTCACAATACAGACATGACTTCCGGTTCTCCACCTCTAAAACAAGTTTAAGAAATGCTAGGAGGTGAAGGGTCATTTGAAAGAAATGATCAACCCATTTAAAAACCTAAGATACTACTCTATGACGGGCAAGATTATGCAGCACAGATTTAATTCTGAGAACGGGCTATTTCACCAAGAGGGATGATATGGCATAGCTTAGGTCAACTGGGCACCAGGACAACTGGGTTCCAGGGCCCACGTTGACACTAGCTAGCTGCCACTTGACTTTTCTGTGTCTCAGTCTTCCCTCCATAGAAAATAGGTTGGACTGCTCAGTGCTTCTCAACTATTTCCACAAAAGGTAAAACGACGGAGGAAGGTGAATGTGCATGGAGCGGCCACCAAAAGCTTGAAGGGTCTTCAAAGCTTTGTGTTTAGTAAAGGCTTATGCATGTTTCATTCTGCTCTATAATGATTTAGCCTTCTTTAAAGATAACTCGCCACCAGGCCATTCAGGAAGATGTACCACATTTAATGTGTGGCACACCCCATGGGTATGGATGCCAACATCCTGATGATTCATGCTCTTGCGTAATTTCAAAGATACTCCATTTCCTTTTCATTTAGATGTACCTCAGGCTACCTTCTTGGCCGATACCACTTGTTTCACAAGCAGAAATTGAGAACACTGACGGTATTTTAAAACCTAGAGTGCCGATTTAGCCTCGTTTTCCACACGCCTGACAATTCAGCAAGGCCGCTTGTCATTTTTATTCAACAAATGCAGTGATACGCAGTATAAATTGACCAGGATTACAAAGACAATCAATGGGGCCAGCAGGAACAGGAAAGGAGGCCGTGGCCCTCCTGTGTTCCCAGTGCTCACGTCCACCCTCCGGAACAGCCACCATCCTGAAGCACAAAAGGCTGCGCCATCCAAGGTGTACCAAATTCTGCAGCTGCGGCTATTCCCACACAGGAAGAGTTCCCCCTACACCCAAAATAAGCCAGGTAAGCTTTAACAAAATTAAATGCTTTGGTTCTCTGTAGCATATAGCACAAGGAACTGGAGATCCTCAAAGGGTTTTTGACAGGTTGCCATTTTCTCTTCCTTCTTTCAAGTCCCATATTTCCCCTTCCTCTTTCCTTCAAGACAATGTTATAGCTCCCATCTGCCTGAAAACTGCTCCCAACCTCTGCTGTCCCCCAGGCTGTAAAAATAAGACCGCTCCAAATACTCCCTAGTGCGAGGGAATTACACTATATTTCATTTCAGTGTATCCACAACAGCGACGGCTAGCTCTTACTGAGTGTGCCAGGCACTGTGCTTAGTGCTCTGTACTCACTCACCACACTTCATCTTCACAATGCCACAAGGTAGGTACTCTTAGTACCTCCATTTCACTGAAGAGAACAAGTAACTTAAGATCAACATAATGTGACAGAGCTGAGATTCAAACCCATATCCGGCTGCCTTTAGAATGGAATTCTTACCCTTATGAAGCAAACTGGTATACAAGTGTTAAATAACAGGGCTAATGGCCTTGCTTTCTATTTCACTGAGAAACAGAAGCAATCAGAAAAACAAACAAAAAAGCCACCTCACAACCTCCCACCAGGACAACAGCCCACCTGCTTACATCTGTGCCCCCTTCTTGTACCTCTGATGAGCTGCCCATGCTGCATAACAACACTGATCCCTCAGCTGGTACATTCCTCGCACCTACCCTAGACAGCACTCCAGTAATTCTTCCCAAACCTAAAGTAACTCTTCCTTCTCTAGTCAATCATCCCCTTCAACTAACACACCATAATTTTATCCCTTCTTTAAAAAAAAAACAAACACAAAACCTCTTGACCCCGCTTCTCCTACAGTTATTGCCCTATCACTCTCCTCCCCATTACAGCAAAACTCCTCAAAGTAATTCCTATACTTTGTCTCCAGTTCCTCTTCCCTTCTCTCTCTCAAGCCCACTCCAATCGGGCACTGTGCCCACTCCTCCTCCACAAGTGCTCTAATACGGTCACCAGTGGCTCACACTGCTAATCCAGTGGTCAAGTCTCATGTCATCTGACACAACTGATCACTCCTTTGAAACACTTTCAAAGGAAAGCACATCTTTGTTCTCCTCCTCCTAGCTGGCCATTCTTCTTGGTCTCCTCTGCTGGAGACCCTTCATTTCCTGAGCCTCTACATGGTGGAGTGCCCCAGAGCTAATTCCTTAGACTCTATTATCATTCTCTTTGTGATCCCATTCAGTCCATCACCCTAAACACAACCTAGATAAGTTGATTCCCATATCGCATCTCCAATCCAAACCACTGTGCCTGAATTTCAGACTCTCTAGCCCAACTGTTACTCAGCAACTCCATTTGGATGTCTAAGCAGCTCAAACATGTCTAAAATAATCTCCTACTCTCCACAAAACCTATTCCTCAAACAGTCTCCCCCAAACCATCTTATGAAAACGTCAACTTTCCAGCTACTCAGGCCAAATGCATTGGAGGCATTGATTTCCATTTGGTTTCTCTCTCTCAATATCCAGTCTATGAGAAATCCAGTCGATTTTACTTTCAAAATGTATCCAAAATCCAACCACTTCTCACTACCTTCACTGCTACCTCTTGGTCCAAATCATCATCTCTCACCTGTTATTGTGGAAGCCTCCTAATTAGCATCACTACTTCCATCCTTGGCCTCATACAATCTATTCTCAATAAAGCAGCCAAAGAAACCCATTTAAAATCTAAGACAGGACATGTCATACTCATCTCAAACCCTTCAATGGCTTCTGATCCCATTCAAGAATAAAAGACAAAGTCTTTCAATAACCCATAAGGCTCTACAGAATCTGCCTCCAAGGAGACTCCTGGACTCCTTGCTGTTCTGAAACAGCCTCAGGGCTGCCTCAGGGCCTTTGCACTAGCCATTCTCTGCCAGGAATGCTCTTCCCCCCTAATATTGACATAGCTTGTGGCTTCAGCTTCTCAGTGAAGGCTTCCCTGGCTGTTCTACTGCCAATCACTCCACCCCACCTCAACTCCCTATTCACTTTCCCCATTTTATTGGTATCATTTATTACCATCTAACATAATACACCTGTTTATCTGGCTATGGTCTCTCAGGCAGGTCTAGAGCACATTCCCCTCCAAGTTTTTACTTCTTCCTCATATTCAAGTGAGGATAAAAATCCCTATTTCTTTTAGGTTGAATAGAAAATATAAGTCAATATGTATATGCACATCCAGAGAGATAAATGAGCTTACAGAAGACCAGTTTCTTATCCTAAGATACTGAAAAAGCCTCATCAGACTGCTTCTGGCTAGCTTGCTGCTAGGACTCGAGTGGAGGTGTCATTATCTCACACAGCTTACTTCCCAGGATCACCCCGAGCAAGGGTCCCAGAATGCCTCTTCACACCCCCACAACCCAGTCTCAGTGCAGCTCTGTAGCAGCCCTGGGCCCTTTCTAAATACATTCAAGGCTCAGAAAGTACTTTTCTCCCCCGAAATGTATCTTTATCTGAAATGGCTATAAAGAAATCATTTTCCACATAAGTCCTCCCTTGAGCTTTGGGCTAATTCAGCAGGCATCTCCTTCAGTCTTCCCTCGAGAAGGCTCAATAGTGTCCAGACCTATCTCTTTGTACCTATGGTTCACATGAAGCCTCTTCATCTCCTGATCTTAAGTCTAACTTGCAACTTTCTCCAAGTATTGTCATAAGATGGCACCTGGGCTGGTCTCACCAGCAGCCATGTGGCCTCAGTGGCAAATACCATTTTCCTAGATGTATGTCTGCATGTACATCTAAACATTGCTCTCTTTGAACTTTTCCTTGTTTGGAAAACTGAAACCACCACTTACAAGCCCACTTTTCAGAGTAGCCCCTCCCTTACTAGTTTGTAGAAGTTTCTGAAAACTTTTGTTCAAATGCCCACCTCTTCATGTTTATTCATAGGGAGCTTACTGTCTCATGAGAAAAGTTACTGTTTCTGAAGCCAGCTCTAACTGGTTCTAGTCACAGGGCATGGTGGGCCTCCATTTAAGAACCAAGCATAATTTCAAGAGAGCATGCTCCATTTCACCCCACCCTTCCCAAACTGGATTGGCCCACATCTCACCTCATCCTTAGCCACTCCTTTAAGCCCACCTTCTCAGATGGTATAAAACATCAACACCCATTTTGTTCGGGGAGACTTATCTGAGGCTTGCTTCTAGTCTCCTTGCTGGTGGATCATGTAATAAACTCTTTTCTCAAAATCCTAATGTCTCAGTATTGACTTCTGTGCGCATCAGGCAAACAGACCCTCTTGGCGGTATCAAAACTCTTAGGTTTATTTGTGTCACAGCAAAACTGAATTTCTTAAGCCCAATCAATAGTTTGCTTAAGGTATTTTTCAATACCTCATACTCTCCCAGATATTTCAGATTTTTTTTCCTACCTATCCCCTGTCTCTCCAAAGTCTTGCAGAATTCTAACCACTTAATATTACTACATCAAAATACTTTTGTGCTAAAGGGATAGAGAGAGCCTTACTGCCAGGGTAGAGGAAGGTTCAGGCATCATCTGAAAAGATGTACCATTGGGAAACAGCCCCAGGTAAGAGTTCTTACTTTCCTCAGCAAGGAGAACACAGAACAACTCCAAACTCCCAGTGCGCTAAATGCTCCATCTACTTTGCACCTCGGCTATACTCACTTTGATGAGGATCCTCGAGCTGCCCTTGAATCACTTTGTTTTATCATGACCACAGAAGACTGATCATTGATCAAAGGTAGTATATCTCATAGAGAAGGAGCCCCGATTCTGCAGGGACTCAAGAGGTTACTTGGTTCAGGGAAATCATGGTTCAGTGACATCCCACCCTTAGGTTCTGAAATGTTTATCATTTGTATGATGCACACACACAAAACAAACAAAATAACCTCAGTACAAGTGAATATCCTTTTCAAAGTGAACCAACTATTGCAACATTGATATCATCAACTAAGCAAACACAGAATCTTGGGAAAACAGCCATTAACATGGGTTTTGTTTATTCTTAATATCATTAATGGACTTGTCCCTTTGGAATGATTCCAAAGTTCATTTCTATACATATCTATAGTTAAATCTATATTCTAGGCTTAAAAAGCATATTTCTCTAAAATGTTTTAGACTTTGTCTGAAATGGCTTTTCAAAAAAAAGTAAGCTTCAGATTGTATGATATGCAAAATATATCGAGTTGGTTGGCAAATAAACACACAAGCTGACATTCACAACTCCATGTCATTTGTTTAGACCCTCTGCACTTGCTTTTAGCTGCACTTTTCCCATGTCCCCTAATTCAAAACCATCTTCAACATTTAATTGGTTTCAGAGACTTAAGTTTCTTTTAAACAGCCTTTTTGTCCATTTTGGATTAGATGAAGTGATTGTGGTATCCAACCCTAGAATCTGGCATAAGGGAGAAGCAGGGAGGGTGTGTTGCTACATTGAGGCCCCTGAAAGGTACTGGTCTGCAAACATGCCAACCTTGGAATCAGTAAAGTGATTTGGAATTGTTCTGCCTTGTTTATCTGAACAGAAAAGCCAGACAACAGCAGATTAGATGATGATGATGATGATGCCGTCATTAGTCAGACAGGGACCCATGCTGGTAAAGAGCCCACCGACCTGTCCAAGTTCAGGGCTAATGAACAATTAGCCTCTTCATTTAGTCCCAAGAGATCACTGCTGGCAATTCGAAATGCCAGTTTAAAAAAACAAAAATCTGCAGTGAAAACAGTTTCCACAGTTAGTCCACGTATCTTCCAACCTCGAGCAGCGTCACCACCACCAATTGGGTCCAGCTCTGCACAAGTTCGTTCTTATAATATCAAGGCCACCCGCTAGGGACAAAGAAAAACACACCACCATTGGCCCTGCCCTGTGTGGGGTGCAAGATACCCAGCCTCCAGGACCAGGGCTGTGGGGGTTCTCTCACAGGGGTCTGTGTGAGAAGGCAGGGTGCCAGACAGTTGATATTCCTTACAAGTAACTCCAGCGGCATCTGCGCAATCCACCCTCCATGGGTGTCCCACACACAAAGCCCCGCCATCCGGGAACCTTGAGGTCCCACCACAGGTCTGCGCATTCATTCTCCTCTGAATACTGAAAGTCCCAAGTGGTATTCATCCACCACTCGGCAGCCTTCGAAAGGCTACAAGGCACGGTTCTTTGGAGATGTACTTTCCACCATATGGTAACTGTAGAATAGAAAGGAAGAAAGGGAGAATGTACACTTAAACATCAAAATCAAACCCCAAGGAGAAAGCACATATACTGCATGGGCTGGGAAGTGTGGAAAGTATGGATTCAAGGCCAATTCTTCCCTGATATACTGTGGGCGCATCACCTCACAGAGCCATGGCTTCTGCGTTTATTTAGTAAACACAAAGTGCTAGCTCTATGCCAGGTGCTAGTCTAAAATACTGCTACCTTCACTTACAGCTGAGGAAACTAAGGCACAGAGAGCTTAGGAATCCTGGAATCCGAGCTCCAGAGTGTTTCTGAACCACTACTTTATGCTGCCTTCTGTGTGAAAAAAAAGAAAGGAGGGCTTGTCTAGCTCAACTGTTCCCAAACCTAGAAAACCTAAGATTCTTGAAATTAACGTGGTAGATCTTGGGTTGAACCTAGAAATCTTTTTTTTTTTTTTTTTTTCTTTTCTCCCAAATAAAAAGATTCCCTAAGTTAAACTAGTATCTGGACAGTTTTAAGAACTCCTTAAGGTTCCTTCCAGATGTAGTTAGATTCTGTTTGTACCACCCCCCAGAAGGGGAAGACAGGCAGTGGGGACTGGCCTGCCCCTAGTGCCCACTACTGCTGTGCTCAATCATTGCCTTCCCCTAAGAGGCCAGTGGAGGCGGAGTACAGGACATGGAAACTCTGGTTCAGACGTGCGGTCCACCCAGACCCCCATTCTGCTCAGGATCTCCAATGGAGGGGTAGAGTACTTCCTCCTCCAGACCCCACAAAGTTAAACGTGTCCCAAGATTCTCTTACTAGCCCTGAATAACTAATCCTTCAGCCATCAGTTCACAGAGAGCCTTCATGCACCTTCTCCCATTTGACCCCCGTGCACTTGTCAATTTGCTTTCATGATTTCTATTCTGCAGCCCTTTCCCCATCTATTCTCATTACAATAACTAACCAACAAATCCTGAGTACCCACTGCAATGGAGGGTCAGCTTGTACTTCTGGGATTAAGTTCTAAAGTCTTCCCCCTTAAGGCAAAAGTCAAGTGTAGTTAAAAATCACTCCTGAAAATCTCTTAGCTGGTACCTGGGCCCTTGAAACTCAAAAACCAAAAATTAACTTTTTGTGTGTCTCTCTGAATTATGGCTAAAGCTTCCCTTTCCCTGGAGACAGCAAAGACCAAGGCTACTGTATACAGGGAAGAGCAAAGGGTTAAATAAAGGGATTTCTCCCTCTCTCTACTCTGAGCTGAGAGTTGATGTCACTAGTTAAACTGAGCATATGCTCTGACTCCACTGTATTTGCAAGCCCTATGCTAGGCTGTCAGGAAGAGAAATGAGCATAAGACCCCTGCCCTCACATGTCCTAGAATCCAGTTGGGAGAGATTAGATCAACCCAACCCCTGAAAAAGGTGGATGACATTTAATAAACTCCTAAACATGATCTCTAAGGAAGAAGAGATTGCTGTGGTGCAGGAGAAGCGCAAAGGCTGTCATGGAGAAATTTAATCTGGTTCTTGAAATGATCATGTCCTTTCTTAAAATGGGCCAGCCCAGAAGTAATCAGTGTTTCAGACATAATTAACGTTGTCATCTAAGATTACGATAGTATTTTCTGCTTTGCTTCCACTGTCTCTCTTGAAAATGTCAAATAATTCATTAGCCACTCTGTGCCCATTCATATGTTGAGCAAGGGTCCTTGGGGAACCTTGTGCCACAGTCCCAGTTCTATTTGATTACAAAAGCTTAAAGTAAGTTTTAATATCATTGTTACACAAAAATACTCTACACATCTAAGAACAAAAAATAACTGCTTCTTTGTAAAAGCGTGGAGAATCTTATTATATAACCATTTAGCCTAACTTTCCTGTCAAAGAAAATATTCATACCATATGAATATTCTGAAATTAAACTGGCCACTTTTCTGCTTTCTTGCTGAGTCCTAACACTCTTCTATGTCTCCTTGTCCATTTTGGCTCTTTACAATCTCAGGACTCAAGGTTACTGAGCACAGTTCCCAGAAGATGGCCCTGGGCCACATGGCACTCTGACAGGATGAACACAAGTGTGAGATACACATCCTGGGCATAGTTCTGGTCCATGGCCAGCTACAGGCATACCTGAGTGGGCTCTGCAGAACACCAGGGAGGGGTGGTGGTGGTAAGGAAGGAAGGACCAGAAGCCGACCCAACACCAGTTGGAATAAGGATAAACAGGAAGAGGATCCAGGCTCAGATTTTTAAATAGATAGCCCTGACCCACATGTAAAGTGGTTTAATAAATCAATATAATACAGTATACATTTCCAAAACTCAGATGCTGGCCAATTTCTCTAGGTCTGAAGGACATTTATGACTTTTCCTTTTAGAGATAGTATCAGTACAAGTCAGAAACACCAAGTTCAAATTCAGGTTCTGTCAAGATTCTGCTTAAGGAGTTGTGAGGCTTTGGGCAAGACACTTTACAACTTTAGCGTTCAGTTTCCTCATGTCTAAAGGGAGCCAGTTAGACTAGATGATCTCAAGTTCAGAATATGATTTTAAAAGCTGAAGCAACACACATCTGAGAAAAATCAAGAACAAACATAACAGAATCAGAACAGAAGTGACAGTGGGCTTTGAAGATGGTGGCGACCACAGAGTCCCAAAAAAGAAGAAAATGGGGACTGGGAGAAATCCAGAATTGCTCCAAGAGACTGTCACTTACAGGGCACCTTCTAGTTTTTTTTTGCCCTGTAGTCATAGATCCATGTCTTCCAAGAGAATGGACATACCTGCAGATGTCATCACATCCCTTGTGCCTCTGGGTATGACAAATCTTAAATACCTAAGAGAAAGATTCCAAAGAGCTCAGAGTCTGACCTTAGTAACAAAGAGGACCATCTAATAATCTTCTGGAGCTGGAAACTTCAATACACAGTCTAAAAACCTAAATAAAGTTTTACGGTCTCTAGCTCAGTGTTATAGTCCCTGAAGTTTTAGAACACCCAGCATATTTTGAGGCTGTCAGATACAATGTTATTCCATTATAAAATCTTAAACCAGAATTTAAGATATTATTCAATATTTAAATGGTATTATAGAAAATTTGACCCACAAAAATCTATGTTGGGTTTTCTGTAAGTATATTTATTTGATACACTTACACTTATTTGATATCCTGCCTCAAGAAAAGTCCCTTGTTCATTAATTTTTTTTTTAAAGGAAGTAATGGGGATTGAACCCAGGGCCTTGTACATATGAAGCAAGTGCTCAACTACTTAGCTACACCCACTCCCCCTAGTAAATATGCTTTTAAGTATAATTAAGACCAATTAAAGTTAGGTTGATTTGAATATGGGTTGAATAAATGTGACCGAGTTTAAAATATCAATAATCCAAACTACAATAACCTGTAGCTCACTAAGAGATTATTCTCAGGCAGTGTTAGAATCCCAGAATTCTGAGATTTAATGCCTTTTACAGTACCTGGTACATAGCAGGAACTCAATCAGCACGTTGAAATTTATCATCATGGCCCCCTATGATCTCTACTTCCTGGAATTCATGCCCACAGGTAATCCCCTCACCTAGAATATGTGCCACACCCAGTGTCTCCCATCAAATAACACATAGAATATCTCAAAAGGGCTGGGATGTCACTCTGTGATTAGGTTACAAAGAGACTATGACATCAGTCTTGCTTGCCCTCTCACTCTCATGCTGGCTCACTGAGGAAGCCAGCCTCCATGTGAGGTGCCCAATGGACAGGCTGACGTGGGCAAGAGTGGGAGGGGGATGTCTCCAGCCCCCAGCACACAAGGACCTGAGACCTGCCAGCAGCAGACACTTTGATTGCAGCCTCGTGAAAGACCCTGACTCAGAGGCACCTGGTCATACCTGATTCCAGTCCCAAGGAAATTGTTAAAAAATTAATGTTTGTAGTTTTAAGCTTCAAAGTTTTGGAGTAATTTGTTATGTGGCAAACAAACATTAATAGATTTTTATTTATGGGCATTTCAGTTATTTCCATTTTTTCTTATTATAAACAAAGCAATATGTATTCTTTAAAAAAAAAAAATTATCATTTACAGTAACAGCTACCATTTAGTCAGCAAGTCCCCATGCCAAGCACTTATAAGGCACTTTGCATGTTATCTCTTAATCCTCAAGGACAACCCCATTAAGCAGTACTATTATCTCCATTTTACAGATAAAGAAACGAAGGCTCAAGAAGATTAAAGTAAATTAACAACCACTAAGTGGGTGAGAAGGAATTTGATCTTAGGTATGGCTCCCACCAGCTCCTTAAAATCCTCTCATTAGTTTTCCATTGAAGTGCAGTTTACAAAACTGAATCTGAAGTTATGGGGTCTCACTCCCACTAGCTGTTATTTACACTCACGTGCTTTACTTTCAAAGGTGAGGACCGATGTGACTATGATCTCGATATGACTATGATCTCGTGTGTCCTGGTTCTCCGGGGAGAACCCAGGCTGCTTCTGAAGCAGGACTACTTTATGAAAGGAGAGGGGAGGGCAACACTTGACAGAAACCACAGCGGCCCTAGTACGGCTACTGCCTTTGGGCTCTAGCGAAAGTTGCAGTCCTTTAGGGTGGACTTCGCCCCATCCAGCCATCTGATCAGCCACTCCTCTCTGTCAGCCCCTACAAATTGTATTTCTAGAAGGTATCAGACCCCAACCACAAAGCTTGTTCTTACCCCCTGGAGAATTTGCAGCAGCTCTATTACCAAAGAAGCCCGGCAGCTGTAACAAGTTTTAGGAAGCATGCTGCCAACCTCAGTGACAACAGAGATTCCTGGCTAAAGTCATGTTTTGTGAATCTTCATCCCAAGGATATTTTCTTGCCCCAGTATTTCTCCTTCATGATTTTTGCTCAAACAAGAATTTCAGGGAAGCTGTCAGTTTCAGTAGACGTTTGTAGCAGAGAATGCCAAGGAGAATGTATTCCTTCTGCTGGCCCACAATCACTTCTACACTAAGGAGTTCAAATTGTCCATGTAGGTGAGTGTGCATCTACCCACACCTAAATATGCAGAGACACTAAACCTCATCCATTAACTGAGTTAACAGAAACCACCTTCCATTTCAGATTAACAGCTTAATAATTTCTACTGAGGAAAGCAGGGTATAAAGCAGCTGACCAGGCCTGTAGATAAGCCCACCCCACCCCCACCCCCCAAACTAGTTTATTTGCCTCCCTAGCAGGTGTTAACAGAAAAATCTGAATCAAGAGTCATGGGCCCATAACATTAACAAATTCCAAAGCAATGCGTTTCCAACTCCAAAATACCATTTGCCTTTCCTAAACACAAAGTGCCTGCACTTTTGCTTTCTCTGGTCTGTTGGTCCAGGAAAGGCCTCGGTTCAACTAGAGGCCTCTGTAGGGGTGGGAGTGGTGGCAGGGTTGGGGGCTGGGGGGTTGTGGGGTGGACGCGGATGGGACCCTTTTGTTGTTAGAGTCCATTTCTCTGTAGCACAGATCAAGAACATAGCCGCACACCGATGAAAGCAACTACGCTCCAAAATACCCTTTCCAGCCTAAATAGCTGATCGTGTGGGAACCAAATACTTGCAGTTGTTTAAAAAAGAAAGAGAGGCTGAGTGTCTGCCTCCACTTTCTCCCGGAATGAGCACAGCTATGGTGGGGGGTTGTCACTTCAAACCTTGTTTGCAAAGCCCCAGCTCAGACCGGACATTTTGCTTTAAACTCTCGGCTGGGCCCGCCCAATGCCGGGACCCCATGAGTCTCGGATGCCGCCGAGCGCTTTGGGGGTTGGAGGGGGCGCCGGGCACACCACTCTGAGGGACTTGTTTTCTCAGCTGATCTAGTCCTGCGAACAGGTGCTTGGTTAATTCCATGATGAAGAAGAAGAAGGAAAAAAAAAATAAGCGTGCAAAAGTAGACCCATAGGCGCACCCGCCGGCAGAGAAAGCCACGCGGGACACGAATAAAAGTGACTTTCCACCTTCTGCGGGACCCCAGGTCGGAGTGTTCAGTAAGTTTGGGAAGAACTTGGATCTTCCTGCGACACCACTTCTAGCGACCCCGCAGCAGCGATACAGTGACCCTAACACCCTACCCCACCCCCGCCGGATACACACACGTGAAGCTCAGCAAAGCGTGCCACCTGCCGGGTTCCCGGCAAACATGCCCTGAGGGAAGGACCGGCGGAAAGCACTTTGTTTAGAGAAAGAGAGAAAAAAGTAAACTCTTCCGAGGCCGAGGGCAGCACCGCCCGGCACCGGGACCTCCAGCCGCCGCCCTCAGGGGGGTCGGCCCTCGGCTGCTCTTCTTCCGGAGCTAAATGAGGAGGTGCCGCGTGGGGCGAGAAGCGCAGGGCGGTGGGCGCGGCTCGCCCTTCTCCCGCCGCCGCCCTGGGGCCGGGGCACGGATAGGGCCCGCCGGCGGACTCCGGCGCGCGCCGGGCGAGCGGGAACAGGGCGCGCCCTCGCCCCTCCTCGCGCACTGGCCGGCGCCCTGGTGGGAGAGGGAAGAGTCGGAGAAACTCACAGCCGCTTGTCCTCGGGCTGCAGTTGCCAGTGCATGGCCAGCGAGAAGCCGAAGAGGCTCCCGGGGTCCCCAGATTTCCGGATCACATTGTCCTCGCGGGTATCCAAGTTGAAGGCGGCGCCGAGCCGGGGCAGGAGCCCGGCCGACAGGTAGAGCAGCCAGAGCTGCCCAGTGGCAGCCATGGGCGGGCTCACGGGGAGGAGAGCGGGGATCTGCGGCGGCTGCCCTGTGCTCGGGCCGGGGCCGGGTCTGAGCCTGCCGCGCGCGCTGCTGCTGCTGCGCCCGCAGCCACCTTCTCCTCTTTTTGCGGCTGCACCCGGCCCCACCCCCGGACTGGTCGCGCACTCAGTCCGGCCGCTCCCCCTCGCGGGCAGCTCGGGACCGCTGAATGAGCCCGTTGTTCTCTGGAGACTCACAGGCGTTTAATCAAGTGACGAGGACGTCGGCCCCGCCCCTCCCCACCCCTCTTGCCTGTCCTGGAGGGCCCGCCCCTTCTGCGGCCGTCGGCACTTCCCGGCCGGTCCGCGCTGCCGGCGCGCCGGGGCACTGCCCTCCCCAGGCCTAGCCCCTAATCTCTCCCGCCGCCGCCCCTTACCTGGCCGGGAAGCACCCGCGTGGGAGACGACGCAGACTGGTCCAGAAAGGGGAGGCAAGCTCCGGATCAGCATCCCCACCCTTGGGCCCCCACTGGGAAGAAGCACTTCAATTGTGGTTGCTGTTAAGGGCAGAGCAAGAAAAACGTTTACCACCTGTTAGTAAAGAAAGATGCTGGTGGTGGCCCTTATCTCCTGACGCAGCCTGGCTCCAGGAGCAACTGCATATTTCATTCATTCGTTCTACAAGTGTTTATTAAACACTTAACATGTGCCAGATACGTTGGGAGGTGGAAACTGTTCTGGGTCCTTAACGACCTTACTGTCAATAATGACAATGGTTTGAAAGGACTGTGCAATTTACAGAACAGAGTTATCTCATTTACAAACAATCCTATGAGGTAGATATTTTCATTTGCAGATGAGAAAACTGAAGCTCAGCTTTGCTCCACGTTGGGTAGGAATATATGCCCAAGTGAAAAGGTGAGTTTGTGAGAGATGTCACACTGTTGTCAGAAATTTTAAACTTAGTTTCCAGATCTTCAGGAGCTGGGAGGAAGACCCTAATCAGAAAAGATGGGTTGTTTAAAGTGGTAGCTGGGCTATCTGACCTTGCTCTTCTTTCTTGGCAGCAAATTTCCATGACTACTTGGTGGAAGAACTTCCCAGTCAAGAGGTAGCCGGGAGTTCTGTGTGAGGGGCAGGAAGGTCCGGAGTCCAGGGCATGGGGTGGGGCCTTCAGTGAGGTGTTAGCCCTTGGGGCAACCTTAGCCAGCAGGGATTCTTAATTCAGGGGACAGAATTCAGGGGTAGTGTGAGCTCCGATGATGATAAAGTTTACATTTTATTTTCACTAATCTCTAACTGACATTTAGCATTTCCTTCCATTATGAATGTAGGCAACAAACTACAGTGGCATTAGGCTAAGTATCTGTGATTAGGTCACCAATAGAAATCATAAGTTTTTTTCACATTACATCACAGTTGTTGCAGAGATCTCAAAATATCGTTTATACTCTTCACGCCCTCAAAATTAGGTAGTTATTAGACCCTCAACTAGGTCTTGTTATGTAATATGTTGATAAAGAAGCTTTATATAGTTATAGCACAGATTTGTTTTTAATATTTTAATAACTATTTTAATATAATTTGTTTCCTTTATAATTCCATGTATTTTTTGCATTTACAAACCTTATCCTGAGAAGGGTCCCCAGGTCATGAAAAAGGTTAAGTAGTACTGGCCAGATGCTCCTAGAAGGCCTTGGGGTGCCCTCCTTAGAATCTGACATCCCTACCCTGGAAACAGAGACATTATGTGGTCCCAGGGAAGAGCTGGAACTGTGTGTGACTGGGGGGTGCTTGTCACTCCAGTGGTATTCCTGCCAAGGGAGCAGCCCATGCCACACAGAAAAGTTGCCTGAACATCATCAAGGGCCACCACAGGTGGAAGTAGCTGCCAGTGAGGCATATTTGGGGTGTGGACTACTTCTCCGCCAATCAGTAACTCAAGTCAAATTAGCCCAAAAGTGGGATGCAGTGGGCTTACGTTCAGTAGATGATTTTGAAGATCATACTGTTTTAACAAGTATATTTTGATATGGTTGAGAAACTTTTGGAGACTGTAATCTAATGAACTAGGGAATATCTGCAATATGACTTTTCATGCAAATTAGTTGCAAGTTAGGCTTTCTTTTTCATGTTAAACACATACTATTCCAGAAATATGGAGGGGAAGCTATTATAGCATAAGGTACATCACCGTAGCCTAGTCCTCAGCGGGGACCCACTGATGTGGTTGTAGTGGTTGCTGGAAATACTGAAATACACTGGTTGAAACAAGCTGCTGTCCCGAGCTCCGCAAGTTCAACGGTCCCGCCCCAGCCACTTTGCCAGGACCCACTAACTTCGCCACAATCCTGCAACTAAAGGTTTAAGCCCTTAAACCCTGGTGCTGAAAGGGATCCTTCTGGTGTTTACATAGGAGGAGAATGGAATAAAGAGGAACAAGAATAAGACTTGCTCAGGGGTATGTTCAAGGCCCATCACAGATGAAAAACATATCTGCCACACTCCTACCTACCACTTAATTCCTGCCTAGGATACCAAACAGCTGAAGTTGAGCCAAACATGACTGACTCTTAACAATAATCTCTTTGAAGATTGGCAGCTCCTACTGACCAATTATAACAATCAACTTTTGTTACCCAGTTGTCGTTTTTGTGGTAAAAAGGAATTGGGCCAAAAAGAGAAGTGTCTTACAATCGGGAGTTTTAGCATTCCTTCAGGATCTAGTGAGGACAACATCCATCTTTGGCATCAAAGGGATGAAAGATTTGAAAGTCTTACGAACTATGAAGTAAAGACCTGTGGACAGGAAGACACTTGTCTGGAACCAAAAGCGGGGAGACAGCATTAAGATAAAGGTATGCTGCCATACGGGGCATGGAGTTTGTGTGTGTGTGTGCGTGCGTGCACGTGCACGCACACACACAGACATGCATGTAAAACAAGATGTGCACATTGCAAGAAGGGCTCTGTAAATCCAATTAACTGACAAAACTGTGTCATTTTCTAAAAGAACACGATTATATTATCACAGAAGAAATTTTTGAAAACTGGCAATTTAAAATAAAAAGGCACTTCCCCTCTAAGTGAAAACTATGAACAGAGGCATTTGCTCAGTTGAGTGCTTTTGAATTCTTATATTTTACCAATATAGTCTTCAAAAACATTATTTGTTCTATATCCCACTTTTGAAAAAGGAACTTTAAATAATTTTAAAATATTGGTCAACCATGGAGAATTCTGAGGAGCCCATGTTGTATCTGATATGTTTTCCATTTCCTGGGACCTACTTTAATAGTTTTTCTGTCAGGTTCATGATTATGTTGACTTCATTGTTACCAATAGCAGAGAATATCATATTTACTGCTTTATGAAACATGGAAACACTATTGAAAACAACTTTTTATTCCCCTTCTGTGATTACATTATAATTTCCCTGAAGTATAATTGCATTACAATTCCCTGGAGCTCTTTAGTGAGAGGCCATACATCACCTTTAGTGAAAATAAAGTGTTAGCACAGGGTTTGTGGATCCCAAGTTCCTTGATTCAATACACTGGCCATGTGACCTTGGGCAAATCACTTAATGCTCTACATTTCCGTTTCTCCATCTTTAAAGTGGAGATAATAATAACATCTACGTCCAGAGTGGCTATGCCTTAAAGATCCATAGTTTATAGGATCTGAAGCAGTGAGACTGCTGTGTCAAAACTAGAACTTTCACCTTGGGGCAGGCATCGGCCCCCAATATAGCTATAGTGTTGTGAAATATATATACATATATAACTTTTTAAAATAGGGGTTCAGGTTCTATTATTCAATGGCAGATTTTTTTTTTTTTTTTTTTTCAGAGAAAGAGAGTTTTCCTGTATTCCTTTTTCATTATAAGTGTTCAGGGTTTTTTCTTCCGTATTAAACCTTAATATTTTTTAAGTGGCATTTTATTTACTCTAAATCACAGCTCCTTTTATAGAAATAAATCTGCCTTTGCTTGGGTTCAGGAGAATCCAAACTGCCAGCTGTACCTTATCTGAACACCCAGCTCTATTTTAAAGTAAATTGCATGTGAATGTTTCTAATTCATTTACAATGAGCTCATTTAAATTTGTAGATGCCATTTTAGATGGGGTTTTCCCCCCCAAGTTTGATTTGAGGGAGTTTTTCTGAGACAGGAAGCCACATTTTGTCAGCCAAACATAAACTAAACCTTAAATGAACCAAGATGAATTTAAAACTGAGCTCTCAGGGCTGAGTGAAATCCCTAACTGGCAAATTTGGGTTTCCATCCCCACCATAATTAGGAACAAACATAAAGCTACATGTATATCATGCCACATGCAAAATGGTCTTGAAAGGGTAAATAGAGAGTAAATGTTTTTTCCTTTATTTAAAGAAAAAAAACGTAATTGCTCTCTATTTTAATTTTTTTTTTTTTTTTTTCAGTGAAAAAAATAAAAGACAAGCTGATTCTGAGTTAGGGCTTAAACCAGTGATCTCAGGAGTATGTCAATTCAGGTGACGGCAAGCACTCAAGGAAGGCAGGTTAGCCTTACCCACTTCTAAGCTAAGGACCTAGAACAAATTACCCTGCCTCTCGAGGACTCAGTTTTCTAGTCTGTAAAATGGCCAGAATTCTTACCTCACCATGTTGTTAAAAGAACTAAATGAGGCTATATCTGTGAGTATATAGCACAATGTCCACTATTAAATGTGCTGGATAAAATGGTAGCTGTGAAAATGAAGAAGAGCATATCCTGGGGAAAACAAACAAAAAAACCCCCAAACCAACCATGAAAGAGCTTCAGGTGACCGACACTAAGCCTCGGGAGCAGGAATATGCCAAATAATGTCACCTATGCCCCACATTCACTACTCTGAATAGTCAGGATAAACCACTCCTTCTGGCTCTAACTTAGCTAATGATCCCTGTGATATCATAGTTTCTCAGTGTCTGAAGTTTGGGTGGAAGCAAATTTGTGCCCCACTTCTGGCTCTAGACCACTTTTATCTCTTGCCAATATCTGGAGAAGCAACCAACAATGGGTCCCAAACTCAGCATCTTTATCTCTGAAGAAATGAACTGTTCAGAGGGCTTACCAGGAGGCCTGATAGGAGAAAGGGATGGAAGCAGAAGGACATTTCCAATGCATCCCTAGTTAGTATTATGGATTACCCCAAATCATGGCTAATGTGAAGTTCATTGTTGTTTTTTTGAGTTCTACCTTATTGAATACATCTTGCTGCTAACATTAAAGCAGTTTATACTACTTAAAATAAATTAACAGCGCAGTTAGAAGAACATGCTACTTAGGAGGGAAATCAGACGATGAACTTAAAATTTTCTCTGGCGAATCTGGAAAGCAAGTGATTTGCACATGAAAATTAAGCCCTCACTCTGTTTAACAGGCCACTCTTTTTTTTTTAACTGGCACATTAACAAGACATTTGAGGGCAATGCAATTAATTTTGCCCTGTGAAGATACACTATTTAGAACAAATAACAAAGAAAGGAGAAAAAGAATGCAGAAATTTGGACCACCTAATAGCTGAGAATGTTCCTGTAACAATGGATTTGCTGTCCCAAGACCAAAAGTGAAGAGCCAAACATTCCAGCAGTATACGGTGTATTTCTCTGGACGTTCCCTGGCGAAAAAGGAAAAAATGTGCTCACTAATAGTACATCAGTTCCATTTTCAAAAATCTTTAGAAACACTAAAGTCAGTGCATCTCCACACGGCAAAAGCAACTGTCCTTATTTTATATGTATATATATATATATATGAAGACAGCAAAGCAGCGACTTTTTGTAAGAAGGAATGTCAGTTGTCTCTGACAGAATTAAGACTCAGGATTTCCTGACTTCTGACTTCATAACCCAGGCCACACCTTCAGACCCTTCTTCAGTCTTGGCAGAGGAATAGTCCACAGAGACCAAATTTCCTGCCTCCCAAACAAGGAATTGTAGCAATGCACCAAGTGTGATCTTGACCAAATGTGTTCTTGACAAGAAAGAAAAAAAAAAACACCGGTAACATTTTGTCAGTTAAGTTGGGATGTTCATAGAATAGCAACATGCTGCTTGTTCTTCCTGCTTGGAGAAGGATGGAAAGGTCAGAATGTCTAACCAGGGGGGATTTCTGCCCTTAGCTAGTCCAATGAACCAGTGTGAATTATTTCGGCCTTGGACAGAACTAGGAAATAGAACCTCCCCCATTGCTTCAGAGGAATTTTACTTTCCTCAAAGTAGCCAACCCACCACTGGTTGCTGTTGGTTTTAGAAATGGTTGGGTAAGTGCCACATTGGTTGAGAAGGAGGTAGAGTATAGGAGACAGTCAGCCCTTTAAGTTTGAAGGGCTTTTAGAATTTCTGTAAATAACCAAAATACATCTATTTCTCTGAGGCTTTATGCACTAACTGCAGTCAGCTGGTAATATAATGGTTAGAAATAGTTTCAATAGTATTTTTGAAAAATAATTCCAATGCAGGAAAAATAATTCAAGTGTTTTATGTATTTTTAATATATTCTAAAGTTGGAATGTTTTCAAAGGCTAATTAAAAGGATAGGTATATTCTAGCCAGCAGCCACGTAGGATAAAAATTCAGAGACGAGGATCAGCATTATGTGGACACCCTTTCTGTCTGCCCAGATGCTCCCTTACTCAACACTGTGTGTCTCATACTGAGTTATACTTGGATTTATCTGCTTAAACTGTCTGCCTCCTACACTGTGAGTTTTTTCAGTGTAGGGACTGTGCCTTATTCATCTTTATGTTCCCAGTGCCAGACACAGAGGCCGAATTATAGAAGGTACTAAAAAAATGTCTATGTGGCCCAATGGTTTTCACCAGTCATAGCTTTTGTGCCAGTAGACTTCTTTAAAGTTGGTTTTTTATTTTGGTTTGTTTTTGTTTTTTTAAGATTTATTTTATTTATTTACTCCCCCCCCACCTTGTTTTTGTACTCGCTGTCTTGCTCTCTGTGTCCTTTCTCTGTGTGCCCTCTGTGTCTGCTTGTCTTCTCTTCTCGTCTTCTCTTTAGGAGGCACTGGGAACCAATCCTGGGACCTCTGATGTGGAAAAGAGGCACTCAATCGCTTGAGCCACCCCAGCTCCCTGGTTTGCTGTGTTTCTCATTGTCTCTCCTCTTTGTCTCTTTTTCTTGCGCCAGTTCTCCATGAAGGCCAGCTCGCTTTCACTAGAAGACCTGGGGAAATGAACCCGGGACCTCCCATATGGTAGACGGGAGCCTAATCACTTGAGCCACATCCGCTTCCCTTGGTTTGTTTTTATTTTCAGAAAACATGCCACCCCTTGTATTACATACTTAAAATGGAGCATACTTAGTAGTACACTTTGTTCCAGATTATTGTAAAGAGCCATAATTCTCTTGGAAACAGAAACCTCCTTATGTCAAATTGGCAGATTAACAAGGCACCATTTTGGACCCAAGATCTCTGATACTATAATCCTACCAACAAGTCAAAGATATCAAAGAAAAAGTGGAAGTAGATTGCACTAATCTGGGGTGGAAATTCTTAGCACAGCATTTAGAGTTTGGAGGAGGAGTGAAGAAGAAGGTAAACTGGAGAGCGGGGTGTGATCTTATGATGGCTGCAAATCTGGAAGTCTTATGAACAAAGAAACAGGGTCCCAGGAAGCTAGATTCCCCTAATTGGAAAATGTATTTGTTTCACACTTTGGTCTTCCATTCCCCCTGGGCACTCACAATGCACCACCTTCAGTGTGTCTCATGCTTCAAAAGACACCAAACATGCAAAGAGAAGACATGGTGACATGAGGAGGAAGGGATTGCCCCACCCTACCCCACGGTGTATAGCTGGGCTTGGTTTCTGGAGTCTGCCTTCTCCCCGTTCCAACTGCACATGCCAAGAGGAGAGGAAAAGAGCCTTGGGGGAAGGCACACATTGACTATCACATCACCATGGCTGAGGTTTACGAGCTTGAAGCAAATGTGACTTTTTAAAATTGCAATGAAAATTAAAAGACTCTGTAGGAAATAGTCTTCTGATGGCACCCACAAGGATGATTTAATGTGGTTCAAAGCCACAAAAATAGTTTAGTCTATATAGAATTCTGGAGACACAGTGGTATACGAGGGAGTGTGGTTATGGAAATAACATGGCAGGCCATAAGGCAAATGATGGGAAAGCCTATCTGATATAAAAGGACATCCAATCTGTGAATCCCAGAGTTCAATGCTTACAGCATATATTGTTTTAGTCAAACATCAGTTTTCTCTGTGATTTATTGAAGGTTGATAATAAAATTGCCAGCCACAAGTTATCTGTTGGAAACCTGTGCAATTACTCAGTCATATGTTCCATTTAATAGATACCTGTTGCAATTGTTACTAAATATTATTTAGCACTTAATGCATACCAGGAATAAAAGCCACATCGGTGCAATGCAGAGAGAACACCAACAAAACCAAACTCTAGGAGCTTATGTTCTAAGAGAAACCAAGCCTGGCATGGAATATAATAGCATCTTTTGAATAAGGAAATTTTTATACCTTTTTAATTTCAGTCTACATAAAAATTTCTTTAGAGTTCTCCTCCTTACCCTCTCCCTATCCTTTCCTCTTCCTCCTGCTCCTTATCCTTCTTCTTTTCTCCTCCTCTTCTTCTTCTTCTTCTTTAATATAGGGTAAGGGATTTGAGAAATGACTTGTAAGACAATTATTTCTCTAAGATCACAAAAAAGATGTTTGAGGCAGATTGATTCAAGATGGCCACAAATTTTTTTATATTCCTCTCATCAAGAGGTAGGCTCTAATTCAATTACCCTTGTTTGTAGTCCAGGCTTAATGACTTTCTGGACCAAGACAACTAGGCAGAAGTAACATTCTGGGACTTCAAGGTTTTAGCTTTTTCCTGGGACTCCTGGACCACTCATCCTGCCATGTAATAAATTCAGCTTCCACGGAAGCAAGTGCAAGTGGAAAGGCTCATGGATAGGGAGAGATCCAGCTGAGTGCAGTCTCCCAGCCATCCATGCCAACGTGCCAGGCATGGGTGTTGGCCCCTACAAACCTGCCAGCCGCTGGCTGAATACCACAGATAGTCCCTGTCTGATTCCTGACCCACAGAATTTTGAGATATACTAAAATGGTTGCTATTTCAAGCCACTAAGTTTTAGAGTAATTTGTGATAAAGCAGTATATAACCAAAACAGGTGTGGTATAAAGATCCCATGTGAGCTCTTCTGATGGTGGGTAGGCTTTGTTTCCATTCAGCTCACCAACCCCTCTGCCATCTTTCTCTGAGAGCAAGTCCGCAGTCCTAGGCTATAATTAGCGACGCTTTTTGAGAAAGGAGATGGGTTACTCTTGCTTAAAGGCGATTAGAAACAGTTTTGAGGGTAATGACTAATTCCCAACTACTCAAAATAGGTCCAAAGCCTGTGGGGATGAGGGTAGGTTTTGTATGGTTTCCCTCAGCTTCTAGCATGGGCAGGGGGTGGGGGGGGGTGGAGTGAGAAGAGAACAAAAGCTCATCTGTCTGGCATTCTGTGGTTGTTGATAACTTACACTGATACAACAGTGCTCCCTGACCCACTTCATCTTTATTTTAAGGATTCTTTTATAGGCCCTACTTGTCATCAGCATTAACGTATGAACATTTCCATGATCACAAAGAATTTTTAAACATCACTGCTGTTTCCAGTAAGCAGGAGGGCAAATCCCAAAGTGCCATTCCAACACGGAGCATAAAAATCCCAGCACAAGGGAGGCTTTCTAAAGACTTAGAAGATGCCCCTCCAAAGACTCTCAGCCTCCCTCTTCATTAAAGGCCTGCCCCCCCAGCTCTAGTTTCATCTTGTGAAAAGGTTCACTGCCTTCTGTGCCATGAGCAGATGAGCTTATCGAATGAACGGTCAATCTAATCAGTTTGGCTGAGGGGTTTCCTGGAAGCCAGGCAAACAATAGCTGGAGCTGTATAAGCTTCAGTGACTCCAACTGACTCCCAGTTTGGTTCATTCGTGCAGTTCGAGATACAAAGCCAGACCTGTTAATTTCCAAAGAGCAATTCTAATGGAGAAAAGAGCTGTCGATCCCTGAGGTTTTCCATCTAAGACCTAACTACAGGATTTTTTTTTTTTTTAATGGCATAAGGTGTGCCCTCAAGTTATTCAATTTTCTTCCCTTTACCCATTTTCTGTCGAAGGAGATCTGACAACTCTTGTTGAAATGGGAATCCTGCATTGACAGGAACAGAGAATTCCTCCAGCTTGCTGTAGCCCCTCTTAATGCTGATCAAAGTGTGCTCCCGCATCCCCACCTGTGAAGATGTTTTTAATGTAGTTGTGCCCCAGATTACCTCTGAAAAGTGGATTTAGTTAGTTTCAGCAACGAATTCCCTTCTGTTTCTGTTATATACTTTCACAGCAACACGTTTCCAACGTGAATTTCACTCTCAAGATTGTAAATCTATGTAGTTACAGTGCTGAAGTCACAAGTTTTCATCTCCTAAATCACACATGCTTAGTTTGCAGATGGAAAAATGAGTCTTCACCGCAGCTCCATTAAGAATGACAATTCCCCATCACTCCCTAGCAGTGGGCAATGTAGTTATAATAGTGTCAATTTAAGACATTTTCTGGTCCTCTGGGCCTTGAATTTTCCTATTAGCTGAAACTACAAGTAGAAATGAGTGGGGCTGGTAATATTTACCTTATCCCAATTTTTCAGTGAGAAGAAACACTTATGCTTGAAATAAGCAGATGTGGAAACCGTTATCACTAATCAAAATGTTACAAGCTTAGGAGAAGCTGCCTGTTTAGAGGCAATTAACCTATGAATACTTAGTGCAACAGGTATATTGAGTGTGACAGAACATTGGGGCAGAATTTTTACAACTCAATTCAAAATGACCACTAGCAACAACACATTTCACTGTTTCTTAGGTGTTTGGAAGATCATGTTCTTGGAGTCCCGAGGGCCTGTTGTGTCTATTTCCGTGGAGATGCTCACACCAATACACTTATGGCTTCCAGTCATTGTACCCAGAAGTGATACAGGCAGAAAATTTAAGGAGCAACATCACGATAAGATTCAAAGAATTACCTTTGTAAAATATTTCATATTGATTTAAGGAAACTAATTGGAATAAATTAAATTAAATCTCTAATATTCTGGAAGGAAAAATAGTGCAATTGCTCACAATTTGATCAAAGGCAGTTAAAATATTCATATCAGGAAATTCATGAAATAATATATATGAAGATTACAGAGTTACCCAGTGTGATTCTGTAAAAAGCTGAGCATAACAAACTAGTCTAATTTCTTTCTAAACTAAAATTATTGCCAAGTAAACTGGTAGAAAGCGACATGGGAAGTCCATCTGCATTTTCTTGGTTAAGACCACTGCGTTTGTAACGTTCACAGAATCCCGCCTGAGACCAGCTTAAGCTATAAAATGGGTATTCAACCAAAGGTTGTGGAACTGATTATGACAACAGCTAACATTTATGGAGTGTTTACTCTTTTGTAGGTACTGTTCAAAACATTTTACATCAATTAATTCATTTATTCTTCACAATAACCTTGTATAATAAATACTCTGAGTGTTTCCATTTTATACATGAGTAAAGTGAGAAAGAGCAGGGTCCCAGAAGTGCCCCATGCTACACAGCTCGGAAATGTTGGAGCTCCTAACAAGGATTCCAAGAATAATCAGGATTATTTTAATATTTCAACAAGTAATGCTGCAAGGAATTGGTGCTATTTGGTCTAGAGAGAAGAAAGCTAAAGAATGACTTCCTGGGAAGCGGCTGTGGCTCAATCAGTAGGGCTCCCGTTTACCATATGGGAGGCCCTGGGTTCGGTCCCTGGGGCCTCCTGGTGAAGGCAAGCCCGCCCGCAGGGCGTGGTTAGCTGACCCAGCGAGCACAAGCAGCAAGGGGGGAATAAATGAATAAATAAATAAAATCTTTAAAAAAAAAGAAAAAAAAAAAAGAATGACTTCCTTATTATCTTCAAGAATAAGGAAAGTTTTAAATCATTTTATATCTTCCATTTATAGAAATAGGAATGAGCTTTGGTCAAAGTTCTGCTGTCAAACATAAGGAGGAATCTGACAGGCTACAGAAGAAGGCCAAGGAGTGTCTTGTCCTGGAGACATTCAAGAAGAAATTTAGAAAACACCTGATGGTCTTGTGCAGTTGGCGAATAGGACTCAGTAGCATCTTTGGATCTGAGCCACTGGCATAAATATACGAGGCGCATCTGTGACTGCCAGGAGAAATCAGAAGTCAGATGAGAAGGAAGAAAGAAAAAGATTATGGAAGAAAGAGAGCAAAAAGAAGAAACCAGCAAAGAAGGGAAGTATATTGTAGGAAGTGGTCAAGATAACATTCGTCTTTCCCATGGTCTCCGAAGGTCTCTCTCTGAGCTCTCTTTTATCTTGAACAATAGAGTTTATAACAGAATGGTTGTCATGGAATCCTGGCTTAGAAGTAACCTGAGTTGTGCATGACCTATAGAGGGGCCCAGAGTTAGGCGCTTTATGTGTCGCTTTCCTTGTCCACACCCCACAAGACCTTCTCAGAGGTAGCTCAAACACCTGAGGGGGTCAGAATGCAACCCATTGATTAGCTCCTTTCAGGACCCCACCTGGGAGTGGCTCCAAAGTGGCCCCTAACTGAGTGGGAACGCTTGGCCAGAAGAATGTCAATTATGGTGCCACGCTGCCCCTGCCCATGCTATACATAGCTCTGCCCCTGGGCTGGTGTGTCATTTGAAGGAAAATGGGTAGTGTGGTCCTTATTTCTAAGTTACTGTGCTCATCAAGAGAGACTTGAAGGCAGCCCTGTCTCCATATTGGAGTATGGAGAGCTAAATCGTAATCCCAAGTCCATATTTGTTTCATGAAAAACTTTGAGGGAAGCAGATGTGGCTCAACCAGCTGGGCACCTGCCTACAACATGGGAGGCCCCAATGCCTCCTAAAAGAAGATGAGCAGACGCTGCCCCAGCCATAACGAGCAGATGCCACAAACCAGCAGGCGCCAACAGCCCGTGGGAAGCAGATGTGGCTCAGGCCGTTGGGCACACCCCTCTCATGTGGGAGATCCTGGGTTTGGTTCCAGGTGCCTCCTGGAGAAGCGCACAAACAATGAGCAGAAAGATGAGGGAACCCTCGGGGGGGGGCCCGGGGGGCGGGGGGGAATAAAGCAAATAAATAAATCTTAAACAAACCCTTTGAACACACCATTGCTTTCAGTTCTCCCATCTCCTTCCCTATAAAATGGGTTAGTCTGACTTTTCTATATATATCTGACTGAGTTGCTGTTTAATTAGTTAAGCTTTAAAAAAAAAAAAAAAAAAAGTATGAGAAAGGAACTGTACAGGACTCACAACTCTAAACTCATCTTCTTTTAGGAGGCATTGGGGCCTCCCATGTTGTAGGCAGGTGCCCAGCTGGTTGAGCCACATCTGCTTCCCTCAAAGTTTTTCATGAAACAAATATGGACTTGGGATTACGATTTAGCTCTCCATACTCCAATATGGAGACAGGGCTGCCTTCAAGTCTCTCTTGATGAGCACAGTAACTTAGAAATAAGGACCACACTACCCATTTTCCTTCAAATGACACACCAGCCCAGGGGCAGAGCTATGGACTACCTTAGCAGTCATAATGTTTCCCTGCTAAAAGAGACTTTGGAGGTGACATAAAATTCAATCTTCTCATGTGTGTAGAGTTTGAGGAAACAGAGGCACATCAAGGACAAAGGACTGAATCAGGACCAAATCATGAATCTCTTTAATCTTACCAAGTATTTTCCCCAGCAAACCAGATTAGAACTGAAGTAGCATGTTCTTTTTCTGTAAAATAGCCTGCCACACTAGAATGCATAAGGCTCCTCAGGGGAACACAACATGGAAATTATACATGCCCAGAAACCATAAAGTTGTGGCGCTAACACTTGGCAGAGGCTGAGGCAATTTTATGGTGGTGTCTTGGCATCATCATTCCACTGGGGCCAGATCCTGCTTTTGGAGAGCACAATGAGCGCCAGTCACGGCCACCAGGTAGCTTGCAGTCTTCTTGGTTTCATACTACTTCTCAATCCAGGTCTTTAATGAAAAGGAAACAGAGAAAGCATCCATCCTCCTACTTGTAGGAAAAGGTCTACCCTCTATGGTCTAGGCCTGTCTCCACTAGTTCTTTCTAAAGTCTATCAAATCAGATCAACTATTCTAAATGCCTTGAATCGTACTTGTTCATAGCGCAAGTGTGAATCCAGTTTAATTTTTCACAAGTGAATACAATTATTCTAAATAAAACTATGTTTTTAAAACATTAAAATATGAATCACATGCTCATTATGAAGAAAAGAAACTTAGACAATAGAAGTGTTTAAAACATACAGTGACATTTTCCATCCGTCTAGCACTGCTCCCCTAAGATAATTATTGTTAGCAGTTTGGTTTACATCCTCCCTTTTATGCATGTAAGAACATGTTTATAAATATTTGGCTTTCAAACAGTGACTAATGTTAAGGAGCTCCTTATTAAAAATCATAGGTCAAACTCCCTCTTAATAATGTATTTAGCCCTACTTTGAGGCTCCAAAACACAACAAAAATACTAATGTAAGTAGAGGATGAGGGTAACTTGGCTTGCTGTAACTAGTTTGCCAGGTTACCCCAAACATGCAAATAAGCCAAATCTAGTAATTTTAAAATTACAGTTCTTACTATAGTTAGTAATATAAATTTTGGAACTGAAATTTATTCTAATGTTATTCTGCTGTTATTTTATTTAGCACTAATTATGCATCTTCTTGGCACAATCTGTCTGGTGCTCTGTGTTTTCCAGTGATTTCATCTGGTTACACTAGTGACTATGGTACAAGTACAATAGTGTCCATGGCTAGTGTGAGGGTCATCTGATATTTGGAGGAGGTGGTTATAACTTGGTATGATTTGAAGGAAACTTTTCTCCAGTCTCACTATGACTAAGGCAGGCCCACACCCAGAAACCTGAGGCTTGTGCCTCCACATGTTGCAGTTGAGGCAATGTAACCTCAGGGAGTATTTATCTGCAAGGCTCCCAAGGCTGCTGTGTACCTGGCTGCTGCTCAAGAAGAAGGGCCACCTGTACTTGGGAAGGACTGGTAGCTCCCAAAGGCACCCCTTGCACCCTTTGAGGACTCCAAACCTATCATTAGAAATGGAGTGCTGGATCTCACGGGCTCAGACAAGTGATACGCGTCCATTAAGTCCCTTGTAGCTGAAGAGGACACTTGGGTATGAGGTCCAGGGACTATGTTTTAGTGTAAGCTGAATGAACACCTATGCATTACCTTACTGAGGAGTCCTGTTTAGCCAGAAGCAAAAACAAAGAGGTAAAGCCTAAATAATTACCAGAGCAAACCAAAGACTGACCAACTTTTGTGATTGCCCTTCACTTTCCTTCTCAGTTAGGGTCAGCTTTGACCTTTAATATAAATTTCACTACAACTTTCTCCATTCCTCAGGAGTACTGTTCTCTGCTTCAGTTTGTTCATCTGCAAAATAGAGTTAGCAGCACTTATCTCCAAAGGAGGATGGGTTTGTTCACGTCAAAAGTGGGTGTTGAAAATAAAGATCAATGTCACAAAGCCTCATTTACAACAACCCCAAAAGATTGCCCCAAATCAACTATAATCCTGGAATTAAAATAAATCAATTAATACTTGAAATAAGCCATAACAGTGTTTCTCAAAATGATTTACAAGTTCTGAAAGAATGTTTTAATTGGAGGTTTTTCTTTGGATCATAATATAAGAAAAGTAATATGAATGTTCTGGAGCATTAGGATGACAACCTTGTAACCAAACACTGTCTTGAGTTCAGCATCTGTATTTGTGTTTCCAAGAGAACTGGTGCTCAATCTTCAGGGTTGTATTTTGATTTAGATAAACCAGTGTTTGGCCAATCAACCTAAGAGATCATTGTATAAAAACAGAACTATAAAAACTAAAAATAACAGCAATGACAATGATGATGCCTCAAATAACGGTCCATCATATTCCAGATCAAGAGAATCGAGTCAATTAGTGAAACATAAAACAACCAAACACATCGTTGAATTGAATAACAATTCAACCCAACACCAGCAATGTAGTTCCTTAAAGTACTATCTATTGCATTTTTTAAATGTTAATCATTTGCATGTTATGGGTTTTATATTTATGGGTATTTAATTGTAAAATTTGCTTGGCATTGTACTTAATTAAGAGTCATAAACTCAAGAAGGATATACCTAATTGTGTTGTCTATATTTAAATGTTACTTTGAAAAAATAATTTGAGTCTTTGCTTGGGTGTAATAAGAATTTTTTTCCCACTTAGAGTGGCCTAGAAACCAATGAAACTTGAGAAATACTGAACTTAGGCACTGTCTGGGGCTTGGTGGTCTTATGAAATAGAAAATCTCACTTTAATGTTAAGTATTATGGGGAAATTTTGTTAGTAACTTTCAAGCAGAGATTTATTAAAGCTGGTGGGTCTTTCCAATATTATTCAAAGTTTCTTTTTAAATGCACATTTATTAATATATTCACTTACTCATTGAACACCTACTCTTTTTCAGGCAGGTTTTAGGGATAGAATGAGGACAATGACAACATTCTCACCTTTAGAGTTCACAGCCTAGTAAGAAACACACAGATATATTAGATATGTTCTACCCTCAGTGTCCTTTCTGGAGGACCATCCCATGCTATGGCTTCTGATCTGGTCTGTTCCATCTCTTATGAGGGCCTGTTTCCACACTGACCGGACCAGGGGAAACCACCTGACCCAAGGGCAACTACTCTATTAGTTGACCTATGCCTATGGCATAGCCTGGTGCCAAGGGCTGCTTTCAAACAGAGGTTAAGTCGACCCATGGAATTCTTTTCTCAAGAACTTAAGGGAAGAGAGCCAGATGTTGCCAGTTCCTGGTGGTTGCTGGAACTGAGAGGCCACAGTGTAGCACCACGGCTGGGTGAGCCTGTGTACTTGTTAGACAGGGTTCTTAATCTGGGAACTGGGTGGAATTCAGGGGAATCATAAATTTGGATGGGAAAAAAATAGGACCTTCGTCATCTTTTGTTCCTGTAGCCCTTGCAACAGATTTGTAAGCACCTGATTCCTTGTGTTAAAATACTTCTCTGATCGAAAACAGAGTGGTTTCTCTTTCCAGCTCTGACTAATATAGCCTTGAAATATGTGTGTAAGTTTATCAGGAAGAAAAGAGGGTGGTGGAAAGAAAAAGATTTTCCATATGAAAGGAACAGGAGAACTTAAAGATATAAGAGAGTACTAGACCCACTAAAGCAATGAGTATTCTATCATGGCTAGAGCAGGGGTTCTCAAACTCTCACTATTGACATCTTGGACAAGATAGTTCTTTGTTGTGGGGAGCTGGCCTGTGCATTGCAGGATGTTTAGCAGCATCCCTGGACTCTACCCACTAAATGCCAGGAGCACTTCCCCTCCCTCTACCCCTATAGTGACAACCAAAAATATTTTCAGATATTGCCAACTGTGTGTGTGTGCATGCATAGGCATAATTGTCCCTGGTTGAGAATCACTGGCCTATAGAGTATAAGAAATGTTGGGAGCAGGTGCAGGGAGCTCCAGGGGTGTTTAGAGCTAAGTTGATGCCCATTGAAGGCCTTTGTCTGTCAGGCTGGGTGACTTAGACTTTATCATATAATGGATGTAATAGTGAATCTTGGGAAGTCGTGAGCAAGATCTGTATTAAGAGAGATAATTCTAGCAGCAGAGTCCTTTTTAATAATAGTTCAGACAGAAGATAATGAGGTCTAAACTAAGTAGCAGTAAGAACAGAAGTGGGGACAAAATTGAGAGATTGTAGTGGCTGAATGGATAAGGGAGTTGCTAATGAGATAAGGGATAAAAAAGGAAGCTAATTTTACGAGCTTGAATGTTTAGATAGACAGTGAGATCATTAATTACAGAAGGGAATCCGGCAATAGAAGTGGGCCTCCTTTTCCCCTGTTGGGGGAGAAAATGGGGAGGAAGCATGTGGTAGCAATTGTGGTTGAATTTGACTTAAGCTTGAAGCCAATACCGAGGATGGTAGAGCAGAAAAATGGGAAGAACCTAGTTTTTGGATGACATCAGGGAGTTGCTGACCATACTGTTTCTTGGCCCTGCCTTTTCTCTGGACTTCCAATTATGCAAGATCATAAATGTCCTTATTGTTATAGCCAGTTGAGTTGGTGTTTTCTATGTCTTGCTGCCAAAAGCATTCTAATGGACACACAAATAATTATGAGGCTGTGTTAGAAAATATTGAATTTGAGGAGCCTGGGGACCATCCAAGTAGAATGATCAACCAGGTAATTGGAAATATAGATCGGAATCCTAGAACTGAGGTAACTGTTAAAGCCTCAGTAGACTCATGCTGGACAATCTTATCCATTGCCAGCTCATGGCTGAAGCCATGGGAGTGACTGTGGATGACCCAAGAGAGAGTGAGAATGTAAAGGGAAAGACCCTGGTCATTACCACCATATAGGGTGGCAGAGAAAGAGAGAGAGGCCAGCAGGAGAGACGGAGGCAGGATCAAAAATAGAAGAAGAGCCAGGAGAGAGTGGTATTACAGAAGACAAAGGAGGGAAGTATTTCAAGAAGGAGTTGTCAAAATTGTTCACATATGTCAAGAAGTAACCTCAGATGACAACTTACAATTAGGTGTTGTTTTAATTATGATGCCTGGGGCTGCAAGTAATAGAAACCCCAACTCCAGCTGGCTTAAACGCAAAGGAAAATTATATCTCAAGAAACAGAAACATAAGGTAGGCCAGCTTCAGGCCTGGTTGAATTCAGATGTTCAACAGTACCATCCATAACTCAAATTCTTTTCTTGGTTCTGTTGCCCATTGTACCCACTCTATCCTAAGGCTGCTTCCCCTGTTCTTGCAAAATAGCTCCTGGGAGTAATCAGAGCTTCATGTGTCCTTGTTTTTATATCAAAAGAGAGAGTGCTTTGAAATGAGAGACTATCTTCCCCAACCATGAACCACAAGTCCTTCCTTTGGCTTGACTGGGTCATCTTAGGCCACATGCCCACACCTGAACCAACAGCAGTCTCCAGGGGAGGCCATACATGGAATCTCTTAGGACTGGTCTTGGGAACTATCCTGAAAGTGTAGATGTGTTCACCTCTGGGTATGTCTGGGGGTGACCAAATAATGTTATTTAGTCCCATCATATTTATCTATTTCTGTGATAGTATCATACTATCAAAAACAACTTTTTGATACATATTAAAACTTGGGCAAGTCCTACTTCATTATTCTACATTTTCAGAATTTTCTTAGATATTCTTACATTGGTTTTCTTAGATGAATATTTGAACATTTTTGTCAAGTTCTCCCTAAAATCTCATTGGTATTATTATTTTTTTTTTTTTTTGAGATTTTATTTATTTATTTATTTATCCCCCCCTTACTGCTTGTGCTTGCTGTGTCCATTTGCTGTGTGTTTTTCTGTGTCTGCTTGTCTCCCTTTGTTGGATCGTCTTGCTGTGTCAGCTCACCGCGCTGTGTGGGCTGGCTTGCCTTCACCAGGAGGCACCGGGAATCGAACCTGGGGCCTCCCATATGGTAAACGGGAGCCTTATCGATTGAGCCACATCCGCTTCCCATTATTATTCTTAATATTATTAGGAATGTGTTTAAAATTAGAACTTGATTTGGGGTGATTGACTCATTAATAATATTGTTTCTTTACTGGTAGAAATATAGTAAAAGTTTCTCCATTTATGCAAATCTTCTTCTATATCTCTCTCTCAAAAAATTGTTGTTTTCTATATACAAGTCCATCATATTTCTATTCCTTTGTATTTTATGTGCATATTATTATGAATGGGATCTATAGCTTTATTATATTTTCTGTTTATTACTTGCATACAGGAATATTTCTTTGCATAATTATTTTGTAAGTGGCCTCCCTGGATGCTTTTTTTTTTTTTTTAATTGTGGGTAAAAATCAAAATTTTCACAATACATACCAATATTTGTAAAATGATATATAAATATATATGCATATATGTGCATTTGCTTACAAAAATGCTGGATGTTTATTAATTCTGATAATTGAGGACTTCCAAAACTTTTTCACCTGAATGCCCCTAATGGCAGATGCCATTTTAACTCCTGCTATTAACTCAAAATTTCTTGAATTCTCTTATTTTGTTGGATTTTGCATTCTATTGCTTAATATATATTACAATATAAATAAATTTGGAGACAAAATTTATTAATAAAATTGACCCTCTAGGATGATGTGTCATACCTATTTCCCAGTATGTTCCCCCCACTTTAACAAGGATAGTTAGTTTTTTAGTTGCTTCTTTTGGTTTTCCAAAACAGTCTTCTAATTTTTAAATAATGATCATTTCATCTCCTTTTAAATGTTTACATCTTATAAAATAATATTTTGTTACAAAACAGCAATGTAACAGGTTCTTAATCTTTATTCTATACTTTATTAAGATGCCCTACATTAACTTTTAATTTAGTGATAGCATTGATTAATAACATACTGTTTCATATTTCTGAACAGTAATAAATTGGAATTAAAAATCTGATTGCTAGTGACAGTGTATGTGCCATGTTAAACTCTGAGTTTTTGAGGAGCAGAATCTTGGCATTTTTGTTGTGCTTGCTCACTGCTTTGGCCCAAGGAAATTAGTTGGATGAGTGCCCTTCTTTTTTATTCAAAGATGCCATAGATTAATTTTAAAGACTTTCTTTCATCTACATAACAGAATGGGTTCAGATGGCCTCTTAAGCTATTATCTGCACTTTGGAACTTTGTGCTGAAAGTCATACTAGCTTTACAAAAGGGGTCTGTTAGAAACAGTGAACAATGTGAGTTTGACATTTTTCTCCTTCTGCCTCCAGAAAAGAACCAAAGCAACTATTTTACTGAATTTATGTATTTCATAAAAGAATGTGGGGTTATATTTATATGCCAGCAAACTTCTTGGAGATGACAAAGCTGTGGAGCTTGTTTAAGGGGACACTCTTTTTAATACCTCCTTCCCACTGAGCGGGAAGTGGCAGCAAATTATTTGGTGTGTTCTACTAGGCGTTCAAACTGTGTGCTTGTTTAAATGTAAGAAAAATAAGGAGCAATGCCTAATCTGGGGTGGAATGCAACCTTATTTTGTAGGGGGAGGGCAAGGAGAAAGGGAGAGAGTAGTAAATAGTGTACAGCACATTTAGAATTTTGGCTGAAATGAGACTATTTATACCAGGGGTTCTTAACAAAGGGTCAGTGAGCTTGAATTGAAATTCAAAAAAATTTATTCTTGTGGGGACATGATGGTGCAGGTGTGATATATTTACTAAATATTACACAGTATAATATGGACTTAGTAAGGGGTCCGTGGAACAAAACAGGCTAAGAACCCCTAATATATACCAAAGTTGTAAAGTGAAATTAAATTTCTTAAATGTTTTGGCTCTTCCACATTAAGTGCTTCTCGGTCATATTAGTTGTTTTTTTTTTTCCTGTCTCCTCTCTTGACTTCATTGATTTATGTGAGCCTGTATGTGTCACATTCTTTGAATATAAATCGCTTTAATTAAAAACCACCTGAGCCAGAGAGCTCACCCTGGCTCAGGAAATCCAATTCTCAGCTTGGAAGTGGCTGTTCAACTTAGCAGGGTGATGATTTAATGGAAAGGATTTCATGTCTTGGTTGATCTTCCAAAGAGGCTGTGATTTTTCCAGGACAATCTCTTCTTTGAACCCAACATGAAAACACATTAGAGCTCTTTTCGGAACAAAGAAATATACATAGGAAATAAAGACATTGTTTCATGAAAGCTTCATCTTCTACTCTGACGTAAACTGGCTGGGAAAGAAAATCTCTCCTTCCGAGAGGAAAGTGATTTCAGTCTGTTTTCTCCATACTTTAAAATTCTGCTAAACTTGATTAGAAGTGTTTAAAAATAAAACAAGTAGAAGTGAGTTTTCCCATTTTCTTTTCACTGGAGTTTCATTCCAGTCTTCCCTTAAGCTGACACTGATTGCCAGCACAGGTTGTGAGCCCACTGGCATGGCAATCAGTGTTAAAAAATATTTATTCTACGTTTATTTAGTACTTACTCTATGTGTCGTGTATTGAACTAGGCACCAGATAATAGAAATGAATAAAAACATAGTTGGTTACCACAAGGAACTTTACAATGTAATAGGGGAAATGAGACCCATAAAAAAGTAAGCTGTGATGAGTTCTAGATATGTGCCATGGGAACAGCAGGGATGTGCAACAGCGCATAAGTGACTCTGAGCAGAGGGGATGAGATTGTCGAAGGCCTACTATGTTACGGATGCTAGGAATAGAGTTAAAAGACAGTCTATATTTTCACAGTCTACTAGACTAGCAGGAAAAACAGGTGAAAACCAAACAACGTGATAAGTGGCATAATGGGCACATACATGGGGATCAGTGGGAAGCGCCGAGACCAGGCTCTAAACACAGGTGATACTCAAAATACTTAACCGGCCAATCAGAACTGACTCAGGTAGTAAGCAGTTGGCTCCTTAAGTGGCTGGACCGGCTGATTATGAATGAACCCTCTCCCTAGTCCAGTCTGGATGGTCGGAGAGCTCCCTAAAAGAAGTGAGGCCTGATTAGACTCTTGAAGGACAAGTAAAAATTGACAAGGCAAATTTCAGACAGAGATAACAGCACCAGGCAGAGGCTCAGAGGAGTGAGAGCATGGTGCCTTGCGGGAGAATCAGCATTTCTCCCCAAAGTGAGCACCCAGACTACAGGCGCCCAGAGGGGCTTATCAGAAGCAGGCCTGTGAAACGAAGCAGCCTGCTTGGCGAAGCAGTGTAAAGGCCATCAGGAGTGACGTTTGAAGATAGTCAAGAGTCAAACCATACAGGACCCTGTTGTTAATAGCCAGAAGCCAGAGATATACTCTGGATGATGACGACCAACCACTAAGCCAAGGACAAAAAAGGAGAGACCAGTAAATAAAGGGAAGCAGACAGCAGTGGGATGACTGTTGCCCTGCCCCCTTCACCCCCCGCCCAAAAAAAAGATATGTCCACCTCTAAGCCTCCAGAACCAGTGAATGTGGCCTTATTTGGAAAAAGGGTTTTTGCAGATATAATTAAGGATCTTGAGGAGCTCATCTTGGATTATCTGGGTGTGCCCTAAATTCAATGACATGTGTCCTTCTAAGAAGCACACAGAGAGGACAAGCCATGTGGAGACAGAGGCAGAGATTGGAGTTATGCAGCCACAGCCCAAAGAAGCCCTGGGGCCACCGGAAGCTGGAAAGGAAGAGGACGGATTCTTGCCTAGAGCCAGGCCAACACCTTGACTTTGGACTTCCGGCCTCCAGCACTGTGAGTGAATAAACTGCTGTTGTTTTAAGCCACCGGTTTGTGGTAATTTGTTACAGGCAGCCACGGGAAACTAAGACACAGACCAAGGCTGCAGGAGGGGACAAGGAAAGATAGATAACCATAGGGAAGGCCTGAAGAGGTTTCTCAAAGGAAAAAATCAGCAGATTAAGATCAAACCATAAAACTGCCCCAATAATAATCTTATTAGTGACTTAGAGGGAAATAAGTTCATAAGACAATGCAAAAATAGAAATTAAATGGGGAATAAGTAAATCCAGTGTGACAAGTGTGTGGGCATGGGTTGTTTCTGCCTGCTCAGAACCCACCTCATTCTTCTGTAATGGAGCCTCCCTTTCCCGTGAGGGCCCCAGGCCTGCAGTTCAGGTTAGGTGGGACCCTCCCTTATCCCTCCTGCACTCAGGTCTTTCTGAAGGACCCCATTAGCTCTGGCTCCAGTGGTCAGTGCACAGATGGGCACGTGATTTAGGGCTTTTCCGGTGGGGTTCATGTGAAGCTATGCTTCCTCCCCGGGGGGTGCTAGGCAGGTTGCCTGTGAGCCTCGAGGTGCTCACAGCCACCTTCACCCCAGGTGAAAGATGAGGTCTTGATTACATCATTTCAGCCCCTCGAGCTGCTATCTAGCCATTCCTGGACTTC
Organism: Tolypeutes matacus; assembly: GCA_026826555.1. Classification (NCBI taxonomy): domain Eukaryota; kingdom Metazoa; phylum Chordata; class Mammalia; order Cingulata; family Chlamyphoridae; genus Tolypeutes; species Tolypeutes matacus. The sequence goes on from JAKSZT010053928.1 coordinate 6,158,401, forward strand.
TCTGTTATTTGAGCGAAGTTCCATTTTTACCTGAGCTAATTTGGATTCTGTCACTTGCATGGAACTCAAAAGGCCCTGATTAATTCAAGAAAAATTTCAGTCACTAAAGTAATGGTTTCAAGTGACAGACATTCTGGCCAGTTACTTAGGACTTCCCTAAATGGCTACACCCTCTATACATTGAATAGTCATAAATGGAAATATTGAAAGAGAGAATCAGCACTCACAGAAAGCACTCAGTTCTGATTTATTAAAGAATTTCTGGTACAAAACTCTCATGGTAACAAAAAGCACTTATAGCGAGGTATCTCCCAGAAATATTCTGCAGCAGTCAGAGACACTGCCTGATTGTGTTCATTCACTGCCTAAACATTTATTAGTAGGGCCAGGGCCAGGCAGTGTGCTTGGTGCCAGGGAGAAACAGAGTAAGACAAAGTGCCTGCATAGAGAAACTCACAGTCCTGGGCGAGACTGACGTGTGAACAGGGAGATTAGTGGAGTAATGCTGTCGTCCAGGACAAAGTGCTGTGGGAGCCCAAAGGGGGAAGAAAGCAGCATCCTTTCATCAGGAGTAAAAATACGCCCTCCGTTTCAGCGGAGAATAGATCCACAGATACACTCACCACCATGTTCAGTTTAAACATATTAAATATGGTGCAGAAGATTCCCTCACTGAAGAGTAGAAGAAAGGAACCCTATGCTTATTGAGTTCCTACCCTGTGCAGGACATGACTACTTTATCTGGGTTCACTCAGAAAAGATGATGCACTTTCCCATTCTGGAAATGCCGGGGCTTTGATATATTCTGAGACCCTCAAGGAAACAATCCAGCAGCTAAATCTAATCTGATAGTACTGTGACTGAAACACTGTTGACTCAGTCAAAATGTAAGGGGGTCCAAAAATCTCAGTAGTCATATAAATTATATTTAATGCAGTATTTTTAAAAATCTAAATTAATGCAAAAATCTATAATAAGCAAAACATCAAAATTTTAAATAAAGACAGGCTCTGACACCACACTTACAGGACTTGTTCTCACTTGGCTCACTCAATTCTGGCCCTTATTCTGCCATCCCAAGATGATGATTCTATGTACTTTATAAGGTTTGTCATCTCCTGTTAGTCTTCCTGTTTTAAAGAGCAAAACAATCCTTAAAATGGGAGTAACTCGTGGGCCCATTTTGGCGCGCCCCAAGGATTGAATGTCAAGCCAGAAACTGTGGGGGATGTAGCTCAACGGTAGAGCATATGTTTTGCATGCACGAGGTACCGGGCTTGATCCCTGGCATCTCCAGTTTACTCAGTAAGTTCTCAGGAATTGTTAGTGCAAAGAAGGCACTGTGAAACTAAAACCACTTTTCAAAAATAAGAAAAAAATAGTTCAAACAACGTGAAGCCAGAAACTATGCCTAATCCCTATCAAGGGAGAGAGGAAGAGAAAAGGGGGAGACCTACCCCAAACCCGATCTGCCCATGGAGGGAGGAGGAAAGCTAGCACAGATGAGAGAACCCTACTTCACTGTTGGGATAGGGAGAGGCGGTAGGCAAGAGCTGAGGGACTCCCTGCTCTGTGAAAAAAGCCCTCAGTCAGCGGGTGATTAAAGACATCAGACCCTTCCATCCCTGATAGAATTAGCCAAATTCCCACAGGAGCTTTGAAGACACCAATAGGTAATAAAATATATGCTATTTCCCCTATTTCCCCTCTTCTCTGTTCTTTGATCCAGAACATATTATAAGCTTTGGGACCTAGTATCCAGTTACGGAATCATCTTCAGGAAGCTCTGTGAAAGCAAAAGGAACAAGGCAGAAGTAAAAAGGAGAACTAATGGGCTACCGAACTTAGACTTAAGTCACTGAAAAAAGATTGGGCAAGAGGACCTGGGATCTAGTCAAATTCTGCTACTTATCACCAATTTTTTTTAACTGCACATAGAAAACAATATTACTTGCCTTGCTATATGATGGGGCTGTTGAAGAATAAAGACAACAAAAAGTACTTCAGATATAAGAAATTATTCTGTACATATAGCTAGAGAATTTTTCAAAGGCAATTTTTTACTTGTTTTTAATTTAACAGAAGGTGAGGAATTGTTGGCATCGACTGTGATTTGTACTAAATAGGGATTCATGCTGCTTCATTATCTAAATTGAAATAAAACTAGCTTACATTTATTTAGGTGCCACCCATCATACCAGGTTTATATATATTATCTCATTTAAAGGCATACTTTTTTTTCAAATAATGGAATTCAAAGAAAGTTAAAGGGAATTTATTTATACATTCTATTTGTTTATTAAAAGGCTTTTTTTTTTTTTTTTACTGGGAGGTCCCGGGGATCGAACCCCGGTCTCTCCATATGGTAGACGGACGCCGAACTTCTTGAGCCACATCCGTTTCCCTAAAAGGCTTTTTTTTATTTGTTTATTTTTTTGACAAATATTTATAGGTGGATAAAAACATAGTTTTTTGTTTTTTTTTCTTACCTCTATATGTTTTTGTCATCATAGGATTTTTACATGAGCTCTTAGGAGACTTTGGAGTCTATTTATGAAACAGAGAACTGATTTAACTAAGAATTTGGATATACAGGCACTGAAAGTTGTCTACAACTCTTAACTCAGGCTCAGAGCAATATTCTGAGAATAGGATTAAATGTCTTCCCCTACTGATGCCTTTTAACCAGGGAGTTCTTTATCTTTTGACTATTGGTAGTCTCACTTTTCCTGGAAAATTGCCAAAATTCCCTGATGTAGTCCATAACAAAGCATTCATTCAAATAACACTTAACACCTACTATGTGCTAAGAACTTTGTGCTGTTAGTTACTGAATCTGCAAGAATGTATCAAATGATCCTAGAGATCACGGTGAAACAGAGGGAGAAGTATACCAATAATTAAAATACACCATGCTATGTGGCAACAGGGATACACAAAGTACTTTGGGAACATGGGGAATAAAAAGCACAGATTCTGGATCCTTTACACTCTAGGAACTAAAAAGTAGAAATCAATTTCATTATAACATTGAGAGATATTTTCAGACTATGATCTGCTATGAGTGAGAAAGAAACTGGGAAGAGTGGTGTTTGGGAAACTTGATTGGGAAGCCTGGATTATCACTCTTGAGAGATGTTCTCTTACTCCTGAGTGCAAGTCTTTCGGAGTCATATGGTGATATCAATCATTGAGGCACTGGATTTCCAAACCAGCTGGGAAGAGCTGACTGGATTCCACCTCTAAGGAATGACCTGGGGTCTGCAGCTGTCTGGATAGGCGCCCCTGCTATTTGCTTAATGTCCTTTCAAGGTGTGCTGATGCCACAGCTGGCTTGCCCAGACGCTCCCCACCCCCATGACTTTCCCAGGTATGCCGGGAGAAAACTCCTCTGGACATTGTTGAGTTTCGCGGGAAGAAGAGGGGAAAAACAGTGCACAGCAGAAGTTCTCAAATGAGCTAGGAAAATGAATTCTCTACCTTGCCAAACCAAAGGGATCCATTCAGTATCCTGAGCTTAGAATTAGGGGTTACAATTTCTTCACAATTAACTTTTTTTTTTTTTACCAAGTCTTCACAAAAGAAAAAAATCAACATCCATGTGAATTCAAGTCACTTGAAAACAGCCCTCTACCATTCTTGCCAATAACTGATTTGTTTCCCACACGTTACTCGGAGGCTATTGGCCATTGACCTTAGTTAATAAATAATTTGCAGAATTGTAAAAATGTTGTTGCTATAAGGCTGAAGATACCTGGTCTTGAGAAGTCTGAGGCCCAGAATGGTTAACTGAATTGTCCTGGTCACACAGCAAGTTAGTGGCAGAGTAAAGTCTAGAACACAGCCAAGCTCTGGACTCCTCACCAAGGGGTTATTGACAGAAAGTGTTTTGTATATGTTATTTCTCTCAACCATATAATAATACTGAAAAATAAAGAATGATAGTGTTTGTATTTGTGATGGATTTCCTACATGTTAACAAGCCTTCGTGTACATTTTTTCTTGTGATGCCTTTAACTGGCAAGGCTGGCATAACTCCTTAAGCCTCGGCTTAGTCTTTTATTGTGCTTAAGATTCTTTGAATTCAGGGAGAACCGCCCTGAGGCTCAGCCTGAGAATTCTACACCCACTCCCCGGGTCTCCTCACACCAGCTGTGGAAGGTTGGCCTGGAAGACTCCCAGGGCAAGTCCTCCTGAGGGAAGGGGAGAGGATACCACCCAAAGAGCCGAGAAGCTCCCGCCAAGTCCAATGCGCATGTGGTCCCAGGCCCTGGCAGAGACCATCCCTGGAATTCAGCAAGAAGGCTGCAGAATAATTACTATTGCTGTGGGGCTGACAGCTGCTAAAGACTCATTAGGGAGTGTCAGTTTTCCACAGCCAATTGCTTTTCTGAGAAAAGGGCCTGACCTTGGGGAGGGGAAGAAAAAAAATACCGCCGGTAACTATTTTTATTTCAAGAGAACAAGTTGTTGAATCTGAAGTGGCAAGAGCGTTTACAAACCCCTTGATCTCCCACTTCTGGCACGTTCCATCCACTCTGGATTAAGATGTGGGTCTGGACAATAAAATAAGCACTTGTTGCTTTCCATCCTCTCCTCTAAATCACATGTCAAGAGCAGATAATGAATAGCATTGGGAATTCCTCATATAAGGAGGAAGTTGGGAAGACTTAGGTTTAAAAGGTGAGGCCAACCGATTATGGCACATGCTTAGATACCGATTTATTACCCCATATTTGGGAATGCTAGTACATGTGTCTACAGTGTGGTGCTTTGCAACAAATGAAAGATGCATCAGGTGCCATCCCTGCCCTTAATGAGCATACAATATGTAGTGAGAGCTAACCCTTTGGAAACAGACATCAAAACAAGACGGAGCATCCTTATAATTCAGAGATGGTATCTTATGGCACAGATAGAGTTTAGGAAGCCGAGAGGTCATTGAGGGCTGGAGTGTGTTCTTCTGCCTCTCTTTATCTAGGCCCACTGTAGATGCTGTCCTCTCAGAAGCCTGTCCCAGTCCTCCGGCTTTGTCTGTCTCTTCTCCCAGATTGATGGGTTACTGAGAACTTATTTAGGACTCTCTTCGTTGCTGCCAATGGACACCCAACTTGAATGGAGCCTATGTCAGTAGTCTCCATGTTGGTAGCACATTAGAATCACCTGGGGAGCTCTAAAGAAGGCCTGTGCCCAAGTCCTATCCCAGACCAATTGAATCAGAGTCTCCCAGTGAGGGGCCTGGGCAGCATATTTGAATAAGCAGCCCTAACCACTGGGTTAAGCAAAAAAGGGTAATTTGTGGATTCACAGAGTAAAACCACTGGAAGGGACAGGTAGAGCAACCCTTAGGGACAACTGGAATCCAGACTTTTAATACTGTCCCACTTCTCCCCATTCTACTGCATCTTCTCAGACTTATTCCCCCGAGAGTTGGGAATCATGGCTAGCAGCAACTTTAGCTCACACTTTAGCAACTGGAGAGGAGAGGTCTCCTTCTCCTAGCTCCATATTGAATCCCACTCTCTCCTTGCTAGTATTGGGGAGAATGGAACATTTATTCAGCGGTCTAGGGACCAGCTGTGTAGGCATCACTGAGGAGTTTGGCAGGAGTGGGAATTCTCAGGCCCCATCCCATACCTACTGACCAGGATCTGCATTTTAACAAGATCTCCAGGTGGTTTGTATGCACACGAAAACTTCAAAAGGACTGCACTAATACTCTGGCATCCTTTTCTCAGGTTGAAGAGAGTACAGTTATACCTTCCTCGTGTTTTCTTGTCAGAGCCTCAGAAGAAGGATGCCACAAACCTTCCTGCACTGCTTCTGACAGCAGCAGTACCAACACCAGGTACTCAATCAAGCTTCCCACACTATTTCTTTTTCTCCCTTCTCAAAAGCTGGCCCTGAGCAGACTCCTGGGATGAAGTCTGTGGTTTCGCTGCAGTAGCTGATAGTGAGGAGGAGGTGGCATTCTGGACCAAGGAGAGTCCAGCAGCTGGTGCTTATCAGCTGTACCCTGCGATAGTGACAGGTGTGTCCAGCTGACCTTCCCTGCTAAGGCTGTGTGGGAACTCAGAGCTTGCCATGGGAATGGATGACAGAGCAAGGAAGGGAGAAGGTTGGAGTAGGTATGGCGGCGTCCTGCCCATTACCTCTGAGCACAGAGCCCTATTGTCTATGCTGGTCTGTTGAGGGCATTCACCTGTGAAACCTGGAAGCACAAACACATAATGGGAGGATCGATCACGTTGTGCTTCCCAGGGCCCAAGCCCCCACCTTTGTCAAGATAGCCCATCAGTTTTTTCCCTTACCATCCTCTTCCCTGTCCATTTCCTTTCCCACTCCAAGAGGAAAGGCGAAAATTAGTGGGCACGCAATAAATGTTAGCTGAAGAAATAAATAGATAAATAAACAAATGTATGAAATTCTCTCCATTTTTGGAAGAAAAGGAATTGAGTTTGGTTTTCCTCTGCTTTGATAGAGAAATAGCTTCGTTTCTGGGAAACTACGTGGAATCACTGCATTTAATTATTACTGCATTTTTGTTTATCGCTCCTACATCCCCACCTACCACAAACAAGAAATTCTTTATATATTTGTACTCCAGAGCCTAAATTTTTCATTCTCTCTAAAACAGGCTAAAGGAAAAGGCTGCCTTTTGATCTCAGTGACCTCTTACCAACAGTGCCACTAAAGGATGAAGATAATTTCCTCCCAATTATTGAGTGCTTTGATCCCAAGAAATAGATATCTATCTCCATGTTCAAGAATTAGAACTAGGTGTCATTGGAGAGCCAGTCCAATCCCTTTATTTTTATAGAAAGGCAATTGAACCCCAGGGAAGGGACTTTCCAAGGCCACACAACTATGAAGATGTGGTGGTCTGATTAGCAAGGCCACACATTCCCTGAGTTCAGATCCAGTTCTTTCTTCTTTATACCACATTGTAGCCTGTTGACCACCCTACTATCAGCTCTCAACTCAAGGGCAATGGCACTGATACTTTCCAGGGACTAGAAGATAACCAGCCTATTAAAAGACTTCCCAAGTATCAAGTCCAGTGGCTGCTAGATACCCACCAATTACCCAGGTGGAATTCCAGCAGCCAGTTCAACATCAGCCCCAAAGTTACAGACCTATTTTTCCAAAAGCCTTTTTTTTTCCGGTCTCCCTTACCCAGCCCAAGGAGCAATGGAGAGGATTTTGCTCAAACTTTCCAAAATAACTTCCCCTTGGGCTGAGACCAAGCATGTGCAGCTTCAGGCCAAAGGAATATTGAAAAGTTTATGAGCCACTAAAAATAGACAGTTACAACAGAAACTCCCTCCTACTTCTGCCATTTCCCCTGCTGGCTATGCAAATAAAGAAGCAAAATCCAACTATGAAGGATGGAAAACGGCAGCACATGTTCCAAGCTATGGTATAATCAGATGGGAAATAAGTTTAAGGAAGAACCGTCACCATTTCAGGAATGAGTGTGACCCAAATATCAAAACTGGCGAGTAGAGGGCCCATTAGTGCCTCCTCCAGCCCTGGATTCCCCCTCCTACAGCCAAAGAAAGCATAATGGAGGGACTAACCCCCAGTCAGAGTGGCACACTCATTGTAGAACTCTGCTCATTTGTGGGCCCTCATCTCTTTTGGCAATAGAAGCCAGGTTTAATCACGGTGTAGGTTCAGACCATTCCAGAACAACTCTAACAGGGGAAATGGTTTCTTTGAAGTATGTTTAGGCTGGTTGGGCAGACTATTCCTTGCCTTCTCCCCAAGCTTGGTCTATACCCGATAGCTTTGAAGATTCTGGTTCATTTTATTCACTTTACAGAGTCTGGAAAACAAGCTGGCAAGTTAAATATGGCCTTGAGGACCCAGTGCACTCTGCTTCCTGCCAGCCACATACCAGGCACCCCTGAAATCGGCCTCCTGAGGTAAGGGGTTAGAGGCGTGGGTTATTCTCTCATCCACCAGGCCTGCATAGCCATCTGTATGACACTGGTATGGAATTATAGAATCCAACCAAGAATGGGAATCAGCTCAAGCATTTAAGGGAAAGCAGTTGTGTTTGGTTGGTCCTAAAGCAATGACTTTCATGACTCTCAGGCTATATAGATATGCCATAAAACATTTGAAATGACACAAAACAAAATACAAAGAGTAACCAAGGCCTGCAGAAAAGAAGGTGTGTCTTTTCCATCCACTGTGGAAACTGATGTGACTTTCAGGACTTGATTCTCCCCCAAAGGAATAATTTAAAGTCGTGTATATGCCATGCATCTTCTGGGCATTTCTTAAGTTTCAACTCTTTCTATATACTCTGCACTAAACAGTGACCCACTGTAAGATAGCTCAGTTCCCCATGTTTTTTAAAGATTTTCAGCCAGAAGGAGGTGGAAAAACCCAGAACCTTCCTCTACTGGCCATTTCGATGTTTTAACAGCTCTCTATGGGAAAAAAAAAAAAAAAAAAAAAAAGTCCTTTCTCCTAACCTGAATCCCTTATGCTGTCATTGAAATCCATTCTTCTGGTTTGGTTCTTGATAAAGATAGGAAACACCTGGAGCCCTTCCTGTGTTTATTGTACATGTTGTTTCAGATTTCCCATTTTATTCTTTTTACCTTCTTATACATCTTCTCTGTGTCCTCACCAAATTCTTCATCTTGCTTTCTCATTATGAAGTCAAGAAGTAGTCCCAATACCTAGAATTAGACACCAGTCCCCACAAGGTTATCTATCTATCTATCTATCTATCTATCTATCTATCTATCTAAAGATCTTTATCACTTAAAAAAGATTTTCATATGTACTAGCTCATTTAAGCATTAAAAACACCATTCTGTGAGATGGGTGGGCAGCTATTATAATTTCTATTTTGTAGATGAGAAAACTCAGGGAGTTGAAGCAAACTGCCCACGGTCACAAACCTAGAAGTAACTGAACAAGGAGCCAAACCCAAGTCTTCTGATTCTTAGTGAAGGGATTTTTCAAGACACCTTCTTGTCTTCCATGGGTCAATTCTATGTAGATCAGCTCTGCCTCATCTGGACCAGGCCATCTCCTCCCTTGTCCTCTGCAGCCTGTTCACACTTGAGTCACAACATGTTGAACACTCCATCTCACCGGCTTATTACTCCTGGAGGCCAAAGAGCATGTCCTATTCATCTTAGATTCCTAGGGCCTCACAGAGTGGCTTTGCCCTTAGTAGGTGCTCAACAGCTGTTAAGTAGAATGAATGAATAGCAAAAGCCTTGTGGGGAGGCATAGAGAAGGGTTTTTATGCTATCAGTTCTACTGGAAAAAAAAAAACAGACTTAATTGAATAAAGAACAATTATACCACTACTCTGGAGCATCAGATGAAGCTTCCATCTTGATAATTTCATAAAATAAGCTTCACTAGTTGTGATGGTTAGACTAATGTGTCAACTCGGCCAGTTAATTGTGTCCAGGTGTTAGGTCCAGCAAGCACTGGGCTAATTGTAATACAAGAGCATTTATGGACTTTGATATTGCATCAGCAATGGGTGACGCTTTTATCCAATCAGTTGAATGCCTTAAAAGGGGAAGTGATTTCAACATTCAGAGAGAATTTCCCAGCTCGTCTGTGGACAGCCATCTTCTCCCAGGAACTCATCAAGGACCTTTCATTGGACTTTCATTGGAGCCCCTGGCTTGCAGCCTGCCTGTGGAACCTGGGCTTGTGCATCCCCACGGTCACGTGAGAGACTCTTATAAAATCTCAGATATCTCCCGTTGATTCTGTTTCCCTAGAGAACCCTGACTAATACAGCTTAGTACTGGGAGTCTTAAACATGGGATGTCTGAGGTGGTTCTGGAAGTTTTGTAATTGGCTCTCTATTCTAATTGGACTCAAGGGTACTAATGACTCCCTTTCCAATAACGAAGAGGTTGCTAACAGTCCATGGCATGAGCTGACAATAGAGATATGCAAAATAGCATCACTGGATTCCCCTACTTCCATGCTTATAAGAAGCAAGGATTTGGGTGAAAGTGTTTTCAACACCTTAACAGAATTTTGTGGAGTCAAAAAGTATAATGGGGAAGCGGCTGTGGCTCAATCAGTGGGGCTCCCGTTTGCCATGTGGGAGGCCCCGGGTTCGGTTCCCGGGGCCTCCTGGTGGGGGCGGGCCTGCCCGCGCGGCGTGGTTGGCTGACCCGGCGGGCACAAGCAGCAAGGGGGGGGATAAATGAATAAATAAATAAAATCTTAAAAAAAAAAAAAAGTATAATGATGTTGGCTGGCTCCTCCTACATACTCTGGATACAGTAACAAAAGAAAGAGATGAGCTAAAGTCTTCAAATTTGAAACTTAAATGCTGCATGAATGATATGAAAGTTTTTACGTGTGCCTTGAAAGAAAATCTTGTCTCCTATAGTCACAGACTTGAGATATCTGAGAATCAAACCCAGACTCTCGTTGTATGAGTAGCAGAGTTACAGAGAAAACTAAAATCTCAATCTCGCAGGGTTTCTGCAATTAAAGTGAAGGCATTGATTGGAAAGGAGTGGAACCCCGAGGATTGGGATGGAGACATATGGGATGATGATAATATTGGTGGGGACATTGGAATTCTAAATTCTGCTGAGACTTTACCATATAAACCTGTGATGGCCTGCACTGTGGAGACCACACCTTGTCAACCTTGTATCATCCAGCCTCCAGCCTGCCCCAGGCAGTCCGGACCTCCTTCCAGCCCTGAGGTGGGTACCAGCCAAACTGAAACCTGCCCACTGCCAAGCCTCCAGCCTGCCCCAGAGAGTCTGGACCCCCTCCCAGCCACGAGGCACATACTAGCTAAACTGCAGCATGTACTGCCCAACTTCCAGTCTGCCCTGAGGAATCTACCTTCCAACCCCTGCCTGAAGAGATTAATCCTGTCTCACCGGAAGAAAATGCAAAGGAATGCCCTGAGGTCAGTAGCCTGCATGACATCTCTAATCCTTCTCCTTACCCACCCCCACCACCCCTCTTGTCTTCCAGACCTATTACTAGACCAAAATCACAACAAGTCCCCAAAGGTGAAATACAACGTGTGACCCATGAGGAAGTATGCTATACTCTGAAACAGCTGCATGAGTTTTCCAACTTATATAGACAGAAATCAGGGGAATATGTCTGGGAATGGATACTAAGGGTATGGAATAATGGTGGACAGAATATAAAGTTGGATCAGGCTGAATTTATTGATATGGCCCCAATAAGCAGAAATTCTGGATTAAACGCTGTATGTAGCCCGAGGGGTTAGAAAGGGCTCTAACAGTTTGTCTGGGTGGCTGACTGAAACATGGACCAAACGATGACCTAGCATGTCTGATGTTGAGATGCCCGATTTGCCCTGGTATACAGTAGACAGTAGACGAGGGGATTCAAAGGCTTAGAGAGAATGGAATGCTAGACTGGATTTACCCACCCCAGGAATGTCCAGGGGACACACCTTTAACCAGGACTGTGAGGGATAAATTTGTAAGACTAGCTCCATCTTCTCTGAAAGAGCTCTGTGGTTGCTCTTCTCTGCATTCCAGATATTACTATAGGGAGGGCTGTAATGGAATTGGAATCCTTAAACATTATGGGGATGATCAGACCTGGGTCTGGTAAAAGTCAAGTATCGGCAGTTAATCGCCAAAGGCAAAGTGGGCGTGGCTACCGCAATGAAAGACAGATTCAAAACAGCACGCAGAATAGTCTTAGTCGCATGGAGTTATGGTGTTGGCTAATAGATCATGCGGTACCAAGACGTGAAATACATGGGCAGTCTACTAAATTTCTTCTGGATCTGTATAAGCAGAAGAGTTCCAGGCCAAGTGAACAAAACCCTAACTCAAATTACAGATGCAGAGAATCACAGCCCCTTAATTAATTCCCAGATTTTAGACAGTTTACAAACCAAGAGCCCCTTTGAATGAGGAGAAGGCCAGGTCCCCTTGGGGAAGGATCCTGTTAAACTGCCAAAAATTTATACTGTTAATCTTCCTCCCACCTTTCCCCAGGGAGACCTACAGCCTTTTGCAGAGTAACGGTGCACTGGGGAAAAGGAAATGATCAGACATTTCAGGGATTATTAGACACTGGCTCAGAGGTCCCATTAATTCCAGGAGACCCAAAACGTCACTGTGGTCCACCAGTCAGAGTAGGGGCTTATGGAGGTCAGGTGATGGAGTTTTAGCTCAGGTCCGTCTCACAGTGGGTCCAGTGGGTCCCTGGACCCATTCTGTGGTTATTTCCCCAGTTCCAGAATGCATAATTGTAATAGACATACTCAGTAACTGGCAGAATCCCCACATTGGATCCCTGACTTGTGGAGTGAGGGCTATTATGGTTTGAAAGGCCAAGTGGAAGCCTCTAGAACTGCCTCTGCCTAGCAAAATAGTAAATCGAAGGCAATACCAGATTCCTGGAGGGATTGTGAGATTAGTGCCATCATCAAGGATTTGAAGGATGCAGGGATGGTGATTCCCACCACATTCCCCTTCAACTCTCTTATTTGGCCTGTGCAGAAAACAGATGGATCTTGGAGGATGACAGTAGATTATCGTAAACTTAACCAGGTGGTGACTCCAATTGCAGCTGCTGTCCCAGATGTGGTATCATTGCTTGAGCAAATCAACACCTCCCCTGGTACCTGGTATACAGCTGTTGATCTGGCAAATGCTTTTTTCTCAATTGCCATTAGTAAGGACCACCAGAAACAGTTTGCTTTCAGCTGGCAAGGCCAGCAGTATACCTTCACTGTCCTTGCCTCAGGGGTATATCAACTCTCCAGCCCTATGTCATAATATTGTCTGCAGGTACCTTGATTATCTCTCTCTCCCACGAGACATCACACTGGTCCATTATATTGATGATATCATGTTGATAGGACCTACTGAGCAAGAAATAGCAAAGACTCTAGATTTATTGGTAAGGCATTTGCATGAGAGAGGATGGGAGATAAATACAACAAAAATATAGGGTCCTTCCACATCAGTGAAATTTCTAGGTGTCCAGTAGTGTGGGGCCTGTCGAGATATCCCTTCTAAAGTGAAGGATAAGCTATTGCACCTGGCCCGTCCTATGACCAAAAAAGAGGCACAATGCTTAGTTGGCCTCTTCGGATTTTGGAGACAACACATTCCTCATTTGGGTGTGCTACTCCAGCTCATTTACCGAGTAACCAGAAGAGCTGCTAGTTTTGATTGGGGACCAGAACAAGAGGAGGCCCTGCGACAGGTCTAGGCTGCTGTGCAAGCTGCACTACCACTTGGACCATATGATCCAGCAGATCCAATGGTTCTGGAAGTTTCAGTGGCAAATAGAGATGCTGTCTGGAGCCTTTGGCAGGCCCCTATAGGGGAATCACAATGCAGACCCTTGGGATTTTGGAGTAAAGCCTTGCCACCCTCTGCAGATAACTACTCCCCTTTTGAGAAGCAGCTTTTGGCTTGCTACTGGGCCTTAGTAGAGACTGAATGCTTAACCATGGGCCATCAAGTTACCATGAGACCTGAGTTGCCTATCATGAGCTGGGTATTGTCTGACCCACCAAACCATAAAGTTGGGCGTGCACAGCAGCACTCCATAATAAAGTGGAAATGGTATATACAAGATAGGGCTTGAGCAGGTCCTGAAGGCACAGGTAAGTTACATGAGGAAGTAGCCCAAATGCCCATGGTCACCACCCCTGTTATGTTACCTTCTCTTTCCCAGCCCACAGCTTTGGCTTCTTGGGGAGTCTCTTACAATCAGTTGGCTGAGGACGAGAAAACTCGGGCCTGGTTCACAGATGGTTCTGCACGATATGCAGGTATCACCCGAAAGTGGACAGCTGCGGCACTGCAGCCCTTTCCTGGGATATCCTTGAAGGATAGCGGTGAGGGCAATTCCTCCCAGTGGGCAGAACTTTGAGCAGTGCAGCTAGTTGTTCATTTTGCTTGGAAGAAGAAATGGCCAGAGGTGCGTTTGTACATTGATTCATGGGCAGTTGCCAATGGTTTGGCTGGATTGATCAGGGACTTGGAAGGAACATGATAGGAAAATTGGTGACAAGGAGGTCTGGGGAAGAGGTATGTGGATAGACCTTTCTGAGTGGGCAAAAAAAAGAACATATTTGTGTCCCACCTGAATGCTCACCAGAGGGTGATTTCAGCAGCGGTAGAGTTTAATAATCAAGTGGATAAGATAACTCGCTCTGTGGCTAATGCTCAGCCTCTTTCCCCATCACTCCTGTCATTGCCCAATGGACTCATGAACAAAGTGGCCATGGAGATAGGGATGGAGTGGCATGGGAGTGGCACCACTCACTATTACCCCTAGTGATCCACTAGGAAAAATTTTGCTTCCTGTCCCTGCAACCTTAAGTGCTGCCTGTCTACAGGTTTTAGTTCCAAAAGGAGCAGTGCTGCCACCAGGGAACACAACAATGATTCCAATGAACTGAAAGTTAAGACTGCCACCTGGCCAGTTTGGGCTCCTCTTACCTGTGAATCAACAGGCAAATAAGGGAATTACTGTACTGGCTGGGGTGATTGATCCTGACTATCAAGGGGATATAGGACTACATCTACATAATGGGGGTAAAGAAGAGTTTGCCTGGAATGCAGGAGATCCTCTAGGGCATCTTCTAGTACTACCATGCCCTGTGATTAAAGTCAATGGAAAATTGCAACAAACCAATTCAAGCAGGACTAACAATGGCCCAGAATCTTTGGGAACGAAAGTTTGGGTCACCCCACCAGGCATAGAACCACGGCCAGCTGAAGTGCTTGCTGAAGGTAATGGGAACATGGAATGGGTAGTGGAAGAAGGTAGTGATAAATATGAACTTCGACCACGTGACCAGTTACAGAAACGAAGACTATAATAGTCATGAACCCTTCTTCCTTGTTTCATTATGAGTATGATTGTATATGTACACAAAACGAATTTCTTTGTTTTCTTCCCCAACTTTTTCCCCTACCATATGAAAAGTTGTGTTAATTTCACGTCATAATATTTAAGGATGTCAAGTTTAAGAGTGAATATTACCCAAGGACTTGCACCCTATTCTGTGGGGAATTAATGCGTTTCTGATTGTACACAGGGGAGTTGAACATTGTTAGGCAGAAATATATATGTATGCTTGTCTGTTATTGTTTTTACTTAGAGAATAAGAATAGTTTAGGGTAATGTATATGGTTGCCGAGTTGACAAGGGGTGGACTGTGATGGTTAGGCTAATGTGTCACCTCAGCCAGGTAATTGTGTCCAGGTGTTAGGTCCAGCAAGCACTGGGCTAATTGTAATACAAGAGCATTTATGGACTTCAATCACCAGTGAGTTTACTGCATGGATGGCTGATTACATCTGCATCAATCAGGGAGATTGCATCAGCAATGGGTGACGCTTTTATCCAATCAGTTGAATGCCTTAAAAGGGGAAGTGATTTCAACATTCAGAGAGAATTTCCCAGCTCATATGTGGACAGCCAACTTCTCCCAGAAACTCATCAAGGACCTTTCATAGGACTTTCATTGGAGCCCCTGGCTTGCAGCCTGCTTGCAGAACCTGGACTTGTGCATCCTCACGGTCATGTGAGAGACTCTTATAAAATCTCATATTATTGACAGATATCTCCTATTGATTCTGTTTCCTTAGAGAACCCTGACTAATACACTAGTCATAGCATATTATCCAACATTATAACATTCAAATTATAAGCATGTACTGCTCTGGTTTTAAAATATTTAAAATGTATATAACACGATTAATGTTAAATATTAAATCAACCATTTTGAGTCACTTCAAATCCAGGAAATTCTTTTCTTGTGTTAATGGATGGTGTTTTTCTTCATGGTAAATGGTAAAATGACTCTTTTGTTTTCCAGAATATTCCCAAACAGTAGTTGTCTGAGCTACCACTAAGTTCATAGCAAATATTTCTTGCTCACAATGATGGGTAATATTTTTATTCTCTGGGTTCCTAACTTTCCACAGAAAAGCTACATAGGACAAGCCAGCTTAACATTTATGGAGCATTGCCATCACTTTTCATCCCATAAAAGACAATAGTATATTAGAAAGTCCATCCTCTGTTTAGAGAGTGGCCTGGCTTTTAACTTCTTAATGGCTTGGGAGAAGTTGAAGTTTAGATATTTAAAACTGAATATTAGTGCTCAGTTCACATCTAAAAGCATAGTTTAAATCCAGGGACTTCATGTAACTGAGAAATTTAAAAACATGTTCTCAGTGGCATACATTAAAAATAGCCTTGCTTTCTGTTTGGGAAAAAAAAAAAAAAGAACTTCACTTCAGTTGCATAGTCATGCACAGTTATCAAATGAGGAGCCAGAAATACATCAGTAATGGGTTCTTCTCACAACTAATGAAACCAAGTATTTGTAATATTTAAATTTTCTTATTGTTATTCACTGTGAAAACTGAGGGAAATAGTAGTGTTTGGTGTTATTGCTAAAGTACCATTATAGGATTAAAAGAAAAAAGGCAAAGGCTGACTAATTATTTATGGCTTCTTATCTAAGATCAAATTTTATAGGTTCTCCAAAGGGGGAGGGGAAGTGGTTGTTTCCTGTGCGCAAAACTTGCTTTGTCACATCAACAATTTGGACACCATAATAAGCAGGATAGAACATGATGCCTTCTCCATCAGAAAGGACTGCTCCCTAAAGACTTTGAACTGACCTCTGTGATTTTGACAAGCCAAAGTCCCCTTGCTGGCAGCCATCTTGTATTCAACAGCATATACAAGGGGAGAAATTTTCTGGCATTTTCAGTCCTCAGAACTTGTGAGATCCTCTTTGACTAAGAAAAAAGGGGTTGGAACATTTCCCACAAACTACACACGTGATTTTAAACTAAGAAGTCATAGCCTGAACTGCAATTTGGTATAGAAGATATCTGCTCAAGCTCTCTTTGCCACATCTGCTGCAAATATGAAGACCATTCTCAGCAACCAGACTGTCAACATTCCAGAAAATGTGGACATCACACTGAAAGGACATGCAGCTATTGGGAAGGGCCCCAGAGGATCCCTGTGGGGGGAATTCAGTCACACCAATGTAGAACTAAGATTCCTTGGAAAGAAAACAAAGAGGCTTCAGGTTGACAAATGCTAGGGAAATAGAAAGGAACAGGCTACAGTTCACATGTACAGAACATGATCAAGGGTGTTACATTGGGCTTCCGATACACCATGAGGTCTGTGTCTGCTCACTGCCCCATCAATGTTGGTATTAAGCAGAGTGGGTCTTTTGTTAAAATCTGAAATTTCTTGGGTGAAAAAATATATCTACAGGGTTCAGATGAGGCCAGGCATTGCTTGTTCAGTATCTTGAGCCCAGAAAGATGAGTTAATTCATGCAAGAAATGATGTTAAATTTCTATAAAATTCAGTGGCTTTGATTCAGCAAGCCACAACAATTAAAAACAAGGATATCAGAATATTCTGGAGTGGTATCTATGTTTCTGAAAAAGGAACAGTTCAGCAACCTGATGAATAAGATCTAAGAGCTATCCAACTATAGAAACAAGATGCCAGACCTATTTATGATATTTTAAAATGCAATAAAATTCTTTTGTTGATTTGAAGGGAAAAAAAAGATATCTAAGTAAGCCAGAAGGAGAGCAGAGTAATTGTTGAGGCTTTGCTAGACTTAAACAGCAGGTAAATAAAGGCTGCCTTCCTAAAGGCGTGATACCTGCTTGGTTTAGCATGTTGAACTTTGGGAAGGTCACTCTACTGTCTCATTGCAGGATTCTTGCTCAAAGATTTGACTGAGAAATTTTATGAGATACAGAAAGCTAAGTCATGGCTGCTGGAAGTTGAGCACTTGATTTAGACAAATCAGGTCTCAGGTTTGATAGGGCTCAGAAATCTGGAAAGTCGAAGGTATAGGCAGACTGCAAAAAAAGAATGTCACAATGCATGGATGAATTGATTGTATCCAATGTCCAGTCATTCAACCGGATGTGAGGGCCAGATGAGAAGCACATTCTGAAATGTGGTCAGGGTCAAAGTGTAGCAGTGCCGAAAGGACAGGAAAGAACAGATGGTACCTTCGCTGGGTTTGAAGTTCAAGAGTTTGAAAGGCGCCGCCCAGATTCAGAGCAGTGGTTGAAGGATGTGAAACTATCAACGTGGAGTAGACAGGAACATAGATTTGACCTCAGCTTACCTCTTCAGATTTGTCTTTGCTCTCCTTCTTAAACCGAATACTGTAGCCATATTGAATTGAATTGCAACTATTCTGAGGGGACTAAGCTGCCTCTTTCCTGCTCTTGGGGTTTTCTACATGCTCCTGGAAGGCATACAATCACCCCACCCCACCCTATACACTCTCAGAGATCACTTTTTATGGAAAGCTTTCCCTGATCCGTGCCTCACATCCAAGACTGGACTGTGTGTTCTTTGCCACGCAGGCCCCAGGGAAATACTACAGAGTACTGTAATTGTATATTTCACTGGCTTTCAACCTTCTTTCTAATTAATGGAGTGCTTTATTCAAAAGAAATCTTACATAGAACCCGATGAAGTTTCCCTGAGGAAGTAGAGGTGGGAGAAGGAGGGAGACCCCAAGGCCCTGACTGCTTGGCCCCATTCCTTACCCAAGGAAGTTGCCCCTGAGAAACTTCCAAGAAATGGTTAAGGGTGCTCAGAAATTGCTTTTAAAATCCAAGGACTAATATATATGCTTGATTATACATAAAATACAGGCATTCATTTATAGCTCTCCCATAAAATACTTATTTACACTAATATTATTGATCACTGAAATAGTTTCCAATCTGTATGGCATGGACACCACCAACTAATCAGACCTATACTAGCCATTAACAACTAGTACAGCCGTCCCGGTGCATAATGGCTGGATGGAGCACTGAATATATTTTATCTACTACAAGTATTCTATTAGTAGGTATTTTCTCCATGCTATGAGCCACTAGCACTAACCCATACTTCCCTGAGTGGGATAACTACATTTTTTAACCTGGGCCTTTTTAAAAATTGTAACAACATATATTTTCCGTTTTAATCAAAGTTTAAGTATACAATTCAGTGGAATTAATTACATTTACAATATTGTGCTACCATCACCACTATTACCAAAATTTTTCATCATCCAAAGTAGAAACATGGTACCCATTAAGCAATAACTCCCCACTCCTCCTTCCACCAGTCCCTGGTAACTTCTAATCTACTTTCTGTCTCAAAGAATTTGCTTATTCTAAATAGTTCATATAAAGGAATCATACAATAGTTGTCCTTTTATTTCTGGCTTATTTCACTTACTATAATGTTTTCAAGGTTCACCCATGTTGTAGCATGTATCAGCACTTCGTTCCTTTTTATGACTGAAGAGTATTCCATTATATGTATATACCACATTTTGTTTACCCATTCATCTGTCAGGGGACATTTGGGTTGTTACCACCTTTTGGCCATTTTGAATAACGCTGCTATGAACATTGCTGCACAAGTATCTGTTTGAGTCCCTGCTTTCAATTCTTTGGGAACTGCTAGGTCATATGGTGATTCTACGTTTAATATTTTGAGAACCCACCAAACTGCTTTCCACAGCAGCTGCACCATTTTATATTTCCACCAGCAATGCATATGAGTTCTGATGTGGCATTTCTTCCTGCCCACAATTTTATGTTATGGCAAACACCCATGATGGCAGATGAAGTAAGAAGTAATGGGGTTTGGTCTGCCCAAAGAAGCAATGGAAGTGATTCTTGTAGGATTTGAAATGCAAGTTGTAGAGTATCTCAAGTCATCTCCTAGGAAGTGGGCGAGTCAGCAGTAGGCAATTAACAATTAGTTGGTAATTAGGGAAGATCATCATACATATCACAGTAGTCTAGGAGGATTAACTCACAGTTGTATGGATGGGAGTTGAAAAGAATGGAAGTGCATTTGCCAAGACTGAGACACAGCTCCACAAGGACCCTGCTGGAATGACTCTGTACACTCACCACTTCAATCAGAGTTCCCATGTCCAGGAGGCATCCCCTGTATGCCCACAGGCCCCAGATGTACAGGGTATGCATATGCACGTATCCCTGGATTTCTACTATTTGGTAGATGTTACTGGGGAGGGGAACTGGGAGTCTATCTGCCCAATAGAGGTGGAAGTGAAATGTTTTCCTGTAAACCTTTCATGTGATCTGAATTTATATCCATATATAAAACCACTGGCTTATTTATTTGTTTCCTCCTTAAGACTATAAGTTCCTTAAGGGCAAAAGAAAAAAAAAAACAACAACCATGACCTGTTCATTTTGGTATCCTGAGCACCAAATATTGGTATGTAGTAGAACATTAATGAATGTATGGATGGATAAATGAATAGATATATGGATAAATGGATAGATCTCGGCAGACAGTTTTAGCACCAAAGAGATATGACAGCAGAGACCATAAACCTGGGCAAAGAGCGCCAGGAAAGAAGACACCCACAGAACTGAACAAATGAGACTCAGACTCAGACTGCAGAGCAACTGGGCAGCAGGTGCAGAAGAGCACACAGTGGCAAGACTGACTCCTGCTAAAGGAGGTTTCCCTGCCCAGAGCTAGGGCTGGACACAGTCCAGGACCAGGCTCCTCCCAGAGGCTGGGGAGTAAATGCAACTCCATTGTGCACGGTAAGAGTTCCAGGAAAGTCAATAGAGGGACATACAAAGCCTGATGCTCTGTGCTTGTAAGATACTTATCTGTGTCTGACGTGAGTGGCCTTACCTGGGCCCTAGAAAGAAAATGTGCACTATGAAAGGACCTTAATTGGCCTGGGCAGTGCCAATAGTAACATGAGTTACCATGGTAGCAAATGCACACATTTCCTTCTTAATAAATAATGCCTCCTTATCTGCTTTCTAAAGAAAGAATGAACGAAACAAGAAGAAAAGAAAGCAACCTAGACCTCCTGCAAAAGGTGCCTATTTCCTCCTGTATTTACTTTTCTGGAGTCTATCTGTTGCTTGAGAAGTTGCCGTGCAATTATTTGGATCTCAAAGAGCAAACAACCTTACTTAATAACAGATGCTGCAAAAAGCCATGCAAGGGAACATTTTACACTATTTGACTGCTGTATGGTGGAGGGCATTTTGAGGCACCAGAGGGAAATGGGAGAATTACTCAGAGTCCACTCGTGATGACATTGGCAGTAATTATGGAAGAAATGGAAACAGGGAAGGCTTTTGAAATGATTTCTTTCTTTAAGAGTGGAGATGATGATCTTACAATATTTCAGAATGACATATGTGTGGATGCTTTTAAAATTTTTTGATGGAGACAATCTGGAATTGGAACCCAACTAAAGATTAAAGGACTTGGGGGTGGCGGGGGTATGAACTTACTTCTTTGTTTCATTGGTTCAGCTCCAGCCTTTCTCCTTCACAGAAACCAGACACAGAGAAAAAATCTCTGAGGTCATCTTATGGATGCCCTACAGGGTTAGCGCTGTTCTATTCTCTGTGTGTCTGAGTGAAGGGCTTTATATGGGCAATTTTGAAAGGCTTTAAGTAATGCAGCTTCCACCACTTCCTTTGGCAAATTTTAGTATTCAGTCTTGAATAAAGTTTTTTTTTTTTTTTTTTTCTTTTTACAAAATGGCAGGCAGATAATGGCTGGTTGTTGCTGTCAGGGCAGTGACATATGGGATATGCTATAGGTAGGCATACTTAGAAATGTAATCAGGACCTCACAAAGAGCATGTGCCTCATACACACAGGCATTGGGGGTGCTTTCAGATTATTGCAGAGTAGTAGAAAATTTTATTTTCTCTCTTTTCATACGCTGCCTGACGTTTTGGAGAGTTCCATCAGTGCTGTCAAGCCTACAGTGTTTTTCTAAGGGAAAGCCCCTGAACCCCTGCGGAGAGACAGGCCAGGCAGTCAATCAATAGACTGGTGAGTAGACCTGCATGACCTCTGTCCAAAGGCTTGCAGGTGACAAAACCGGGCCAGTCAGATTCTCTTGTAGAGCCTGAATATAAATTACAAGAGCACTGATTGGCAGGGAGCAGTTAGAGTTCACACGCAAACCAAAGTGAGGAGGAAGCAGAATCATAATCTCTGAGCTATGGGCTAGCAGAAATCCCTGGTGTAGAAAAAAAGATATATGGGACAAAACATGGGGCAGATGGTGGCAAGATGCTGCGAAAATCCAAGGAAAGGTGGAAAGTTCTCAGCCCTGAGGGAATAACAAAACAAACCCTAGAAGCGTTATAGATCTTTCCATTTCCTGAACTCGATTCCCATTTCTGTGAGGACCATCTGTACTCTGTTCTGGGTTCCTGTGGTGTGTTAGTCAGCTAAAGGGGTGCTGATGCAAAACACCAGAAATCACTTGGTTTTTATAAAGAGTATTTATTTGGGGTAGAAGCTTACAGTCACAAGGCCATAAAGAGTAAATTACTTCCCTCGCCAAAGTCTGTTGCCACATGTTGGAGCAAGATGGCTGCCGGTCTCTGTGAGGATTCAGCCTTCCTCTTCCTCTTAAGGCTCCATGGCCCCAGCTTCTTCTGTTCTCAGCTGTAGGCTGGCATAACGCTCGTCTCTTTCCGGGCTCAGCTGCTCCACTCTTTCCACAAGGTCAGCTGTAGACTATCAGGCTCTCTCTGTTCCCAGGGCTTCTGCCATCTCTATTTGGATGCTGTCTCTATTCCTCTGTGTTCTTCTCCTGTGTATTTATTTCCCAGGGCTCCAGCATCAAACTCCAACTCTCTCCTCTGCCCTGTCATTTTCTCTGTGACTCAGCGTCTTACTGATGTGGCCAAATCAAAGCCTTAATCATAATTTAATCAAGTAAAAGTGAAACCTCTGAATTTAATACAATATAATGTGCCCAGAGAACCAGACCAGTTTACAAACATAATCCAGTATCAATTTTTGGAATTCATAAATAATGCCAAACAGCTACATGTAGGATCTTCATCTCCTGCATGCCTTGTCTATCCTTATCCATCCTTATAAGATCCATTGCCTGAGGCAGCCTGCCCCAGAACCGGAACTACAAATCTTGGATGTCACACTAATGGTTTGGGGACAAATGGGGAGGCACAGAAGAGTAGAAAAAGAAGTTCTGGTGGAAAATTGATAGGGTATGAAGTAGAACTTAGAAAGCCAAGTTCCAAAACCTCATTCATGATCCTTTGTGTGGTCATTGGCCTCTGTTGGGAGAAAGGAATAATTTGCCAGATGTTTTATATGTAGCAAAACCAAGAAGAGGCTCCTTCCCACGTGGGGCACACTCAGCCCTCAGAGATTTGCTCGCTTGCCATGCAGTCCACCTGACCACTGAGTGGAAACAGGTTGGCACAGGCTTTCCCAGTCCTGTTACCTCTTCACCTCAGGCAGCAAGACTGGGAACCCACAGACCTAGCTCTATAACATTACACAATTCTAGGGGGAATGGGGCCCCTGACATTGTACAATACCGTGTCCCTTTAGGGGACTGAATGGCAGGAAAGCATGTTTCCTCAGCAGCTACACACCTGTGACTGAGCCTGCTTGTCCCCAGTCCTCAGCTTGCAAACTGTTTACCTCCTATACCTCCAACCTCTGCTGTTCTTGCTGTGCTAACAAGAGAAACCCACAACTTGATCACTTTTCAAACACACATATCGTCCTACTCAGCCCCCTTTACTTTAACCCCCATGATTGCCCTTTTGCTGTGACACAAGAGGGACCTAGATAATTACATGAGCTGACTACGAATTCTGGCCATGGACAAATGGTAACTCTTCCTGCTTCTGAGCAAGGAGCACATGATGTCGGACCCCTAAGGAGGGACAGAACAGCTATCCGGGCTGGCTTTTTGATCAAAAGAAGGAGGAGGAGCCAAGGAAGAAGACCAAGACAGAGCAAGCCACATCTATTATGAAAGTTTCATTACAACAATTAATTCATCACCAAAAGAAACTGGAAAGAGAAAGAAGTATGGTAACTTCAAAAAAAATGCAGCTTACTAGTACAATATAATCACAAAGTAAGGAATAGAGTTTAAGTTCTAAATTGGGTACTTGCAAAGTGCACTTTTTTATTAAAAAACTGGCTGGCCCAAATATACACTATGGACCATAGTTAGTGGTTATAGTCTGATGATATTATCTCATAATCTGTAAGAAATGTTCCATAACGGTGTGGTGTGCTGGTGAAGGGGTGTTGTATGGGAATTCTACACATGTACATGATTGTTTTGTAAGTTCACAACTTCTATAATAAAAATATATTTTAAAAAAATGGCTGGCCAAGGTGCCCAATATTGAGAAAATGTTTTAGACTTTTTTTTTTTTTCAAATTGAGACTTTTAGAATACATAATTCCAGAAGCTTTATGGATTTTGTGGCCAAAAAAGTATGTGGGGCACAAAGCAGGGCCCCCATCCCCATAGCATTGTTGTTGTTTTTTCAATCTGAATGTTGAATTCCTTACACCTCTTGGCACAGATTTTGTTCCTAAAATGTGATTATGAGTTCAATATGCCTAATTATTCAGATCCTATGTGGCAATATGCTGTGGGCTATGGATTACCTGGCGTCTTGGGTCCTGGCAGCTGAAAACTCGCAGGCCCCATGCAGGCAGCACATACCCAAGGAAAGAACTGAGATAGATGTAGCCCACTCAGGCCTGCTTCCTGAAGAAATGCATCACCTGGGATGTCTAGATTTAATTGATCACCAAAAACTGTGGAATTGTCTGCAGGTTGCAGGAAGGTCTATGGTTCTGAAAAAAAGGGAGAAAATGTATTTTGTTCCAAGAGGATACCTAGCTGGGGAACTGAAGCAGGCTTCATTTAGGGATGAATAGATAGATCTGAAACCTGGCAAAAGGACCATGTGGACATCAATACCCCAAGATGGCTGCTGAGAGATCCTCACGAGATTTTCTTCTGGAAGCCAGGAGAAGCTCCAGATAATTATCCCAGGGCATTATCATTGACCCCATCGGGGGGACTGATGAATGGGGTAATCAATCAAAACAACAAACACCTGGAACTCCTCCCATGTCATTAGCAAAGAGGTGGAATAATTAACAGTTTAAAAAGCAGGCGCAGGGGGGCAGATGTGGCTAAATGGTTGGGCATCTTTCTGCCATATGGAGGGACCTGGGTTCAATCCCCGGGACCTCCCAGTAAAATAAAAAAATTATATATATAGAAGGCGCATGGGCTGCCAGGCTCTGTGTGCCAGTGAGCCACCAGTCCACGGGAGCCAAGCAGCAAGATGATGATGTAACAGGAGAGAGACGCAGGGGAGAGTCAAGACGAGATGCTCCAAAAACCAGGAACCGAGGCGGCGCAGGTGGCAAAACACCTCTCTCCTACATCGGAAGTCTCCAGGATCGAATCCTGGTGAAGACTGGAGAAGAAGGATGAGAAGAAATTGCCCAGAGAATTACCCAGCGAATAGACACAAAACAGCAAATGGGGAAGGGGGAGTTTAAAATGGATAAAGTAAATATTTTTTTTTTTTATTTTTTATTTATTTTTTTTTTTTCCCTAATCCGGGGAGGTCCCGGGGATTGAACACCAGTCCTTCCATATGGTAGACGGATGCCGAACCTCTTGAGCCACATCTGTTTCCCTCCCCTTGCTGTTTTTTGTTTGTTTGTTTGTTTGTTTTTACCGGGAGGTCCTGGGGATCGAACCCGGGTCCCTCCATATGGGAGACGGACGCCCAACCAGTTGAGCCACATCCGACCCCCCTAAAGTAAATAAATAAATCTTAAAAAAAAAAAAAAAAGCAGGTACAAAGGTCAAATCGCCCCTTCTGCTCCTGTTCCTGACCCCTGTTGCCCTTCTGCCCCCCTGCTCCTGCTCCCGGCAGCTTCCGTGCCCTGCTGCTGCTGCGCTTGGGGCCCTGGCGGCTTCTGCGCCCTGCTCTCGCCATGTACCCCCTGTGCAGATTAACACGCAAGTAAAACCTGGGCATTTATAATCTATAATGGGAAATTGTAGTCTATAAATCAATCCTCTCTATCACTTTTGAGCCTCTTACCCTCTACCAGGGACCCGTGATCTGTTATTTTCTCCCATTTCTCTTCTCTAGCTTAATAAATTGTTGGCCTCACTCACCTGACGTGCTCTGAAATTCATTTCTGCAGCATAAGTCAAGAACCTAGACTAAATCCAGTAACAGAACCACTGGGGTTGGGCCGGCCTCGCCTGGGTTTCGTCCTGCCCTTCATTCAAAATTTAAGAATACATTCATACTCACACAGATATTTGGACACCAATGTTCATAGCAGGGTTATTTACAGTCGCCAAAAGCATTGCTATATTCACAAAACCCAATTGTCCATCAACAGATGAATGGATAAACATACAATGGAATATTATTCAGCCATTTAAAGGAATGAAGGTCTCATACATGCTACAATGTGAATGAACATTGAAAACACCATGCTCAGTAAAATAAGCCAGATAAAAAAGGACAAATATTGTATGATTCCACTTGTATGAAATATCTAGAATAAGCAAATACCTGGAGACAGAAAGTAGGGATTACCAGTGGCTGTAGGGAGAGGGATTGGGGAGTGATTGTTTAGAGGATAAAGAGTTTCTGTTTTGGGCGATTAAAAAAAAAGTTTTAATAATGAAAGGCGATACTGGTAGTACAACACTGTAAAACTAACTAATGCCACTGAATTGTACACTTAATTAAAATGGCAAATTTTATGTTATAGATATGTTGCTACAATTTTTAAAGACTCATTCATCTGTTGGAATGAAGTCAGACGCTGGAGAGCTTGTTGACCATCGTGTGCTGGTATCTTAGTTAAGACGTGCCTGGGAGCTGAGTTCCTTTGCAGGATGGCTTGCCATGCATCGCCTTCTGGCCTGATGGTTCCCGCAGAGTGCCTTTGGCACCTTCAAATGCTTTTGCAAAATAGTCCCTTAAATTCTGCCTGTAAGGATTTAAACCAAGGCCCAGCATTCACCAGAATCATCCGGCCTTCCTTTCTCTCCTGCAATTGTTATGTTAATGAATCTGCTGGACATCGCTGTGAACTACAAGCTCCTACACAGCAGGAGAGCCCTGCATTTGAACTCCTGAAATGTCACACTTAGAAAGGAAAAGAGGCCCTGGTCCTGGCAGAGAAGAGCAGGCGTTTGGGAAGGCTTCCAACACTCAGATCATTGTGTGGCGATGTAAAAGATCACAAATCTCCTTGTTATTACCAGTGATAAATGGCTGGGCAGGCTGCTCTGCACAACAAGAATTGCTGAAATTGAGGAAGCCTCATGGAATGAACAAGCAATTGAGGAGGAAGCGAGAGGCCTTTGGCAGTGTGACCTTAGTGGCAGAAAAGCCATGTGTCACATTGCTGTAACAATTTACTGCAAATATTTCTCTGTCTGGGGTTTGCCTTTAAATAGAAATCGCAGACAGTGCATCACCTCCAAGCACAAAATCCACCCAGTGGATAGAAGTGCACTGAAAGATTTCATGGGAAAGAGCCCAGCTGTTTGAGTTTCATCTGCTGTTTTTAAAAGAACTGAGTGGATGTGTCAAACTTATAGCTGGACTGAGCAGCCTTTGCCTCACAGACTTTTTAGTAAACTCAGGTCCTCAGCTGTCCCTCTGACTGAATTCTCACAAGCATCTCAGACCCAGGGCCTGTCCCCGACCTCTCTTATCGGTCCCACCCATGAGAGCCTTCATGAGCATTCAGGCCTCAGGGGAGGAGTAGCAGTGCCCACTAGTCTGGTCAAAAGCACCCGTGGATTAAAAAAAAAAATTAAAAAAAATAAAAAATAAAAAAAAAAAAGCACCCGTGGTTGTGGGGACCCTCTGACACCATGTCAGCACCACACATTTCCTAGTTCCATCTCCATTGCCTTGGAAACAATGCTACATCTGAAAAAGTGCAAGCGATGACTGGGTTGGGTCACCTCTTGAAAACAAGTAAGGAAATGCTCAAGGCAGAAACTGGGCAGACATTCCAGAAAGAGGACTTCTAGGGATTCACAGATGGTGCCATGTGATGGGTTAAATTGTGTCCTCTTCCCCGCCTCCAAAAAAAAAAAACAAACAAGCAAATGTTGAAGTCCTAACCTTCAATATTTCCGTTTATGACTTTGTTTGGAAATAGGATCATTGCAGATGGAATTAGTTGGATTAAGATGAGGTCGTACTGGAGTATGGCAATAAGACTGGTGTCCATATCAGAAGAGAAGAGACAGACGAGAGAGAAGACAACCATGTGACAATGGAGGCAGAGATTGTAGTGCTGCCGCTGAAAGTCAAGGACCACCAGGTATCGCTAGGAAGAGGCGAGGATTGCCCCCGACAGGTTTCAGAGGGAGCTTTGTCGTGATTTCAGACTTCAAGCCTCCAGAACAGTGAGACAATACATTTCTGTTGTTCTAAGCCACCCAGTTTGTGGTCCTGGAAACTAAAACAGGCCATCACAGGGAACTGACCACAGGAAGTACTTGATCTAGAAATGGGCAAAAAGTAATGTCATTAGGCTCTCTTCATTAGGTGAAAGAGAGCAGGCTAGAACAGGGTCCTGAGGGGAAAGGGGGTGCCTAGGAAAGCACTGGGGCAATAGGAACTAAACAGTCAGTTCTGTATAAATCTGCTCGCAGTCCTTTGCCTGCGCCTGACAGTGGACAGTCCAGCCAACAAGGGAAGAGTCAACCGCCCAAGTCCGAATACCTGAAGACAACAGATAAGGAGAAGCCCATTCATACCCCCTCCCCTGACCCCCACTC
Source organism: Tolypeutes matacus (assembly GCA_026826555.1). NCBI lineage: Eukaryota > Metazoa > Chordata > Mammalia > Cingulata > Chlamyphoridae > Tolypeutes > Tolypeutes matacus. The sequence continues at coordinate 6,187,114 of JAKSZT010053928.1, forward strand.
AGACAGGCTGGACACTCAGAATCAATGACAATGTTGTTTCCAATCCTCATTTTGCATACTCAGAACCAATGAGAATGTGGCAATTCACAAGTCTTCATTTACATGGAGGAAGGGGGGGCAGGTAGGCCAGCCTTAAATAAGGCCTCAGCCCCAGTCCCAGCACGCATCTCTCCCTTGAGCACGCCCACACCCGTCTCAGGTGTGTACTTTCTCTTTCTTTCGCGTTATAGTAAACTCTTCACTTGCTTGCTTAAAATATGGTTCGTCCTTACATTCTTTTCCGCAATGTCGCTAAGAACCTGGAAACCCACCACTGGCAACAAAAGTAACACTAATGTCACTAGTTAGGTGGGAGCAACAGGGGCATCCTTTGACTCCCGCCTGGGAAACTCTTGTCTTGCTAATTCAAACTGTAGTCCATCTGGCCCTCCCCAGCATTTGCCTCCATGAATTTGTCTCCCCTTTCTTTAACTCTCATGAAAAATGTCTATCCCTGTACTTCCTCCCGATATTAAGTTAACCTGGCCAGAGTGGGGGAAGGGTGGAGGAAAAGGGAGAAAGCTCTCTCATAGTTTGAGCTTAGAGAAGGGTTCAAATTGATCTGGAAGACCTGAATATCATATTCTCTTCCTTCTACTCACCATCTCCCTAGTCAAATGAGGCAACTCTGATAGTTATCAGGGAGCTTGTGGGGGCATTCCATTCTCTAAGGCTTGACATGAGTCAACAAAAATCCACTTTATCATTATGCAAACACTCTCTTTATAGGTATTAGGCCCAAACAAGCCCTGTTATCTAACCGATAGAATTTAAAATGTAGAATATTAAAAACTGAGTGCCAGCGATCAGTGGCTCAAAATAAATATTACAGAAGACTGATCAAAATTAGAAAGTACAAGACAGTGTTCTTAAAGTAGAGATCCAGAAAAATATCTGTTAAAATGCAAAACATGGAGTCTAGTCCCCACCCTGATCAAGATGGCAGAGTGAGAAGCTTCAGGGCTCCATCCACCCACAGAAGCTTTGAACAACCGGCAAGAACTGGCAGAAACATCTTTCTTGAAGCCCCAGAAAACAGTAAAAGGATTGTGATAACAGGACAAGCGCCACATGAAGAAGAAGGCATCCTAAAAGCGGTAGGGGAAATGTTAAGTTGTATATATGGTACTAGAATAAACTTTTTTTCCAAAAATCCATGGAGGGAAGCGGATGTGGCTCAAGTGATTGAGCTCCCACCTACCACATGGGAGGTCATGGGTTTAGGTCCCAGGAACTCCTGGGGAGGACGGGCAGACTCCCATACCCACTGCAAAAAGAGCTAGAGGCCGCAATCAGTCTCAATGAGAGCAAGACGCCACACGCTGCAGCAGTGAGCAACGCCTAAATGCACAAATGCCACAAAGCCAGCAGACCAGCCCACGGTGAGAGGTCCCAGGTTCAATTCCTGGTGCCTCCTGGAGAAAGGTGAACAGACAGGCAAGAGAACCACCTAGGGGAGGGGTGGGGGATAAATTAAAAATAAATAATTAAAATAATAAAGTAAAAAATTTAAAAATTAAAAAAATGGATAAATAAAAACCATGGAACAGCACAGGACCTTGAGGGAAGAAGTAACATTCCTATTTACAATAGTTCAAATATAAAAATATGCTTTCATCTGTTGTAACAAATGTATCACATCAATGCAAACGGTTAATAATAAGGTGGTATTGGGAAACTTGTATTTTATGCATGAGCATTCTGTAAACCCACAACTTATCTAATAAAAAAAAATTTTTTTTTAAGTGGTAGGATCTCGTGGCACCCTGGCAGGCCCCTCACCTCCCCCGTCACTGGCTCAGCATGGAGCCAGCCCACGCCACCAGTACAGATTCTTGGTCCTGGTTCTGAAAGGAGCAGAGTAATCCTTGTGCACATACTGGGAGTAATCCTCTGGTGGTGGCTGGAGTGACTGAACTAGGATACTTGTCACAGGCTCACTGTACCAGAACTAGCCCTACATGTAGAAGGCAGCTCACTGAGCTCTCTCTCCTCCAGAATGCCGTGGGAGAGCAGTCAAGTCGTGGCTGCCTAGGGCAAGTGGTTGGTGGCTCTAGGACACACAAGAAGTAACATTCCTATTTATGTAAACGGAGGAATCCTTAGACTTAACTGTGCATGCCAAAGGCAGACTTGTATGCAAATGATCCAGGAGGCCCTGAAGCTTTGGCCTGGGGCTATTCTCTAAACCCATGTACGGATAAGCCTTGAAGGAGAGCATTTGCACAGGTCAACCTGCAAAACAGGAAAAGGTGTTTTCTTTTTTCCTTTTTTTTTTCTTTTTTTGTTAGCTCCTGGCATTCAAGGAAACTGTCATAACACTAACTGGATACAAGCTTAGGGAACAGATGTCTCAGAATCTAAATTCCAGCAATAACACCTTCAAATATCCAAAATATCCAGTTCTCAACAAAAGATTACAAAACACACAAAGAAAGAGGAAATGATTGCCCAAGCAAAGGAGAAATCATCAAGGAGGAGAACCAGGCCTGGGACATACCAAAGTCTTTTTTTTTTAAACAATTTATTGAAGTATATTATTCATACATGAACATACATAAACAGTAAGTATTCAGTAAACATCGTGAACTTACAAAACAAACATGCATAACATCATACAGGGCTCCCACACATCACCCCCCCACAAATACTTTGAATTGTTGTGAAACATTTTTTAACAAATTATGAAAGCTCATCGTCAAAGTTTTACTACTAACTATGGTCTGTATCTTACTCCCCTATACATTTTTTTAAGGATTTATTTATTTATTTATTTACTTTTATCCATTTTTACCCCCCCACCCCGGTTTTTGCTGTTTTTGTGTCCATTTGCTGGGCAACTCTCTGTGTTCATTTCCTGCCCTCTCTTCTCATCCTTCTCCTCCTGTCTTCATTGGGATTTGACCCTCAGAACCTCCGATGTGGGAGAAAGGCGTCCTTCTGCCTGTGCCACCTTAGTTCCTGGTTTTTCAGCGCATCTCATCTTGGCTCTCCCTTGTGTCACTCTCCTGTTACATCATCATCTTGCTGTGTGGCTCACAGGGCCTGATGGCTCACCTGCACACGGGGCCTGACAGCACACGCTCACGGGCCCTGGTGGCCCACACACCTTCTATAATTTTCCTTTTTTAAATTTTTACCAGGAGGTCCTGGGGATCAAACCCAGGTCCCTCCATATGGGAGACGAATTCCCAACCATTTGAGCCACATCCGCTCCCCTGCTATATCTCTTAAGGTTGACCAAAGATACCTAGAGTTAGTCTTTCCCCATACAGGATGGTCATATAATAAATCAGGCTTAGTTTATCACCAGCATTCTAAAAACCAGACCTAGGGAGAAAAACTAGGTCTGAGGACACATGCGTGGTTTCTAATATAGCAAATGCTTAGCCTACCCTGATTATCACAAAATCAGGACAGCGAGAATATTCGCATCATACCAAAGTCTTTTAAAAAGTGGTCCTAAATATGTTCAGAGCTCAAGGAAATCATGGAGAAAGAACTAAAAGAAATCAGGAAAACAATCAATAAACACCCAGAGAATATGACTAGAGAGATGGAAATTATGAAAGGGAACAAAACAGAGCTGAAGAACACAGTAACAGAAATTATAAATTCCTGAAGATAAGACAATTGAAATCATCCAGTCTGAGAAAAAGAAAGAAGAAAGAATGAAGAAAACTGAACAGAGCCTGAGGAATCTGTAGGATACCATCAAGCATATTGACATATGCATTGTGGGAATCCCAGAAGGGATTCAAAGAAATAATGGCTGAAAACTTCCCAAATTTAATGAAAGACATGAATATACACATCCAAAGTGCTCAACAAACTCCAAAGGGTAAAACCAAATAAATCTACAACACAACATATTATAATCAATCAGTTGAATGCCAAAGATAGAGAATTCTGAAAGCCTCAAGAGAGAAGCAATGGGAAACAGATGTGGCTCAAGTGATTGGGCTACTGTCTACCATATAGGAGGAACAGGGTTCGTTTCCCGGGGCCTCCTGGTGAAAGGCAAACTGGCCCACACAGTGAGCTGGCCTGAGCGGAGAGCTAGCCCACACGGAGTGCTGGCCCACGCGGAATGCTTGCCCATACAGGAGAGTTGGCCAGTGTAGGAGTGCACAGAGAACTGGTGCAGCAAGATGATGCAGCAAAAAGAGACACAGAAGAGAGACAATAAGAGACACAGCAGACCAGGGAGCTGAGGTGATACTCAAGAAAGAGACTGAGCACCTCTCTTCCATTCCAGAAGGTCCCAGGATCAGTTCCTGTGCCCCCTAAAGAGAAGACAAGCAGACACAGAAAAACACACAGATAGCAGACAGTGAGTGTAAAACAAAGGGGGTGGGGGGAGATTAAATAAATAAAATAAGTCTTAAAAAAAATAAGGAGAGAGAGAAGCAATGTGTCACATACAAGGGAGCCTCAATAATATTAAGTGCCTGTTTATCATTGGAAACCTTGGAGTCAAGAAAGCATGGGGCTGACATATTTAAAGTACTGAAAGCAAAAAAAAAAATTACCAACCAAGAATTCATATATGACAAAACTATCCTTCAAAAAATGTGGAAGTGATTAAGACATTCCTAGGTAAAAAAAGCAGAGGGAATTTGTCAACACTAGACCAGGCCTACCGGAGATGCTAAAGAGAGTTCTGTAGGTTGAAAGAAAAAGACAATAGACAATAGATCAAAGCTGCATAAAGAAAAAAAAATCTCTGGTAAGGGTATTGACATGGGTTAATATAAATGCCAGTACTATTGTATTTTTGGTTTGTAACTCCACTTTTTACTTTCTATAGGATCTAAAAGGCAAATGCATGAAATATAATGATAAATCAGTGATTTGGGACTCAATGTATAACTTTGCAATTTGTGACAGAAATACATAAAGGTAGAGGGACAAAAGGGTATAGGAATATATTTTGTGTATACTATGGAAGTTAAATTGATATCAAAGCAAATGATATTGTAGATTTATGATGTTAAAGTCCCAATGGAACCTACAAAGAAAATATCACAGAATATGAGAGCTCAAAGAGACGGAAATTAGAGAACAGGTTGCCAAGAGTTGGGGGGCAGGGGCAATGGGGAGTTAAAGTACAATTGTTTTCTGTTTGGGGATATGGGAAACTTTTAGTAACAGAAGGTGGTGAGAGTGCTGCAATATTGACTGGTTATGCTAGGGAGTAGTTGAGGTGGAAAGTTTATGATGTATATGTTCTCACAATAAAAGAAAAAGAAAAAGCAAATAAAGATCAATGATAATTAAATGCAATCCATGATTCTGGACAGGATCTAACAAGGGTGGAGAAAATGCTTAGAAAGACATTATTGAGGCATAAGAAAAATTTGAATAAAGACTGTAAGCTTTATATCAATGTTAAATTTCATTAACTTGATAACTGCACTTAAGGTGGTTACATACGAGAATATCCTTGTTCTGAGGAAATGTACACGGCAGTATTAAGTGTTCAAGGAGTATGATGTATACAATCTACATTCAGGTATTCAGAAAACAGACTGATAGGTAGATGGATAGATAGATAAATGGATTGATAAATGGACAGGTAGATAGAATGATAGGACAAAGTTAGTAAAATGTTAAAATTGGTGTGTCAGGGTATCTAAGAGGATAGGGATATTTGAAGTTCTCTGTATGTGGTTTGTATTATTTTTGTAACTGTGCAGTAAGTATGAAAATATTTCAAAATAAAAAGTTAAAAATGCAAAACATGATGAGCAATACACTCCAATATCAGGACTTACACACACTTACACACAAGAGTAGGATAGTGTATACATGTGCAGGTGTGTGTGTGTGTGTGTGTGTGTAAAGAGAGAGGTGGGGTAGGGAAAGCCCTCCTGGACATCATTCTCTCCTCTATTCCCTAATTCTAAGAAGTAAAGAAATGTCCCTCAAGGTCAAATTATTAGGTTAAAGGGAACCTCAGAGACATTAGAGACAAGGGCATCAGGCATCAGAGCAGCTAAAGGGATTTTTCCCTTGCACATGGCACCCTGTGATCTGCCTTTACAGAGGCCCTGGCTGCCCAGTCCTCTTCCCCTCACCACCATCCTCTAGTCTTCCTGCACTGCCCAGGCACTATCTCTCTGAAGATATAATAAGGAATCCTGTCTACCTAGTTTCTTTTATTGGAGAGCAGGTAGATGTCATCAGGCAAGAAGGAACAATATTAAGCCAGTGTACAAGGCTCTGTTTGCACAGGCAGCCATTCAAACAACAGTCTTCTCAGGCAAAGTAGCAGAGAGAGGTGACTAAGGCTAGCTGTCACCAGAACAGGGGATGCTATGTTAAACAGGAACCAGGATCTCAGAGCAGTGACTCTAGATAGGATCTCATGAGCACCTTACTGGAATTCCACTCCATTAGCCATGAAAATCCCTCATAATTTCAGGAGCCAAGCACTTTCTTCTTATAGGAACAGATCATTTCCTCAGAGGAAAGTCTGCCTGTCCTTAATGATGCCTTTTAGCTACTGAATGGAAGAAAATATTCAGTGTGTCGGAGTTAAAAATGCCTGACTTTTGCTGATGCAAAACATTTGCTCCTTTCAGGCTTCCAGCTTGCTTCCAGCAAGTTCAGAGGACAACGTATGGTAAAAATAAAAATTAAAAAAAAAAAAAGCCAAAAGGAAAATCCTGAGGCTCAGGAAAGACTGAGATGGGGGGAATTCATTTTTCCATTCACCCTCTTCATGAGAGCCATTACTGGAATATGCTAAAGCTGATACATAGTTCTTGGGCTTTTAGCCAAAGTTCCAAGCCATTTTAATTTTAACTGGAAGGAGAGTTGTTTCTTCAAAATAACTACTTTGATAAATGTTTTCATTATATTCCCTGGATGAATTTAATTCAAAGTCATTTGCTTATTACACTTAGAGAGTCGAGTTCAAAGATATTTAATTAAGTCTAACCTTTACCCCATTAAGTAGATTAAAACTCTAAAGCATTGGCTGGCACCCTATAAGGCTTGACTGTTAGATATATATATGTTCACTTGCAGCTTACAAAAAAGTAAGAAATTACATCAGCCTTAAATAGTATTTATTCAGGATTTGGTTCTATTTTGACCTTGCACCTGGCTTAATTATACCAAGTAATGAAATAATATTACAGTGAAGCCCCTGAATTCATATACATTTTTGTTAGAGAGAAAGGCCAAAAGAGTCTCCAAAGTATATTTATCCTTGGCTACTGAGCAAATATTCTTTCAAGCACTTGGGAAATTGGCAAGGCTTCTGGTTCTGTGCCAGTAGTTTTCTTAAACATGGTTTTATAATAGGGGAAAATGCCACACCTACAAAAGTAGGTACAGGTTTCTTATTTGAGTGAGGTCCCTCATAATGAGGAACTCTTTAAAGGAAGTTCAGGGAGAAATCTAACATTCTGAAGTCTAGTAATGTTTATCTGCTTACCCCAAAAGGCAAACAGATAAATATCTTGATAAAAAATCAATTGTGAATGATGTATATACCGTAGTACTTTGATGCATGGTAAGGATATCCTTGATATGTTGTGCTATGGCATATAGTAAAGGTGGTGACCACAGTATTAAAAAACACAAAGTTGGGGGAAGCGGCTGTGGCTCAATCAGTGGGGCTCCCGTTTGCCATGTGGGGTTCCCGGGGCCTCCTGGTGGGGGCGGGCCCGCCCGCACGGCGTGGTTGGCTGACCCAGCGAGCACAAGCAGCAAGGGGGGTATAAATGAATAAATAAATAAAATCTGAAAAAAAAAACAAAAAAAAACACAAAGTTGGGAGCAGATATGGCTCAGGCAATTGGGCGCCCACCTCCCACATTGGAGGTCCCAGGTTCAGTTCCCAGTGCCTCCTAAAGAAGACAAACAAACAATGAGTAGACAATGAGCAAACATTGAGCAAAAAACAATGAGCAGACAATGAGCAGAAACAACAAGCAGATGAAAAAAAAACAGCAGACAACAAGCAGACAATGAGCAAAAACAACAAGCAAGACAATGAGCAAACAACAAGCAGACAGCAAACAAAAATAAATGAGTAGGGAGTGGATGTGGCTCAAGCTGTTGAGTGCCTGCTTCCCACATGGGAGGTCCCAGGTTCAGTCCCCGGTGCCTGTTGTTGACAAAACAACAAGCAGACAGGCAAAAGTGCCAACTCAGGTGAGCTTATGGGGCTTTGTGGTTGAGCGCCGGCTTCCCACAGAGGAGGTCCTGGGTTCAATCCCTGGTCCCAGTGCCTAAAAAAATAAAAAGTTAATATCCAGAATATATAAAGAACTCCTACAGCTCAACAACAAAAAGACAAATAACCCAGTTTTAAAATGGGCAAAGGATTTGAATAGACATTTCTCCAAAGAAGTTATAGAAATGGCCAATAAGTATGAAAAGATACTGAACATCATTAGGCATTAGAGAAATGCAAATCAAAACCACAATGAGATAACATGTCACACCAACTGGGATGACTATTTTTTTTTAAACAATAACAAATATTGGCAAAAATATAGAGAAATTAGAACCCTTGTGTATTGCTGATTGAAATGTGAAATGGTGCAACCTCTGTGGAAAACAGTTTAGTGGTTTCTCAAAAAGTTAAACATATAATTACCATGTGACACAGCACTTCCACTCCTTGATATATACACCAAAAAATTGAAAGCAGAGACCCATCAGAAACTTGTCCACCAATGTTCATAGCAGCATTATTCAAAATGACCAAAAGGTGGAAGTTACCCAAGTATCCATGGACCGATGAATGGATAAACAAAATGTGGTATATACGTACAATGGAATACTATTCAGTCATAAAAAGGAACGAAGTGCTGACACATGCTACAACATGGGTGAACCTTGAAAACATTATAGGAAGTGAAATAAGACAGAAATAAAAGGACAACTTTTGTAGGATTCCCTTATATGAACTATCTAGAACAAGCAAATTCGTTGAGACAGAAAGTAGATTAAAGGTTACCAGGGACTGGGGGAAGGAAGGGTGGGGAGTTATTGCTTAATGGGTAACAAGTTTTTACTTTGATAAAAAAGTTTTGATAATGGATGGTAGTGGTGGTAGCAGCACAACATTGTAATTGTTAATAATGCCACTAAATTGTACACTTAAAATGATTAAAATAGCAAATTTTATCTTATATGTATATATGTTACCACACCAAAAAAGAATACAGAGGAAGTCTACACAGGGGGCGTGCACAATATGCTGCTAAATGTTTAACAACCAACTCTCTGGAATACAATGTTCTGATCTGTAGCATCTGCCAATTTCCGTGAGGTAAGTACCATGGTAACAGCCCATGTCAAGCTACCAATGTGACTTTACTGAACACAGAGTTGGGAAGAGATACACAGTAGCATACCCTTACATAGTTCACCCACCCTACGGATACCATAGACATAAACTATTAGGAAGTGATGAATTTTGAGCTTTATCTTTGTTTTTAATATAATTTTTAATTGTCAAGTTTATATAGCTTTTAGTAATGGCTGTGTCTGACCTCAGCTCTCAAAGTTCCTGAAAATGAAACAATTGGCTCTCCAGAGCAGGCACAAGCCTGTTCCGGCACACCACTGTGTGTGTGAGAGTAAGTGTGTGTGAGTGTGGGTATGCATGCATGGGTATGAATGAATGAGTACGGGTGAGTGGGTGTGAGAGTGTATGTGTGAGTGTGAATGTGTGTGAGTGTGGAAGTTGTGTGTGTGTGAATGTGAGTGTGCATGCACATGTGCATGCATGTAATGTAGTTGAGGGCTGGACAATGTGTAACATATTTATAGGTCAAAGAGTGTGTCAAATACTAGAACTCTTCCACTGAGTTTGAAAAGAATTCCAGAATGAAGCAGAGTGCCCAGTGGGTAGAACAAAAATTGGCCAGCACCAGAAATCCAGAGTGACCCCAAAATCCAGAGTATAAATTCAAGAATTCCCAACAGTTTAGTAACACCAGGTGACATTAAGTTCAGTGTGCAGATGAAAAGGTTCTGCTGCCTTGGCTAAACACAGGATTTTGATAATATGCAGATGATGAGTACAATCCTTTGAACTAATTATTCCAAGAAGACTTCTTTTTTCTTTACAATATAGCAAAGAAAATGATTCAAGAAAATATATTTCTATAGCCTGGAAACGTTAAAGAAGGGGCTGTTAAAATTCTCATTCGCCAACCCTTTTCATGCAGTGGACAGTGGTCACATTTTTTCTTTTGGTCTACAAACTTCACATACTCCGTTCCTTTGGTAATCCAGTCCTCCTGACCACAGGAATCGGTATGTGACTTAGGCCTGCCGAGTTAGAGTGGTCTGTCCCTCTGGGGAACAGCAATTGATCCATGGGATCTGTATCTGAACTCCCTGGATCTAGCTGTACCTGAGACTAGATCAACCATTAGACTTTACAGTTCCCAGTTATACAAACCAATAAACGTCTCCTTCTTTTTAAAATTACGCTAGTTGGTTTCTGTCACTTGCAACCAATAATTCTAACTAATAAAGAGATTGAAATGGGCAGGAAACAGCTCCTAGTTAACATCACTGGGAAGGAAGGAAAGAAAGAAAGAAGGAAATGGAAAAAATGTAAGTATAAGAAGGATCATTAAGGGAAGAGCAAATTTAAGCTAATAAATTCATGTGTGGGAGGTGATTGGATGAGGATTACAGTTTCTTGGTTATTTAGGGGTAAATCTTTATGAATCATTACCAAAAAATCATTACTAATATTCTGAAACACTCAACACATTTCAGATATTTTCTTCACAAGCCTTTCTTAACATAGGTTTTAGATACAAGGAAGCATGAGCAGCAGCAGAAGTGACAGAGGAGACTGGGCGAGTGTTCCGTCTAAATACTTTTCCATCCCTCCTTGCCTTTTGTTATACTGCCACGGCCCTGAGTTGGGTTCTCCTTATCTCTTGTCTGGACTGTGGCTAGTCTTCTCACATTCTTCTGTGTTTAATCTCTTCTTTATTAATTCAATTTTTATATTACTGTATGAATTATGTTCCTAAATGGAAATCTGATCATGGAAAATAAAATCTAAACGCCTTACAATGTTGCGTGACATCCTGGACACTGGGTTTCCAGTTTCGCCACCCACCGCGCCCACCCTGCACTCCAGCTGGATTTCCTGTGGGTTCCCAAACACTGGGCTTTTTCTCTCATGCTGTGCTTCTGCTCATGAGGCTCCTTCTTTCAGGGATAGATTTCCTCTTTTCTCTGCCTGAAAAAGTTCTAAACGTCCTTCAAGACCCAGCTTAAATGTCACCATGTAGCCTTCCTGAAATTTTCTATGAAAGGAGTTCCCTTTCTGCACATTAGAAGCACTTGTAGAAAAGACTTTAATGCTACAATTACTACAGTATGGAAAAATAATTAATATATTGGTTTCTGCACTAAGCTTTGATCTCTGAATCAAACTGTCCAGAAAGAAAGTTTCATCTATCACTGTCACCCAGCACCTTATTTGGTACATTTTATGCATTTGGCATATTATTTGAATGAATGAGCATATGAAGGACAGCAGATAGTCAAGCACTTAGTGTGTACTAAGCACTTACATGAACTATTTTGTTTAATCCTCTCTAGAATCCCACAAGATAGCTACTATTACTGTAATTTTCTCAAGGCTTAGAGAGTTGTCGTTCCCAAAGCTCACACTGAAGAAGTGATGAACCAGGATTTGACCCAGGACATGTGATTCTGGAACCTGCTTTTAACTCTTACACTAAACTGCCTCCCCAGATTGAATATCTCCTTTCTGCTACAGATAGTCAGATATTCCATTTTGCCATCAAGGATTTGGGGTCTACACAGCCAGCTCTTGTTCTGGAAGCCATTTGGACATCCAGAATCCTAGTTACGCTCTTATTTGTGCTTGGAAGGAAGGAGCCATGTATGAGACTTCTGGGTGTAGAGCAGAAAAGGATTACTCACTCCCAGGACAGAGCCCTGTGGAGAGCTCAATTCTGTTCATCCAGGGTGGGGCTTTACGATTTAAAGAGCTTGTCTTCATTAGAACATTTCCGGTGAGTAAATATTAAACTTAAAGTCAACTACGCCTTTGGATGGCGAGTCACAGCTAGAGGCTCTGCCTTCTGTGTTTCCTCCTCTTTATAGGGCTATATATGCCTTTTCTGCTTAAGTTAATTTGTTTCTGCTGTTTAACACCCAAGAATCAGAACACCCAAGGGAGAATGAAGGCAAGAGGAGAATGCAGTTTTGGGAACAGGGAGGCCCAGGAACAGGGCTGCTGAGGCGAGCAGAGACTGGGTCAACCTGTGCCACCAATCTGTTACTAAACTCCAGACTCACAGCTATCCCCTTTCACCAGGTTAAATATTAATCTGTGACACTGTTCCTTCCGTTGGGCTTTAATTGGACTTTGTTTAAATAAGTAATTCTGAGCGTCACCTGCCAGGAAGGCTTACCATAAGCTAAGGAAGGGGGTGTCTCCACATGCAAAGAGGCCAAAAGCTCGGCAGTCACTAATTAAGGACGCAATTGTTTTGTGGGGGGATGGGAACATCATACCCCCCAAAATCCAGGCTTTCTCGTTTTAATCGGAACACTGCAGAGGACCCAGATGAAAAGTGTTGCACCTGGATACCAACCTAGCCCATCCCACTGAGCTCACAGGAACCTGTTAGACCATCAAATGATACAAAGGCTGAGGGCAGGAGGGGCTGACCAGTACTGACCAGAGCTGCCGTGGAAGGGAACTATCGCGAACCAACTTGGATTTTTCAAAAAGCTGTGGGTTCTAAAATAAGAAGGGGTAGAAGCTGAGAAACAGAGAGAATAGGGAGATGAGCCCAAAGACACAGTGCAGGCATCAAGGAAGGCAGATGGGTGGGGTACTTGGCAGGCAGTGGAGCTTCTAGAGTGTCCACTCAATCTCCCGAAACAGTTTCTTGGTTTTACCCTCGTGAACTACCCTGTTCCCCTTGGTCAGCACCATCAGTCAAGATGTCCTGCCACTCTCGAGTTAAGGAGAGGAAGTTTGGATACAGTGAGTAGGAGACAGAGTGAGGAGATGGCCAAGCCAAGGAGGCAGAGATGGAGTTGTGCCGCAGGACGCTGAGAAGCCGCAGAGTCCTGAGGCTTCAGAAGCACGGCCCTTCACTTCAGACTTGTAGCTTCCAGAACTGAGACTATACATTTCTGTTGTTTTAAGCCACCTGGTTTGTGGTACTTTGTCACGACAGCCCCAGCAAACTAAGACCATGATCCAACGTAGACTATTTAGAAACTTTCACCAGGTGACAAAACGACCGGATGCTGGTTTTTCCCAGTAAGATACAGCTGTCCATTTTGCTGCTTCAAGCATCCCTTCCCTCTTCCACTCAAGCTTCATGATTCTGCCCTTCCTAAGTCTTGTTCTTCAGCTTTCCTTTTGATTCTGCCATCATGTAAATGCCTTTTCTGCTTAAGTTAATTTGTTTCTGCTGTTTAAACACCCAAGAATCAGAATGGATATACCATGCAAATATATATAGTTATATTTATTTAAATCTTGTGTATGTGGGTATGTGTTTAAATATCCTCCTTCCGCACACACACAGTGTTTTTCGTTTCTCTGTTTCAGCACCTGAAGTCTAGACATTTGACGGGATGGTCAAACACGAACTGGTGCCAATCCATTCAATCAGATTGCTTTCCAGCTCCCACGAGGGAATGAGACTTTTGTCTTGGCATAAAGGAGCAAAGGAATTGAGATGCTCAGGGCCCCTGGAGAAAGTGAGCAAGCCAGGGAAGGGCCCTGCTAAAGCAGCTTGAGGGCACTGCTGTCTGTGATGGGGACCCCAGAAAGTGAGACATGAAGACAGGAAGGTCTGTGGCAAACACCTGCTTTCTCTTTCTTCTGCCTCTTGGTCCCTGGGTCCCAGCAGCCAGACCTCAGGTTAGTGCTATCAGGCTAAGAGGGTGGTGCCATTGTAGGACACATAGGTGCTTGTGAAAAGGACTGGGACTCTAACAATCTCTTTAATAGTGTTTCATGGGAACTTGTTTTTCTAGTACTAAACAATTGACACCTTTTCTGAATCGGTCATTTTTCTCCATGTTCTAAGCTCCTGTACAAACTCCTATCCTTGCTGGCACCACAAGTCTACCTGGGAGTCATGGCATTATTACTGTCATTTGTCCAGTGTCTTCTTAAACATTAATATGAACAATTCATATATCGATATCCCTATAATGCATTGATTACCTAAGCTCTGGCCAAACTTGATATTGGATCAAGTTTGATAAATCCCAAATCATTTTAGATAATAGATATTTTAATGTACATAATATGCTCAAATGAGTACACAGTGATGCCCAGTAGGTACCCGAAGTTTTAAGATCAGTTGTCATAGATGAGCAAAAAATACATATAAAATTTTGGCTACGAAGGTATTTCTGGGCCCTTTGACATTCAAATTAACATAGGTTCGTGTTCCTGTTTCATCAGAGTCTACAGTTGTGGCTTTTGTTTAGTCCTGGAACATTGATAATCACCTTCATAAATCAATTTGTGAGCTTTTCAGAGAAATTGGTCCTCAGAGCAGACAAAACGGATGGTTAAGTCAGCCCTTACTTTTAGTTATCTATATGAAGATGGAAAAAAGAGAGTCAGGACCAGACGTGTCTGATTAACGGAGTTTCCTGGATTGTCTGTGGGTGCTCGTCCCAGCATAGCTCTAGGCCAAGTTCCCTGGGGGGAAGGAGAACAGAAATTCCTTTCCCCAAGGAGTCGCTCACTGCACGGCTTGGGTAGCTCACTCACACACTTGGTGAGTTACTTCTTTGAGGGATAAGGAGAGGATGAAGAAATAAGAATACCAAGCACATGCATAATTTGGAAGGATGGAGAAGAGATTAGGGACAATATCTGCAAAGGATTATATGAGGTCACAAATATCCTCCTTTGGGCAAGAATACCTCACAATCAAAAATGTAAATATGATTTCCTATGTGTATTCTTCCTTTCTAAGAAATGTACTCCCCCCAAGACAATAGAGATTTTAATTACTCAAAACACAGACGACTGAAATTTTTAACAACCATATTTCATCAGTTCAAAGGCACATAAATTCTCACATTTTACCATCTCTGAAATTTGAATGTGTCTTACAATTCTTATTTTTTCCTCTCTGAACTAGAGATACACCTTACAATCTGTGGCATCTTAAACATAAGGAAATATGGTGTTTCTTTTTTTGCTTGCACATATATTTCTACCCCCACTTAGCTCCTTTAACCAACTGGCTTGCAGAAGTGATTGTGATGACTCTACCGACTTTGGAGCCCTGAACCCTTGCAAGGGGTTTAGGCTCCAGCCCGCACTGGCAGGTAACTAACAGCACCCTGGGCCCAGTAGGACGGTCACTTAAAATATACCTTCATTAGTGCTTTAATAGGGGGACACACGGGATTCTAGGAGACCACCCAGCCCAGATGTGGGTTGGGGGAGGGTTGTCAGAAAGGTTTCCCAGAGGAGTTGAGGCTGAAAGAAAAGGCCGGAGTGGGAAATGGATGTGATTTAAGCGATTGGGCTCCTGTCTACCATATAGGAGGTCCAGTGTTCGATTCCTGGGGCCACCTGGTAAAGGCAAGCTGGCCCGTGTGGCAAGCTGGCCTGTGCAGAGTGCTGGCCCATGCAGAGTACTGGCCCGCGCAGAGAGCTGGCACAGCAAGATGACTCAACAAAAAGAGATTCAGATGAGAGACAATGAGAGACACAGCAGACCAGGGAGCTGAGGTGGCACAAGAGATTGAGCGCCTCTCTCCTACTCCGGAAGGTGCCAGGATCGGTTCCTGGTGCCGCATAAAGAGGAAGATAAGCAGACACAGCAGAAAACACAGAGAGCAGACAGAGAGTGAAAAACAATGAGGTGGGGGCGTGGGGGGAGATAAATAAATAAAAATAAATCTTTTTTTTTTTTTTTAAAAAGGGCCAGAGCCATCTAGAGCAATGCTATCCAATGTGTCTGCCAAGTCTGTGTCCTAGGGCTCTCAGGTAAGTACAGAAATTGAGAGTAAGCATTTAGGAATTTTATAACAACTGGATGAGGTAATTGTACATCTGTTAAATCTAATAATAAAGAATTTGGAAATGTAATTCATGTGCCTGCTTTTTAAATTTTATTTTCCCTGATAATGAATTTTACTGTATTTTTTAAAAAGTATTGGTCTGGGACAGATTGGAGACAAAAACACAAACAACCAGCACTTCACCACAGATCTTTGGGATATCACTAAGCCCAAGCCAGAAAAGAAGGCAAGACTCAGGAGAGACCAGCATTTGTGAGATCCTGTGGATGACAAGGGTGGGTGGGAAGAGTGAGTGACAACTATTTTTATTTATTTTTAACTGTTATGAAACAATTTCTCTGGTGGTGGCATTTCAAAAGAGTTTCATCTCCTTAATTTTAAGTTTCTTCACTGCAGTGAACCCTGAGGTGGACACATTTTATTTTTGTTTACTCTGCATCCAGGAGAATCTCCTTGATTTCCTTTGGATGAATCTCTGCCCACCAACTATATGTGGTCTTGGAGGGACTGTCAATGGGCTGTCCTGCTCTCTCCAGCACAAGGGTGGGTGTGGGACTCAAGTCAGTCAGTGGGTCTCTCTTTCTCTCCCCAGTGTAGCAGTGTCCTGAAGGGGCTGTCTACCTATTCAGTCCTGATACCGAGAGCTCCAGAGCTACTCTGGCTTTGGACTTAGCATTTCCTTACATTTTTCTGAACTACTTTATTCTCTTCCAATAAATTCCTTTTTGTACAAGTTAATAGAGTTGGTTTCTTTGCTTGCAATCCAAGCATGTTGACTGTTAAAGATGTAGTTAGTACCTTTGCAATAAGAAAAGAAGTAGTTTATGAAAGGGAAAGCCTCCAGGGATTGACTGGCAGCACTGTGGAGTGGTCAAAAGGACAGGTTCTGAAATAGACTGCCTGGACTCGAATCCTCACCCAGCCATTTACTGGCTGTGTGGTCTTAAGCACATGTTTTATGTTGTCTGTGTCTCAGTTTCCTCCTTGTAAGAAGAAAATGACACAGGATTGTTGTGAGACTAAAATAAGGTAACATACGTAAAATGCCCAGAATGGTGCCTGGCACAGCCAGTGTTGGGTAAGCATTTGCCATTCTTCTTGTCTTTGTGGATGGATCCCTGGACCCAAATATAACACGGTTCTGGCAATTGAGTGGTTTCCTGGTGGACTCAGTCATAGGAATTTATTGGTCCCTACTCCAGGGCTCCAACAGTCATGGGATTCAGCCATTCATTCTGTCTCTACTTTTCTTCAGATTTGTTTGCTTTACCAGGTCCTTACTGTCTGGCCATGTTTTTAAAGCAGTTATATTGAGATATAGTCACATGCCATACAATCTATCCAAAGTGTACAATCAATGGCGTTTAATATAATCACAGTGTTGTACATTCATCACCACAAAAACATTTAGAACAATTTCATTACTCCAAAAAGAAAAACTCCACACGCCTTAGCAGTCACCTCTCAATCCCTCTAGCTTTTTCCAGCCCTACATAACCACTAATCTAATTCAATCATTATAAAGTGATTTATATTTATATTTTATATAAATGGAATCATACAGTATGTAGAACTTTGTGCCTGGTTTCTTTCACTTAGCATAAGGTGGTTTGTTTGTTTTTTTGCCTGATATTAGCATCTTGTAACATTAACACATACAATGTTTCTTTCAGTTTCACGGGAAAACAGTCTTCTTATGTGTGCAATATTACCCTTATTCATATTTCACTTGAGGTTTTACTATGCTATATAGGCCCATGTTACATTTTCAACTTTCCTTTTAAAACCACTTTCACACCTGTATAATAGTACTGCTAGTTACAAACACTATGATGTACTTTCACGTTTTCTATTCATTTTCAAAGACTAACACATATTCTTTTTACCAATTCTGCACAAGTTAACCCTCAGCTTTCCACTCTCTACCCTCATTCTATTTTCTGGTGACCATATTCTAGTTATTAACTCCATGAGTTTATGCAATATATTTAGTTCATAATAGAAAAATCATACAGTATTTGTCCTTTTGTGTCTCACTTGCTTCACTCAACATAATGTCCTCCAGGTTCATCCATGTTGTCATATGCTTCGCGACTTCATTTCCTACATCTGCATAATATTCCGTCGTGGGTATACACCATTGTTTGTTTATCCATTTATCAGTTGATGGACAACTGGGTTGTTTCCATCTTTTGGCAAATATGAATAACACTGTTATGAACATCGGTGTGCAGATGTCTGTTTGTGTCATTGCTCTCAGTTCTTCTGGGTATATACCCAGTAGTGGTATTGCAGGGTCACATGGCAAGTCTATATTCAACTTCTTTAGGAATTGCCAAATAGTCCTCCACAGTAGCTATACCATTCTGCATTCCCAACAACAGTAAGTGTTCCTATCTCTCCACATCCTTTCCAACACTTGTAGTTTTCTGTCTTTTTAATAGTGGCCATTCTGATAGGTATGAAATGTTATCTCATGTAGCTTTGATTTGCATTTCTCTAATTGCTAGTGATGTTGAACATTTTTTTTCTTCTTTTTTTCTTTTTGCTATTTGTATTTCTTCTTTGGACAAATGTCTATTCAAGTCTTTTGCACATTTTTTTAATCAGGTAGTTTGTATTTTTATTGTTGAGTTGTAGCATCTCTTTATATATCACGGATATTATACCTTTATTGGACATGTGATTTCCAAATATTTTCTCCCATTGAGCTGGCTGCCTTTTCACCCTTTTGATAAAGTCCTTTGAGGTGCAAAAGTGTTTAATTTTGATGAAGTCCCATTTATTTATTTTTTCTTTTGTTGCCCGTGCTTTGGGTGTAAGATCCAAGAAATCACCACCCACCACAAGATCTTTAAGATGTTTCCCTACATTTTCTTCTAGTAGTTTTATGGTCCTGGCTTTTATATTTAGGTCTTTGATCCAGTTTGAGTTGATTCTTGTATAGAGAGTGAGATAGGGGTCCTCTTTCATTCATTTGGTTATAGATATCCAGTTCTCCCAACACCATTTTTTGAAGAGACTGTTTTGTCCCTTTAACATGGACTTGGCAGGTTTGTCAAAAATCAGTTGGCCATAGAGGTGAAGGTTTATTTCTGGACTCTCAATTCTATTCCACTGATCAATATTTCTATCTTTATGCCAATACCCTGCTATTTTGACCACTGTAGCTTTGTAGTATGTTTCAAGGTCAGGCAGCAAAAGTCCTCCCACATGGCTCTTCTTTTTTAGAATACTTTTGACTATTCAGATGCACTTTCCCTTCCAAATAAATTTGGTAATTGCCTTTTCTATTTCTGTAAAGTAGGCTGTTGGAATATTGATTGGTATTTCATTGAATCTATAGATCAGTTTGGGTAGGATTGACATCTTCATTATATTTAATCTTCCAATCCATGAACACTGAATGTCTTTCCATTCGTTTATGTCTTTGATTTCTTTTAACATTGTTTTGTAGTTCTCTGCATATAGGTCCTGTACTTCTTTGGTTAAATTGATTCCTAGATATTTGAGTCTTTTTGTTGCTATTTTAAGTGGAATTTTTCACTGATTTGTTCCTCAGATTGTTCAATACTAGTGTACAGAAACATTTCTGATTTTTGCATGTTGATCTTGTATCCTGTTACTTTGCTGAACTCATTTATTAGCTCAAGTAGCTTTGTTGTAGACATTTTAGAATTTTCTAAATATAGGATCATGTCATCTGTGAATAGTGAGAGTTTTAGTTCCTCTTTTTTCTATTTGGATGCTTTTTTTTTTTTTTTTTTTTCTTGTCTAATTGTTCTAGCTAGAAGTTCTGGCACAATATTGAATGACAGTCTTGTCTTGTTCCTGATCTTAAAGGGAAAGCTCTCAACCCTCCTCCATTGAGTAAGATTTTGGCTGTGGGTTTTTCATATATACCTTTTATCATATTGAGGAATTTTTCTTCTATTCCTATCTTTTAAAATGTTTTTTATCAAGAAAGGATGCTGGATTTTGTCAAATGCCTATTCTGCATCGATGGAGATGATCATGTGTTTTTTTTTTTCCTTCAATTTGTTAATGAGGTCTATTATGTTAACTGATTTTCTTATGTTGAAACACCCTTGCATACCAGGAATAAACCCAATTAATTGTGGTGTATAATTCTTTTGATATGCTCTTGGATACTTTTTTTTTTTTTACGATTTTATTTATTTATTTATTTTTTATTTATTTATCCCCCCTTGCTGCTTGTGCTTGCTGTGTTCATTTGCTGTGCGTTTTTCTGTGTCTGCTTGTCTCCCTTTGTTGGGTCATCCTGCTGTGTTAGCTTACCATGCCGCTTGGGCTGGCTTGCCTTCACCAGGAGGCCCCGGGAATCGAACCCGGGGCCTCCCATATGGTAAACGGGAGCCCTATTGATTGAGCCATATCCGCTTCCTTCTTGGATATTTTTTGCAAGTACTTTGTTGAGAATTTTTGCATCTATGTTCATTAATAAGATTTTTCTGTAATTTTCCTTTCTTGTAGTATCTTTTCTGGCTTTGGTATTAGGGTGATGTCGGCTTCATTAAATGTGTTGGGTGTTGTTCTCTCCTCTTCAATTTTTTGAAAGAGTTTAAACAAGATTGGTGTTTATTCTTCTTGAAATGCTTAGTAGAATTCACCTGTGGAGCCATTGGGTCCTGGACTTTTCTTTGTTGGGAAATTTTTGATGACTGATTCATTCTCTAAATGTGATTGTTTTCTTAAGTTCTTGTATTTCTTGTAGAGTCAATATGGGTTGGTTGTGTGCTTTTAGGAATTTGTCCATTTCATCTAGGTTGTCTAGTTTGTTGGCATAAGTTTTTCAAAATATCCTCATGATCCTTTTTATTTCTGTGGGGTCAGTCGTAACTTCCCCCCTTTCATTTCTGATATTATTTATTTGCATCTTCTCTCTTTTCTTTGTTAGTCTAGCTAAGGGTTCATTGATTTTATTGATCTTCTCAAAGAACTAGGTTTTGTGTGGGGTTTTTTGTTTTTGTTTTTTTTCTCAATTTCATTTATTTCTGCTCTAAACTTTATTATTTCTTTCCTTTTGCTTGCTTTGGGAATGGTTTGCTGTTCTTTTTCTAGTTTCTCCAGTTGTTCAGTCAGATCCTTGATTTTAGCTCTTTCTTCTTGTATAATATAGGAGTTTAGGGCTATAAACTTCCCTCTCAGTGCTGCCTTCACTGTATCCCATAATTTTTTTTCTTTTGTTATTTTACTTTTTTGTATCCCATAAGTTTTGGCAAGTTCTGTTTTCATTTTCATTTGTCTCAATATATTTACAAATTCCATTTAAAATTTCTTCTTTGACCCACTGATTGTTTAGGAGTGTATTGTTTAGCCTCCACACATTTGTAAATTTTCCTTTCTTGTCTATTATTGATTTTCAGTTTCATTCCACTATGACCTGAGAAGATGCTGTATGTAATTTCAGTCTTTTTATATTTATTGAGATCTGCCTTGTGACCTAACATGTGCTCTATCCCGGAGAAAGATCCATGAGCACTCCAAAGAACGTGTAACCCACTGATCTGGGATGCAATGTTCTGTATATGTCTGTTAGGTCTATCTTGTTTATCATATTGTTCAATATATCTATTTCCTTGTTGATCTTCTGTCTAGTTGTTCTAGCTAATGATATGAATGGTATGTTGAAGTCTCCAACTATTATCGTAGAGATGTCTCTTTCTCACTTCAATTTTGCCAGAGTTTGTCTTATGTATTGAGGTGCATAGATATTTATGACTATTTCCTCTGGGTAGATTGGCCCTTTTATTAATATATGATGTCTGGGCATGTTGTATATTCCTTTCCTGGGAGAACAAGCCACTGATTGCTCCAGTCAGTCTCATCATTACCCCTATTGGCTAAAGCTCTCTTGCCAGGTCAGTCTAGTCCAATCAGCAGTCAGAACTGGTACAGAGCTTGGTCAGCTGTGGGCAGAGAACCACCATGGGCTGCCTCCCTCCTCAAGCAGCTAGGACCTGTGCAGGACACAGAGTGTCTAGTGTCCCAGTGCAACTCCATCAGCCCAGAAGCTGACCCAGTTTGTTCCAGTTCCTCAAATATTGTCCTGCATAGTCAAACGAAGTCAGCCAGTAGTGTTGCCTGGCAGCTGGAATCCAAGAGTTTCTTCCAAAACTGGATATGCCAATAGCAGGGATGTTTCTCTACCTTCCTTCCTGGCAAAGCTGCAGGCACATTATGTCATTGGGGAAATTTCCAAAAAATTCACATTGGGAGTGAACTTTTATGTAGAAAATAATGTGCTTAAAAGGAGATTTCATTTTCATCATTTTCTTAATGTGGCTTGGTTAATGTACTGAAGGTTTGGCAGTTTTATGTGGATGTTGAGAAGATGAATTCAGTAATCCTGAGGGAAGATCGTATCCAGCCTTCATGCTGCCTGATCCAGATGTTAAGACATCTGCGACTTATCAGACCCTAAGTGAAGGAGACATATTGCAGCACCTGCCTGAAAGAATTTTTTCAGGGGCTGGGATCTGCTGACACCACATAAATTTCATTTCCCTATGAAGCTCTCTTGTCTGGGGAGCACTTAAAAGGAATAAACATCAGGAAGCAATATAAAATGTGTGCTCCCACTTCTGTTAGCCAGGCCTGGGAGAGGGAGCAAGAAGAAACAGGGAGTCCAAAACAGTGGACGCCATTATAACGGACTGATCAAGAGATGGGGCTAGGGAAGCGGCTGTGGCTCAATCAGTAGGGCTCCCGTTTACCATATGGGAGGCCCCGGGTTCGGTTCCCGGGGCCTCCTGGTGAAGGCAAGCCCGCCCGCATGGCATGGTTAGCTGACCCAGCGAGCACAAGCAGCAAGGGGGGGGATAAATGAATAAATAAATAAAATCTTTAAAAAAAAAAAAAAAAAAGAGATGGGGCTAATATCAGATAATGGACTAAAGGGTTAGTCCAACCAGCTGTCAGGGACATGATTCCCATACAAGGAATTCCATGTCACAGGCTGCATTATAACATGTTTCTACTGTTCAAGAATTAAGGTATTAAAAGTGAAGGCCCCATTTGTTAATTCAGAAATAATCTTTCAGCTTCATTTAGTTTCTGAGTGGAAGTCAGGAACTGTTGGGGAAAATTAAATATATGCTTCCCAGATAGCTTCTGGAAAAGGGGAGATAAGAAGTTTGAACTTGGAAGGCAGAGGCCTAGGAAAGGTACACTGTGGTTCCTTAAACCATAGTTTGTGAGGACCATGCCAAGGTCATGAGGGCCCCAGGTAGGAGCATATGCCCATCTCCCAATTCCCTAGAGGAAAAATCAGAACCGAGAGGTATATGCAAATATAAATCGTAAGACATATGCCTCAGTTCTATTTTTTTTCTTTAATTGTATAAGAATCATAAATTGCTTATCAGGATAGGAAGTAAAATCAAACAATCCACGTGCTCTCTCACCTTCCAAATACCTTAGTCATGCTATGCCTATGCCTGCCTCCAGTCTCCTTCCAGCAGCACCTCTGACTGTCTAATCTTGCTAATGACTTTGCTACTCCCTGAACAAGCTATGATTTCCTATAGAGCTTTCCCTTTTGGATGTGCTGTTACTTCTGCCTGGAATGCTTTTCTCTGCCTTTTCCCTCTTGTCCCCTCAAGCTTCGTCTCAACTATTTTGTTTTTCTAAGGAATCTCTTCGATAGTCCCTTTCCTTTCCCCACAATAAGGCATTTCTTTCTTTCTTTGCATGTGGCAGGGACTGCTAGCTGTACCTAAAATTCATTCTGCCTTTAGGAATAGAGCTGTAGCTAGACATATGGCCACCTAGCCAGAGACTACATTTCCTAGCTTGCAACTAGGTGTGGCCACGTGAAGAATTTGAGCAGATGTGATCTGTGTCTCTGCCAGGCCTTAATACATTACTTCTCTCTGCTCTTTACTCTTTCTATAAGCCAGAACATGGGTGTACTGTGTCTTAGCTTTAACCATTGTATCAGTTAGCTATTGCTGCCTAACAACCCACCCCAAACTCCAAGTTTTAAAACAATAATCACTGTTCTTTAAGAGGCTTGGCTCAGAGGCTCTACTCCAAGTTGTGGGTTTAGAAATGCCTGACTCTTTGCTGGGAATGAGCTCTGCTTTCCTCCACAAGTGTCCATTTTGGGGCCCACGATGAAGGGACAACAGCTACCTAGTGGAAGCTCTTCTCATTGTAATAGCAGAGGCACAAGAGGGCAAGCTTATCCATGCAAGCATATTTCAAAACTCTGCTTGAATCACACCTGTTAACATCTCAACCTTGGCAAAAGCAATTCATGTGGTGGGTTCCAAATTCAAGGGAAGGGGGAGAATACATCTCTCTTGGAGGTTTGGGGAGGAAGTAATTGTTTTTGAGCAATAATCTAATCTACCTCAACCTTGCAGACAAGGACAATGCCCTAGGATGGCAAAGAAGCAATATGAAAAGAACCCAGATTCCTCAGTGAACGTGTCGAGGAGGGCATCTGCGTATCCCTCTCACTTTTATGTAAGATAAATTAATTTTTCCTTTAGGCTACAGAATTGTTGGGTCTCCTTGTTACATCTCTTTAGCCTTTTTCCCTGACTAATATAGCACACTTTCTGCCTAGCACTTACATATTATTTGGTTTATTTTTCTCTTTATTAGTTTTTCTTTTCCCATTAAAAGCCTCTTGAAATCAATAATTATATCTTAACTAATTTTTGAAATCTCGTACACAGTATAGGATCTATCACAGATTGAGTACTCAATCATTTAGTGAGTGCTAAATATCAAAATAACTTTCCTATATTCCTCTTACTTACATCGGGAAAATAAATATTTTTAAAATGCATTGCCTGGGGTAGTTATGGAATGGCAAAGGCACATTACAGGCCCTAGATAACCTCCTCAAAATATGCTGACAATATGAAGAAGTATCATCCCTCTCAAGGAAAGTGGCTGTAGGAAGACATGCATGCATTTATCTAGTTGTTGCACAAATACTTATTTAATGCCTATTATATGCCAGACTCCAATCTAGGTGATGAGGATATAGCAAAAATCCCTGCCCTCTGGGAGCTCACATTCTGTGACGCAAAGGTAATAAACAAATAAATAAGTAAAAGGTAAAGCAGGGGTAGTGGAGGTGTCAAGGAGTCAGTGGGATGGACCTCACTGTGAAGGTGACATTTGAGCACAGACCTAAGAAGGTGATAGAAGAAATTACATAACTCTCTGGGGAAAAAGGAATGGCATGTATAAAGGCCCTGAGGTAGGAACCTCCCTGGTATGTTCAAGAACAGCAAGGGTGACACGGCACACAAGGGGAAAGTAGTAGAAAATGTCCCTGGATATTGGATTTACCGAAGAAGGCAGCAAAAGTCCAACTAGGTTTGACCATTTGGTCCTTACAGCCCATTTAGTTAATAAATGTCCAAACAACAGGTTTCAGTGGTTGCCTATGGTTATGAAATCCATACTGTTGAAATGGCACCTGGTGCCCTTGCCCAGGTATCTTTGAGAATGATGAGTGCAGTACTCAGCGGCCACGTGCTCAAAGCTCAAACCCGTTTAGCACCTCGGGTTTGTTTGGGGACGTTCCTTCTCCAGTGAATGCTCCTTAAAATCAACATCAGTACTCGAGTCGACTCTGCCCTGTGGAGGATGATGCCCTATGGGTGTGGTTGTCTGGTGCTTCACGACAGGCCTTCATGCCTCTTCCACACGGAATGGGAGAGCCTGGATTCTGCCAGGTGTGTTCCACCCAGCCTCTCTGGGAGTCTGCATCGGCCACATGTGTCTTCACTTGTGTTTGAAGTCCATCTGTCCCTCCCTCCTACCCCACCCTTGCCCCCACCCCACTCCTCTTTCTATTTCAAAGAAAATCTGCAGCTACATTTTAGTTGTTGATTTTTTGGTGGAGTGGAGCTGTTATGGGTCAGGAGAGAAAAAAATTTCAAACACAATGAGTAAATTTCAGAGCCTCTGAACAGACAGTCTTAAAGAACCTCTTGAGACCCATTAACTAAATAGAGGAAGGAAATTAGGGTTGGGAAGGTGGGGCTGTATGAAGCTTCCCCTACCTTTTTATATATTCTAGATGGAATCATTTGGATACCAAAAGTCAAATGTTGTAAGGTAATTGCCTTTCAAGCCACTCCTATAAAAACATCATCAGAACTGGTGTGTTCCAGATGTGGTAAACACCAGAGCGGAGGAGGAATTTGGGGAAGGGTGTGTTGCCATTTTCTGGATTCTGGCCCTTTTGTTATCCATTGTTCTGGGTTGGGTATTTGAATGCGTCTGTAGGTTCAGCACACCAAGTCACAGGTCTCTGGGTTCCCCGAGGGAAAACAGGCTTGTTCCTTGTGACGTATTAGCCTAGCAAATAGTAATTTTATTTGTTCTATCAAAGCACATTTTTATTCACTTTGTACAACGGGCATTAAATGATTCTGAAAAACCAGGCACTTAATCAGATCAAGAAAAATCTTCACGTTGGCCAAAGGTTTACGCTTTTGTGCTATAGTGAATTTCCCTGTGATCCAACCTAAACAACAGAGTCAGTTCTGTCATCTCTATCCCATACCAGCGAAGGGGTAAAGCAAACCAGGGCTTTCAGAGAAGGCCTTCCTCATACAAGGTCCCTTCACATGTCCCCCCAAGCTCTGGGCTTTTGGAGAAAAGCCCAATTACAAAGGGTTAAAATGAAGAGTTCATTTGGAGGCCAGCTGATTCATTTCATGAGTGTTTTTTCCCCCCTCAGCTAAGTTATTTCTTGATATGTCAAAGCTGCACTTAGCTCTCAAGCAAACTTGATGCAAGTTGTGGCAGAATCACCATCTACACCCACTCCACCAAGAGGCAAACTTTCAGTCACCTCCCAGAGGGAAATCCATCCTATACTAATCTGTTGAAATCCAGGTACCTGGATGATGTGAGGCTCACATACGTAGCCACAATTCCAGGCCCATAACACCTTAAGGTTATGCTTACCAATCGTCTCATTTGAAAAAAGAATAGATCTAAGTCCCAACACATCAGTACGTGATGCCAATTTTAATGAAGATGTCATAGAATGGTAAAGAAGGTTTTCATCTCACACCACAGACTTTAAAAAGACCTTCATAAAAGTCTTTTTAAAAAAACATCTATAATTTTCTCTCAAAAATTTTCACTTCACTTTCTCTTCTCTCTCTTTTCCGCTACACAGCTTCCAAAATTCCAGAAGTCAGTTCTGGTGATCAGCTTGTATATCTCACTCAGTAAAATGAAAGTATGGGCAGTAAGCTCCTGCCACCACTTCCATTGGAAAATAGTCTGACAAACATCTATTCGTTCCCGACCATGTCCCTAGGAGGTTTACACCCCTCTTGAAGGGCTTATAAAAGTATTTCCTCACCAAAAATGGGTGTGGGGGTTTGAAATTTTATGGCTAAGAAAATAAAAGTTTATTTTCCCCGTCCAACCAAAAAAAGATTCTAGGAAGAGTAAGATCTCTTTAGACCCCCTTGGGCTGTTCCATGAGCCTTCTAAAGGGTTTGCCACAGTCCAGGAGAAGCAGGGGAGGAAGTGGGGAATGGGTCGAGCTGAGACACCAACCTCTGCTAAGATGGGTCCTTACAGCAGGAGGCCTTCAATCAAGTTGCAGGGTTTTGGAGAACTGGACTTATCTTGGGCCACCAGCCCAGGGCACCAGATGTGGTAGATGGGATGGTGAGGCAGGTAAGACTGAGGCAGAGGGAAAGGGCTGCCCATGTGCCACTTTAGAAGCTACACTCCACCCAAGCCAGTCTGCTGTCAGCCTTCCCATATTAAAATCAGTATGGATGTTCTGCACACTCAGTTGATTCTATGGTTTTGTGTTTTGTTGTGTTTTACTTTGTTCCATGGTAAATTGCCTTTTGAAAAATTCCAATTTTTGTTTCAAATGCATGGCATGCTGCCTGTCTTTGGCTACTCCACTGCTGGTGACAGCTTCCAAGGATCAGGTAGCATTGTCCCACCCCTTGGTCAGGGTGGATGGAGGTTGGGATGGAGATGGAGTAATAAAAATGTGAGCCTGTTCCCATATTCTGTCACATTTAATCTTTACCACAGTGCAAAATAAATATTATTGTCCCCATTTTACAAATGAGGAAACTATGATTTAGAGAAGTAAGGTGACCCATGAATACCAGGTAAATTCCCAGATCGCTGGGTCTGATTGGGTCTGATAATGATGTAAAAGCCCAAGAAGAGGGAAAGAATGAAGGGGAGGAGTGGACCCAGATTCCTGACAACCGGATGGTTCAGCGTTGGAATGTCACTAGAGAAACGTCTCAGTACTCTGGTCTCTCTGCTCAGCTTTTTTGCCTGCAATGTGAGGGGCCTAGACAGGTAGTTTTGAGCTTCCACGTGGATGAAATAGCAGCTACCCTGGAGGGGAAGCCAGCGTGAGTGGGAGTTCCGGAAGGCGCTGGCTGTCTTGGGCACAGAACACACTCATGAGGTATAAAAGAAAGGTAGCGGTGGCCAGCTCCACAATGCCTCTTGGCCCCTTCCCAGTTACTCTACCCCTTCCCTCAACCAACTACCAGGAATCACTTCTCAAATAAATGGCATGAAATTTCGCTACTGTGAATTGAGTTGTGCTGGAAATACAAAATATGCACCAGATTTCAAAGACTTCAGATTTAAAAAAGAATGTAAACTACCTCCTTGTAATAGTTTCCTAGGCCTGCCATACCAAATTACCACAAACTTGGCTTAAAACAGCAAAAATTTATTCTCTCACAGCTCTGGTATCCAGAAGTCCAAAGTCAAGGTGTCAGCAGGGCCTGCTGCCCTGAAAGCTCCGATGGCTGTGGCTTGTGGCTGCACCACTCCGCCTCTGCCTCTGTCTTCACGTGGTCCTCTACTCTGTGTCTCTGTGTCTTCTTTCTCCTTTTTTCTCTCTTTTAATGATGCTTGTCACTGATTTTAGGGCACACCTGGATAATCCAGGATGATCTCATCTCAAAATCCTTATTCCATCTGCAAAGACCCTTTGTCCATATAAGGTCCCATTCACGGGTTCCAGGGGTTAGGGCAAGGGCATATCATTTGGGAGGCCACCAAAACCCACTATACTCCTTAATAATTTCTTCTGTTGATTACATAGTGAAAAGATCTTTTGGATATAATGGGTTAAATAAACTATATGATTATAATTTTTTTAAAGGAAGGGCGGAAGCATCTTAAACATAATTTGACTCCTTCACAGGTTTGCCCAAGGTGTGCCGTCAAGTCTCCCCATCCCGAGTCTCTTTCTCCAACCCTAGCCAAGATGAGAGCTGCTAGTGGGCAATTCAAGGAACTTGGTTGTCTGGGTCTTTTTAAAGAGCACATGGGGAAAGGAGACCAGGGAGAGAGTCCTAGTGGTGGTGTTACTAAGGGATTTTCAAGGACAGAACGAGGATACCTACTAATTCTAATTGTTACTGAATACCTGTATGCTACCCTCTTCCCACCCACCCCCACTCCCTCACTCCAAGTCTTCAAGAAAGTCTGTCTCACACCCAAATGTCTTATATGAGCAGTTTCTTTAAAGAAATCAGGGAAAGAGCCCAGTCGACATGAACCTGAGAGGAGACACCAGCCACAGAGGTGGGATGAACCTGAAGTAGAACATGGAACCACAAGTGGCCCAAAAGTATAAGCCCTGGGACTTGCAGAGACCTTAGGGATGTGAGATGGAGGTTTGAGCTAATTTTATTTATTTATTTATTTATTTATTTATTTAATTTATTTCTCTCCACCCCCTCATAGTTTGCATGTACTGTATCTGTTAGACTTCCTTGTTTCTTTGGGAGGCACCGGCAATGGAACCCAGAACCTCCAATGTAAGAGGGAGGTGCTTAATCGCTTGAGCCACCCACTGCTCCCCGCTTTGTTGTATCTCTCATTATGTTTTCCTCCAAGTATCTCTTGTTGTGTCATCTTTTTGTGTCAGCTTGCAGTGCCTTCCTGTCACATCAGCTCGCTGTCTTGCTTGTCTTCTTTTTTAGGAGGCACCGGGAACCTCCGCTCCCTGCTTTTTGTTATATCTCTCATTATGTTTTTCTTTTTGTGTCCCTTGTTCTGTCATCTTGTTGCATCAGCTTGCTGTGCCTGCCCATCGTGCCAGCTCACTCTCTTCTTTAGGAGGCACTGGGAACCAAACCAGGGACCCCCCATATGGTAGGCAGAAGCTTAATCGCTTGAGCCATATCCGCTTCCCCTAATTTTATTTAAATATCAAAGGACAGAGTGATGTCAACTGGCATCTGGGTTACACTTGTTATCAAGGAGTTGAAATGAAGACACAGGAGGCATACTTATCAAATTTATGGAGGACAGGAAGCTAAAAGGAACAGCAAATACATAATTAGAGTCTACAAAATCTCAACAAGCTAGAATGCCAGCCTGAATTTAATAAGGAGAAACTTAATAAGGAGTTATTAAGGAATGTCTTGCACTTGAGACAAATAAATAAAACAAAATAAAATAAACTCTCTGGGCAAAACACACAAAAAGAGTCAGGGGTTTGACTCAGACAAGGGCACACCAAAGGAAGATGAGATCTGACACTGTTCTAATAGAAAAATGGGATCCAAAGGAGGGAAGAGGTAAGTTTCATCCTTCCTGGTTAGACACCTGGAGTATCATCGTCAGCTTTGGCCCCTGTACATTAAGGAGAATGCAAACTAGAGGGTATTCAGAGATCGAATAACTAGTGTGATTTTGGAACCCTAAACCACTTATTCAAGAAGAATGCAATTTATAAGTAGAAGAGAAGCATCCAGGAGACAAGAGAATGCTCTACAAATATCTAAAATTCTCTCATGCTGGAGAGGGATTAAACTTACAATATATGGCTCCAAGGAGTGAAATTAGGATGGTGGGTGGATGGTTCAGGGAGAAACTGGAGTAATGTATAATGAAAACACAAATGTTTCCATTAGGATTTTTTTTAAGAGTCTAGAAGTGACCAACCATTAAGGCCCAGGTTTATTCCCTTCTTTTTCTCCACATCTTCAGAGTGTTGGCTCCAATCTTCTGTCTGTTGCCTCATGGTCACAAGATGGCTGCTGAAGCTCTAACACAAATCTGTACTCAAAGTGAGAGAGGATGGTGATGGTGAGTATACCAATGTAGCTGCCTTTTCCTTAATGGTACTATCCTTTTGTCAGAAAAGGAAAAGATTTTTCTTATTTCCTTGTATATCTCATTGACCACACTGAGTTATATGGCTAACCTTAGCTACAAGTGAGATTGGAAAAGGAATATCTGCTTTTTCCAGCTTATGTAGTGGGAGGCTGGTAAAAGGAAAGGGAGCTAAGAATGGCTTTTTAGTAACTCCCAAAAGTATCTGCCAAGACAAAATTGTCTGTGATTCAACTACCAAGAGATTGTCTTAGCCTTTTTTTTTTAAGATTTTTATTTTATTTATTCATTTATTCCCCCCCTTGCTGCTTGTGCTCGCTGGGTCAGCTAACCACGCCATGCGGGCGGGCTTGCCTTCACCAGGAGGCCCCGGGAACCGAACCCGGGGCCTCCCATATGGTAAATGGGAGCCCTACTGATTGAGCCACAGCCGCTTCCCTATCTTAGCCTTTTTAATGCAAATATATACATGCTTCTATAAATACATATGTCCACATGTAATTGTCATAAAAGTGAGATTGTATTGTAAATCATTTTCCCAATTAACATTTTGAGTATATTCACATATCATTTTGAAATGCTTTGAAAATATAATTTTCAATAACCGCATAGTATCCCATAATATTCCACACCAACCATTCTCCTGTCTTTGGACATGTAGGTTATTTTCTAGTTTAATTGAAGAACTTTCTAGCTGTCATATCCATAGACAGAATGGTGTGCCTTGGAAGGTAGTGAGCTGCCCACCTCTGGAAGTATTCCATCATAAGTTGGACAGTCTTTTGGCAGAGAGGGAACAGATAAAACACAAGCACCGAATGGGTCATTGGTCCATGTGGAATTTTAGGTCTTTCCTACCTTGAGATATTGATGATAGGGTGGAAACAGAAGGAGACATGGTCTGAGAGGATCCCTGTGCTCTTACTGACAGCATCTCCATCTCTGCTTCCTCTTCCCCATTTTGCTGCCTAAACCGACAGGCTGTGTGACATTCCTGTGATACCCCCACAGTCAGCACACCACAGCACCTGTCACACTGTCTCTCTCACTATTGCCTGTCAACAGGAACAGCCTGAATTGCTTCAGATGTGCCTTTAAATGGCCTGAATGAAGACAGCAATGCCTCTGGCTCCTGTCAATGGGGCCAAATTTGAGAATCAGTGTGAAGGACCCCAGCCTGGACTGGATGGGCCAAGGATGGAGAGAGCACCAAGAGCTGATAACACCGGGAGCTGATGACAACATTCCAGTGATGCTTCCCTACTGCCTTTTGCTGCTAAGAAGGCTGATCTGTGGCTTTTCAGCCTGCCACCAGGAAAGAAGGCACAAGTATCTTCATTATGACTCTGTCTCCAGGCTAAGCAGACAACTTCAAGTCACTTAGGTGAGCTGGGTAGTGGAATGAGCAAGAAGTGTCATCATTTCCATAGGTTAGTGTGCTGATGGGTCACAGATGCAGGAGGGTGTTGGGGGGACAGTACAGACACCTGCCTGTTGGTGAAAGGTTTGATATCAGCCTTTTGCTATATATAGTTAAGTTTCAGGGTATGTGATCTGACCTAAGTCTGCCTGAGTCTAAATTTGCCTTCCATAGAACTAAGTATTCATTCTCTTGAATAAAGTTAATGTGCCAAGCCTGCAACTCAACAACTACAATTCAGAATGAAGTTTTTAGACCCAAGCAACCTGCAAGAAGACTACCCAATGACAAAAAACCATTAATGACTTTATCCATTTAGTCTCAGGTACTTGGAACTTACTTCATTCCTCTGGTATCTTTTTCTTTTAAGTGGTTATAGGGAACAACTATTTAAAGATCAAATAACTTTGGTAAACTTTAGTAACATAATATTGCTAACACCAAGAACAAAACAATTGAGTAAGTAAAGTTGCAATGATTTGATCTCTTTTCTTAAAGTGGAGCTATAATTGCCTGGTGGTCGTATGGAATTGGAAAGGTCACACAATTTGTCCCAAATGTAATTTTCTTGCCTGTGAGGGCATTGTATCTATCAGGGGCCTAACACAACACAATCACATCTGCACCAACAGCTCATCATTTGCAGGCCAAGGCAGCAGGGAATTGGAGCAGAGGACCTCATTTGTGTCTCAGCTCTGGCAACCACTCCCCTGAATGTATGCCTCAATTTCTCCATGACTTAATTTCCTCCAAGTATAGGTTCTTATATGGGTCTGTGAATTTGGCCACTAGATGAATCTTGAAAAGTCCTCTCTACTAAGAGCTGCTCTTTTTTCCCTAGATTATTGTCAAAGAAAACATCTTATAATATTATTTTACCTTTGGATTCTGTTAATCACAAAGTCTGTTAAAATTCTATAGATTTCACATTTTAGAACAGAACAAAGTAGGTCTAATGTTGGTGAAGTACAAGTTTGAGAAGATGTTTAATGTCCTGATTATATGCTCTGTAGCAACCATTGTAAGATGCAGATCATTGTATGAGGTAACCATCTAGCACATAGAGTCGGGAAGGCCATGACCATGGTCTCCAGAAACATTCAATGTGGAGGAGAAACCAGTTGCATAAATGGCTAATATAGACAATAAGAGAGAAAGGAAAAGGGATGCACAGCTTGCACATAATATATGAACAGCTGTAGTAGATACATCTGGGGTATCTGTTCAATCCACAGGGACCTGCTTTCTCCGAGACCCACCTCTTCCCACAGATGCTGCACCCAGCAGCCATGTTTACACACCAGCCCCAGCCCCTAGCTTAGCCACAGCTGATTGGACCAGGGGTGGATGCCTGACCACGCTGAGCCAAATTCTCTCTCCTGACAGTTTGGTATGGTGATTCAGAGCACTTGTAACCTCAGACAACTTAGGGTGGTAATATCTCTGGAGAAGAAGGAGGACAAAAGAAAACAGAGAGAAGCAGCCACCAGACTCACTGCCCCAGCTCCCAGAGATGGAGACACAGCTGACTTGGTGCCTAACAGCTTCACCCTTTCTGGTTTCAGGTCTTCACGGGGCTCTGCGGCATTCCTGTCTTCATGAAACATCCTTGTGTCTTCTAAGGAAGCCCTATTTGCTCTTAAGCTAGTTCAGGTATGTTGCTGTCACTGCATTCAAAACAGCTTGACAGAGACTTGAGCACTAATGTGCCCCTGCTCATGTACAAATAGATATGGATAATGCAAAAGAGCCCATCCAAAAGTCACTTGTGCCCATAGAAGACACTGTGAAATGAGCACGTATAAATTGCTGATATTCATAACACCTCAAATCAAGTACAAACCCACAACAACGTTAACCTGGCTAGCAGAGACCTGCAAAGCCTGTCTGTCTCCTGTCTAGCTCTGCTCCTCTCTGCTGCCTGGCGCTCGGAGGAAGTGGACAGCATCGTCTCCCCACCTCATCTTCCCACCTCATCTTCCCAGGATGCCACAGCTGCCTCCATGACCTCCAACTTAGCTCATCAACCCTTCCTCCCTCCCTCCTACCCTCCCTCTTTCCCTCCCTCCCTCCCCCCTCCCTTTCTCCTTCCCTCCTTTCTTTCTTTTTCTTCTTCTTCCTCTTCATTAGAGAAGTTGTGGCTTTTTAGCATACTTTTCTTGGGAGGTAATTTCTTTAAAGTCCCTTCTTGGTTGCAAAGAGCAAGAGAGACAGCGATCTGTGAAAATAATCAAGAGGAGGCAAGAAAACCATTGGATTCTTTTAAAACAATGTTTACCAGAAAAGTGAGAGAAGGTCCTTGAGAGCCTTCCTGGCCAATGAGGATTTCAAGCATGATTCATGTAGAAAGGAACTGGCCTGAGGATCCACAGGGGAAAAAAAATATGTTGTGGGGACAAAAGGGAAGAGGCTATTTGGGGTGTCAGGTAGTTAATGTTTGTCTGAGCAAGGACAGCATGTAGAGTGAGTAGTGGGGTGGGGGGGCAGCAGGGAACGCTGCAGCAGTAGTTATTAAGGATGGGGAGGGCCCCATTTCCTGGAAATAGAATCCAGCAATTGCATTAAAAAGAGATTTCTTTGTATAACCCAAGCTTTCCTCATGGCAAAATAACCTTTCCTCTTCCTCTTGGCAACTCCCCACAAGTAAAATTAGGTTAGAAACACACACATACACACCAGTATCACATTCTACTGCACATTTCTAGAGTTCCTCTTATCGCTACCCAACCCCCACATCCTAAATTCTTTGTGGACCTGTGAAATACCACAGTGACTTAGGATCAGGCCTGGTATCTTATAAATGTGGAAATGAACAGCTGTTTCTAGTTTACCAAGAACATTGTTGCATAGCTTAGTTCATTCTATCACAAAATATAGAAGCTTGGAGGGACCTTCGGAAGCCCCCTTCCAATACAACTCTTTCAGTTACCAGATGAAATCAAGGCCTAGTATGGCTATAAAAAAAAAAAAAGGATCTTATTCCAAAGGCAGGACCTCCTAACCTTGGCCAAATTTTTCTTTGTCTGCCAATCAAATAGGACAGGCCAGCCTGGCCAGGCTCCCAGCCCCAGCATGTAAGGTTTTGTCAACAGCCCCCACATGCGTCCAGCAGAGAGCTTTCCAAGTCAGGGCACACCTTGGCTCTTTATCTGCAGGAAGGGCTCTCCCATGACTTTCTGGCTGGCCTTCCTGTGGGCCAGCTGTACAGGTTGGCTACTGGAGCATTCAGTCACAGGTCCTGCCTTTGTTTGTTTGATCAGCAAATCCTACTGCTAAGACACAATGCATTCCTGTGCCTGGTTCTCTGTGACGCTTGTACTGTCTTGACATTGACTGTGTCATCTTAAGGCTCTGGGTGACGATGCTGGAGACTTGGACACAAGTGTCCATGGGAAACGAGGAAATTGACAGTCACCGCAAAGTCATTGTGCCAGGCTTCTCCTTCTAGAGCCAGCCTCCTGCATTTCTTTGCCAGTTGGCTCTTTTTAATTATTCTTTTGTACCTCAATGTCCTGAAAAGCTTCTTTTCTGGGAAGCATTTGAACTCTACAGCAAAATCATGGACTCTAGCTTAAAAGATCTGGGTCAATGTTTCTGAAAGTAAGGACCACATCAGAAACACTGGGCCCCATCCCAAGCTACTTGAATTAAAATCTCTTAGCGTGGAGGCTGGAAGTCTGATTTTTCAAAACAACTACTCCAGGTGACTGTGATGTGCACTAAAGTTGTAAGACCCCAATATTGGTCAGTCTAAATTCCAACTTGTAATGAGGTGTAGTTGTTGTATTCCTTAGGTCCTCTGAGTTGTCTCACTAAGATCTCTGTGAAAAAGAAGCACTTCAAGAATTTTTAAAATGTCCATTGAAAGACTAATATTATTTCTTGCAGGCAGGGATCCATTTCTTCCTCCTTGACCTCACCCCATCAGTCCCCATGGTAGAGAAGATCATCACCTATGGAGGATACCTGAGACCAGGTGCTCATGGACCACCTTCCACACCCTTTTCCATAAAGAACCTCTGAACCATTAGTCCAATCCTCCCCTCCAATCCTGAGAGATCCAACTCAGAATTTAGCAACCACTTTGGGTGCACAAATCTGGGGTGTTTCTTTTTGTGTAGGAAATGTCTCTAGAATCATTGACCTCTGTTTTACTGCATTAGAAATCAAGAAAATATGATGATACTGAGAACTCATTTCAATTTGACTTTCGAAAAAAGCCCACAGGAATGCAAAAGACACCACTCCCTTAAAAAAAAACAAATATCATCCACAATACCAAGATAACTAATAAGAGATCTTATTTTGTTGCCCAAGATGACTCTTCATCCATTGACAGGGGGAAAAGTCCATTTTAGGTCTGCAGCTTTGGTCCAACCATGAAAAAAGGCTGATAATACATTTTACACTAATTTTGTGTCTGTATCTTGCCTGTAAAAAATGCAAAGCACTTCCACATATCTCTTGTGTGTCCTCTGTCATGGAGGGAAGCAGATATTTGCACGATTTCATAAATGACCTTGCTGAGGCCAGGGGAGTATGTGATTTGCCCAAGGCAGAGCACTTCAATAACAACAGAGTTCTAGAAACTGATGAAGGTGACTTGATCCTTGGGCCAGGAAACTGAGTCACACTTTTTGCATGAAGTCGTCTCTATGGGTACCCAAGATTATTTAATTTTATTGGCATTCAGTCTGGAAAAAAAAAAACTGACCCACAGGTAACTTCACCTATGTAGCCTTTTCTCCACCTTTTACACTCTGCCTACTACTGGCATTAGAGTCCTCTCTTGTTCCTGTGATTCACAAGAGAAAAAAATCTAAAGAATAATTAACATTAGAATGTTTAAGGACTTATCATATGATTTCCCCCAGAGGTTTCTGGATTATAGGAAAGAAGCTTAGAAGAGGAATGCTTTACCCATAGAAATGGGTGGCTAATGGTAATTTTAGGTTATCAGTGGGATGGGGAACTTCCTAGAATTCCTTTAAATATGTACTTATTCTACCTAAGTAGAATGCCAAAACCTGTCTGCAAGAAAGATTATATTAGAATGAAAAAAACTTCCAAACATAATATAAATTTAAGCAACCAAACTCAGGGTGATCCAAAATCAGCCTAAGAATGTGACTTGGAAACCTGGAATCACAATGCTAAAAAAAACTGTAAAAATTATCTAACCTGGAGACTTCCACTTTGGGACAAGATGGAGTAACAGGAAACAGATTTATTCTCCCAACCAAAACAAACAAACAAAAAAACAGGCCAAATATACGAAATAACAGGTCTCAAGATTTTGGACATATGGCAATGAATAAAAATGGTTTGTTAGACTTTATACTCAAGGAACAAGCAACAAAAGGAAAAATAGATAAATGGGACCTCATCAAAATTAAAAATGTTTGTACATCAAAAAACTTTGTCACAAAAGTGAAAAGATAACCTACTCAATGGGAGAAAATATTTGGGAACCATATATCCAATAAGGGTTTAATATTCAGAATATAGAAAGAAATCCTACAACTCAACAATAAAATGACAATCCAATTTAAAAATAGACAAAGACTTAAATAGACATTTCTCTAAAGAGGCTATACAAATAGCTAAAAAAACACACAAAAAGATACCCAATGTCACCAGCTATTAGGGAAAGGCAAATCAAAACCACAATGAGATATCATTTCACACCCACTAGAATGGCTACTACTAAAAAAAAAAAAAAAAAAAATAACCCAGAAAACTGCAAGTGTTTGAGAGGATGTGGAAAAACAGGAACACTCATTCATTGCTGGTGGTATTGTAAAATGGTGCAGTCATTGTGGAAGACAGTTTGGCAGTTCTTCAGGAAGCTAACCATAGTATTACAATATGACCCTGCAATTCCGCTACCAGGTATATACACAGAAGCATTGAAAGTAGGGACTCAGACAGATATTTGCACACTGAGGTTCACAGTGGCATTATTCACAATTGCCAAAAAATGGAAGCAATCCCAGTGTCCATCAACCAGTGCATGGATAAGCAAAATGTGCTATAAGATGTATAATGGAATATTATTCAGCCATAAAAAAGAATGAAGTCCTGATGGATGCAAACCTTGAGGATATTATGCTGAGTGAAATAAGAAAGGTACAAAAGCACAAATATTTTATGGTCTCACTAATATGAACTAATTATAATAAGCAAACTCATAGAGTTAGAATCTAGAATAAAGTTATCAGAGGATAGATTGGGGTTAGAGAACAGTGAGTTGATGCATAATTTGTACAGAATTTCTATTTAGGTTGATTATAAGGGTTTGGAAACAGATGTGGTGATGATTGCACATTCTTGTGAGTGTAATTAACAGCATTGAATTATGTAGGTGAATGTGGTTAAAAAGGGAAACTTTAGGTCATATATGTTACCAGAATAAAAAGTAAAAGGTAAAGCAAGGACTATATAACACAGTGAACCCTATTGTACATAATGGACTATAGTCTATAATATAAGTATATAAAAATGTTCTTTTATGAATTATAACAAATGTATGATATTAATACAAGGTGCTAATAATAGTGTAGTATATAGGAAAATATACCTAATGTAAACCGTGGATGCTAGTTAATAATACTATTTTAATAATTTTTCATCAATTGTAACAAAGGTATCTAATGTTAGAAAATATTAATACAATTACAAAAAAGTGCTATCATCAATTGTAACAAATTCTTCACACCAATGCAAGGTGTTAGTGGTTGGGTGGTGTATGGGAATCCTGGATTTTATGCATGATTGGTCTATAAACCCACAACTTCTCAAATAAAAAAATTAAAGAAAAAGCAAGTAACCAAAAATATCAATCAATGTAATTCACCATATTAACAGACTAAAACAGAATAACCATATGATCATCTCAAAAGATGGAGGAACAAAAGCATTTCACAAAATTCAACATCCATTTCTGATAAATGTTTTCAGAAAACTAAGAGTTGAAGTGAACTTTTTCAAGTCATTAAAAGGCATTTACAGCTAACATCATAATTAGTGGTGAAAGACCAAATGCTCTTTCCTTAATATCAGGAAAAAGGCAAGGCTGCCCACTTTCATCATTTCTATTTAACATTGTACTAGATGTTCCAGTCAGTGCAATTAGATAAGAAAAAAAAAATTAAAAGTCATCAATATTGGAAAGGAAGAAGTCAAACTCTCTTTATTGACAGATGATGTAATCATCTATGTAGAAAATCCTATAGAGTCTATAGAAAAAGCTACTAGAAGTAAAAAATGAGTTTAGTAAGACTGTAGGATATAAGATTAATATACAAAAATCAATTGTGTTTCTCTATACCACCAAGGAACAATTTTATTTTTTTTACTTGCAGCTAAGGACATCAGAACTGACACAGCCATTAAAGGAGTCTTAGTTTCCTCAACTGAAGAGCAGGGATGATAAAATCTGCCTCATCGCACTTTAAGATAATAAAGGACATAATGCATTTAGAACTCCTTGCACAGTGTCTTTCTTAAAGGAAGTGCTAAGTAAATGTGAGTGCCCTTCCCCTTCCTCTCTTTTTTTCTCTCCATCTTTGTAAACATATTATATTTTTTTGGAATCATTTCAGAGTAAGTTGCTGCATCAATCTTGACCATTATGATAAATTTTAATTTTAAATTTTTTGTACAATTCAAACCCTTAAAAAAAAACAGATACTTGTACAAGGTTTGCCCATGGGGCAAAATCCAAAGGGTACAAAAAGAAATAGAGTTAAAAATTAGTCTTCCTCCCATCCCTGTGTCCTAGACCACATGTGTCTCAGCATGAGAATTTAAAGTTCAAAAAAAAAATTGTATCTTGAGACTCTTGATCAATTTTCTTACCCACTATATGAAAGCTTTTCTATACCCAAAACAATTGAGAAAATTATAAATATTTACCCAAAAGAGAGAATTCAAGAGACCAAAAGTGTATTAGAACACTGCCAATGTCACTGCTCTTTCTGGTGCCACAAAGGTTTGGAACTTTGTTTTCACTTAGTCATTTATTTATGCATTTCTTCATTCATTTGCCTATCTTTTATCGAGTCCTAAACCCTTGCTAGTATGGCAAATTGTATTTTCCAAAACTGACCACAACAATATGTCCCATCCCACAAGTTCTTCTTAAAATGTGATTCTGACACTCATCCCATTAAGAGGTAGGAGCTCTGTTCCTTCCCTGGAATCTGGGTGGACTTGTGTCCCCACAGCAGAAGAAATACTATTGACTTCCAAGGTTAAATCACAAAAACGCAATACAGCTTCTGCCTGACTCTCCTGGGATAGTTGCTTTTGGAATCCAGTCAAGCCTCCCTGTAAAGAAGTACATGTAGAGAGGAACAGGCAATTCATACCAGCTTGCCAGCCATATGAATGTACCATATTGGAAAGAGATACTCCAGCCCCAGTGGAGCCATCCCAGCTGTCAACTGCATGAAGCAGACACTAACTATCCCTGCCAAGCCCTGCCCAAGTCAAAGATCCGTGAGCAAATTAAATAATGGTTGTTGCTTCGAGCTGCTAAATTCTGGGATGGTTTTTTGTTCACAAGAGATTACCAGAATATGTAGGCACAGGGGACACATAGATAGAGATCTGTAAAGATAGTGTGCCTGCCAACAAAATCAATTAATACAATGTAATGAGTGCTCTCTCTCTGTGACTATTATTTCTGTATAAAAGTTTAAGGGACAGGAGAAATGAACTCAGTTTGATGGGGCCTCAGAAGGATTAGAAGAATATGAAAGTTGAATTGTCTTGAAGGATGAGTAGAAGTTCACCAGGTTGAGGAAAGGGGACAGCCCAGGGTTATTTCCATCATTTCAGTGCTGCATAACTTTGTAGCAGGTAAGAAAGGATGGTAAGAGGGGGCAGGGCCAGGGAGGACAAAATCAGAGAGAAGGAAGGACCCAAGTGAAGGGCCCTGGTTAGAGTAGAGCAGAGACAAGGAAGGAAGCAGGAATTGGTGAGGCTGGGAGAGGGAGAGAGCAAGAAATAAAAGAGGTCACAGGCTAGTCAGAGCTGCTGGGCAAGGGCAGGGCCATCTGCGAGCCCAGGACCAGGAGCTGTGTGCACTGCATGAGCTGTAGGAGCCTGCAAGATCTCTTCAGGTTTCTGAATCTCTCTTCCCTCTTTAAAATGCCTAATGCCCTGTCTAGTTCTGGCCACTTAGTCTAAGGATCAGGGTTTCTCAAAATATGGTTCTATAGAATCATGACATGGGGGAACCTGCATTTGTATCAGGTTCTCCAAGTAATCCTGATGCTAATTATGTTTAAGAAACACTGTTGTAGGAACTGAATGGAGTTAAATTTCTCTAGTCCTTGGCTTCCTTGCATAAAGTAAGGAACAATGCAATTTTTGCATTGTATAGGCAATACTGAAGAAATGCAACATAAAACTGCATAAGATTACTTTTCGATGCCACAATATTATACCCCAAATTACAAACTGAATGTTTCTTTTTCCCTCAGATAAGAAAGTGGTATATTGTTTTCCCCTTTTTTTCTTAAGGAAGCAAATTTACTATATGGGAGGGGGCCAGTAAAATGCCCTCTTTAACATCTGAAGCTGCCACTGCTGAGAAGACTTGGAAGCACCAGGCGGGGACAGTGGTCCTTAATTCAGGATAGTGATGTTGAAACCTGCCCCCAAACCTCCTCTGTCTGGGCAGCTGCTGAAAGCATCAGCCTTTTGTTTGTAGTAAACATCCCAGAAACACCAGCATCTTCTAGAGTCTCCTTGACAGTCGGTTGTACAAGAGACGAAAGTGATCGATTTCATTGGCAGATTTTTCTCTTCTGGAAGAGAAAAATCGGGGCCTGGACAAACCTCTCAAAATCAGGCAAGCAGAAGCATAACCAAGCCTGGACTTGCTTTTCAAATGCTAATGAGTGTCTTAATCAGATAAATGGGGCTTTCACCAGGAGCTCAGCTCCCATACCACTCTAGTTTAAGGCTGAGCTGGGCTGGCCCAGTTCATTAGGCTCAGCTAGGATCTTTTCCAAGGGCACTCCTGGTATTTTTATCTTTTAAATCACTGGGAAGACGGTGAATTAAACAAATTTAGGAAATCTACATTCCCCCCGCCTAGCCCAGCTTCACCCAACCCATACAGGCACACATTTTCTTTGCCAAAAGGATCCAGCTCTTAGCTGAAAATCTTGTCAGATTATATAAGAAAAAGAGAATGGGAGGAGGTTCACCTGGAGCATACATATAAGGCATAAAAATGTGTTCAAGTGTTCATGGGGCATTGTCACGGTGGGTGGAGATTCACACAATAACTGAAAGAATATTGAATTCCCATCTTGGGGAGCTTTGCCACATTCTCTAATGGAACAGCAAGAATCCCCCAAGTACAGGGGCAATGACTAGTGAAGAAGGATGGTCCATTGGTCCATTGACGGGCCCTTGATATTGATGACTGTACTTATGAACCTTTACTTTTGAAGTTGAAACTTAGCCTAGTATTATAGGGTGCCTAAGAGTTATCTGCTGAGAGCCTCCTTCTTGCTCAAATGTGGCCTCTCTCTAAGCCGAACTCAGCATATAAATGCATTACCTTCCACCCAGCATGGGACATGACTCCCAGGGATAAGCCTTCCTGGCATCGAGGGGTTCCTACCAAGAACCAACTAGCAATGCAACTGGAGAAAGACCTTGACCAAAAGGGAGGAAAGGTAATGACAAATGAGTTTATATGGCTAAGAGAGTACAAAGTGAGTCAGGAGGTCAATCCAGAGGTTACGTTTATGCACATCTCAGCAGGATCTCATTGACTGCCAAAGTAAATGCTACATCAAATAACAGGACTCCTGAGGACTCTGGAGACATCCAGACACTATAGTCAAGGCAAATAGCTCAGGAGTTTGGTGCCTTGCCGGTGGGCCCTACTTTGGAATTTATACTCCCCTGTGTGACAGAGTTAGACTCAGTTGTGGTTTCCCTACACATGGCTCATCTGACCCTTCTATCTGAACCTATAATTAATACTAGAGTTGATAGGTGTATGTCCAAGAGACTTAAATCTTTGGGCTGTTCATGTACCAGTTGGGCTCTGAATCTCAACAGAGTTGCAACACCTACTCTCCAATTCATTGGACTCACCCAGGACAACTAACAAGGAGATAACGATGGACGATGACCATCACAAGGAACCAAGAGAGTCTGCAACTACAAGCAAGAAAGTTCCATCCATCTGCCTTATGGAATCGAAGCCCCCTCTCAATTAAAGGGGGAGTGGGCATCACCATCCCAGAATCCTCAGGATTAGGGAATGAACTATGGACCAAAGTAGACTTACTGGTATTCTAGAATCTTATTATGATTCTAGCAATGTAAGACCTTATATCATTGATGTGGAGGCAGTGGCCACTGGAGGTGAGAGCAGGGAGAGGGAAAAACAGGTGTAATATGTGGACATTTTTGGGACTTGTGAATTGTCCTGAATGACTGCAACGACAGATACAGGCCATTATATATCTTGCCATAACCTACAAAATTGTGCAGGAGAGAGTGTAAACTACAATGTAAACTATAATCCATGCTTAGTGGTAATGCTCCAAAATGTGTTCATCATTTGTAATGAAAGTACCACACTAATCAAAGATGTTGTTAATGTGGGAAAATGTGGGATGTGTAGGGAGCAGGGCATATGGGAATCCCCTCTACTTTTTATGTAACATTTATGTAATTTAAGTATCTTTTAAATATATATATATATATATATTTTTTTTTTTTTTTTTAAAGAAAGAAAGAAAAAGAGAGAAAGAGACAGACACACAAAGGCAGAGAGGATGGAAAAGGGAGTGGAGTGGAGAGGGGAGCATTTCTGGGGGTACAGCATGGTGCATTCACTCATACAGGCTCTTTTCCCTGCTAAAGTGAAAACGGACCTCAAGCCTCAAAGCGAGAAGGGAAGCACCTAGGGGCAGGAAGCCTGAGGTTGAGGGAAGGGAGCACAAAGGCTGGACGAAGGGCCCCTCGCATTACTGCTGTGGAGGTCCGCAGACTCACGGCTTGCTGGGGGCAGGGGAATATCACTGATCTTCGGCAGCAGCTGCCGTCAGCCTCCTCCTCTGCTCCCTGAAGTTACGTGCCCTGCTGCCCTGTAGCCCTCCCCACCAAATCAAA
The DNA here is from genome assembly GCA_026826555.1 of Tolypeutes matacus. Taxonomy (NCBI): domain Eukaryota; kingdom Metazoa; phylum Chordata; class Mammalia; order Cingulata; family Chlamyphoridae; genus Tolypeutes; species Tolypeutes matacus. The sequence continues at coordinate 6,231,911 of JAKSZT010053928.1, forward strand.
GGTCCAGGGAGGCTGCTCCTTTTGTAAGGCATTCTAGAAATTTGTGGTTTATATATAGGAGACTAGGGTGTGAGAGCACAAACCCGGAAGAGGTAAGGATCTCCATTAGCTATTTTAATTCTTTCTTTTCCCTGAGCTAAAGCACTTCCAAGGGGTTAGCCTATCAAAATTTAAATTGAGGGCTCTCAAAGTTTTGAATCAAAGAAAACAGTGGAGAAGAACAAGGACTGATCTCCATTGCATTTGACCTCTAAATGTCAGTTCATTGTGATATAATTGTCCTGCATTGATTTTTACAAACCCAAACTTATGTTAATGCCAAGAAAAAACCCACATCCTTACAAACAAGTCAGACATCAAAAGCAAGGCTTTTTGTAACAGAGTTAGACTCATTTGTAAGTTCTCTACACATGGCTCTTCTGCCCCTTTTATTTGAACCCATAATTAGCACTATACTTGATAAATATATGTCCCAGAGACTTAAATCTTTGGTCCGTCCATGTGCCAGTTGAGCTCTGAATTTCAGCAGAATTGCAACACCTACTTTCTAGTTCATTGGACTCAGGACAACTAACAAGGAGATGATGATGGACAACGCCCATCTCAAGGAACAGAGTGTCTGCAACTGCGAACAAAATAGTCTCATCCATCTGACCCATGTTTCAATTAGAAACAGAGTGGGCATCACCATCCCAGAATCCTCAAGATTGAGGAATGAACAATGGACTAAAGTAGATTTATTATTATTCTACTATAGACTTATTATTATTCTAGCAATGGAAGAACTCTTATCATTAATGTAAAGGCAGTGACCACCAGAGGTTCTGAGGGATGGGAGAGGGAAGAATAGGTGTAATATGGGGGCATTTTCAGGACATTGGATTTGTCCTACATGACGTTGCAGTGATGGATACAGGCCATTGTATATTTTGTCATAACTTACAAAAGCGTGCAGGATGAACTGTAAACTATAATGTAAACTGTAGTCCATAGTTAGTAGCAATGCTTCAATATGGGTTCATCAATTGTAACAAATGTACCACACTAATGAAGGATGTTGTTAATGTGGGAAAGTGTGGGAGAGGGAGGGAGGGGGCATATGGGAATCCCTTATATTTTTTACTTAACATTTACATAATCTAAATCTTTAAAAAATTAATCATTAAAAAAAAAAGCAAGCCTGACTTTACTCCCATTGGACAGAAGACTTGCTAATAAAGTTGCTGCAGGTTGCAGAGCTCAGGGCATAGTCACCAAGGGAGGGGGATCAATAAGACACATTATTTACTCACACCTGAGTCCATTCCCCTTACAAGCCCTGCCAAGAGATAAACATCCACAGGGATAAGAACTTTGTGTAAATATCACCATGAAAACAATGCTCATGTATTTTATCTGCACAAAGACATAGTAGAGACTTATTTTTCTCTCTCATTGTATAACCACATTGTTCTATGAGACAAGCACCAGGACCCCCAAGCAAAGGGAACCCAGTTAGATCCCCTAACCATGAAGGGGTTAGGAGATAGCTAGGGGCAGGCTGCCTCCTTGGAGAAGGCAAAGCAATCAGATCAAGGAACTACAAGAAGGAAATAGAATCTTTTTCAAGGTCCTCCCATAGGTTTTATCAAACAGTGCAATCATTTAGTTTAGAGAGTCCAATAATACAGGTCTTATAAAAAAAAACTTGCTCCCTTCCTTAACCTGTCCCCTAAGAAAAAGAAAAAAGCTCTCTTTCAATTGTGTATATGTATATATATATACACACACACACTTTTCCCCCAGGTGTCTAAGTAATATGCTTATACTGCTATTGATTTATCCATTTGGATTATCGTTTATTGATATCTTATTATGCCAGAAGACTTTTACACCCTCCTCCTATTTTGCCTACCCCACCCCCGCCCCCCATTCTCCCAATGTAGATAAATTACTTTGGGTTGAAACAACAGTCATTTTTTTTTTTTTTTTTTTTACCAGGAGGTCTCGAGGATAGAACCCAGGTCCCTCCATATGGGAGGCGGACGCCCAACCATTTGAGCCACATCTGTCCCCCGAATCAACAGTCTTAACAACATTATTAAGTATTACTCATTGCTGAGGCCAAAGTGAACTCTAATTTTATTTCCTCCGTCTTCTGGCATCAGGGTTGCTACTGAGAAGTCCTGTGCCATTACAATTCCTGTTCCTTTGCACAGACTGTTTTTGTTTCTCCCCCCCCACCCACCCACCCACTGCTGTGGAAATGTTTACAGTCTTCTCTTTATTCAGTTTCTAAAATTTCAAAGTGCTATGACACAAATTCACAGGGAAATTTTCTGATATTACTTCTTTACCAATTCTTTCACCTCCATTTTCTCTGTTCTCTCTTTCTGGAATTCCTATTAGGTGGATGTTGGACCTCCTGGCTCAATCCTTTAATTTTCTTATCCTTTCTTTCCTATTGGCCATCTCTCTCTTTTTGTTCATTTTACTAGGAGAGTTCCCCCAATTTATCTTCCAAATGTTCTAAATTTTTTAGCTCTTTTATTTTTAATTTCTAAGAGTTCTTCTTTCTTGTTCTTTGATTGTTCTTGAATTAAAGCATCCATGATTAATGGACGCAGCACTATCTCTTACCTCCCTAAGAATATTTTAAAATTTTTTTGTGCATTTGCAAAATTTTGTTCTCTTCCCTGCATTGTTTCTGTTTCCTTCTAAATCTTTTGGTCTTTTTTCATGTTGGGAGATTTCCTTCAGAGTCATGTGTCCCCAGATGTCCATTCAAATTTAAGACTAGGGTTCAAAAATCAAACTGGCTGATGTGCTTGGAGGGGAGGGGCAGGGCTTGTCAGCTGGTGAATCTCATTGAGGAGAAAACCAACAGTGAGTCAGTCTTTGTAGGGTGGAACCCCAAAGACTTTTTTCTGGAGCTGCTCAGTTACCCAGAGCAAAATCCCTACAACCACCTCCCTTCCTGCTGAAGGGGATGTACTTCTGGTTGCCAGCAGAGGCAGGGGCTAGCGGCGGAATTACCGCCATTCAGTGTGCTGACTCACTTTCCTCCTCAAATCAGCCCCAAACTTCACTTCTGCCCTCCCCTGCACCTAATGTCACTGAGTCCGAGTCTGTTTGGTTCAACAAGTCTGGAGGACAAACCTCCAGCCTTGTGCAAGCCGGTGGCCGAGGAAGGGGAAGAGGAGGAATTGCCTGGTTACAAAGGTGGGAGCGACCTGGGGGTCTAAACCCAGACTTCCAAGCAATCCCACTGTTCACCTCCTCAACTCATCCCTGCCTCGTACAAGACCTGGTGCCACAGAACCCAAGCCTTTCTGGGATTGTTTTTTTTGGGGGGTGGGGCAGGGAGTTGGGGATATTTATATACATCCCAGTGTGATGTTGGATTGCCTCAAGGTTCTTTAAAGTAAAGGAAACCACTTCAAACTCACTTAAGCAATAACCAGGAGTAATTTATTATAAGAATGCAGGGGTATATGTTGGAACCCCAGTAGCAGGAAGCTCAGTCAGACACTCCCCAGAAACTGACACCCAGAGGGAAGCTAGGACACAGTCCTCCAAATGTTTCTCTCACACCCTGTCTTTCTGGGGCCTTTTGTCTCTGCCTCTGTGGCTCTGCCTTTTCTCTCAGCAGATCACCTTTCTTCCCTGTCCACCCACACCGCCTCGCCACCACTCCTGGATTCACATCACCTCGGCTTAGCAATAAGCAGAGCCTGAAACTAGTATTTTTCTGTTTCAGTTCCAGCCTCACAGGAGAAAGAATTTGGTTGGCACTGCTTGGGCCAGCGTCTACCTCTTCTCCAAGCAACCACAGCCCCTGGGAAAGGCACATTGTTCAAACATGGCTGCCAGGGTGTTGACAACGGACCTATGTCAATTGGCCGTTCCCATTTGTCTGGTTCTTTTCGGTAGTTCCCCAACAATGAGAGGTATGTAAGCTGTAGCTCCCCTTCCCAACTAACTCACTGCAAGGCGGTGTGTGAAAGTAAAGGCAGTTAAAAAAAAAAAAAAAAGTGAAGGCAGGTCTCATTCCGTATTCTGCAATGCATACAAACATTTACTAATAAGCAGATATAAAAATGCCATACCACCTGTAGGCATAAGCTCGGAGAAGTAGCAGCTGACAAACCTCTGATGAAAGGTTCACTCGAAGTGACAATAAATACTCCAGCAGCAGAAATCAGGTAAACTCCCAGATGCTCGAGGGGCTGAACCTAAGGGTAAGGGTCAGGGCACAGAACTCAGCAAAGCCCCTCTCCAATGGAGGTTAGGCCTTGGGGCTCACTCTAATACCACATTAATGCAAGGGGAAAAGTACTTTACAATATTTCTGGCCATTCCACATTTCATCAGTGAAAATCCTTTCTGGCCTCCCTTAAGCTAATAAACAGATCCTTTCATTGAAATTCAGGTCGTGATCTTTAGCCACCTTTGGAGAGTGGCCTACTAGCCAGGGCCCTCCCAGCGCACTCACCATGCCCTGGACTGCGGATTCCTTCCTATTCCTCTTTTATCGAAATTTTTATTTGGAGCCGGGCTGGATCTATTTGCGAACGGGGGGATTTATTTGTATTTTTCAAAGACCAGGGTTTCTTATACTTTAGTCATTTCTCCTTTAAGATATTTGCCAGATTTAAACAAATGGGTTTAGAGGAAAACTCACACATGTGCACACACACACACACACACACACACCTGCCAGGTGAATAGGCTGCCTTTAAAGGGCTTTCTGAGAAACCTCACCCCATATCTTCTGCTTACACTGGCCAGCCTTGTCAGCAAAGGCAGTTGGAAATGTCCTTTTTTAGCTATCCAAATTATAGAGCTGTCCTGTTAGCCAAGGAAGGAGACAGGATAAGCTGTGTGGCAGCCAGCAGCCCCTGTAGCACCAGCTGATAAAAAGCAGATCTCTTAAACTCTTGTCTCAGTTTCCTTATCTATAAAACAGATTATCAATACCTACCCTGCCAGTTTCTCAGGGTTTTTGTGAGTACAAATGAAAACACTTTGAAAACAGAAACCTTCTTCAAATGTAAGGTATTAATCTGACAGTTTATACAAGAAACCACAGAGTTGTATAACCATCGAAAGGATTATTTTTCAAATCAAGATATAACCATATATAAGCACTTAATCTTTTTTTTTTTTTTTTTACTGGGGGTCCCGGGGTTTGAACTCAGGTCCCTCCATATGGGAGAAGGACACCCAACCATTTGAGCCACATCTGCACCCCCTAAGCACTTATTCTTGATCCTAAAAGCTTAGTTCTGTTTTCCAGACCAACATGGAGGTGTCATTTTTCATTGTCAAGGATCCTATATGGCACTCACTAGACCTATACAGAGTCTATTAAAAGATTACATGGTATTTGCTGGGGCTTGCCATGTGCCAGGCACCGTGTCTCACATGGATTATTTTATTTAATCCTCACACAAACTCCTGGGTTAAGCACTGTTATCCTCAGAGAATATCCTCAGAGGTTCTCCAGGAGCCACCAGGCAAGGGGCACATCCTAGTGGAAGGAGCAATTCCTTCGCCAGGTGCCTCCTGGAGTCTGGCGAGGGAATCTGGGAGGGCTCAGAGCCACGTGTGCTGGAACTTTGACGGGCACCTGTAGGCGCTGAGTTCAACCGAGTGGCTCAGCCACACATGAGGACTGACCTGCGTGCTCAGGGCACAAGACCCCTGAGAAGGACAAAGGGAGAATCCTCCAATTTTCCTTCCTATTCCTCTTTTATTGAAATTTTTTATTTGGAGGGGGGCTGTATCTATTTGCTGAGGGGAGAATTATTTGTATTTTTCAAAGACCAGGGTTTCCTACACTTCAGTCATTTCACATTTAAGATATTTGCCAAATTTATCTACCACCTATCCTTTTTTAAAAAAAAGATTTATTTATTTCCTTTAGTTATCTTCCCCCCACCCCCATTTGCTGTCTGCGTTCATTCACTGGGTGATCCTCTGTGTCTGTTTCCTGCCCTCTCTTCTCATCCTTCTCCTGCAGTCTTCAATCCTAGGGACTTCTGATGTGGGAGAGAGGCACCCTGCCACCTGCACCACCTCAGTTCCTGGTTTCCGGCACATCTCATCTTGGCTCTCTCCTGTGTCTTTCCCTTGCTGCTTCACCATCTTGCAGCATGGCTCAGCTGGGCCTGACTCGCCACGCGTGAGCACGTGGGCCAGTGGCTCACCTGCACGCCTTCTATTTTTATTTTACCAGGAGGTCCCGGGGAGCGAACCCAGGTCCCTCCATATGACAGACAGATGCCCAACCATTTGAGCTGCACCCTGCACATCGCACCCCCATGCTTTTTTAAAGGAAGTTTTATAACAGTAACAAAAATGGAAAGCTAGAATCACCTATTGTAAGTAAAAAGTAAAAACCTAAAAATAAAAAGTATCTGTCTGCTTACTAACTATACATAATTATTCTGGTATTGTCTTCTACAGTATATGACTCATATTTCTGGACACTTCGGGTCAGGGAAAGCCTTGGCCAGGAAAAAGTTATCTGGTTAGTAGAGGCAGGATCAGTGCAAATTTGATAGAGAGTTTTTAGAACTACTTTTGAAAGCTATTAGAAAAGCTATTTTAATTAACAATTCAAAAAGAAGTCTATTATTGTAAGCTCTATTAATACTGTACTGCTGTGGGGTTTCTCAGACCACAGATCCACGTGAATGATACAACAGTCGGTGAAGAAGCAGTTCTGGAATGGGGTCAGTTGAAAAGGCTTTTCAATACATAAGTGTCCTTCCATTTCAAAGAACAGATGCTGGTATTTCAACTCTGGGAAAATTAATAGTGTGGACATCCACCATCTGTATGACCTTGCTGAAGTGTCACTTTATCACCCCTGATAATAAGTGGTGATGTGTCTTGTCTTGACTGGAGAAAATAAATAAGACTACTAGGCTAAGAAGGAATCTTTTCATTGTGCTGGTAAGAGGGAAAATCTGGAAACCCAGCCAAAGAACACAAGCTAACCTTTGTTCAGAGACTCGCGTGAAGAAGAGAGGGCAGGGCTGCTGGGATAAAGAGATATTTGTGTTTCCAATTTGCAGGGGCAGTCAGGTTGTGAGACTCTTCAGCACGCAGCAATCCCTTCTAGTACACCATGGCTTGACTCAAAGAAATGGATCTAGTTAGCTCTAATATTGCTTTCCTGGAGTTTAAGATGAAGATCCCACTGATGACTTCCACGTGGGTATGAATTCCATATAGCTAGGAAGCATGAGGGCCTAGAATGTGGGAAAGTCACCAGACTGTAGGCATAGCATTCAAGCACGTGACCGCCGTGTAATACACGAATAAAGTTGCATGTGTGTGTGCTGCTACCACCTTTCTTCTGGCATGCTGCCAGTTACAGAAGGAGCGCGCTGAGAAAATGCAAGCTGCTCTCCACAATACATACTCCTAGTTTACCACAAGCAGCAATTCCAATATAAACCTGGTCTTCCTGGTAAAGACCAGGAAGATAACATGGCTCGTAAGGCGAGGTGAGGAGGGAAGGAGGAGGGTAACACCTGTTGCACAGTAGTGCATCTGTCGGCTGTGGTCCTGGCCAGAAATGGACGGCACACTCAGCTGGGAGTGCTGAAGACATTTTTTTGATGAAGGGACCATTGTCAGAAGTGTGGAGCAGGGTTAAAGAGCCAAGAGGATGGTGAGGCACCCAAGGTCTAGCACCAGCAGAAAGCTGTTACCACCCCTAGGTCTGAAGAGACAAAGGGCAGAGAAGGTGTTGTGGAGCCTGGATGAGAGCTGAGCCCAGCAAAAACTGCAATCACAGAGGGTCACAGCGATGCTGAAGCCTCACCAAAGCAGGGCGGGAGCCCGAGAAATACACACTGCCACCTCTCTCATTCCACTCTGCAGGTGCCACACCCAACCAGAAGACAGGACAAGGGAGTCAGGTGATAAAATGTGGAGTCAGCCTTTTCCCAGCACAGGCCAAAGGAGGGAGGAGAATGCATCTTGGGGGAGGGAGCAGGAGAGGAGGCAAGACACAGGGGCAAACAAAGACCAGCAAAATGAACATCCACTGACACCACACAGAATCAAGGGATACAAATGGTTTAGGGGCGGAAGTTGATTTGTAAGATGTTTCCAAAATATACCTTGGGAATTAGAGTACTTTGAAAGCCAAGAGAGAAAAATCAAGATATGCATTCTCCCTCCAGAAAGTTATCTCTACAAAATGTTCTTCTCTGTAACTGAGAAGTCGGGTCACATTTCCAACTGATGCAGTGAAGACCTCCCAAGAAAACATCACCCTGGGATATGCATAAAGAAAAGCCCCTCCCTCAGAGCCTCTTCAGGTTACTTTGTCACATACCTCTGTCCTCCTGAAACTTGAGTTATCCAGCTGTCCCCTTCATTTTCATATCCAATTCCCATCTCCATTCTCACCACTTTGGCTCAGGGCCTCTCCCCTTTTCCTCAGGGTCCAGTGTCGAGCTTCAGTCTCCCACCAATCCATCCCTTCACCCTGTGAGCTGCAGAAAAAAATTCAGACTCCCAGCATGGAGTTCTAGGTTGTTCTTTGTGATTAGGTCCCTCCCTATACTTCAGGTTCCACTCCCCTTTCATCTACTTCCACTCCCCCCCCCCCTTTGGTTCTCCAATAAAACTAATTTGCTCTGCCAGGAAAATCTGTGAAAAACATTGAAATGGGGAAAAAAAAAAAAGGCTGACTGTCCTGTTTAGTGTACCTTACTGGGTTATCTCCACCTTTCCTTGTCCTTGGCTCTTTTATAGCTCTGTAAGTTTTAGACTACTGAAAGTGGTAGAAAAGTTTCTTGTCCATAAAGTACTGCCTTGTGGATATTGACCAGTTTCGCATCTATTTGTAAATACTTTTCAACATTTATGATCACCTATATATGTGTGTTCTTCAAATTCTCCTTTGAACCATTTGTAATATCTCACTGGTTTCTTCCTTATTGAACGAGTAAAGTAAAATCTAAAAAATAAATAAGCAAACAAACAAATAAATAAAAATCTGCTTTCCCCACTAGACTTGAAATTCCTATAGATAAAGGCCATGTTCTACTCATCTGCTCCTGGCACAGAGGAGGCGCTTAACAATATTAGGGAATATTTTATTCAGTATCTTTCCTGGGCTTACTTTTTTTTAATTAAGGAAGTTGTAGGTTTACAGAAAAATCATGCAGAAAATACAGAGTTCCCATATTCCCCACTCACACACACAGCTTTTCCTATTAATACTTTGCATTAGTGTAGTACCTTTGTTACAATTGATGGGCAATATTATTATAATTAAACTATTAACCATAGTCCTTAGTTTACATTAGGGCTCACTGTTTGTGTTGTAGAGTCCTATGGTGTTTTCTTTATTTTTATCCTAGAAACGTATGTCATTTCCCCCTTTTAACCATGTTCAAATATATATAATTCTGTGGTGTTAATTACATTCACAATGTTATGAATCACTACCATCCATTGCCCCAAATAGAAGCTCTGTGCATTTTAAGCCTTAACTCCCCATTCCCTATCCCTGCCCCATCCCTGGAAACCTTTATTCTAATTTCTGATTCTATGAGTTTACTTATTCTAATTATTTCATATCAGTGAGATCATATGTGTCCTTTTGTGTCTGGCTTATTTCTCTCCACATGATGTCCTCAAGGTTCATTCATGTTGTCTCATATATCAGAACTTATGGGTTTACTTTATTTATCTCCCCTCCCCGCTGCTTGCGCTCGCTGTCTGCTTTCTGTGTCCATTCGCTGCGCGTTCTTCTGTGTCCACCTGTCTTCTCTTCTCGCCTTCTCTTTAGGAGGCACCAGGAACCAATCCTTCTGACGTGGGAGAAAGGTACACGATCGCTTGAGCCACCTTAGCTCCCTGGCTTGTTGTGTCTCTCACTGTCTCTCCTCTGTGTCTCTTTTTCATTGCTTCATCTTGCGCCAGCTCTCTTCGCCGTGTAGCCAGCTCGCTTTCACCAGGAGGCCCTGGGAACCGAGCCCGGGGCCCTCCATATGGTAGATGGGAGTCCAATTGCTTGAGCCACATCCGCTTCCCTTATGGGTTTACTTTCAATCTTCACAATGACCTTAGGAGGTAAGTCATATTTGTGTCTTCTTTTCACAAATGAAGAAACTGAACGTAGAAGGGTAAAGTAACCTGCCCAAGGTCACGCAGCTTTGGGAGGATCTGGATCTAGTCTGACTTCAGACTGCACTTTCTCATCTGCAAAGTTATTCTGTTTGTTGATTCAGTAAATCTATGGTCCTCGGGCCCTCTTTAAGATAGTATCCTTAAACAGAACACCTCTGACTTAGAAAACTAAGGGCAGACTTTGGTTTTTATTTTTAATCCAAGGATAACATCTTTTCCAGCTGGGGACAAAGACTAGCAAAATGATTTTCAACGCCTTCATTTCTTTCTCCCCAGAAACTCGCCAAAATGTATCAACCAAAGAGAATTGGCTGTCCAAATGAACTCCCTGGTTATGACCATACAATGTAGCTTAAATTAAAACAATAGTTTCTTGCTCACCCAATAAGCATTTACAATGCAAGGGCAGAGGTGGCCAGAGGAGGCCCTCTTGCCCCTGGCTGCCTTCCCCTGGCAAATCTGTTCCTGCCAGGGACAGTTCTACCATCAGGGCTGCCTCTGATTTAGGAGCTCAAAGAAGTCTCTGGAGCCTTTAGCCTTTAAAAATGCACCCACCCCCACCCCCCACCCCTTTGCTCACCTTTGTTAAGCAGGTGAAGAGTGACCTAAATGTTGCTCTACCACCTGGGTAAGTGCCCAGCCTCCATCCCAGGAGCACCCCGGGGCAACCTGACCTCTGCCAGTCACAGGGCTGGGGTAAACAGAGCATATTGCCACAAGAGAAATGAGGGGCAGGGTAGGGCTGGGGTTTTGAGTACCTGGAGTGGTGTAATTAGAGTACCTTTGATGATAAGCCAGCCTGTGGGCCCTTCATCTTAGCACCCCTGCCCTTGGAAGGCTGGGCTCCAGCCGGCCAGTGTAATCATTACCCAGGGCCCACATATTGTGTGGAAGCCAGAGCCCAGAGCAGGCTGTGCGGAGGCTCCGGGAGCAGCCAGGCCAGGCAGGCCGCAGATGCATTTTCTCCCAGTGCCAGGAAAGGTTTTAATTAAAAAACAAATGCATTTATCACTTCTAGCCCCTCTGTAGGGCAGGGCATCCTGCCTTAGGGTGGAGCATCAGCGTGCAGTGGGAACAGTGGCAGGCCGCCAAGGGAAACTTCACATTTCACCAAGGTTCCTGCCGCTGTGCAGTGGTCCTGAAGGCAGCTCCGCACCAGTGGGGAGGGCTCAGCCTACCAGCCCGCCCCAAAGACACGGCGCCAGGCCAGGGCCAGGCCCTCCCACCACCAGCCAGCCAACCCTGCCACCGTAGGCCATAGGCCACCATAGGTCAGCCACGGACACTCCACTGGCCGTCTCCCCTCGGTGACGAAAGCTCCTTCTCAACCAGGAGTGTGGGCACGTGGTGATTTGTCTGCAAATGCTGGGAGTATAGGCCCTGTGGCTCTCTGAGAAGAAACCTCAGGTTTATTCTGCTCTAAGACAGTTCCACGTTTGCCTGGTGATCCCAGGGGCTGACTGGATATTTTCCAGAGAGGAGAGAGAGGAATTGCAGACAGTGGTAGTTTTCCAATTCACTTGGACTCGGGCTAGTGAGTGGTCCTTCCCCCTCCAATGGAAGCTTCAGCGCTGCGGGGGTTCTTCCTGAAAGACTAGATCTTGGCCCTTTATAACTAGAAACTCTCCAGGAAGAAGCCGTACTCCTCTGGATGCCACACGAGGTCCTTCCACGCCCTTCCAGGGCCAGCCATCGGGGCTCCTCACTCCTCCATACCTTGCCCGCCAGCCCACAACTCCCCACACAGGCCATGTGCTTTCACGCCTGCCAGAGTCCCTTTCTTATCTACTTCCTCCGCTGCCTTCTGCTCATGCGTCAAGGCACAGCTTAAATGTCACCTACTAGTGAGAGCTCCTCTGCCTTCTCCTCCTCGTAAAGACAAACAATATCTTCTTTCCCTGAGCTGTCATAGCTCTGTGTACATACCTTTATAGTTAGCAGTAAACCACATTGTAGCAGACTTATTTGATTATATGTCCCTCTCTCTGACCTGATTATGAGCTCAACCCAACTACGGACTCCTTTTTTTATCCACGGATGTCTATTCTCAGTAACTAGGACAGTCCCTGGCACATGGTAGGAATGAATGAACTAATGTCCAGAAAGTCCCCTTCCTTGGAGAATCTCCCTTATCTTAGGTGGAAGTAATCCAAGGCTGAGCCTTCTAGAGGCCAAAGGACATTTATCTGTGGAAGAATGTTTGCTCTGGCTGAATTCTGCCCTTCCCCCAACCTTAGAGAAACCCCAAAGGCAAAGAAAGCAACGTGCAAACCAACGCCTCCAGACAAGTGAACCCTCCGATGCTAACAATTTCACTGGGTGTTAAGAGCAAAGCAAAACCACACAAAGAAGTGAAACTCCCTGAATATTTCAAGCCAAGCATTTAGTTTACTGCTCTTGTGGAATTTTGATGATATTATCCATCTTGTACTGTACAAGATCAGAGAGATTCTGATGGTCTTTCATGTATAAATCTTTAGCTTTTAACTTCTGGATGCATTGCACCCTAGAAGACGGTAAAATGAGACAATATCTTTGAATTACCACCGGGGCTGCGCTGTTCCTATAAAATTCTGAACCTTCAAGGTCAGAGCTGTTACTGTTTTCAGATTCTTCTGCTTTTATTACAATTGTTGTTATTAAAAATCACCTCCTCTGAAAAGAAATGGGCTAGTCTGAAGCAAACACAACTTTCCCATGGATAGAATTTACAATTTCAGTATTCCTATAGTAAGGTCAAAGTACAAGTTAATATTAATTAACTAATATTTATATAGGGGTGTTACAATTACAAAGCACCTTCACAAATATAAATATAATCTTGTTGATAAGAACTGCTCTAATCATCAGTTCCACACTTGGCAAAAGGGGCAGAAATTTCAATGCTTATCCCTCCCCCGCCCCTGCTGCTGAGCACCCCTCCCCCATCTCTTGCCCACCACAGGTGAGTGGAAAGGAAACCAATAAACATTCATCTCTATCAGCTCCATCTCCATTTCCAGGAAAAGGAGGCTGGAGCTCTCCCTACTAGAAAGGAGTGGGTCGGCCCCTCCCGCATCCTGACCCTCCCTTCCTCTCTAGCCTATTTCTGCCCCCTTCCTGCACACTCAGCTAGGGACTCACTGAATTGCTTACAGCTCCCAAAAGCACTTTGTTCTCTCACCTCTAACACCCTGCGCCAGCTCCAGCTGTCACCTCACTCCTACTCAACCCAATGAGATCTCACCTCCTCCTTGAAGCCTGTCCCTGGCTCCCACGACTGATTTAGGGTTCCTTCGAACTAACTGTTCCTGTAAGCACTCTCTCCTTCCCTATCCCAGCAGTTATTGCTCTGCCCTACAATTCTCATTTACCACCTAGAGCAACACCATCCAAGAGAAATAAAATGTGAGTCACATATGGAATGTTAAATTTCCAAGTAACCTCGTTAAAAAAGCAAAATGAAACAGGCGGGATTAATTTTAATAGAATATTTTAGTTAACCTCAAACATATAAAATGATTTCATCATGTAATCTATATAAAACAATTATTAAGGAGTTTTTCATGTTGTTGTTGCTTTTTTCGGTACTATCATTGAAATCTAGTGTATATCTTATACTTAATGATACATCTCCATATGGACTAGTCACATTTCAAATGCTCAACAGTCACATGTGGCTGGTGGCTATCACCCTTGACAGCATGGGCCTAGACTAAACTCCTGGAAGGCAGGGCATGCAGCTAGTGTCTGGCACAAATTACAACTATGCACCTATTGTATGACTCATGGCCCAAGGGAGGGCCCTGTGGCCCTGCCTAGAGGGTGTGCAAGTCTGAGCACTGCTGTAAAACGAGGTGTGAGCACATGTGGGTTTAGATGCATTTCTATTCCAGTGAAGCTCTCTATGTTCAAGAAGGATTGCTGGGACAATCACACTCACATTTCATGCATTAATCAAAATTACTCCAGCTCAGTCCCTTTGAATTTAGAATAATATAATTATTTTAACCTTTCCCTAGGATGAAAACCAAAGTGGAAACACAGCGTCTCCAGGAGACCTCCTTGAAATGGATCGAGCTGAACTATTCTTTACCACAGGACAAGGGGACAGGAGAGGTGCCTGAGGTCTAGGAGTTAAAAAGGACATGTGTGAAATACCTGAGTGGTACCCTCTCTCTTGTCAAGAGTCCTACATTTGCCACCCTAAAAGCTGCTACTTTCAAAAAGTGCTTTTTAGCAACAGCTAGGCAATCGTACCAGGAAAAGCAATGAAATCAGCCCTGAGCCCCAGAGAAGCAGCTTTGAGGAAGCACCCAAGGACAGGTAAGGAGATGACACAGCAGAACTTGGGGAATGGACGGTCTATTTTTGCTTCTGTCTGGTCAGATGGCTCTAGGTTCGCAAATATTCAGATCCCAAGGACTCCTGACAGAACAACTGCTAAGCCAGCAGTCCTTAAGCTTTAGTGGGCATTAGAACCACGTAGAGGCTGGTTAAAAATCCACATTTCAGGGCCCCATCTTTCAGGGATTCTGGTTCAGTTTGGTCTAAGGTAGGTCCCAGGAACATGCATTCTTATCAAGTACCTTAGGTGATTCTAGAGAAAGAGGACACTAAACAACTTAGAAAACTAATTTATCAATTCACCTTTCTCTCACCTCTCCTCCCTAGAGGCCCTCAAAGCTGTGATTGTGCATTCACTGTGGCCATGGAGGTCTAGGTGCCTGACCTGGGGCTGTGCCTTACCAGTCATGAACATGCTTTCTTTGGACAGAGACACCTCCATGGTGTCTTAGGTTATAACATCCTGGTGTGGGGCTGTCAGCTCAGATGGGGGAGCCTCTTCTCTGATTCACTAATGACCCTCTCTAGATTAGCAACAGCCCTGAATCCTTTGTCCATTATCTTGGATGCCTCATCTTCTCCAGACCCCATCAACTAGCACCTCCTTGCTCTTGACTGAGAAATGGGTCTAACGGCTCCTCATTTTCCTTATCCATCATTAGCCACTCAATAGCCATCCAGGTCTCTCCTGAGCACCTATGATGCACCCAGCAGCGGTGACACAGTGGGGGCCAGTACCTCCCTGAGTAAGGTCCTCTGAATGAGCGAGGAGAGAACCCTTGCTTCACCATGTCTCTCTCCTGGAAAGCATATGCTGATTTTATGCACAGATGGCAAATTTCTCCTGGCCTTGGTAACTATTTAGCAGGAACAATGGCTCCCTGAGAATCGCTGGTGTACAGTGTCCAGGTTAAAGGCTTACCGAGGGGACTGCCTGCTGGATGGGACGAATGTGCAAGTGAATGCCTATGTTTTCACAAATTCCCTTCTCCCCCTTCTCTCTCTCATTGTCCATTTTCTAAACAGGATGAACTCTTCATGACAGACTGTGCGTGTTAGGGCACACAAAGAGCTAATAAATGGGTAATTTGACCTATGAATCTCAGATGCATCTATAGCGAAGTGAAAAAGGACTCCCCTGAGCTGCTAAGAGTGAGGAAATGCAATCTGGTTTGGGCTGGAAACTCTAGCTCTGCTACAGCCTGGCTAATTGCTACTCAGCAGAGAGGCAAAGAATAGATACGAATTTGCAGCTGTAAGAGAAAAGAAATTTGAAAGGAATCGAACAGCTTATTAAAGAGACAGTTGGAATCTGAACCTACCTCTGTTCACTCACAGAATAGTTATGAGGCTATGTCACAAGCACTGACTGTCTTAGGTCCAGGGGGACACCAGCCCCTCAAAGAGCTCATTCACAGACTCGGAGAGGTGACCTAGGTATAAACAAGTAATTACAATAAAATGTGGAAGTAGCAAGAAAGAGAAAGGCACAAAGGACTATGGGAGCACCCAGGAAGGGAAGGCCCTGGAGGATGATGGGTAGTTCTCCCTGTGTGGAGCATGGGGAAGGGCAGAGAGGCCAACAAGCATGATCTGTGAGATGAATCACAAGCAATCCTGCCTCACTCGGTGGGAAGGAAGGGAGTGGTCGGAGATAAGGCTGGGAAGGCAGGCTGAGGCCAGTTGTAAAGGACCTTTGAGCAATATGCTCAAGTATCTCAAATTTCTCCATTAGGAATCAGTGAAGGATTTTCAAAGCCAGAGTGACTGATATCAAACCTGTTTGATTTCTTGCTTGTTTATTTAAATGAAATAGTTTTTAAGAGTAATTTTTTGTCCATGATAAAAAAAAAAAATCACACACTCTTTAAATGAAGTACAGATGTACAAGCCTCCTTTCTGCCCCCTACCACCAAATTCCCAGTCTTCCCTTCCCAAAAGCCTTTCTTTCTACTTTCAAAAACATCCTACCAGAAGTATTGTAAACAAATACATATTATGTCTATATACACAAAGGGCCACAGCATATCGTTGTACAGGGCAAAGGGGGCTGAAAAGGAGCTAAAATCCATTGCACACTTACTGGCTTGCCAAGTTTCTCCCCGGCCTGGAGCTGCAGATACCCAGAGCGGACATCTTTTCCTGATTTGTTCAAAGGCACTGTATAGGCTAGCTGAGGCCCTTTACACACATTACACACACATACACAGGCACACACTCATTTGCATGACTTTTAAAATAGAAGGTAAAATGTTCTCGCTTTATTGTATAACATCTTCATTCTGCAAAGCATCACCAAAATTATTCCGCATGGGCACAAGTAGATCTACCTCGTTCCTTTTCATGGCTAATATGCATTCCTTAGCATCTGTGGTAGTTTGAGGCTTTTATGGACCCCAGAAAATCATGGCTAAAATCATAGCCTTAGGGCTAATCCATTCCTGTGGGTCTAAACCCATTGCAGGTGAGACCTTCTTTTGATTAGGTTACTTCAATAGTGCAGAACCCAGGTGGGTCTTAATTCTCTTGCTGGAGTCCTTTATGAACGGGATGAATACAGAGAGAGAGGCAGAAAAAGCCACAGGAGCAGAGAGAGAAAGCCACGAGAGCAAGGAGCTGAAATCAATAGAACCCAGGAGAGAGGAAGCCAGAAGCTGAAGCAACGCAACTTAGAAGAGAAGGGAGAGACCAGCAGATGCCTCCATGTTCCAGGTCTTCAGGGTGAAAAGCTTCACCTGATGATGCCTTGATTTGGACACCTTCGTAGCCTCAAACTTGTAAGCTTGCGAGCAATAAATCCCCAACTCATTTCTGGTATATTGCTTTGGGCAGCTTTTAGCAAATTAAAACAGCACTTGGGATCCTTTTGTTTGCAAGTGAAAGACAACTCACCCCAAACTAGCTTAAATAGAAAACAAAACTAAAAGGGAATTCAGCCAGCTGCAGCATGGCTCAACAGTGGTAGGCTCCATCCCCAAGCCGCGCTTTCCCTGGGTTGGCTCCTTCCTCAAGTTCTCTCATCAGGTCTCCTGGAAGCTGCAGGCTTTCCCCTCATGACTGCAGCTCTTCCAAGCCTATAGTCTCACACCTCCAAGACCAGCAGAGGAGAGAGAGTCAATGTCCCACCATGCCCAGCAAAATTGTGAGGTTCATTCTGATTGGACAAATTTCTATTTTACATGAAACAGTTACTGTTTCCAGGGATATATGGACTAAGTGGCTCCACCAGTTGAGGACCACACCTGGAGAAAGTCAACACCAATTAATCAGGAGGGGGGGGGAGGGAGTGGCTGCTAGGACATCAACCAGCAAGAGGTCATTACAAACTCCATCATCCAGTTATCATAACCCATTTCGATAGCCCCTGCTGATGATCCTTCAGCTTGCTCCCAGTATTATTAATTATAAACAATGCCATCATTAATATCTTCACATGCACATCTTTGCATGTATAAGGATATCTTAGGATAAATTACTTGAAGTGGAACTTTGAGTCTAAGGGTGTCTGCATTTGTTACTTTGATCATTACCATATTGCCCTTCCAAAGGGCTGCACAGATTCAACAGCATCTATGAAATTAATTGCTTGCTTCCTCACCTCCTTGCCTGAGTGTTGTCAAAGATCAGTTTGACAGCAGTGTAGTTGCTGGATAGGAGGAGGGAATGAGGTTGGAGATGTATGTAATTACAATAATAAAAGGAGATGATAAGGACCTAAACTAAGCTAGTTGCTGTGTATTTAAAAAGTAGAGGCAGGATCAAGACCTGTGTTTTCAGCATAACATGTTTTAGCAGTTTGATATTATTTATGAATTCCAAATATATATATATATATATATATATTGATTATTTATGAATTCCAAATATATATAGATAGATAGATTGATTGATTTTGTTTTTAAACTGGTCTGTTCCTCTCTGGGCATGATACCCTTTGATTGTATTAAATTCAAAAGTTTTACATTTACTTGATTAAACCAAGATTAGGGCTATGATTCAACCACGTTGGGGAGCTGATAGAAACAGACACTCAGTCAAGAAGACACACAGAAGAAGATAGACGGAAGAAGACACATAGGAGAAGAGAACTTGGTCATTTTGGTCCTGCCATGTGACATAAAGGCTAAAGCTCCGGGAAGAGAGACAAGCCCTATGACAGCGTACAGCTGAGATGGGAAGAAGTTGGGCCCATGGAGCTTAAGAGGGAGAAGGAAGGAGAGACCAGTCAGAGTTCATCAGCCATCTTGATTCAACACGTGGCAACAGACTTTGGTGAGGAAGTAACATTGAATTGGACTCTTTAGGGCCTTGTGACTGTCAGCTTCTACCCCAAATAAATACCCTTTATAAAAACCAACAGATTTCTGGTACTTTGTATTAACACCCCTTTGGCTGACTAATACACACAGCAATGGAAAATGTAGGTATTTTGCTAAAAATTTTGCATTGAGAGCACTTTGGTTTATCAAAAAAAGGGGAAAAGAAATAAAGGAAAAGATTCTGTTATTAAGACTTCTCCAGTTGGAAATAGAAAATAAACAAGCTAAGTATCAGTACTAAACACAGACCCTACAAGAAGATGTTGATGCTCAGATCCCAAAAATAAACAAGCCTAGAAATGGAACAATATATTATCAGAGAAGCACTAAATGATATTCTAAAGAGCACTTTGTACATTCTAAAGAGTCTACAGTGTAAGAGAATATGACAACGATCTTAGTACAGCAGAATAAAGCCCTGAATCCTAAGGACCACTGTTCAACTCATGAAAAATCTTTCCTCTCTAGTTCCTTCCTCTTGGGTCCTATAGGCTCGAGTATCCTTACTCTGATATCAGATTTGATATGTGCAGTGTGGCATCTTAGGAAAAGCTAGCTGAAATAGTCCAAGATCAATCTCTGACACATTGCCCTGATTTCAAAACATTGTTCTTGATTGCCCATAAAATCTCCTTGTGAATATTAGGTACTATATATGACTTTTGCTATGAGGTACACAAGTCCTCTGCATTCGTCATATGAATGGGAATGATTGGCAACTATTTTTCCACTGGGTGTAATGAAGGGGGAAAAGAAATATTTCTTCTTCCAAACGCCCTGACATTGTAACTACCCACCCAACCCTGCTTTTCTCATCATTTGCACCAAGAGTTCTAAGATCCTCCTTTCCTGTAAAATTTTTGGAGGAAAAATAAAAAATGAGAACATTTTTAAAATAGTTACAAAGGGGAAAAAAATCACACATTTCTAGGAGGTTTGTGCTTCCTGGGAAGAAAGGTCAGATGAGCAAGATGGGGTGGGGAGGGGGCGAAGCCCAGGGCAGAACGGTCCAGGTCAGATTATCCTGTACCTGGTAGAAGTCCTTGAAGAGGACCCCAAGAGGTTTGCAGACCTGAAAAACCAGGCATTCCAAAGCCATCTGGACCCCAGCAGAACCTGGACTCTAGGAGCTCCGCCACATACTTGAGCCCAGCCCAGCCCAGCCCTGCCCAGCCCACAGCCACCTGGGTCTCAGCTCAGCTGTAACCTTCTCCAGCAAAGGGTCAGGGCAGGCACCTTTGCACTTGGAGTGTATGCAGCGCTTAGTTCTCCAGCCCAAAAAATCTCCCTGAGAGCTGTTGAGGGCATCCGTTTCTTCCTTTGTTTCCCTTATTTCCCCATATATATGTGTATTTGATGCTTCTTTGCCAGGATCTCAGAGAACCCAGAGTCCAGAGAGGATTCCTTGAGCCCTCAAACCCAGACTGGCCCAGGCCCTACGGTTTGGCATTTGAGTTCTGATTTCCAGGTCTGCACATTGACCGACCAGGGGCCAGTAATCCATGGCAGGAAGGAGGATATCAAGGCAGAGTAAAGTTCTCCATCAAAGACCTCCATACAGGAGATCGAAAGATCTGGAAAATCATGTCTGGAAAGCCAGTCTCCTTCTCGCAGGCCCAGCCACAAGTCCCATTCCCCGTTTCTGTCCTGCCCATCGTCCGTGAAGCCTCTCTTGACCGCAGCAACCACAGGAGGCTCTCACTTGTGCTGCAGTCGCTGCCACCTGGATTTCTATTGGTGGTCTCCCCAGCAAGTGCACGAGCTCCTCAGGTCCCACCAGCACCTCTGTCTCTATTCAGCATGAAACATGTTGCTGGCACTCAGTGCCATTGGGTTAAGATGGACCAGGCTGTTTTGCCTGCGTCTAAAATCCACAGTCCATTTCCAGAAAGATTACATTTCTGGAAAAAAGCATTCTTGTGACTGATCACAGGTAGCTAAGAGTCCAAAGGACAGTAAAACCATTTATTTACTCCCAGTCAAGTAGTATTGGAGTCCATGGAATCTGACGAGTATGAAAAAGTTCCTGCTTCCTCGTCTCCCTCTGTCCCTTCACCCTCTGCCTTGCACCTCACCCTCTACCTCCCATCACCACCACCGTGCAGCCCTCAGTTCCATGGGGCCTCTAAAGCTTGTCCTTGTCCAATCTGAGAGAGTGGTATGAATTCTTGGGGCCCGCATTAGACAGAAAAAACTCTCTCTTGCTAATATTATACCTTTCATGGCATAATTTTGATGTATTATTATGCTTCCTAAAATGTCTCTTTCCGCCAAGGGCAAGGGCGAGGGTGAGGTGGAGCAAAGCAGATGAAGAAAAAGAGAGTCCTGCCACAAACACATTTCTTCCTCCCAGAAATTACTGAGAGGGCCAGGTGGCCTGGAAGAGTTGATGCCTCTCCCTGGAAGGTACCAGGTGTGCCCAGGAGGTGGTGGCACAAGGCCAGCCCCGCAGAAGATCTGCAGTCGTGTGGCTGGCCCTGAGCCCACACTATGCTCTGTGCTCCCCCTTGGACTGAAGGAGGAGGCAAATTGTTGGGCCTGCTGAATACATCTTACCTTGGGCCTGCTGAATACATCTTACCTTGTCTGCCCCATATATTTTCCCTTTCCTTACAAAGCTGTTTCCTCGGCGAGCTCAGTGAGGAAACCCCTGAGTAAACAGAGAGTGAGCTGTTGGCCCCGAGGTTCCTCTGAGGTGCACCCCCGGGAATAACCCCACTTCCAGTCCCCTTGCCAGCCCTCCGCCAGTCACAATTGTGATTTCCATGAAGTCGTTTCTTTCTATCACATTTACTTCAGCCTCTGAAAGAAAAGCTTATGTCTCCAAACAGCAAGGCAGAGGAAATCTCTGAGCAGATGTCTCCTGAAGGCACTGAAGCCCTCAGCCCCTCCCTGGCAGAGAGCTCTCCCCTGTGACAGAACAGTGTCTCCAGTCACGCTGGGGAACTCCAAGGGCTTCCCAGGTTGGCGCAGTTTCAGCATGTGTGGTTCAAGGGCATCATCTTGTGTGAGGTGTGGGGTGAGCAAGAAGTAGTTGACCCGTGAGGACATGGAGGCATAGATATGGCTATTATCCCCATTTTACAGATGGGGAATCTGAGGCAAAGAGGTCAACATAGCTAAGAAATGACAGGACTAGAATCCTAGTCCAGGTTTGTCTGATTTGATATCCTGTATCTTAACCATCACCCTCTATCCATGGTAGACTGTTTGGGCATATGGAGCCAGAATAACAAGCCAGGCTTACCATCTGGACAGGAAGGGCCCTTGGCATACTGCCAAGATCAAGGACTAGGCTCAAGAAATAAGTGGGCTGAACATCTGGAGTAGGACCAAGGAAGGTGTGTTTTGGCAATAACAGAAGACCCTGTTCTTTGTCAATTTTATTGCTATTGTTTTTGGTCCAGCAAACCAAGAGATAGTAGACAATCTCCACCATTTATTCTTTATGCAATCTTGAACAATTTGCCTAATTTCTACATGCCTCCATTTTCTCATTTGTAAAATGGAAATAATAAAAGTGGTTGTATTAAGTGAGTGTTCCCATGAACCTTGCCCTAAATGAAAAAAGTTGCCAAGGAATCACTATTGTTTGAAATGTTTTCAACTGAACATTTCAGAGACAGACTGAAAACTGGTTTGCAAAATATTAACTGAGCACCATCTCTGCTCCAGGCACTAGGCCTCTGACCTTGAGTTAAGACACGGTCCCTGACTTGGAGGAGTTTGCTGTCTAGGAGGGAAACAGACCCATAAATAGATAGTGAGCGGTAAGGAGAAGCATGCCAAGCTTGCTCGGAGAATGCAGAGGAGGCGCCCAATTTGGGAGCTTAAAAATGGCGGCAGAGATTGACCTAGGACAGAGATGCATTTTGAGGTTCTCCCCTGCGCAGCTGTGGTTCAGGAACATCAAGGACTGCTAAGCCCATTGCAGCACATCGTGGGCAGTGACTGCGCGTTACCATAACCCACGTTCCAGAGGCAGGCAGGAGGAAGCCCTCCTGCTCGCAAGCACGCCCGGGTCCCCCTGCACGTAGGCTTTGCTCTAACAAAGCCAGCAGCGCTGTTCCTGCCTGCCGCAGGCGTCCCAGCAGCCCGCGAGCCCTCCGCCCCGGGTCTATAAATAATAACTGTGGGCCGCCTCACCTTGCACACACCGGCCACCACCGGCCCGGGGCAGGAGCGTCATCCTGTTGTTTTGGATGCCTGCCTTCAAGCCCAGGCCTGCGCACCACTGGTCCCCGCGGGGTTGCTGCTGCCTCGCGGCGGGAATGGCTACTCTTTGTCCTTGGGTAATTATTTTTAAATCTACGCGGTGCTATGCCAAGTAAAACAATAGTGTCTGTTCATGGGCGATCACCTTGTGCAGCTGGATATTCGAGACTAGAAAGAGACCTGAGAACACGCATTAAGGGAGCCCTGGGGTTTGGGACCAAGAGCCACCTTCCTCCTGAGGAAAGAATCTCACAGCCCAGGTGCCTGTAGGTGAATACAGCTGCTGCACCAGGTTCTCCCTCACAGGGTCAGCTCTACATGCAGGGCGGGTAGCCCTGCGATGAAACTCTGAAGCCGTGCCCCACCCCAGTCTCCTCTGTTCATAAGTGATTTCCCTCAAGGAAACTTCCCCTCTGCCTCGGAGAGCTTGGAAGGGTCACTCCCTTCATCGCTCCAAGCACCTGGAAATGCAGGGCCTGGCAGGGAACTCAAGAGGAAGACCGGGTTGGAGAGGAGGGGGAGGGGGAGGAAAGCTTGGCAAATCCCCCTGGCAGTGGGCTGAGGACACGATGAGGAGAATGCTTTTTAAACTGAGTATTGCCCAAAAAGAAATTCCATGACTTCGAGGTGCTCTGTTGAAGTGAGAAAGGCAGAGGAAGGAAATACCAGGAGGCAGTAGCTGATAAAATATAGCCCTGTGGAAGAGATGCCAGATTCGTAAAATGGAAAGGGGGCAAGTGCAGTGGAAGCTGGTGAGAACTTCTGAAGAATATATAATTGGTCT
The DNA here is from genome assembly GCA_026826555.1 of Tolypeutes matacus. NCBI lineage: Eukaryota > Metazoa > Chordata > Mammalia > Cingulata > Chlamyphoridae > Tolypeutes > Tolypeutes matacus. Next base: position 6,255,698 of record JAKSZT010053928.1, read on the forward strand.
ACAAATTAGAATATTTAGCCAGCTCAGGTTTTAGGTAATTTTCACACAGAAAATCACCTAAAATCACCAGAGGCGGGGAGGGAGTACTCAGACCATGGAAGGCCTGTAGGCCACAGCATATCCTCTTTTGTTTCACATATGCTTATATCATAGACATTTCCCTAGTTTATTACATTTTCTTCAAAAATATGATTTTTTCCTGGCTGCCCAAAATTCTATCAACCATAATATATTCAAACAATATCTTTTGTTGGTTATTTTAATTTTTCCCCTCTATTATAAATGGCATAAATCTTTGGCGTAATCCCTGCGTATCTCCATACAATAAATTCCTATAAGTATATTTAATCAGAGAATATAGATATTTTAAAGGTTTTTGACATGCTTTGCCAAAATTTCCCACAAACAGTCTGATAAATTATAACTGTAGTATGTATGAGAATTTCCATTTCACTACTAGATATGCTAACTTTTAAAAACCATTGGCAATTTGAAAATAAAGAGCTATACTATGTTGCTACTAATGTGACTTTTCTAATCAGGTCCTCTGAATATTTTTTTTACAGTGAAATTCTCTTTCTTAATTATGTAAAGAGTTCTTTATAAATGTAGGCTATTTTCCTATTTTCTCTTACATTTTTCTTAGTTAACTATTTTTTAAGTTTGCTTATTTTATTGCTTAAATTTTTAAATTCTTAGCTAGTTAAATCTATCAATTCTTAAATAAATGTACTATTCTTTTAACAGTAGTTACCTTTGTTAATTTTTTACAATTGATGAAAGATTCTTAAAATAGTTCTATCTGTCACCTAGCATTCCCTACTGTCGCCTAGTATAAACGTTCCCTACTAATAGGAAGTATGTATACAGATATGTCTGTATGTACACAAATATCAGGAGTTTCTAGCTTATATCCATTAATTTGTAAGTCTGTTCTTGAAACACTATCAGATATATTTGCAAATTGTAGCATTATAATAATTTTGACATCTGGTAAGGAAACCCTTCCCAATTATTCTTATTTTTCTATATTTTTTGGTTTTTCTCACCCATTTATTTTTCAAAATTACTTAAAATCATTGTTATCATGACCCATAAACAATCCCAGAGTAATTTTTGTTACAATTGCTTAACACAAATGAGTTTGGAGAGAATGTACATCTTCACAATTGAATCTTTCATATGTCTCTAAATTTATCCAGCACTTTTATGTACCTCAGAAAATGTTATAGTTTTCCTCATATAGATTCTATACATTTCTTTTAATGCTTATTCTAAGGTATTTTACTTTTTTTTTTTTTTTAAGATTTTATTTATTTATTCATTTATCCCCCCCTTGCTGCTTGTGCTCGCTGGGTCAGCTAACCACGCCGTGCGGGCGGGCTTGCCTTCACCAGGAGGCCCCGGGAACCGAACCCGGGGCCTCCCATATGGTAAACGGGAGCCCTACTGATTGAGCCACAGCCGCTTCCCTATTTTACATTTTTATTGCTATATGAATTCTTTTAAGTAGATGCTTTTGAAAGAATGCAAATTTTAAAGGTGAGCAGCAGGAGAAATAATTTTGTGATGTACATCATGAAGAGCAACTTCATTCCAGTGATAGTGGTGTTACAGCTTGCAGTGCTGAAGGGCAACTTCCTATCCACAGTCCCATGCTTGGAAGAAAAACAACCATGTACATATTAGTTACACTAAAAGGCTACATTGCTATAACAAAAAGACCTAACAAAACAGTGGATTAGAGAACAAGGAAGTTTCTCTCTCATGTAACAGTAAGAGATGAGCATACCAGACGGTGAGCAGCTCTGGTCTAGGAGATCAATCAGGAACACAAATTCCTTCCAGGTTATTGCCCGACCATCCCCTAGGGCATTTTTTCCCCATCTATATGGTCAAAGCTAAGTTGCGTGCACATCAGTGTTGCAAACTATGCAAAGGGAGAAGAGAACACAGAGAGTACCGCAGTCTTCAGGTGTAGGTCAGAGAATGACACACATTCTTCTGCAGAACTTGATCATATTGCTGCACCTAATTGCAAGGGGAATGGGGAAATAGAGTCTAGCCGTGTACCCAGAAAGAAGAAGAGAACAGATTTAGTGGACAACTAAAATACCAGGCATGGTGTGCCTTGTCAAATAGAATCTGGGTCAGGAGAGGGACAATTACTTAAAAAGGGATATCTCTTCTCAGACAATTACACAAGTTCTGGTGCAATTTTTCTACCCCCTCAAATCACTGTTGCTCTTAAGGTTGTGTTGCAGCAACATATTTGTTTGACGACTCTTTGGAAGGAGATGGAAGATTCGTGATGACCAAACCAATCAGTACATGCCACTGTTCTTTGCATCTGAAGACAACTCTGCTTTTGATGCTGTGCTCACATAATTGCAGGCTGTGATTTTCAGCACCAACACTGACACATTTACTCAAAATAAATCCTTTCTGTTTGTAGATCACCAGGCTCACCTGTCTGCCACTGTACCTACTTAGCCACTCTGATTTGTGCTACATGGTGTGAAATCAGCTTAAGGCAGAAATGGCAAGTTGTTTGCCGTTATCTAGTCTCCCTTTCTATAGAGTAAGATGATAATTAACTTGACACTCTACGCCAAGATTAAGACCATATTTCCCACCTTCCTCTGCAGCTAGATGTGGCCACGTGACTGAGTTTTGGCTAGTGGCATGTGAGCAGAAGGGATATTTGCAACTTCCAAGTTGTGCCCACAAATAGAAGGAGCATGCCCTTCCCTTCCCTTCCCTTCCCTTCCCTTCCCTTCCCTTCCCTTCCCTTCCCTT
>JAKSZT010053928.1:6258506-6289210 GCA_026826555.1 Tolypeutes matacus
TTCCCTTCCCTTCCCTTCCCTTCCCTTCCCTTCCCTTCCCTTCCCTTTCCTTCTCCCTCTTCTTTCTGGCTACAATGTGGGTGTAAAGGAGTGTTGGGGATTGAATCATGCCCCCCACAAAAGACACATTGAAAGCTTAATCCATGTTCCTGTGGGCACAGGCCCATTTGTAAATAGGACCTTTTGAAGATATTATTTGTTAAGGTGTAGCCAAACTGAATCGGGGTGAGTATTAATCCGTATTACAGGAGGCCTTATAAAGAAAGGAAATTCGGATGCAGTCGTCAAGACAAGCCAGAAGTCAGCAGGAGCCAGAGAGGAGGGAGGGAGGGATCGCCAGGCGGTGGAGGCAGAGCGCAAGCCCAGGAGCCCCAACGAATGCGGCAAGCCAGCACCAAAAGGCTACAGGCTCTGAGAGAAGTCTGTCAAGACCTTGATTTTGGACTTCTAGCCTCCAAAACCATGAAACAGTAAATTTCTGTTATTAAGACAACCAGTATGTGAGAAGGATGTTATAAATGCTAGTTCTTCATACAGTCCATAATTCACTAACAAGCTGTGTGTCCTTGATAAAGTCTCTCAGCGTCTCTGGCCTACACTCTCCAAAGGAAAACAATAATTCTAGGTGCTGGAACAGGTGAGTAACCATATGGGCAAAATTGCATCTCACCATACTCCAGGCAGATTAAAGATCTCAATGTGAAAAAAAGAAAGCTTTAACATTTTTGGAAGAAGACATAGAAAACTTCTTTATGACTTCGGTAGGTGAAGCTGCTGTCACTCAGAGACCCCCAAAATTCACTAGCCAAAAAAAATGAAGAATTTTATGACTCTCATGTAATAATAGTCCAGGGATGGGTTCCAGGTCAGTGATAACAGGCAGGGAAGACCCAACCTCATAGCAGCTCTGACAGCTTCCACGTGAGGCTTCTGGGTTCTCTAGTTCTTGCTGCAGAGAAGGGTGGACTACTAGAAAGAGATTTCCTCTGAAGCAGGTGAATGAGATGTTGCACACATCACTTCTAGACTCATGCCATGATCACAACCAGCTACAACTCCATTGCTATAAAAGAAAGGACAGAGTCTAATGGATAGCTAGCAGCCTCTGCCGTATGAAACAAACCATAAAGGAAAAGACTGATGCATTCAATTACATTAACATTAAAATAATATTCAGGAGAGCAGATGTAGCTCAGGGGTTGAGCACCTGCTTCCCAAGTACAAGGTCCCAGGTTCAATCCCCGGTATCTCCTTAAAAAAAAAAATAAATAAATAAATAATAATAATAATAATAATAATATTCCTCAAAGACAACAGGAAAGTCAAAAAGGACAAGCATCAGACAGGGAAAAAAATGTTGGCAACACATATAACTGACAAAAATTAATGTCTAGAATATATGAGGAACTCTTTCAAATTAATAAGAAAAAGAGAAATGACAGTAGAAAAAATGGCAAAAGATGTAAACAAGCAATGCTCAGAAAAAGAAACCCAAATGACCAGAATACATGTGAAAGAAATCTCAGCACATTAGTAGTCAGGGAAAAGCACATTAAAACTATAAATAGATACCATTTTGCATCCATTAACTTGGCAAGAAATTTTTAATTGGACAATGCCAAGTGTCAGCATATAGAGCAGTGGGAATTCAGTCACTATTGGTTGTAATATAAACTGGTGCAACCACTTTGGAGAACAATTCGATAATACTGAGTAAAAATTGCAGGTGCACCTGTCACATGACCTATCCATTCCACCTCTATATTTATACCCTGGAAAAATTCTCATCCCTGGGCACCAAGAGAATATACAAGAATGTTCATAGCAATTTTGTGTATAATGCAAAATACTGTATGCAACCTGAACCTCCATATACCCAAGGGATGGAGTTACAGACAATTCTTTCACACGTAGAAAGCATATTTAACTAAGGATTCCTAATACTGATGCATTGGTTTCAGAGTGGAAGGAAGAGCTGAAGAGGCAGGTGTTGGGCAGTTCTGGGGAGTCTTGGTAGTAAGGCCCCAGACAGTCTTTTTGTTTTTTCACATTTTTTCTTTTTCTTTTTAAAGAAGCTTTAGATTACATAAATGTTACATTGAAAATATAGGGGACTTCCATATGCCACACCCCCTCCCCCTCCCATACCCTCCCACACCAACCACATCCCTCATTGGTGTGGTACATTTGCCACAATTGATGAACACATACTGAAGCATTGATACCAATGGTGGACTGTAATTACATTATAGTTTATACTCTGTCCCGCACAATTTTGTAGGTTATGACAAAATATATAATGGCCTGTATCAATCATTGCAGTGTCATGCAGGACAATTCCAATGTCCCGAAAATGCCCCCATATTACACCTATTCTTCCCTCTCCCTCCTCTCTGAGCCTCTAGTGGCCACTGCCTTATAACAATGATAAAAGGTCTTCCATTGCTATAATAATAATAGGTCTATAATAGAATAATAATAAGTCTACTTTAGTCCATTGTTCATTTCCCAAATCTTGAGGATTTTGGGATGGTGATGCCCACACTGATTCTAATTGAGAGGGGGCTTAGGTTCCATAGGGCAGATAGATGGAACTATTTTGCTTGCAGTTGCAGACACTCTCTGTTCCTTGGGGAGCATAAATTCCAAAGTAAGGCCCACTGACAGGGTGCCAAATTCCTGAGCCTGTCTGCCCTGCTATAGTGTCTAGATGTCCCTAAAACCCTCATGAGCACTGCTGTTTGAGGCATTGTTTACTGTGGCAGTCGATGAGATCCTCCTGAGACATGTATAAGCGTAACCTCTGGAATGACCTCCTGACTCACTTTGAAATCTTTTAGCCATAAAAACTCATTTGTATTTAATATTCCCCCCCTTTTGGTCAAGGTCTTTTTCCAGACGTATTGCTAGTAGGTGATTTGTAATAAGTCCTTGGTGCCAGGAAGGCTCATCCCCAGGAGTCATGTCCCACAGTGGGGGGAAGGTAGTGTGTCTATATTATGAGTTTGACTTAGAGAAAGGCCACATTTGAGCAACAAGGAGGCTTTCAGGAGGTAACTCTTAGGCAATATATAGTACTAGGCTAAGTTTCAATTTCATACAAAAAGATTCATAAGTATAATTATCAATATCAAGGGCCTGGTATAATGGTCTGTCTTCCTTCACTAGGCACTGCCCTTGTACTTGTGGGATTCTTGCCATTCTATTAGAGAATGTAGCACGACTCCCCAGGATGGGAATTCAATATTCTTTCAGTTATTATGTGGGTCTCCACACACTGACACAATGCCCCATGAACACTTAGACATATTCATATGCCTTAGAGGCATGTCCCAGGTGTACCCCTCCTCACACATCCCCCCATCACCAACATCCCACACTAGTGATCCTCCCTGCCTCAGTTTGACCCTCTGTGACCCAAAACTTTTCCAAAAACAAAGCCAACAAAATAACCAAATAAAATTAAGAAAATGAAAAAATAAGAGCTTTTAAAAAAACAAATAAAAATTAAAAAAAATTTTTTAATTGAAATAATATAAAAATATTTTAGACGTGTATTTCATCACTCTAAGATCTGTTCAGACATTCTCTTTACACAGCTTCAACATTTTCCTCCCCTGGCAGCACCCCACAAGATCCATATTCTGAGCATAAAGAGTCCAGTGGCCCAGCTTGAATCATATGCCCCAGCTTGAGGGTAGGAGAGGGAAGGGATTAGGGAGGTGGGAGGTGGATAGTCCTGTGACTGGCAGTCCCACCAGAATGCAAGGATTGGAGAAAAGTCAGTTTCCCAAGGGAAAGAATGCTGGGCAGGCAAAATAAGAGGTGTCACTTCATTGTGCTGCCTCATATGCTAGTCATGAAGCTTAAATGAGGTCGTGCACTGAGAAGATTCCTTGAAAAGCCCTATAAAATGTGAGTTCTTGCTCATCTCCTCTTTCTTGAATTTGAAGTTGAGCAAAAGCTTTTCCCTCTGACACCCCTTCTCCCAAGAGGCCTGGAGGGAGCTGCTGTTGACATGCTTGTCAGCTGAGGCAAACTCAAAAGTACCAGATCCTGCAGGTCCAGGACTCTGAGCTCCAGAACCACAACTGTTGGTCAGAAAGGGAAATCATCAAATCTTTACCAGCATCCTGGAGTGTTGTCTGTACTAATAACCTGAGCTTAGAAGAAATACATTATGCAACTGCTCGTCCATTATCAAGAAATGCCTCCAAATGGACCACGTGGGTCTCCCTTGTTGCGATCCGGTAGCACAGAGCAGCCATGATATTTTCACACGATGATGTCATTCCCAGCTGCAGCTCAGTATCAGCCCCCTCTGCTGCCAAATGGAGTAAAATTACTCTGCTGCCGAGGGAATTACAAAGAAATCCTAGCAAACCTATCAACAGCGTACGTAGTGTGGATCACTCTTTTCCCTTCTTTTATCCTAAATGTTGGTTCCAGACCTCTGACAGACTGACTTCTCTTTCTTCATCTTTCCCACTGTCTACCCAACCTTTCCTTTGTCAGTTGTTTTTTTTTTTTTAAGGTTCTCCCTTCCCCATGGTATTTGGCCATTGGCTACCTTTCAGGGGTCAGAGGCTTCATCTCAGTCACAAATGGAACTTCCCCAAGTAGAGGTGACAAGGAATCAGGGATATGGAGACAGGTGGGAGAGTAGAAATGGGAGGTTCCACAGGAAGCCAAACATATGCTTGAATATCCCCATGGAACAATCTACTGCTCCTCATTGCAGACACAGTCCCTGGGCACTAACAACAGGGAGAGCTCTGAGCAGTGGGGCGGAGCGAGGTCATCTGTCCCACTGGAAGTTCCCAGGCAGCCAGGATCACAGGTGTGTTCCAGTACTAGTCTTGCCAACCACCTACTGTTCAGCTATCCCCATGTCCTCCTCTGTGTCCTGGAGTGGGATTTTTTCTTTATTCTCAGTTCTTAAAATGGTAATGAAGACTTTCCTTGTCATCTCTGACACGTGCAGTGTTGTCAAGGGAGACCAATGCATCAGTGTTACGAATCCTTAGATAAAAGGTGCTTTACAGGTGTGACGGAATTATCTGTAATTCCGCCTCTTGGGTATTTGGTGAGGATTAATTAGTTAATCTCAGTAAAGTATGATAATTGGCAGGAGGAATTATCAAAACCCTGGGGAAGAGGTAGTTTTGCGTTTAGTCACTTAAAACTGTTCTGCTGTTCCTGGCAGCTGAGGTAGCAGCATCTCTCAGGTGTCACGCTCTGCTTGGTTTACACCAACACCCCAGGCCACACATAACTGACAGGGGTGAAAAGGTGAAAATGACTGAGTGGAGGGTGGGGAGTGAGGGGGAGAGGGCAGGGATATCACCGGACAAAGAAAACTCAGGACCTGAATCAACCTCAGAGTCTGTTCTTGCCACTGACCCTCACCTGGGTTGCAGGAGGGCATTTGTGTGAAAATGGAGTGGGAGGAAAAGAATCCCCATGTAGCTGGTGGCTGGGTGCCGGCCCGCACAGAGCCGAGAGGCCCCGTCAGGGAAGGATCCCAAACCCAGGCCATGCAGCAGAGGTACCTGTTTCCTCCTCTGTTAAATGAAGAGGGTGAGCCATATGTTCAGGTATTGCAGGAGGACATTAGTGGCAAATGCTTACCTAGCGTTCCCTGGCACTCTTCTGAGTCTTTACATGTATTAACTCACCTCGTTGTCATGGCAGGTCTGTGAAGAGGGTGGGGTTATTTCCCCACTTTGCAGAGCTGGTAAGTGTTGGCTTTGAACTCAGGCCTTACAGCCTGTGCTTTTTTTTTTTTTTTAAGATTTTATTTATTTATTTCTCCGCCCTCCCCCCCCCATTGTTTGTGCTCACCGTCTGCTCTCTGTTCATTGTGTGCTTGTCTTTTTTTTTTCTCCCTTTTTATTATTTTTATTTTTTTTTAACTTTATTTTGTACATTTAATAAATGAAAATATAAACTGTCATCTTCTTCTTAGGAGGCACCGGGAACCGAACTCGGGACCACCCATGTGGGAAGGAGGTGCCCACTTGTGTGAGCCACCTCCGCTCCCCACTTGTTGTGTCCCTCATTGTTTCCTCGTTGTATCTCTTCATTGCATCAGCTCGTTGCACCAGCCCATCGTGTCAGCTCACTGTCTTGCTCATCTTCTTTAGGAGGCACCAGAAACCAAACCCGGCACCTCCCATGTGGTAGGCAGGCACCCAACTGCTAGAGCCACATCCACTCCCCCAGCCTGTGCTTTTAACCACTATGTCAAGCTCCTACTTAAGGAAACATCTCTTTATGAGTTTCTCCGTTCATGAAGACTCCTCAGAGGAGGTAGGGGCAGTATTTTAAGAGTACCAAATGTGAATTTCTTTGGGCTCACCCCAATTTAAGCATGGGCTCATAGAAATAAATAGGTCTGTTATTTTTTCAGGTTTCTGAACTACTGTATGATATAAAGATAAAGAGACTGAAAGTAAAACAACCGTCTCCCCTGAAATTTTAAAGCTTTTAAACCTAGATTGTATGTTAAAATAAAATAGATGTTTAGACAGCAATGCTTTTAACAGTCTCCTAGCAAAACTGGACAATTATGCAAACCAAAATGCCAAGCTTATCTGGTTTGCAAAGTCCATTTGTTGACTTGGGTGCACTGATTTGAGTAAATTTTCAAGGAAATCTTAGGAGGAAATCTAAGCATAAGAATTTTTGTCTACTCTTTTCTGGTTCTCCTTTCTAGTATATCAATCAGTCAGTGAACTATTGACATTCACATGATGCCTGGATAGACGTGAGGACTGTGACTATGTCACAAAAGGCAATTATTTATTTCAGTACTTGGTTTGTACTTGTTCTCTTTTTCTCAGTTTGGTTTCTTCTAAAACAAACAATATATTTAATAAGCAAACTCTTATTTAGATTCATTTCTTCAATTCACAATTCGTTAGAAACCCTGCATCCCAGGTTTCCCAGGTCAGTGCTTCACAAATCCGTGATGATAAATCACCTGGGACCTTGTAAAAAGGCAGGTTCTGAGTTAGTAGGTCTGGGGTGGGGCCTGAGATCCTGCATTTATAAAACCTCCCAGGTGTGCCGCTGCCGCTGCTGCACATCAAGTCCACACTTGGACAAGAAGAGGCTAGGAGGAAGTTGTAGCTCCCGGCAGTCACTCTGTTGATGAACCAACCTGCCTGGGAGCCAAAGGAGGTCTCTGCCTTGAAGGCATGATATTAAGAATTATGCTTGGGAAGGACCTCCTACTTAAAAAAAAGAAAAAAATAACAAACAAACCTGCCACCAGAAATTTTACAGTAAGAAAGCTATTCCTTCATCTTTTCAAATATGAGCAACCCAAGAAGAAAGATACCAATTTATTCCAACATTAGTAAGGACAGGAATTGAGGGCACACTTATGGGGTTGGAGTACCCTGGAGGGAGCTAAGGGTGCAGAAACAGGGAGGGGGGCAAGGATGTTTGTGGAGGGTGCTGTTCCTGTGTATGGGGCCTTCCACCGGTGATGGGGGGACCTGCTACTGAAGGTCAGTCTAGCCTCAGGCTCCCAGCCCAGCCCGACTTTCCTGCATTTTGGAGGTGACTGAACATGCAGCCTCAAAAAGAGGCTCTCCTGAAATGGGAAGAGAACTGAGGTTTAGAACCAGAGAGACTGCATGAAGCTTCTGGTAAGAAGGGGAAAGCAGCAGCAAGGCAGCCACACTTAAGAGCACAAGGCTCTGATGGGCTGGATGCCACCAAGCTGTTTGTCTTTAAGAGGAAAGTTGTTTAGCCACTCTGTGCCCTGCTTCTTTTCATTTGTCAAGTATGGTGTGAAGAGACTAGTCTAGTCTCTAGTATCTAGTCTTCCTTGTGACAAAACCCAAATATTTAACCGTTACATTGCGGACTGGGAAGCAATATTTCCCAGCTGTTGGAACTATCAGCATGCTGTTCGCAGGGCCAAATTGTCAGTCAGAAAGGAGGGACACCTAATCTCACCTCTGGAGGAGGGACCTCACCACGTGGAGAGTGGCAGGAACATAGCACTGCCTGCCACCAGGAACAGCAATCCTAGGTCCCAGCCCACTCCATGCTTTACAGTGCCAGGGTCACCAACCAAAGCATGACTCACACTCACACAGAAAAGAGAAAGAGCATGGTCAGCCTCACTTGTGGACTTTGGTCCCCGTGGCCAGTGGGTTTAAATCCATGGCAGACACAGGGATCTGGTCTATATGCCCAACCTGTGTCATGGTGGAACAACCCCATTACCTCCCCACTAGGAACAGATATACCATGGAGGGAAAGAGCCAGATGACATAAAACATGCATATTTAGCCAGACTATCTCTAGGGCAAAAAGGGAAGGAATGTGGGGGCAGTCCACTATCTGTTAGGGAATGTGCTTTACCCCAAGGCACTCCCAAGCATTCATCATCTACCCTAGGCATCTAGGCACTCAGCAATACATCTCACCCCAAGCACAGGACTTATTTGTGGGTCCCAGGGAAAAGCAGCAGGCTGCACTCAGACTGTTTCCTGACTTATAAGCCTCCCTTGCAGCTAGGTATGAACAAGTAATTAAGTTCTGACCAATTAAATGTAAGAAGAAGTTTTGTTGGGATTTCTAGGAATAAAAAAGATGGCTCTTTCATCCTTCTTCCTGTCTGAAGTAGAGAAGTGATGGCCAGGGCTCTAGGAACCACCTTGGATCTTGACATGACCTTGAAGCCGTATGTTGAAGATGGTAGATCAAAGAGAGAGACGTCTTGATGACTCCCTGGAGCTACCATATCAACAGTGGCCTTGTCTATCTCCAGGTATTTTGTTGTGCTTTGTCTTAAACATGAGAGAAAAATTAATTTCTATCCTATTTAAGCCTCTGTTATTTAGGATATTTCTGTATAAGCAGCTGAACTGAATATTAACGAATACAGGCAGTTAACACTAGTAACTACCTCAGCCTGTCTTGTAAGAACTATATGAGAGAATGTATATAAAACTCTTAGCACCATTCCAAGCCTCACACTCACATAGAAAAGAGACATAGCACAGTCAGCCTCACTTGTGGGCTCAACGATTGTTCAATATTACTCTGAGGTGATTGAGAGGGTAACAGCTTAGAGTGTTAGCTGTGAGAGCTAAAAGAGACTTTGGTCATCTCAGTCCCATATTTGAAAGATGTGCTGACTGAGGCCCAGAGAGGGAAAGGGATTTGAACCAGGCACCCAGCCTGATAGGGGCAGCCTATGTCTCCCAATGGCTGTTCCAGAGCTTTCTCAAAACTGGGAAGTGGGGAGTGGCTGACAAGAGAGACGACCAATGAAGTCAAGTGGTAGGCCCTAAATAATAAGATACCTTCCCACACAAACACCCTGCGGAGGACTAAGCATTTAATTCCCAGGTTTTCATTCAAACAATAAATTTGATTATTTACTTTATCAGGAAGCAGGGAGAGGGAAGGAAGGAATGCATAAGGAGATCTGGTTTGGTTTCAAAAACAGCTGTGCAGTCTTTGTGTCTGGAACTACCACACTGCCGTGGACCAAGGCCTGAGAAACTGGGCAGGAAGCAGGCCTCTCTGGAGGTTCTTCCCTGGAGGGCCGCTCTTCCAGGACTCAGGCAGGAAGGCTTTCTGGACCACCTGGAGAGTCTTCTCAGGGGCCACGCAACTCCAGAGGCCTGTGACTGCTCACACACCCCATTCCCAGCAGTGACCCCACAGTGTCACTTACTTGCCCTGGAACTGAGCAAGAAGCAGTTCTTTGTCTGTTTGAGGCTTCTTTGAGTAAAGGGCTTAGAACCCTTGGGTTTGTAACAAGACCTTGATGGCATGAGAGGATCCTGCCTCTCACCTGCTCTGCACAATGGTCTCCATCCAAGCTTTCACATGTGTCAGTAAAATGTTAGCTCCAGGAGGCCCACCGAAGGCACCAGGAAGCCCCTCGGACAGGGGAGGCAAACGGGTTCCATTTCATGTGCAACCATCCATGAGGGCTGCACTGAGAAGGACCCTGAGCGCACTGTGAAGCCTGGCTAGACCCTCACATTTGCCACCCTTGGCCACAGCCCCCTTCAGCCTCAAAGTAGACCACAACAGGCCTATCTTACATGGGATTTTTGAACACCAGACTGTGGTTGTGAATACATTCTCACTCCCTTCCCACTGATACTTTTTTTTACATAAAGAATAAATCTAAAATTGTGTTCAGTTTTGCCATATTGTAAGAGGAAGTATTTCGGCTGATGAATCCACTAAATGGGGCATTGCCAGGTGTTCACTCTGAATCATTGAAGATTAAGTCAACTACAGAGTGCACACAATATGACTGATTCTAGAGCTAATACTGCAGTGTGGTAAGTCCCTCTTCTCTGGAAACTCCCTACTCTCCATCTTCAGGAGTTGGTCTCCAGCAGGTATTCAAATGCAGAATTCTGTCCCTGGTCATAGTTGCTGGGTGCTGAGATGGATGCCTATCTCAGGTGAGCCAGCTTCACCCATTTCCCTGGGAAATTAGAACTTGAACTGGGAGTCACAGAGACTGGCAGTTGGGAGTGAAGTCTTATAACAGCAGAAGGCTGGAGCAGGTGTCTCAAACCCAGCTCCTAACAGGGTCAGCAGGGCAAGCGGGCCAGTGATGTAAAACAATAGTGCAGGGGTGACGGAAGAGTTTTGGTAATGGCTGGTGGTGATGGCAGCACAACATTCATACTGGATTGTATACTTGAAGGTGGTTTAAATGATTCATTTTAGGTTGCATATATGTTACCAGAATAAAAATAAAACCCATAGAACTGTACTCTAATGTAAACTGTTGGTTATAGTTAATAGTATAATTATAATATTGTTTTATCACTTTTAACAAAAGTACCACACAAATGTAAAATGTTAATAACAGGGAAAACTGTGTGTGAAAGGGAGGGTATATGAGAACTCTGTACTTTTTACATGATTTTTCTGTAAACCTAAAACTGCTCTAGTTTTTAAAACTGGGAAAAAAAAACAAGAGTGCAGCTGTGATAATAAATGACAGCTAACACTAGGCTTCGGGGTTTGGGCTTATAGGGAGTGGTGGGGACTGTGTCTAACTGGAGAGATGTGCCCAGTCTAAAGGAGAAGCTGCTATTCAGCTCAGGCCAATTGTTGCCATAGAGGAAAGGGGCCCAGTGTTGCCAGACTGTTTGATTTTTTTTCAGGAGAAGCCAGAAATCTGGATTTTTGTGTGAATGTCTTCCAACATTTAAGTTATTGACTACATTTCAAAACTGAACAAGAAAAATAAATCATGTCTTTGGCAAAATACTGTCTGAGAGCCAATGGTTAACAACTTCTGCTCTTGGAAAAGGGTATCTGTATCAGTCAGTAAATAAATATCAGGAAATACCATGAAACAAATCGCTTGCTCCAAGAGAAGGTTTTCATAAAAAGACAATTTACAAATGTGTAATGCAGGATTGAGACTAGGGTAAGGCAAGTGAGGCACTCCACCTTGGATGTAAAACTTAAAGGGGCACCAAAAAAACTCAATAATCAAGATAAATTGTTTTAATGCAGTATTTTTTAAAACAAAATTAATGCAATACAACTATGAAGAAACAACAATGAGATACCACTAAACACCTTTTACACTGGCTAAAATCCAAAACAATGACAACACCAAATGCTGACAAAGATATGGTACAAAAAGAATTCTCATTCATTGCTGATGGGAACTGCAAAATGGTACAACCTCTTTGGAAAACAGTCTGGCAGTTTCTTACAAAACTAAGCATAGATTTGCCCTACAATCCAGCAATCACATTCCTAGGTATTTACCCAAAGGAGTTGTAAACTTATGTCCATACAAAAACCTGCACACAATGTTTATAGCATCTTTATTCCTAATTGCAAAGCAACCAAAATATCCTTTAAAAGGTGAGTGGATAAAAAACTGTAGGGAAGCGAATGTGGCTCAAGCAATTAGGCTCTCATCTACCATATGGGAGGTCCAGGGTTCGATTCCCGGGGCCTTCTGGTGAAAGCAAGCTGGCACACGTGGCGTGCTGGCCTGAGCAGATAGCTAGCCCACAGGGAGTGCTGGCCCACACCTGAATGCTGGCCCGTGCGGAGAGCTGGTGCAGCAAGATGACGCAACAAAAAGAGACACAGAGGAGAGACAATAAGAGTCACAGCAGACCAGGGAGCTGAGATGGCACAAGAGATTGATCACCTCTCTCCCACTCTAGAAGGTCCCAGGATCGGTTCCCAGTGACACCTAAAGAGAAGACAAGCAGACACAGAAGAACATGTAGAGAATGGACACAGAGAGCAGATAGCAAAAGCAAAACAATAAGGGGGGGTGGCGAAATAAATGAATAAATAAATCTTAAAAAAAAAAAAAAAAAACTGTAGTTATCCAAAAAACAGAATATTCAGCAATAAAAAGAAATGAGCTGGGAGCAGATGTGGCCAAGCAGTTGAGTGACTGCCTCCCATATGGGAGGTTCCAGGTTCAGTTCCCGGTGGCCCCTGAAGAAACAAAAAAAAAAAAAAACAAGTAAAATATATGAAAAAACCAACTCAGGGAAGCCGATGTGGCTCAGTGGTAGAGCACTGGCTTCCCACATGTGAGATCCTGGGTTCAATCTCTGGCTCCCGGTACCTCAAAAAAAAAAAAAAAAGAAAGAAAGAAAAGAAAAGAAATGAGCTATCAAGGCACAAAAAGGCATGGAGGAACCCTAAATGCATATTGCTAAGTGAAAGAAGCCAGTCTGAAAAGGCTATGTATTGTATGATTCCAACTATATGACATTCTGCAAAAGGCAAAACTACAGAGATAATAAAAAAAATCACTGGTTACCAGGGGTTTGGAGGGAGTGAGGGATGAATAGGTAGAGGGCATTTTCAGGGCAGTGAAACAATTCTGGATACCATAATGGTGCATGCATGACATTATGCATTTGTCAAAACCCATGAGGGGAACGGATGTAGCTCCAGTGGTTGAGCTCCGGTTTCCCATGTACGAGGTCGCAAGTTCAATCCCTGGTATCTCCTAAAAATAAAAAAGCAAAACAAACAAACAAATGAGAAAAAAAAAAACAACTCTCATTGGGGAGTGGATGTAGCTCAGTGGTTGAGTGCCTGCTTCCCATGCACAGGTGCTGGGGATTCAACCCCTTGTACCTCCAAAAAAAAAAACCCCAAACACACAAACCATAGAACTGTATTGCACAAAGAGGAAAACCTAATGTAAACTATGGATTTTAGTTCATATCAATTAAAAAATATATATATATATGATGAACATATATCTAAGATTTAAATAAAGGTGGGATTGGTAGTACTGATTTTTCCTTTTACCTCAGGCTCCAGAAGAGCTAGGCACAGCCTAGGTAAGGTGTAGGGAAACCACAAGGAGTGGTACAGCACCCAGGCGCTAGTAAGCACAGAGCTCTTACATCTAGGGCCCGTTGTACAAAGCAGGAGCAACTGCTAGAACTTGAAAAGAGAGTCGTGTCAAGAAGGCTGCTTTGAGATTAGCTGTGACCACTGGTCAAGGGACTTGACCAGCCCCAGGCATCCCCCAAAGCAGGAGCCGGAAGGATGAGCATCCTACCCTCACTCTGCTCTGACCTTCTGCCAGGACAAGCTGCTGACCAAAGCCAGGCAGAAGTCAAAGAGCACGGAGCCCACTGGTGTAACCCATGAGAACCAGCACCCTGAGGCACAGAGCAGGATGGAAAAGGGTGGACAGTGGAGATGGAGAGGCAGATAGAGGAGACCTAGGCACAGTCCAGAGGCCTCATCAGTGACTCCTGGGCTTCAGCGATTTCCCAGCACCCTCCCAATAAAGTCCTTTATTCTGCTCAAACTAGCTGGAGTTGGTTTCTGATATTTGCCACCTAAACAACCTTCCTTATCACACACAGCCTCATAGCAACAATAACAGCAAGTATAAAGAGTTTGTCAAACATTGTTTTAAATGCTTTATATATATTAACTCATTTAATCCTCACAACTGCTCTGGGAGGTAGGTACTACATTTATCATTCCCATTTCACAGATGAAGGAACTGAGACATCAGGAGGTTAAGTAACTTGCCTGACATCACACAAGAAATAAGTAAGAGAGTTTGGATGATGAACTGAGAAAGTCTGGATCCAGAATCTGTGCTCTTGATTGTAGACCTCCTCTTCAGGGGAACATTTCCTCCCCACCCCCAACTTCTGAGCCCCCATCCAGACAAAATGGAAAGCCACACTTCAGGTCATATGGGTGAATCCATACTCAAAATACCCAGGACCCTTAGATGAATTGATATCCTCAGAGACATTGAAACCAGGTGGTTGTTGTTTTTTTAATTGTGGTGTTACTGCAGGATATGGGTAATTGAACCAACTTTATCCCCCAGTCTAGCCATGCAGTTTAGTTCAACATAGTTTGATGGGGGTATTCAAGTGTGTTTTCACAAGTGCCTATGGAAAAGTCATGCTGGTCTCCCTGGCCATCATAGTCCTGCTGGTTATACCCACTTATCCAGGGACAGCTCCCAGGAAGATTAAGTGGTTTGCAGCCTGGGCGCTGCCTTTGAACCCCTTTTCTGCTACTCGCCAGTATCATCACCTACCACCACCACTATTACTTGGCATAACTCCCCAAGGGGGAAGGGATGGTACAAAACAGCATCTGCCTCATTGAGTTATTGTGAGAATTGACCTTGGCACATTGAGGGCCCTCAGTAAATATTAGTCCCTTTACCCTTTTGTAACCAATTGGTAGAGGCTTGCTTAATGCAGATGAAAACTATTGGCTATAAATTTGTATTTGGGGGTTATGTGTTAATTCATTTGATTAAATTAAACATCATCTTGTGGCTTTTGCAGAGATAATGACAAATAAGTCTTGTGTGCATGCGGATTGGAAAGATTTGCAGGCTCCTTGCCCAATCTGTGCAGTAAGCACACAGATATGTGTAGAATGCTTGCTGCAGAAACAACTTCAACTCAGCAGTTGCCTGTGAGGGAAGGAAGCTCATGAAGTACAAAAACAGAGAGGAGGCACTCTCACCCCCAAAAATCAGCACTCTGAAAGGAAGGCCCTGACTCATCCCATTCCTGTTTTTTCCAGACTCCCCTGTCCATTAAAAGGGCTCATTTCCAGCTGCTCTAAAACAAAGGAGTTGACATTGATTTTCATGTGCACTGTGCCAGTGCAGTCCAGAGCATGCTTCTAGAATCCTAGTTTTTCCCTTGACACAAAAGAGTTTTAACAAAACAAAACGGGGATGAGCAGGGTCACGGGCTTCTGTACCCTATTGGCCAATGCATAGAGGACAAAGGCAAAATAGAGACTGGCTGCCCAAAGTTCTGTGGACCGTGGGAAGAGGTGTTGCCAGGGCAATGATTTGGAGCCAGTCCAGAGAAGCTGGTGCTAAAAAGGACAGGAGATCCGAGGCACTTTTCCTGAAAGGGGAGAGAGAAACTCAAAGGGAATTCACCACTGTTTGGTAGGATTTCCATGTTTTGTCTGAAATATGTATTTCTAGCCTGCCTTATGTTGGAAAATTGTGTACAGAATTCTGAACTCTGAACACAGGAGACCTAGCACATCCTGACTGTCAGAGATAATTTAAAATCAGATGAGAGGGAAGGAAGGGAAGTTGAGAGTCATGGTTATTGTCCAATCCAAGCCTGATAAAAAGCATTTGATAATGGCCTATTTATAGAGGCATATGTGATGGTCATTAGGAGCAAAGTCCAGGGCCCAGCCCCAGCTCCATCGTGGGTTTTGTCAGTTTAAGGAAATCATTTACTCTCTTGATACTTCACATTAGATCACCATTAGAGAATGAGTAAGACTGGTAGAATTTCATATTGGAAAAAAAAAATCAGGAAGAGCCTGACTCCTCACATTGGGTTTGGAATGCTAATTATTCCCCTTTTCTTTTAAAACCAGACCACACTGTCAGGGGAGAACAAATAGCATGTTTATTTCTTTATACCTAATTCATTGACTGGCCTAATGAAGACCACTAAGGGTTCTCAATGCTGAGCCAATACTGCATTCTGAATAAAAATTTCAGGTTTTGCTAAGAGAAAAACAACTCCATGAAGGTCTATACCCAACCCAAAACTCACCTCTGCACCCCTCAAGTCATTTGCTCAGTTCCCTTGTTATAGAAACAACAGGAGTTATTGATTAGCAAGTGAGAAAAGCCCTGGAACAAAATCAGCAAAAATCAGCGGTCTGAGCGCGCTATTCAGCCACAAACAGTTCTTTAGAAACTAGGGGGGATGGAGGAAAGGGAGAGCCAGGCAGCACAGCCAAGGGGTACCAATACCAGAGTGATTTCTCCAGCATACAATCAGGATTTAAATAGTTGCTGAGAGTTTGTCAGGACCACAACACAGAATTTCACAAGCTGACTGTACCCTTATGGTAGAGTCACCAGGGCAGAATCTTTTGCATAGCACATTAATGGCTGAACAAGTGCTTTCAGCTACACCATTTCATGTGATTCTCATACTGCCTTAAAAAGCCAATAGATAAGATACTGATTGTTATCTCTATTTTATGGAAGGGGAAACAGACACTCAGAGAGAACAGTGTCCATTATGCACAGGGTATCACGTAGACTGGGAGGTTTTATGGCCACCAAATGGTGGAGGCAGGGCCTAAATCCAAGTCCTCTGATTGCTAGCCTTGTTCCGTCACACCACAGAACCTGACCACCACTGCTCCCCGCCTTCCAAAATGAAACTTCCTATTCAAACATAAAGACCACACTAATAGCCTTGGCAGCCTCTTAAATGCAAAATCCTTTCCACTGGGAAGTTTCACCCAGTCACTACTTCATAGCATAACAAAATGTTAGGTATGAAAATAATTTTCAGTCTAATATCCTGGTTTTGTGAATAGATGACGAAACTGAGACACCAAGAACTTAAGTGACTTGCCCGTAGTTTGACAACTGAGTTATTCATTCCATTCATTAACTGAAATTTGAAGATCAATTCACATTCCACGGTTAACAAGAGCCAACTAGAAGCAGTCCCCTTTACATGGTGTGAGCACGATTAAACATGATCTAAAAAGGGGCAATTAAGTGCCTCAAATTGATTCTACTTGTTCCTAGGTGACTCAAAGTTAAAAATTCTTAGCACATGCTCCAGATGCAAGAGATAGTTAAACCAGTCTATCATTTGGCATATAAATAACAGAGACCCCAATACAAAAACCTTAAACAATAAGAAAAATGTATTATCTTACATAACTAGTCTAGGAGTAGGGCATATTCAAGGTTGGTTAACTCAGTGACTCCCCAGTGTCGTCAGGAACCCTCTGTCACACTCTGTGATGACTGGGTTTGGGGCTGAGCATGTTACCTCTTAGTGTATTTAATTACAGCGCAGGATGACTACTACATATCCAGGTATCACATATAGATAACAGTGTCCAGAGTCAGAAAAAGGAATGCTCCTTCCTCATGCCCCCTTTTAGAGCCCCACTGAAGATGTCCCTTCATCTGTGTGATGGTTAAGTTCATGTGTCAACTTGGCTGGGTTAAAGTATCCAGTCATTTGGTCAAGCAAGCACCGGCCTGATTGCTACTGTAAGGGTATTTTGTGGATTTAAATCAGCAGTGAGTTGATTGCATCTGTGGCTGAGTATATCTACCATCAACAAAGGAGATTTCCTTCAGCAATGAGAGACATTTCATTCAATCAGTTGAAGGCCTTAAAGGAAGAACTGATGAGTTCAGCAGACAGAGGGAAGAATTTCCATCTCTTCTTCAGCTGTTATTGTTTCAAGAAGCTCTTGTTCCAATTTTTATATAAATATTGCATGTGAAATGTGTACTATGTTGTGATATTTCTTACCATGGGTTGAAGTCAAAGGTTTGAAAGCTACTATACCAGAAGGTACTTTCACTAAGGGCAGGGCTCTGACTTATGCATTTCTCGATCCTCAGTGCCCAGCACATAAGACAATTTATGTCAGATGAACTGAACTGAGGTGATGAAAAATGTGAGATTGGCTCTCTGCTCCCCAATTCTCCCTAGCAAAGATTTCTGTAGCAAGCTAAAACTTCAACCAGCCGAGCAGGAATTATCAATATTTTGCTAACTTCTGGCCAAGTATGGGAAGGGCACGTTGGATACCTTACCTCATTTAAACCTCCCAGCAATTCTATGAAATTGGTATTATTACCCCCATCTTCCAGTTGAAGAAATGATAGTTCAAAAGAAGTTAAATAATTCATTGAGGTCACAAAGTAAGTGGAGGGGTGGCAGGATTTGAAGCTAAGTTGATCTGATTCCAAACTCCTGTACCTTACCCATCACCACCAGCATGTTGCACCAACAATCTTGTGCCTTCTGGAACAAAGGCCCAGCATGGATTCTGTTTATTTGAGGGTGAAAACTTCTTGCCCACACATGGACACCTTGGACTCGGCTATATCCAGAGACCTCTTATCGTCACCAAATCCAAAACAATTAGACTTCAAATCCCAAAGTACTCATTCCACATTCCTCGCTGCCCCCAGCACAGACCAAGAGATGCAGCCGCAGCTGTTGGCTGAGCATTCCACAGTCAATGGCATTCCCAAGCATGGTCCTAACAAAGCAATTGAGGGCAGGAGCCATGGCAGCCCTCATGGGCCTTCGAAAGGCCTCTGGGCTCCCAGGCCTGGCAGAGCACTGTTGGAAGGATAATTCAAGAATGCCAGCTTTGGGAAGCGGCTGTGGCTCAATCAGTAGGGCTCCCGTTTACCATATGGGAAGCCCCGGGTGCGGTTCCCGGGGCCTCCTGGTGAAGGCAAGCCCGCCCTCACGGCGTGGTTAGCTGACCCAGCGAGCACAAGCAGCAAGGTGGGGATAAATGAATAAATTTTAAAAATCTTTAAAAAAAAAAAAGAATGCCAGCTTTGGCCAGTTGTGGGCTACCAGGCCCCAGGCCAAGCACATCCTTAGTAACCTTGGCAGTTCCCAGCTTTCCGGCCCAGAGCGGAGTAAGCAGCCTTAGAAACCCAAGAGTTATTTCATTAAAATGGTCTCAGTTACAAACTGTCATAGGACTGAGGGGAGATTAAATCTACCTGCCTCTTACCTGCATTGTAAATAACCACTTCTTGAAATTTCTCTCAACTCTTTTGTCCCTCTACCGAGCAAGGGTGAGGGGAAGTAGCTAAAGAATTAGTTTTGCCACGTGAAGGTTAATTTGTCCCTGCTTTCTGAGTACCTTGGCCCCCATAACTCTGCACTCTCATAGGAGGAATAATTTTGTGAGATCCCAGCAGTGTCTTTATGTTTCTTCTGTGTATTTGGAGGGTAAGACACCATAAGAGTGTCTCCTGTTTTCAGTTTCCATTGTGGTCCAATGGTCAACCACCAGATAAACCGGTAAATTTGGTTTAAGAAAGGGGGAAAAAGACACATACACCTTAATTTGACTCAAGGTAAGATTTGTCCTCTTTTTCACCCTTTAAAAAACTTTCATAGATGCATAATGGCTGAAATTGACTCTGGAAAAGAGTGTGTTTTCTCCATGCTAAATGACTGAAATCCCATATAAGCCTAGTAGCAGACAGTGCCTCTGGGTTCTTTAAAAGGGTCAGTGTGGATGTTGTAAAAATCCCTCTCCTGAGGATCCCTCAGTCCTCTGACAGCCAGGATGTGTGTGTGTGTGTGGGGGGGGAATACACCCCTTAGGGACAGTCTGGGTCTGTGTCACTTCCCTGGAAAGTTCACAGAATGGAGGGGGATGACACCCCTGTCACTCTTCCATGAATCCCCTACCACCACTACGGCATGGGGTATGATGTCGCTGGGGGTATAGTGGGAACAGGATGATTTGGAGTCAGGGGACTTGGGTTCAAATCCCACCTCCATTGCTCACTCTGTAGACAATATTAAATACATGACTGAATGTCTCTGTGACTTAGTTTAAATATCTGCAAAATGGAACTAATAATGCCACAGCACCAGGTCATTGTCAGAATTCAATATGAACTTAATGTATATGGAAGGGCCTTTGTAAATGATAAAGCATTATTACTCATAATAGTGGTAATAGCAGACTCTAAGGGCTCCTCTCATATGTGTCCCAGTGCTGCTACATCTACTACATTTAAGGGGAAATAATTAAAGATTTATTTATTTTACTTTATTTTTCTTCATTATCCCCCCCACCCCCACCCCTCCAGATTGTTCTCTCCTCTGTCTGCTCATTGTTTGCTTGCTTTCTCCAGGAGGCACCAGGAACTGAACCCAGGATCTCCCACGTGGTAGGCAGGTGCCCAATTGGTTGAACCACATCCATTTCCCAAGGGGGATGGAATTTTTTAAAGATAAATTTCATCAGCATTGTTCTACTGTCATCTTCATTAGTCAAACCCCAGATATGGACTTGGCACCAGGTGAAATCCAGTCACCAAATCATCCCTGAAAGGCCAGTTGGCCACGTCATTTCAGACATAGAAAACAAGCGTACCCCACCCCACCCCCCAACCCTCAGCTGCATCACATTCCTTCACTTAGACTTGTCTTCAGTCCACACAGCATTTTAGGGTGATTTAAAACTCTTTCTACCCAGTGCTTTGTGCTATCTGAGTTGCACACTCAGGCAGCCTGTTCCTGTCTGGTGAACCACACAGAAACCGGGGGAATGAGCACTAATGTAATTGATTGAAGTTATTTCCAGAAATATACTACTGGGGACATATCAAGAAGGTATCTGGGTTCTAAACAGGAAATCATAATAATCAGAACTAACGTAGCATCCAAATTACTTTAGAGAAAACGGTTCTTACAAAATCAGATTACAGACACACCAAGCTCCCCATTAGAAGCTGAAAGAGGCTTGCTTTTTCATTACACCTCTTTATTCCTGTAAACTCCCTGCTCATTCTGCAATGAATCTTAACTATTCCCAATCCCTGTAGTTGTACATGAAATAACACTGTCATAATTAAACCTACTCTGAAATACAGCTTGACAAATGGTGTGAGATAAATAGGGCTGTTTAATTTAACAGCAGCATTAACACATAGTCTTAAATGAAACACGGAGGCAGCCTCAGAGTTATGGCAAATTTAAATTGGTGTCAGAGGGAAAAAGTATACATCCCTTTATCAGACTTGAAAAGGGGCTTCCCAAACCCCTTGTATTTCAGCAATCCATGCCTTAATCCCTTACATATATTGCTGGCTCAAGGGCATTAGCAAGCAATAAAGAGTGGAATGGTTTTTTTATTTTTTTCAGGAAGTAAGCAATCTAGAAAATGTGGGCAAAATGGAGGAAAGGAAAGCATGAAAGGGAAGAAGAGGAAGAAAAGGGAGTGGAAAGTCAAGTGAAATGTGCTGGCCTTTCTTTCATGTCCTGACTCTGCACAGGGGCTCAGGCTGTCCTCTACACATGCCCTCCAGGAAGGTGACTGGGCAGAGACTGAGGCTGCTTCTGGGGAGAAATCTCCTTTACCCAGTGGAACTTAGTGTCTTCAATACCTCTTCGTCAGTTCTGTTCTTTTTTTCTTTTTGTTTCTTAGGGATGGGCTGACCTTGTTAGTGATTGGCTGGAAATGAGTATTTCACCAACCACTGACAGAGAAACAGGACTTCTTCTGTCCCTGGGCACACACTGGCTAACCATCAATCACTTTTTATTGTCCTTGAAGGAAGATCCATGAATTCAAAACTGCAATTAAAAATTGTTTATGTACAAACTAATGGTATATTGACGTATACAGAGCTGATTCTTCAATAACACAGTGGAAGGGCATAGTCCCCTCTTACTGATGAAACTCTATGTTTTGGCTTTTCATTCAGGGGAGAAAGAAAGCAACATTTACTGAGTCCCTAGGGTGTGCCAGGCAGTGCATGGGGTGTTTTACCTGTATCACATAGAATCTAAGTTGCTATCAACTGTAACACACCCATTAAATTATGTGCCACTGGGAAAGGAAAAAAAAAACACTGCTAACTAATTGAAGGATGCCCTCTAAAGTGCATTTACTGTGAAGCTGAGAAAGCTTAAGAGTCAAGGCCCCTCTGTGGCATGGGCCTTCCAAGACTCTAGGAGGGGCCGTGGCAATGCGTTCACATGGCCACTGTTGCATTCGTAAAATTTGCAAAACCAAGATATTTTAGCTGCAGTTAGACCACTGTCTGCACTCTTACTTCCCCTCTGTCACCACATTCCCCCCTTTCCCCTTGTGTTGGGTGGCACTCAAGTGGCCATGGCAACTTGGGAGCCTACTAAAGGGGAAGTTGAGTTGGGGATACATTTAGTCTGGGTGTAGTGGGGTATGTTTGTGTGGTAAACAGACACTTCCACACAGTTAAGTGATGGCTGGTTATCCTGGCTCCCACCATTTCTACCCTCCACCATGCCAACTCTCCTGGCATCAAGATACTCAGGTGCAGGGCTAGAGACTATATACAATATAAACATGTCCTATAGAACTCACCAGAAGTATTGGCATGAGTAGTGCAAAAGAAATAAGGTCCAAAATGTACAAAACCAGAAGTTAGTCTGTGGAAAATTCTTCCAAATTCTACAGCTCTCATATGAGAGAAATTTCATAGAGGCTTTCTCAAATTTGAAAACAACCCTAAAAATGTATACAACATTAACCAAAATTAAGTTGTGAAACTGGAAAACATTTTTCTAAATTATCAACAGTAAAAAAATAAATTCCCAATTCAATTCCATAGAAGAAAGACTGAATTGTCAATTCTCTCTATAGAAAAATGACATAAAATAATGCTCATATAAGCAAAAAAAAAAAGGACAAAAAGATATTATAGAAGTGTATCAGACAGTTCATTAATAAAAATATTATGGTATTTTTATGGATTTTATTATATTTATAATTTATGCCATTCTTTACAATTTATCATTTGTTGTGATTTCTTTTCTCATCTAAAAATATTCACATTCTTACCTAATTTTGCATTCATTATTTTATATTCTCTTTTTTAAAATGGTCCCCAAATAATATAAGCTTCACGATTGGGACAGTCCATCATCCCAACTCACCTCTGACCCCCAGCCTGAACTCCTAACCCCCTTTCCCAGGATTTATGGGCAGCCATTTAACTCAGGGTTCTTAAACCTCCTGAACTTACATACCAATTTGTTGCAGCAGTACGGTGAGTCTGCTTCATCTTTAGGTAGAAATTTATAACTTTCCTCAGATCCTCAAAAGCCATCTATGAGCTCCCCCAGTAAGTTAAGAACCACCAGTTTAGGAAAAAAGGCACTAAAACAAAAGCTAGTACAAGCCTGAGGGAGATGCTGATACTAAAAACACAGTCAAATGATGTCAGGAGATGTGTGTGTATGCATGTGTGTGTGTACATATTTAAGAAAAGATTCATTCCCTCTTTAACTGACCTGTAATATTTTTTATTTGTTATATAATCAAATAGGAATTTATGAATATTATTAAATCATTAAAATAATGATTAAAGATTTACTTCCTTAAAATGGCTTATATAAATGAAATTAGAAGATTCATCAAGCTTCCATTTTTTAAAGTACAGGACCATTTTATTTTGAATAATACAGTTGAGTGGAAATACAATTTTGGCCCTAAGTCAGATTACTAAACAGAAAATATTGAGCTGCATAGAAATCATCCTACCCCAGTTTCATTTTGACCTTCTATTCCACAGCTAAGTTTTATATATTTGCTTTGTGTTTAGAACTGCATTATTTATTACTTGAACTAAAACAGTAATTTGTTTCTGTGTATACATAAGAGATCTGCCAACTCAACCAGTTTCCTGAATCAACAAAAATCCTGATAGCATTAGGAGTTAGTTTTTTTTAAAAGGCTGTTTTTTCTTAAGAAAGTAGCTTCTCTGCTGGACCTTCATCCTGCTTCCTTGATCCCTCTTCCTCTGCCATGCCAAAACACTGTCACCTCCCAGAGCTGTCCCTTTAGTTCCCTCCAGTCCTTGACCCAGCACCTCACAGACAAACCTAACTTTGGCATCTGAGACAGAAATTTCCAGTTTGTAGCTCTGAAAGAAAAGACCTCCACTTGGTGAAGAGAAACTGTAAACTGGAAGGACACATCCCTCAAATAGAGATGTTTGTTTAGTGTTGGTTGCACATCTAAGCATTCCCACTGCATTCACTCTCTTCACAGCCGTCCTTTAAAAAGGGTCCATTGAACTTACTGCAAATAAAGGGACACAGGAGGAAGCAATTTCTCCACTTCTTAAATGATTGGGTTTAGGATTTGGGTTATTTGGGGGTTGTTGTTTTTTCTTTTGTTTCTGCAAAGATGAATGTTGAATCTCCCACAGCTAAGCAGTCCATCTGATGACATGAGAGCAGAAAGCCCCAATTCCTTAACGCTCCCGTATCCATTCCTGCGTCTGGGCAAATTCCCACCATAGGGATGCTCACTTCCTCATGATAGAAGACCGAAAATTCACTTGTCCTGCTTGCCTTACAGGCAGGCCTCAGCCGTGCGGCCCAGGCTCTGCCAACCAGAGTTTATTTCACAAGGCTTCATTCGGAAGTGGGCCCCAGGAGGAAGCCTACTGTGCAGAATCATTTTCCAGAAAGGGTGATAGGAGTGGTGTCGGGCTTTCAGGGCAACTGCAGGGTGAGCTGTGGAGTCTAGGCGCTCATTGCTGCGGTGTGGTGGGCTTGAGCCACCTTCTGGCTTCCTGGCCTCCAAGCCTGACTCTCTGGCCCTCCTGGACATGTTGAGAATTGACTTAATGTAGTTTAATGAAGTCTTTTTCTGCTTAAAGTAGCGGAGTGGGTTCTGTTGTATGCCAGGCCTGCTCCTGCCTGGCCTCAGGCGGCCTGCTCCTCCAGCGGCCCTGGCAGCAGGCTCCCTTCTCCCCTGACCTTCTTCCTCTCCTGCAGCACCCTAAGCTCCTACCTGCCTCTGGCCTTTACAAGCGCTTTCCCTCTGCTAGGAATGCTCCATCCCTGCTCTAACGCTGGCTCCCTCCTAAATCAAAACACAGCTCAAACTGACTAGGTTAAGCCCCCCTGATATGCAGCCTCCTGGCATCTTGTTCTTGCCCTTCATGGTACTTACCACAATCGTAATTAAATACCTAGTTTGGTAATTGTTTTTCTCCCCTAAAGAGATTATAATGAGTATAATAATAACTAACATTTATTGAGTTCTTTCCAAATAATAGGGAGCCTTCTACTCACTTTACACGGATTATCTCTAATCATCACTACCACCCTGGGAAAGGTATTATTATAACACCCATTTTACAGATGTTGAAACCAAGGCTTAGTGAAATTAAATAACTAATCCTAGGTCATACAAAAAGTCAAGATTTGAACCCAGGAAATCTGACTTCAAATCACACTCTTAATTACATCTGTAGTTTCCATAGTGGGTGCCTGCCCCCTAGATGTTGTGCAAGATAAACCACTGGGGAGTGAGAATAAAGTATTAGAAATTCTAATTCCCTATACTTTTATCTCATCTCTATTAATTTATTTTTGTATGTGCATTTTATAATGTGCATATTATACTTCTCTAATAGAGTAGAACATTATATAATGTATAAATAAACAAAAAATTGAGATAGGCTCAATTTTTTTTCTATAGGGATGTGCAACAACAAAAGTTTAGAGGCCACTGCTCTCAGCTATGAGTTCCATCCATATCATTCACAGCATATTCCCAGCAGCTAGCTCAGGGCCTGACACAGAGCAGTTACCCAATAAATATTTGGTGACTATATAGTGTCTCACTCAACAGCGACAACACCTGGCACTAAGAGTAAAAATGCTCTAATTTCCCTGTCCAGGTTCCCAATATTTTTCTATCTTTGAAGTCTCCCTTGCTTGCTTCTTCTCAAATTCTAAACCCGAGACGAGTTGTTTTCATCTACCTTGAGATTTTGTAAATTATCCATTCCCAGCAGAGAATAATTTTCAGTTGAGCAAGAGATGTGGACAGCCTTTTGGGGTAGTCTGTGGTTTCTTGATTCGTTTGGGGCTGAGAGTGCAGCAAGGGTAGGGCAATAGAAGTGCAATGTGTAGGTCAGAGACATGCAAAGTTAAGGGGCTTGTGGAAATTTTGCACACCATGTTTCTCTCTCTCTCTCTGCTTCTGCAACCTCCCACACAAACCAATGTGAGCATCCCCTTTGTCTGAGTTTAGAGAGACTCATGAAGGGTGGATGGGTGGGGATTGACCAACAGGGTCTGAGCAGGGGAGAAAGGGAACAGGAACACATAACATTTATCCAAAAGTGAAGAGGACCCTAAACTTGATAGCATGGCTCTTCTTCCTTCTCTGACAAGGGGGTGGTGAAGGTGGAAATTCATTGAATGAATTTTGCTAAATTAAAACAAATTAAAATCACTGTCTAATGTGGGTGAAAAGATGCAACTAGACAACCACATGCACATGGATTTCCCAGAGGGCCCTTAAAAGCGTTCCTTTGGACATGAGCTCACACCCCATAAATATCCTTTGGTCATTTTTAAAATTTCACATCAATTGAACTGTTTTTAGATAGGTTTCTTCTTTAAGAATCTAAGAAATGGAAAGCTGGGTGAGCTGTAGGGACTGAAGCGTCAGCCCAAACCACCAAGGGACATCCGGGGCTAGAGTCTGCAGGTCAGGGGACGTGACTGCATGAAGACTCAAATGCTTTATTTAGAGCCACAGGTGCAGCCCTTCACAGGCCAGGCCCACAGGTCACTGCCCCCACCCAGCCTGGCCAGGAGCGAAGGGCGACCCACAGTCCAGGCTCCAAATGCCACCAGCCACACTTGTAGGACCCTCACGGCCTTCAGCAATGCCCATGGTGGAGGGGGAGAAGACAGTTTCCTTCCATTTTGCTGCGCTCTTCAGACAGGAAGTGCAATTAAGCTACTGCAGAGCGCGGATGGGATGTTGGTAAAGGCCACTCCCGCAGCCGCACATCTCCCATGTGTTCAGAAACAAATGAGTCACCACTTCTAAGACTTCTGCGAGGAGGTAGCTCCTCAGAGCCAGCCTCCTCCACAAGGCCACCTCAGACTCTTTTGAGGTGTATTTCTCATCTTATTTAAAACACATAAAATTTGATAGGAATCTTCAATACATTTTAAAGATATTTTCTCTACCAATATGTATTCATTATTTATTCAATAGTTATTAAATCATTGTTTGGTTAGTGCTTGTTTTGCTCCAGGCACTGTGCAAATTGCTGGGCACAGTACAATGTAAAAAAATACACATACACATAATAAGCCTGCAAATGTATATCCTGTGAAATTCAAACTAAAATATTGTCCATCTAATCTTGACATGAGTTCACTGGTTAACATCCAAAGTGATAGTAGGAAAACATCTATTCCTATCATTGTCTAGCTAGCGGGTCTCAGCAAGTGTACCCAGCTGAATCACCTTGGGGGCTTTTTAAAAGTAGATGCCAAAGCCTCACCTGAGGCCCACTAATTCAGAAATTTCTGAGCATGGACCCTAAGTAGATATCCTTTGAAAATTCTCCCGAGCCATTCTTAAGATCCCCTCTGTTCAGAACCGTGGATTTAGATGACCTTGACAGCAGTTGGAACGCTGAGCACCACGTTACTTAGTTACTAGTAGCTGGCTAAAAAACAGATTGTTTTAAAACAGGGCTTCTTAACCAGAAGTCCACAGACCCCCAAGGGGTCCGTGAGCTTGAATTGAAAATTCAAAAAAGCATTATTCTTGTGGGAACGTGTTGGTGCGGGTGTGATATATTTATTAAATAATACACAGTATAGTGCACACTTAGTATGATTTTTATTTTGATGTAGCATGTTCTAAGTGCAGTGGATAACTGCCTGCAAAAAGGTTGATAAGGATGGCAGAGATGATTTAAGACGCCATGGGAAAATTCGAATTTCTAAATGTTTGATGAAATGACTGTAAGATGTTGAACCACATTAGGTCATCAGGTATTGAAATTATGGGAAAGTTGTAAAATGTAATTTTGAATAATCCTAAAATTTAATTTAAAGACGTGCCAATGTTGAGTGTCGTAAAACTATCTGCTGCTACATTCTGAGAAGGGTCCATGGTTTTCATCTGACTGGCATAGGGGTCGATGGAACAAAAAGGTTAAGAACCCCTGCTTTAGGGAGGCGGCTGTGGCTCAATCGGTGGGGCTCCCGTTTGCCATATGGGAGGCCCGGGGTTCGGTTCCCGGGGCCTCCTGGTGGGGGCGGGCCCGCCCCCGCCCTCACGGCGTGGTTGGCTGACCCGGCGAGCGCGGGCAGCAGTGGGGGGAGAAATGAATAAATAAATAAAATCTTTAAAAAAAAAAAAAAAAGAACCCCTGCTTTAAAGTCACGCCAGGAATGAATGGCGACCCCCAGTCCAGACTGCAACGGCCACCAGCCATGCTTCTAGACTCCTCACCACCTTAAACAGTGCCCCCGGCAGAAGGGGAGAAGACAGTCACATTTGAAAAGCAGGGGGTGGTGGTGGGCCGGTAGGGCACTTTCAGCTGAAGAGGGCTCCAGGGCATGGCAGAGAACATAACCGAGATATCCAGGCAGAAAAGGACAAGGGACTAAGCAGGCTACAAAGGAGGTAAGACAGGGAGACTATATCAAGTGCTTCAGGAGATTCCCCACAAGTAAAATCCATCCCAGACACCCAGAGAGTGGCTCGGGAAACCGCAGACCATGTCCAAACCTCGCTCACTAGAAGGATGATCTATGTGCTACCATCGGTTCAAGTACCAGTTGGGGCAGACCCAGTCGATGGCAAGCCTTAATAGTTGATAGGCTAAATACGGGCAAACAATCCCAATATGAAAAACTGGGGCAAAAACACTTAGGAAAATGTTGTTGTCAGGGAAACTCCTTTATGTTACAAGGTCATTTGAACACAACACAAGTGTGAATAAAAGCAAATGTTTAGGGAAGCGGATGTGGCTCAGGCGACTGAGCTCCTGCTTACCACATGGGAGTCTGGGTTTGGTTCCTGGTGCCTCCTGGAGAAAATGAGCAGGACGGTGAGCTGATGCAACAGGCTGGCATAGCCAGCTGATGCAGCAGGATCACGCAGTGAGATGACGTAACCAAGAAACAGCAAGGAAACACAATGAGAAACACAACAAAGCAGGGAGCGGAGGTGTCTCAGGCAATTGGGTGCCTCCCTCCCACATGAGAGTTCCATGGGCTCAGTTCCCAGTGCCTCCTGGAAAGAGAAGACCAGCATACAAAAAATAGACACAGCAAATGCAAACAACAAGGGGTGGAGAGAAATAAAATAAATCTTTAAAAAAAAAAAATTAAATGAACAAAAAAAGCAAACATTTATAAAGCATTTATATTGGGAAAACCCAATTTGCAGGTAAGGAAAGTGCAGGTCAAGGAAGTTAAGTATTGCTAAAGCCAGCTAGTAAGTTGTGGAAGCAAGATATGAACCTAAGCAGTCTGGCTCCAGGGCTTAGAGTCTCCACTCTGCCACTCTTCAAGTAGCAGAATAGCTAAATAAACTACAATAAGAGGCCCTGAATGTCATAGTGATTGCCTTTGCAGGTAAGTATTCTCCTTCCAGCAGCAGCCCAAGGTGTTGTGGAACGTAGTGACAGTGTCTTTGCGTGTGTTCAGAGGTTGATACGGGTCTGCTCTTCTTGAACCAATGCTGAGGTCTTTGTGCAGTTTGTGTATTCTGCTGTGCACTGCAAAGGGGGGATCACAGTCTGTGAGTAAGAGCGAGAGCCTGAACAGCAGGTTATTCCTGGGGTCATTTATTTAAGAAAGCAGCGGTTCCTCACAGGCAGCCAAAATTACGAGTGTGACATCAGAAAAGAATGCCTGGCCTCACTGGAGGCCACACATCTCAGAGATGACTCTCTGGCTGTGAAGGTTGAAGCTGATGTCTGCCACATGGAAGCAACTGTGAGCAGTGAAGGCAGGACCCAGCATGACCTCGTCTACCCAGAAGAGACCTACAAGTCACACTGTGTAAACGGGAGTAGCCATAATGGCGGTTCTCAAGCTGGGCTTGAAGGGCCATAGGGATTCCTCAAATGACTCCAAGGAATGGTTAGTACAGCGGAAGGGAGCTGGAACCCAAATCAAGCAGTTCCAGAAAGACAGGTTAAAAAAACAGCTTGTTTGCATTGACAAGATTCTCTGTGTTTCTGCCCTGGTGGTAAGCACCCCATCTTCAGTAAATTGACTTTTGGACATTCCAGCCACGCCAAAGGTTAGCACTATACATGCTTGGGCCTGATGCTAACAAAGGAAGAGTATTCCCCTTACGCATAACTGTAGCAGTGATTATTATCAAAAGACTCCAAAGCAATGCTGTCCAATAAAAATATAATGCAAGCTGCAAATGTAATTTTATATTTTCTAGTAGCCACATTTAAAAAAAAAAGAAAACAGGTGAAATTAATCTTAATATATTTTATTTAAACCAACCTACCCAAAGTAATTTCATTTTAACATATCAATATAAAAATTATTGATGAGGTATTTTACATTCTTTTTTCATGTTACATTTTCAAAGTCTACCATGTATTTTATGCTTAAAGTGCATCTCAGCTTGGACCAGCCACATTTCAAGTGCTCAGTGGCCCCACGTGGCTAGTGTCTTCTGTACCGGATGGCACAGATCCAGAGGAAGGAGCTGCAGTGTAGGGATCAAGACTCGAAATCCTCCCACAATGATAGCATGTAGGGTTGATTGATTGATCGATCGATTGATACAAAAGCCACTTTTCTTATACTGTTATCCTTAGAGGAGGGGTTCTTAACAAG
>JAKSZT010053928.1:6294210-6311959 GCA_026826555.1 Tolypeutes matacus
GTGTAATATTTTGGGTAATCTAAGCACCTCTTAAAATATATGTATATATATATATAAATAACATTTTTGTAAGCAAATGCACATATATGCATATATATTTATATATCATTTTGCAAATGTTTGTATGTATTGTGAGAATTTTGATTTTTACCCATAATAAAAAAAATTAAAAAAAAAAAAAAGGTTAAGAACCCCTGCCTTAGAGAATAGGAATCTGTCACCCATAATTTGAATGTCTTTTTCAGCCTGTACAATTATTTGGGATAATTCCTTTCATATTTTAGTAGTCTCTGTATGCAGAAACATTTTTTTTAATTGGCTAAAGCTACTCCCATCAGAATTCAAGGACTTCCTTGATCTTGACCTTAGAATTTAGAGAATTCGCTCCTGCTGACACTTCCTGAGCCCTTGGGGTATCTTTGCCTTCTTCAATAGCCCTCTAATGAAGCCTCCTATTGTTCCATGAAGAGTCCTGAGATGGTTAAGTTCATGTGTCAGCTTGGTTAGGTTATGGTGTCCAGTTGCTGGTCAAGCAGGCACTGACCTGATTGTTACTGTGAGGGCATTTCATGGATTTAAATCATTAGTCAGTTGATTACAGCTATGGCTGATTACATTTTAGGAATTATCCCAAATAATCGTACAGGTTGAAAAAGAAGACATTCAAGTCATGGATGACAGAGTCCTGTCTTCTAAGGATGAGAGCATAAGGAAGTGGCTTTTATATAAGTCAGTCACTCAATCTTTCATGCTCCAAAGTTAGCAATTAACCAAGGAGATGGTCTTCAGCAATGAGAGGAGACTCCTCATCCAAGCAGTTGAAGGCCTTAAAGGGAGAACTGATGACTTCAGCAGTCAGAAGAGAGAATTTCTACCTCTACTTCAGCCAACCAGCTTCTCTTGGGGCATTGACTGAAACCTTCATCAGAGTGCCCAACTTGTCGCTTGCCTTACGGAATTCGGACTTGTCAGTCCCTACAGTCACGTGATCCGATTCCTACAATAAATCTCTCTATATATCCATATACTGTCATTTTTGTTTCTCTGGAAAAGTCTGACTAATACAAGTCCCAACCTTTCAAGAA
This sequence comes from Tolypeutes matacus, assembly GCA_026826555.1. Taxonomy (NCBI): domain Eukaryota; kingdom Metazoa; phylum Chordata; class Mammalia; order Cingulata; family Chlamyphoridae; genus Tolypeutes; species Tolypeutes matacus. The sequence continues at coordinate 6,295,296 of JAKSZT010053928.1, forward strand.
CCCAAGATGTTCAGATGTTCATAATGCAGCCATTTTTGTACACACGGAAGCCCCTTCACCCCCTTGATCCCTGTGGTTGCCCTTTTCTGCCTTTCTCTTCCTCAGTCTCTCCTGACATACTAGGATTGGGGTCCCACTAATGGACCAAGTATAGATGGCACATGATTTAGTACAGAGATTATGTTTGAGGTTAATACCAATTTTAGTCATGCCTAGCTTTTACTTCCTGTCCCATCACCCATCTTTTTAAACTGTTGATACACCTTGGTGAAGAAACTATATTCCCCCCAAAATACCTAGAATCCTCCTCCATTTGGCCTTGTTATTTTTGGGGAAAAAAACTTCTTTGAGAAGACAAATCAGAATTCAAATACCTCAAGCTTCAACAGGGAGGGGCCAGTCTGACGGTTACTACCATGTACTAACTTGTCTAATTTTTTAAATCATGAGACATAATTTGGGTGACTAATATCCCCTGGAATAGTCCAGACACTTGGTTCCTTCTAACCCCACCCAAATTCACAAGCAGATCTCAAAAACATGCTGTAGGGAAGCCTGTTCTGTTTGTTTTTAACATACCAGAACCTTCAAAGCCAAAGCCAGGTGATCAGTAAAACCTCATGCACTGGTATAGGGGCTCAGGAGGACACCCAACTGGGCCTGACGGGTGGCTGGGCATATCGCCGGCTAGCCCCGCAGCCATGGTCCATGAAGACGCCTTAGCCAGGGAGGGATGTGGCTTTCAAGATTCCAAGAGGGACTCAAAAAGAAAAGAAAAGGGGTGGATAGGTGAAAAAAGAGAAAAATAGGAGTGGATGAGAGGCTACAGGTGCCTGGGAGGTGAGAAGCAATCACTGTGGGGGTGAGGATGTATACCATGCAGAATATGGGAAGGCCTTGGAGTCCGCCTGCAGGATGTGTTTTCCTTGTTGGCTATACTAATTTCAGCTTCTAGCAGGCTACCCTTTCCAATTAAAGTCTTTAAAATGCTAAGTATGGAAAAGTCAGAGATAAGCTCAAGGGGGAAATCAGTTATTCCTTATCCGATTTCATCTCTTAAACAATGCATGGTGCCAAGGAGGGATCAGCAATTTGACATTATCTTCCTGCTCTCAGGGCCAGTATTTCCTTCACTCCCCCACCCCACGGTAGGGACCAAGGTTTTAATTATAGGGAAGGTGAAGATTTTGCCTCTGTCAGGCACTTTTCCCCCATGCTCTTTGTAAATCGTGGGATTTTCCATCATAAGCTGTAAAATGAATTCTTAAAGAGTTTCTTACTAATCCCTGTCTAGATGATTCCAGACACATGTGCACACACATACACACAAACCACAGGATAGATTCAAGTTGGAATAAACAACTGGCAGGTCCTTATTGACAGCAAAAATTCTGAAATCTTTTGTTCAAAGAGGAGGATATTTCCTGGGGGTCTTGCAGTGAGACACAGACAAGAAGCCAAGGGAAACAGTTTCTGGGTGGTGACTAAGTAGCCAGTACCCACCTGCGGTGCTTGTAGCTCCCCCAGGCCTGCACTGCCTGCGAGGAGTGACTGTCTTCACACTCAAGACTCGGTGGTGAAGGTGATTGTGTCAGTACCTAGGAACCCTTGGGGCCTGTCACCCAGAGGGGTGCAATACAAGGAAGAGAGACTACTGACCTTATGAACCTTAGAGGACTCTGTTTTCCGGTCAGGAGGTCATTCAGTCCTTCACCTTTTAGAATACTGTCAGCTGTTAGTCGCCAGGGACCTATTGATTTTAAGACAATTTATTTGACATGCTCAACAGGTGTCCTAAGCAGATCACTGACACTGCTTAGGTTTTGCGATTTTGAAAGTCCCATGCAGGAAGTTCTCTTCAGTCCAAGGTTCACAGCCATATTTTAAAATGGGCCATGGGGTGATGAATGAATAAACAAAATGTGAGATAGTCACACAATGAAATATTATTCAGCCATAAAAAGGAATAAAGCACTGATACATGATACATGCTATGTATAACATGGATGAACCTTGAAAATATTATGCAAAGTGAAAGAAGCCAGTCACAAAGGACCATATATTGTATGATTCCATTCATTTGAAATATCTAGAATAGCCAAATCCATGGAGACAGACAGCAGATTAGTGGTTGCCCGGGTCTGTGGGGGGAAGGTTGGCAAGTGACTGCTAATGGGTATGGGGCTTCCTTTTGGGGTGATAAAAATGTTCTGGAACTGGACAGTGGTGATAGTTGCACAACATGGTGAATGTACTAAATGTCACTAATGGTAAATTTTATGTTACCTAAATTTTACCACAATTTTTTTAATAAAAGAGAGCCTGATAGGTTAAAAAGAACAGTAATTTTTAAAAATAATTTTTTAAGAAAGGAAACGATGCAAATCATCTTTAGGAGAGGGTTTTAGTCCAGCATTCTGCCTGAGAATTTGTGCCTTGTTAGAAGCTTCCCTGAGTTAATCAAGCACCAATTTCTCCCAATCAACCCCATAAGGAAAATATTTGATTACATGGGCCAATGCCAGAAACGACCACGTGCACTGACCTTGGTCTTCATTAATCATGCAGATGCTGCTGTCCTGATGTAAGCCCATCCCGGCTTCTCACCAAGGCCATGGATAGCAGGCCCACGGAGATTTTCTTTAAACCAGGCAACAACAGTGACATCCATTTCACTCCGAGATTTTTCCTTCACTGAACCACAAAGGTGGTTCAAAGGTCTGTGCCTTTCATCGTATGACTCCTTTTTGTGTAAATAAAAAGACACATATAAAGATGGAGATAGAAATGCTAGTTTATACATAAATGTTTTTCAGGATGGAAACACAAAAACCTGTCAATAGTGTTACCTTGGAGAAAGGGACCAGGGCAGTGGACTTCTACTTGTTATTTTGTATTTTATAAAACTCTTTAAATTTTCTAATCATGTACTTTTATAATATATACATTATATATTTATATGTAAATATAAATTATAAGTCAAAATAATATTAAAAATACCAGCTGGGTCACTTGACTCTATCAACTGGGCCTCATAAATTTAATCATGAGAAAATAGTCAGTTGAATCCAAACTGAGAGACATTGTGTAAAACAACTCACTTGGACGCTATGAAATGTCACTGTCATAAAGACCCGGGGGTGGGGGGTGGGGCAGGGTGGGAAGCTGAAGACGGTTCCAGATGAAAGGAAACTAAAAGAGACCTGACAATAAATGCAATGCATGTTTTTTTAAATTGGACCCTGGGTCAGAAATTTAAAACAAAAATAACAACTATAAAGAACATTATTGGGACAATTGAGAAATTTCAATATGGACAGTATATTGGATAATGGCATTCTGCCAATGATGAATGTTAAATTTCCTAGATGTGATGATCATTGTAGGAAAATGACTTTGTTTTTAGGAGATAATTGCTCAAGCATTTAGGGGTGAAGTTTGAGCATTCTACAACTAACTCTCATAGAGAGAGAGAGAAAGAGAAAAAAAGCAAATGAGGCAAGAAAAAAATTTTAATAAAAATATCAACTGGAATCCTCTGTACTTCTTTGAATTTTTAATCTACTAAATGTTCTTAAAAAGAGAAAAGAAATTCTAATTTTTATTATACTCATACCAGCAACAATCAAAGAGCAGGAAGTAGTGGAGTGAAGTTTAAATTCTGAGCTGCCAAGCAGAATATTCAGTACAGCTTCCCTTATCCTTAATTTTAATTACAAAACCGACAGGGGCTTTGCTCTTCTCAGGGGCCTCCCTGTGGCCAGCCCTGCCTGTCTGCCACAGGAAGCTGCCGGCTGCCTCCGTGGGCCAAACTATTCCCAGGCAGAGACAATTCATAGCCAGAGACAGATTTTATAAGGTCTACCAGAGCTCCATGCCTCCCACCATGTTTATCCTTTGCATTTACACACACACACACTCACATACACTTTTTACTACACATACTTCTGATGTTTTGGGAGTTGATTTGGCCTGCAGTATATTCAGACCTTGCAGAAATTAGTCTCATTATAACAGGATTCTCTGGCTCCTGCAACAACCAGTTAGAAACTTGGATTCCCAGGTCAGGCAGACCTGGCTTCAAATCCCAGCTCTGCCATGTACATGTGTTCACTTGAGAAATTTTAAATCTAAGTCTCAGTTTCTCCATGTCTAAACTGGGGGGATAATAATCATACTCACTCTACATGACTATTTGCAGAGTTAACGAGATTGTGCGTTGATTGTGTACAGAAAGTACTCTATAAATGATAGTATAAAAAATCTCTTGTTTTGAAGTCATTTTAAGAAGTCACCTTAATCGTACAAAAAGGATTATTTAGTGGGAGAATTTTTTTTCTTTAAACAATTCACTATGAGCAAAATCATTGAAAAATGATAATTTAAAAGGGCAAGCTTATTACACAATGACACTTCGAAGGTTTATTATTCCTAGTATTTAACTACTTATCTTTTCAATTTTCACATAAAGCTAATCATTAATATTATCGTATTCCAAAAGTAATTATTTTAAAAGCTTTTGCTGTAATAGCTGAATCCTCCCTGGCTATTCCCGGTACCGAAGAAGGTAAAAGTGTTTATTTTTTTTAGGACTGACATGAATGAGATTGATTTTTGATGCCAAGAAATCACTTAGCATTCATGTGACTTCAACTTCACAGCATCTTGGAATATGTTTATCCTTAATCAAAATTCTTCCTAGAGGCAAAATGCCAATACCTTCACCTCCCCTGTACCTTCCCTAACAAAACCCAAAGAGAAATTAGAGACAAGGTCACGACCCAATGCCTAACAGCTATGCAGGCAAAATACTCTGAGATGTCATAAACTACATCCATGGGTTGATAACAACTGAATCCAGTTCCACTTAGCACCACTTGTCTAGTAGATATTGTGTCTAGCTTTCCAGTGGAAAAACTGAGGCACATAAGTGGAATGAAAAAGGCTGAAATAAGAATATCTATTAAGATAAAATAATTGTGTGAAATGGGAAAGGTTAATAAAGGATCTACATGCTTTCAAAACAACCTCTTTACCAAATTTCACCTTGGGATGAGGGGGTGAGGAGTATTTTTAATAATCAGTCCTAAATTCTTCACAATTGAAGATAAAGAATTTTTTTATTTTTAAACATTTATTTCATGAAAAATTTTTCTAGAAGATTTAGTGTGAGCTTAACCATGGAAAAGTGCTAGGCATTGTCTTTTTTTTTTTTTTTTTTTTTTTTTTTTTAGGCATTGTCTTAAGCATGGAAACCAGCTTCCACAGATACCCGTCAATCACCACCAGTGATTACTTCTGGAGAGGAGAGGGACTAGATAGGAGAGTTAAAGGAGACTTTCATATTTCACTCCTTTTATTTCTCTATCATTTGGATATTTTATAATGAAGCTATTTCAGGCATTTACATGCATGACTTTTACTTTAGAAAAATCTCATAAATGACCATTTCTAACAAAATAACCACAGGAATTAGCTTACCCATGCTTTGACAGCACATAGATCTCCATTTGTGATTTCTTGTTGCAGTGTTCTCCCTCAAAATTTTCAGACAAGCTTTTACTGCACACCTACCAGGCATCGTGCTAGGTACTATTGTGTATGCTATCTCCTTGAATCTTCAAAAAGATTCAAATTTTTATAAATTTGAGACAGATGCAAATTTTTTTTTCAAAGTTTTAAAAAAGTATTTTGGGGCACTTGGACAATAAAAATGGAATAACTTATGTAGCACTTTATGTAAGAGTTTCCTTTTATACATCTATTACCATTTCTTCCTTCTAAAAATATCAAGTAGGAAGCTGAGGAGATTATTATTCCCAGTTTACACCTGCAGAAACTAAAGGTCCAAAAGAATAAAAACTCAGCCAAGATCACAAGTGAATTAGGAGTGAAAACTAGAACAAGAAGCAAGGCTCCTTATTCTCAATCTAATGTTCTTGCCGCCAGAGCTTGTTCCAACTAGCCCAATCATTTTTGCCACCTTGCTACCAACAGCGGTCATAGAGTCATTGTACACTAGCTTCAGAAGGGGCCATGGTGATCATCTAACTCCTCAATTCCGGCTGCACAGTAGAATCACATGGAGAGCTTTTAAGGTCCACCAGTGCTGAAGCCCCACACCAGCTCAATTAAATCAGAATCCCTAAGGCGTTCTTAACCTTTTTTGTTCCATGGACCCTTTGCCAGTCAGGTGAAAACCACGGACCCTTTACTAAGTCCACATTACACTTTGTATTATTTAATAAATATATCACACCTGCACCAACGCGTCCCCACAAGAATAATGTTTTTTTTTTTTTTATTTCAATTCAAACTCACAGACCCCTTGTTCAGAACCCCTGCCCTAAGGGTAAGGTTCAGACATCTGTATTTCATTAAAGCTCTCTAGTGATCCTAACCAGTAGCCAGAGTTGAGAACCACCAATATAGTCTTTAAGATGGGAACAAGATCTCATTTCAAAAGCTAACTCTGAGCCCTTGGCAGTGGTACCCAGAGGGCTGTTCTGAGAAGTACCGTGAGCTCACGTCTGTGATCAAAAGGAAAGCCGCGGGCAGAGGATAGTGTGGGGTGGCACGTGTGCTTGTGCTCACCAATCTGCATCTAGCCCAACTTCTTCATTGTAAAGATGAGGAAACTGAGGCCAGAGAGCTTGTGTGACTTACAACAGTAACAAAACTAGCTAGTGGCAGAACCAAGTCTAAACCCAGTGCTCCTAACATCTTGGTCTGTCCTCCATTCATACATACAACTGAGTGGATCCCAAACCGATCCCAAACCGATTCACAGCCACTATTAAGGTGTAAGACAAGCCCTGTATTTACCTCACTGTACCACCGCACGCCTGCCATTTCATATGCCCACATCCAGCATCGCTCACATGGGGAGCTGGAAACAGACGCCTCCCACAGGCAGCAAGTAGGCACTAGGTGCTGCCGGTAGCAACTGCTCTGTGTTATCCCATAAAAAGAACCCCAGAGAGAGAGGTGATGCTGGGCTGGAGCTGGCAGCTGTGGCCGCAGCTTCAGGTTATGACTAGGCCACAGAAGGGGCTGCTCAGGAATGTGCCTGGTAAGGGGCACCAGGCTACCTCCTGCCGTGCCCCAGGCAAGCTTCTCTGGCATGCAAATCAGTGCCTGTCTTAGAAGACTGTGGGGGTTAGTCCTGTGTGTGTGTGTGTGTGTGTGTGTGTGTGTGTGTGACTCAGGGATCCGTCATAAAGGCTCCATGAGTCACCCGCTTCCTGACCAACGCACCGTGGAGACAGCTTCAGGATGCACAAAAGCACAGGAAAAGAGCCTCTTGGCCAGGACTAGGGGCTGTGTTTTCAGGAAACTGGTTACTTTTGATATAAATACACACACACATGCACAACCCCTGAGCTAAAAGTCAGCAAGTTCAGTGTCTTCTCATTGAGACAAAGCTCCGTTCTTAACGTTTTACTTCATTAATCATTTATTTTATTACTGTAGCACTATCCTTTTATGGGAAAAAAATGGACAATACCTTGTTTTTTTGGTACACATTTCTTTCAGAATCTCCTAAAAAGAAATACTAACGATTCTCTGTAGTTTCTATTCCCATTTGGTAGCTATTGATGGAGAAGCAGAGATAACCAGAAGTTGCTCCAGTTAAGCAAATAAATTCGCTTCAGAGCACCAAATCCTCCCCCACCCCTCACACATGCACGCACACACACACACACACACACACAGAGCCACGCAGTGAGCAAGCGGCCAATTCCTACAGGACCAGAAGCTCAGTCAGAAGCCTTGCCTGCTGATTCATTTCCACACCTTGTTGATCTCCACCCGCAGAACAACATACAGAAGCATTTTCCAAACAGCTCACACAAATGCCCTCGCTAACATCCAAAAGCAGCTACAAAGTAAATTAATCGTTTCCCCCAGAAGCCTTTATTTATACAAAGGCAAAATCCCCTATTAGGACCTTCCAAGATTTGTAGACTACGTCTTGCTGGCGTTTTTCTCTCCTGCTGCCAGGCGAGAAAGAATGGGAATGCTGCAAAAATAAAACTCCTTTCATAATACAGGAGAGTGATAGTTTGGTGGCAAATCGTGGACTGTGGTGAGCAAACACAGGCATGGTGTCAGGAGACACACTACAGCCAGAGTGACTTTACAAAATGCAAATATGATCACGTTCCACACACACATTCCCCAAGTACCCCCTCCATAAAACCCTTAAATGGCTTCCCATGGCTGTTAGGACAAAGGCCAAACTCCCTAATGGGGCCTAGAGGACTTGCCTGTTTGTCCATGGTGCCTCTCCAGTCTCAGGTCACATTCTTCTTCCCTTGCCTCAGTCATGTCCCCTTTTCCTCTCTGTTCTGCGGTTGTATCACACCCCCTACAGTCCCAGGGCCTTTACACATGCTAGTCTTCCTGCCTAGAATACTGTTTGTGCTCAGCCCTTCATCTAGTTTAACCTCAAGCATTCTGCAGACCTCAACACAAACTTCACTTGCTCAGGACAGCAGACCCTGACCTCCCATCTCTATCATAATTCCCCCTTTCTTCATGTGTTAAAGTGAGATTAATACTTCTCCCATCCCTCTTCAAATTTCCTGTGAATATTAAGTGAGATATTATATGGGCTAGCAGATGCAGAACAGATGCTGTAGCAGTTTGGCATTGTTTATGAATTCCAAAAATAGATATTGGATTATGTTTGTAAACTGGTCTGTTCCTTGGGTCTGTTAAATTGTATTAAATTCAGAGGTTTCACTTTTACTTGATTAAATAATGATTAAATCTTTGATTGGGCCACGTCTGAAGGACATTGAGTCCCTGCCCCCTTGGTGGGTGGGGACTCACAGAGAAAACACATGGCAGAGGAGACAGTTTAGAGTCTTTTGATGCTGGAGCCCTGGGAAATAAACACACAGGAAAAGAACACAGAGGAATAGAGATGGTTCCACAGACATAGCAAAAGCCTTAGGGAAAGAGAGCCTGATAGTCTACAGCTGACCTTGTGGAGAGAACAGAGAAGCTGATCCCAGAGAGAGATGAGACTTATCCCAGCCTACAGCTGATATTGGAAGAAGCTGGGACCACAGAACCTTAAGAGGAAGAGGAAGGCTGGACCCTTGCAGGTGTCGGCAGCCATCTTGCTCCAACATGTGGCAAAAGATTTGGTGAGAGAAGTAACTTACGCTTTATGGCCTGGTAACTGTAGGCTTCTACCCTAAATAAATGCCATTTATAAAAACCAACTGGTTTCTGGTGTTTTACATCAGCACCCCTTTGGCTGACTAATACAGATGCCTATTCTGATTTTCTAGTGGCCTTCTTGTACTGCAGAGGCTGGAATGCTAAAACCTACATTTTCTTGACTCCCTTGCAGCTATATTTCCAGATGTGATTTGGGATCCATCAATCAGGTGTCCTTGCACAGGGCTTGAATTTAGAAAATTGAGAAGGGAAAAAGGCAGATATAAGGTATGCATTTTGCTGGTACAGATCAAAGCTGGAGTCACATGAATCTGAAGCCAACAGTTCTGATCCCCAACTTACAATGAAGGTAGTATATTCTTGGGGCCAACCTTTCTGGAAGTGACTTCCTGATGTGGCAAAGACAGATGTGCTCTTGGCAGGCAGGTTCTGGAATTCAGCTGTGGGATTCATCCCTGGACCCAGCCTGAAGCTTGCTTTCAACCCTTCCATCCCTGTATTAAATCTCTTTCTGCTTAAACTAGTAAAGTGGTTTCTGTTATCTGCACTGGACCCTGTCTGATACATATGGGAAATTGCCTCTGGAACTATAAAGTGCTATGCAAATATGAGCTATGGTTACTCATCAAGGCCTCAGAGCTGCCACCAGGAGAGGGCCCAGGGGTATATCCATCGGCCATGGAATATGCAGCTCCAGGAAGAGCATACAAATGGCCACAGTCGTGGAACAGTATCCCCAGGGTCAATGGTCATTTTAATCCAGAGCATCCACCCAAAATGTGGAGGTGTCATTTTGTATTCCAGCTTCCCTTCTATAAACTTATTTTTCCCTACCTGGAAAGCATGGACAGTCTGGAATTTGCAGTTTGTGGCATGTGGGGAGGGTTTCTAGAATTGAGCCTCTTCTAAAACATATCCAGGAAGGGCTGAGGCATTCATTAATCAGGCAGGATCTCATGAGTCATTCTAAATGGCTCATGCACCTCTCTCATTCAAGTCGATCATATGCCCTTGATGCTTGCTCATTCTGCAGTCATCCCCTTCTCAAGGAGGGAGGGAGAGAAAGGATACAGACTTTGTTGCAGCTCACCTCATATTTCCATGGCACAGGCAGACCCTTGCAATGCCTGGTGCTGCTGGGCCTGGCTGAGGCTGTTTGGGTGAGTCCCAACAGGATGACAGCATGAAGGTCTTGCCCCTTCAGCACATTTTTTCTCCAGCAGTCTACAAGCTCTGGCTCAGTTACAGTGCTCAGCTGGAATGCCCGGGTGTGGCATATGAGCACAAATGGAAAACCTGAAGCTCAGAGGGAATGTGGGTGAGACCCAAAACACCACCTAAAGCAGCCTTCAGGCCTCTGATTATGTCTCTCATTTTTCTGTCATTTAAAGGCTTTTGGTGATCTCTTCCCAGGATGAAAGAGTCTCCACTTAAAGGAGCCTGCCAGGAGGGAGGGATGTGTGAGATGACAAATAGACAGAGGACTGGAGACATAACTCAAGAGAAGTGACAGGGGGAGAGAGAAAGAATACATCACCACCAGATAAAATCAGGCTTCTTTCTGGCCTGTGTGAAATGAACTTGCATCCTTTGTGGGTAGGAAAGGTCCCTTTTTCATGTAAGTGGCTGACCCTGGGTCCTCTGGGGACGGTATATTGGTATATGCTCCTCTGACGATGAAACTCAGGGCCCAACTACTTTTGGGGAAGGGGTGGCTAAGCAGTAAGTCCCCCATGTTCACTCAATTTTTTCATCTAGAGCAGCTGAATTTGTTTTGCATGTTGGATTTCTTGGAACATTTTATTTGAAGAAGAGGATATATTGGTTTTTTTGTTGTTTTTTTAAAAGAGTTGGAGAGCCATTGATATGTAGAGAATGCCCTAGACTGGGAGTCAGGGAGCCTGGTTCTGCCACTAATATTCTGGGCAGCCTTGGCAAGTCATTTCACCTCTCTGGGCTTCAGCTTCCTCTCTGGAGACAGGAGAAGTACCAATTTCATTAGGTTATTGCAAGGGTTTTATAGGGTAATGGGGCAAAGTCTGTGGCTGCATGCCTGCCTGTGGCATATTATTAGTGAGAGAGCACCTGCTAGGAAAGAACTCACCCTAAGAGAGAGTCAAGCAAACTTGTACCAGTGATAACACCCTGGGATCAGAGGGTACCATCCCTGTATTAGCTTCCTGTGGCTGCCCAAACAAATGACCACATACTTGGTGGCTTAAAACAACAGCAATGTCTTCTCTCACAGTTCAGGAGGCCAGAAGATTGGAAACAAGGTGTCAGCAGGGTTGATTCCTGCTGGAAGCTCTCAGGGAGAAACTGTCCCCCGCCACCAAGGTTGTTGGCAATCCTTGGCGCATCACTTTAATTCCTGCCTCCAGCTTCACGTGGCCTTCTTCTTGGTATGTCCTCTTTTTATAAGGATGCCAGTCACTGGATTTAGGGCCCACCTAAATTCATCTCGAGATCCCTCCCTTAATTACCTCTGCCAAGACCTTATTTCCAAATAAGGCCACATTCCGGGATTCTGGTGGACATGATGAAGGGGGAGAGGGCATTGTTCAACCCATCACAAGTCCCATCAGTTCACAGCTGCATTCTAAGAGGAGGGGCAAAAAGGTAAATAGGAAGAGCCTTTGAGTTCAATATTTTCTAAGCCACTGAGCCAAGTCCAACTGATCTGGAAATAAAGAAAAATACAGAGGTGTAGATCAGGGACTCGCCACCATTCAGCGGAGAAACCAACTTGGGGTCACCCTATTGAGGGACTCCAACAGTGTGAGCTGAGTAGGCAGGGCAGGTCGGCTCAGGGTGACCCTAGTGCTCCTCGGCTTCGGCAGGCATCGGCGGGCTTCGGCAAACATCGGCAGGCATCGGCATGCTTCGGCAGACATCGGCAGGCATCGGCAGGTATCGGCAGGCATCAGCAGTGGGAGCACCCGCTTTCCGCAGCCGCCAGCCCTCCTCGGAGATCTGCGCCGGTCAAAGTCCTTGGCAGGAGCTCTAGCTGCTGGTCAGCATAGGAGAACACGTGGGCTACCCCGGGCACCCTCAGAAACCATGAGGGCTTTCTCAAGAGAGGCAGAAGGACTTGACCGGGCAAGTGGGGACAGAGCCTGAGAAATACAATACTGATTTGTTACATTTTCCTTGAAAGTCCCAAATGGTTGTAGCCTGGCAAACGCAGGTAACAAAAACAAAATGCAGGTAACGCTTGGAGGTAAGAATATGAGAAATGAATCAAGGTAGCACGTGGTTAATATTTTGTTAGATTATCTAGATTTAAGTAAACCCTTGGTACAGTACAGAAAGAGCACGTCCCACTAGGGTAGTTAGGGAAGCTGCTCAGCGGAGGAGAGCTCGGCCGGGTCTTGAAGGGTGAGTAGAACTGAAAAGCTTCCAGGCGAAGCAAATGGCTTGAGCAGAAACCACAGAGGCAGGAACGTGTGGGGCACTTGTAGGAAGAGTTAGGGGCCCGTCCAGCTCATCAGTAGTGTAGCCATCCAGCTACAGAGCAGAGACAACGGGCCCTGTGCAAAGGGCTTCTTGCAGAGCAGCTTCAGAGCCAGGCTTCCTAGCGCGGAATCATCTTAACTTTTATATAGCCCAATTCTTCATTAAGCAAAATGAAAAAAAAAAAAAAAGGCACTTTCCATTTACTTCCCACAATATTTTTTTTGGATTATTCACATGCTGGTATGTGAAAAATGTCTTTAGAAGGAAAATAAAAGTCTATAATATTTTTCTAAAATAGAGCTGTATGTATCGAGGGCAGTGGAATCACAGACAAATCCTTTTGAGACTCTCTTACCGTGAAAAAACTATTCCACTCTACGTATATACAAAAATGCGTGCAACATTCAGAGATTCCTAGAACCCTGAATCTCAACACGGGCCCCTTAAAATTCATGAGATGAAAAAGCTCCTGTCTTGGGTAAATTATCAATCCTGTATAAGACAGTTTTTCCCCACCGTTTTACATGGCAGTACCTTGGACTGAGTAATCAGAAGTGTCCTCAGCCATTTTTATTCTGAGGCAGTTAAAGGGGGTGGCTGAGAACACACATTTTGGAGCCAAGCAGGTTCAGTTTCAAATTCTAATTCTGCTACAAACTGTGACTTCAGGCAAGTGATGGAAAAGAACTTAAGACAATTTGGCCATTCAACCATTGCCCTTCTGGACAGCAGTGGAAGGTGGGAGGGAGCTTTATGTCTTTCCCCACAATAACCTGCTCCACAGTGTTAACATTTCAATGAAACCAGCTCTCACAGTCATTCTTGGGAATCCAGATAGAAGCAGTCACATAATCTGTTCCTGTAAAAGTGGGTGAAGTCTGTAGGTACACCTACAAGATTTTTGCATAAAGGCTTCAGGCAAGGCAAACTCAACAATGTTCTGAAGTCAGGATCAGCCAAAGTTCTTATGGACTCAGGGACAGAGTCCTCCATTAATGTTGGGGTCCTGGAAGTAAAGTGTTGGGTCCCTGGGTTCTCTAAGTCAGTTCTTTTTTTTTTTTTTTAAGATTTTATTTATTTATTCATTTATCTTGCTTGAATAAGCAACCTTGCTGCTTGTGCTCGCTGGGTCGGCCAACCACGCCGTGCGGGCGGGCCTGCCCCCACCAGGAGGCCCCGGGAACCGAACCCGGGGCCCCCCATATGGTAAACGGGAGCACCACTGATTGAGCCACAGCCGCTTCCCTAAGTCAGTTCTTGTACCTGTACCTGGAGGGGGAAATGACTGGACAGCCTTCTTACCCTACATGTTTGTTGACTGCCACTCTTTTCACCAATGAAAAACTATTTCCAATGTACCTTACATTAATCAACAGATGCTCTGATATTGATATAGCTATTGAAGCCCTTTCCTGTAGCCACATCTAAAGTAGGATGAGGTAGATGGGATGCTTTAGAAGTTAACTAACCACCCCGAGAGTTGATTGAATTTAACTTACACACACAAATGCATCACATTGTTTATAACGAAGTTTATAAAAGTAAGTTATAAACAATAGCAAACTACTTTGACTTCCTGAGCCTAGGTTTACTCACCTCCATAATGGGAATAAAAATACCTATCTCATGGGAAGCAGCTGTGGCTCAATCAGTAGGGCTCCCGTTTACCATATGGGAGGCCCTGGGGTGAAAAGAGTGGCAGTCAACAAACATGTAGGATAAGAAGGCTGTCCAGTCATTTCCCCCTCCAGGTACAGGTACAAGAACTGACTTAGGGAAGCGGCTGTGGCTCAACCAGTGGGGCTCCCGTTTACCATATGGGGGGCCCCGGGTTTGGTTCCTGGGGCCTCCTGGTAAAGGCAAGCCCGCCCGCAACGGCGTGGTTAGCTGACCCAGTGAGCACAAGCAGCAAGGGGGGGATAAATGAATAAATAAATAAAATCTTAAAAAAAAAAAAAAATACCTATCTCAGTATTCTTTTTGAGAAGTAAATGAGATACTAATAATAATAGCTAACACTTTGTGAAGCACTAGATGTTGCCAGGCACATTGCCAAATACTGTACATGGATTATTTCATTTAATTCTTAAAACAACCCTCTGCATGGGGGGAGCACTCTTGTCTCTGATTTAGAGATGAGGAAATTGAGGCTGAGAACTGCGATGGTAGCTATATCAAGGGAGAGTATATCTAAGGACCTGATTTTGTTTAGCACATAGAAGATTCTTGACAAATGGCAGCTATATTATGCTTGTTGTCAAAGTGATGAGCTATTATATTTGCCCCCAGAAATTTGGCTTTTGATATTGATGAGCGATATTGCATATTTCAAATTTTTATGCTAGAAATTCAAACCTATAAATATCTTGTTGGAGGCCCTGTGCGCAGGTGAGCCCCCGAGGCCCTCAGGCCCTGTGCTCAGGTGCACCGCCAGGACCCGCAAGCGGGTGAGCCGCCAGGACCCATGCATGGGTACGCCATCAGCAAGATGATGATGTAACATGAAAGTGACACAAGGGAGAGCCAAGACAAGACACACCGAAAAACCAGGAACTAAGGTGGCGCAGGCAGTAGGATGCCTCTCTCACACATCAGAGGTTCCGAGGATCGAATTCCAGTGAAGACAGGAGGAGAAGGATGAGAAGAGAGAGCAGGAAACGGACACAGAGTAGCCCAGGGAATGGACACAAAAACAGCAAAAATGGGGGGGGGGGATAAAAAATGGATAAAAGTGAATAAATAAATCCTTAAAAAAAAAAAAACGTATAGGAGAGTAAGATACAGACTATAGTTAGTAGTAAAACTTTGACAATCCTCTTTCATGATTTGTTAACAAATGTTTCACAACAATGCAAAGTATTTGTGGTAGGATGATGTGTGGAATCCCTGTATGATGTTATGCATGTTTGTTTTGTAAGTTCACAATGTTCACTGAACACTTACTGTTTATGTATGTTCATGTATGAATGATATACTTCAATAAATTGTTTTAAAAAAATCTTGTTGGAGATGTTTCATTACTTGCAAAGAGTGACTTTTAACTACCTTCATTTAGTAAAACCATCCTTTTAGTTCCCTGAATGAATATCAGATTATTTATTTGCTTGCTTATTAAAATGTAGTGAAAAATCATGCTGACAAGAAACCAGAAGACCTGGGTCCACAGTATTGTATAGTATTATATTGTGCTGTGTTGTGTTGGATTGGATTGCTTCAATACACATATCAAAACTGATTTACTTTCTGAATTCCCTTTACACCGTTCTAAAAATGAGAGGATTTTTTGTCCAGATTTGCTCTGACCTGAGTTATACTTATAGAATTTCTCCTTCAGATACACTCACTTATGTAGAAATTATATATAAACAATGTTATTTATTAATGCATAGTTTGTAATAGCAAACATTTGTTAAAATAATTATGGTGCATTCGTGCAATGGAATATCATGCAGCAGTTAAAAAATAAGGCAACTTATAAATCCTGAAATGAAATTATCTCCAAGATATATATTAAGTAATGGAAATTTTAGGTACAGAATGCTCTATATAGTATGCCACCATTTTGCATTTAAAAGGAAAAGGAAAAGGTCTAGTTGATAAATGGACTGTCCTTAGAAGACTATTGAAAAAAAAAGTTGTCTCCAAAGAGGGATGGTGAGGGATAGGAGTGAGAGAATGATTTAATTTTCACTATAAATATTTGTGTAAATATTAAATGTCATGCCTTGGGAGTATTAACTATTTTTAAGTAAATGAAATATTAAAAATTTAAATGCTGCAGAAGTTTTAGAAGGGTACATGAACACATTTAGGTTTGTTCTGCAAAGCTGAAGCATGTTAAAGGTTTTGCTGTATTCTGAAGTATTTTCTCTACCCTTGGGCTGTTTCTTCACAAACACCCTTCTGTCTCCCTGGCAGCTGACCAGTACTGACCATTCTCTCTTTGTAGCTCCCATTCAGCCTCTTTCTCTCTCTCTCTCTCTCTCTCTCTCTCTCTCTCTCTCTCTCTCTCT
>JAKSZT010053928.1:6311969-6360297 GCA_026826555.1 Tolypeutes matacus
TCTCTCTCTCTCTCTCTCTCTCTCTCTCTCTCTCTCTCTCTCTCTCTCTCTCTCTCTCTCCCTCCCTCCCTCCCATGGTCAAACACAAGTGAAGAATTGGGACTTTGCAGAATCTGAAGAACTCTGAGTGGCTGTACTTTGAGAGTGTTCCTGAATGCATCTTGTTAGGTTATTTCCCATTGCCAGCATGAAGGAAAAGGAGGAGGATTTGGAAGGGAGAAACCATCACTCCAAATAGAATGGAAATGGAAGTACTGCAAAGTAAATAGCCGAAAATTTCACTAGTGTCATTCACCATTCACAAAGACTGTTTTTAGACAACATAATAATCCACTACATTTATTCTGTCTGCAGAATTATTACAGCACAATTTTACCTTTCCATCTTCAGTGATATAGTTTTATTTCTTTAGTCATCATTTTTTTGTCTTTCCCAAGACTTGGGGTCACACTAATCCAAATGATGACTTGGGGATATTGGGGGTAAGGGACAGCCTGAAAAATAATGAAAGGACCCTCCTGCCCTCAGAGTTATCCACACAATCCCATATTACTACTCTCTGATGAGGCTTTTCCTTAGCATGACCCTTGCTTATTTATATGCTCTGTTTCTGACTTGGAATCACTCCCTTTCTGCCCTTCCTTTACCCTTCAAGTTCTAGTTCTTCCATGAAGCCTTGACTGCAACAATTTACCTTGCTCTTTCCCTTTTTTAAATCCCTGTGGTGTTTACAGATTTTACTGCAGTTTAATACAAGAGGCATTTATTGAGCCCCTACTGTGGGCCTTATTGTTTAGTTGGAGTGGAAAGAAAAGAGTTCAACCTGGCTCCTGGTGGGGGGAAGGGGGTTACTCTAAGAATAAATAAGAGATAGGGAAGGCAGGGATGTCACAGTATCAGATCACATGAGACCTGATATAGCAGGACCTTGTGGACAAAAGCTTCAGGGTACTCTGGATTTGATGTGTCTTTAGGGACATCTGCAGCAGAAGTGCACATGCTTCCCTTTGCCTGGTGCCCCACCACTGAAAAAGCTCTTACCCACATGTCCGCTTCTTTCTCCATCTCTACCAGCTGGCCTCCCTGCTTACTCAAACAGTTTTTTTTGACATATATCTCCAGCGATTTATCCATGGTTTGGCTGGCTAGGGTCCTGGAACTATCTCCTAGCATCCTTTTAATTAAAAATAATAATAATTTAATAATTATTCATCACGATCAACTGGTTTTGTTTTTTTTTTTTTAATTTTGTTTTGTTTTATTTTTATTCCTCCTCCCCCCACCCCCCGATGGGCCCCTCGTCTCTCTGCTGATTTTCTTTAGGAGGCACCAGGAGCCAAACCCAGGACCTCCCATGTGGGACACAAGTGCTCAACCTCTTGAGCCACTCAAGAGGTTGCAGCATCCGCTCGTTGTGGCGCCTTGCTGGTTGCAATGTCTTGCTGGTTGCAGCATCTGCTCATTGCAGTGTCTGTTCATCTCCTTTAGAAGGCACCAGGAACCGAACCCCAGACCTCCCATGTGGGAGGTAGGTGCCCAACTGCTTAAGCCACATCCGTTCCCCTTTAAACTTTTTCCCCTGCTACCAGCTGGCAACTTCTTTCAGTGTTTTGAACTTCACATTTCCAAGTAAGAAAACCTGATGGCCAGGGGGGCGGCTGTGGCTCAATCAGTAGGGCTCCCGTTTGCCATGTGGGGGGCCCCCGGTTCGTTTCCCGGGGCCTCCTGGTGGGGGCGGGCCCGCCTGCACGGCGTGGTTGGCTGACCCGGCGGGCGCGAGCAGCAGGGGGGGGATAAATGAATGAATGGGTAAAATCTTTAAAAAAAAAAAAAAACCTGATGGCCCAGTTAAAATTTTCAGGCCAGGCCATATAGGTCATAGCCAACCAATGGTTTGGTTGATTTTAGGTCACATGTCCATCCCTGATCCATCACGAGCTTGGGGATGCTGAAAGATTCTCAGTGTGGAGGCCCTGTCTACCAGGGATTAAATTTGGGCTTGTAAGCTCTGGTAGCATTTCTGGTAGTAGATGTAGGCCAGGGTCTACATGGATCTTCTTTACCTCAAAGCCAGAGTGGGAGCAAATGTAGAGCAGTCCCCTCAAAATGCCTCAAAATTAGTTAGAGGGACATTTGAAAGAAAGCCTATTTCTTGCAAGTGAACTGAAAGGGACTTGTGTCATGACCACTTGGATCATAAAATAGGACATACACTGGATGACTTTTTGTAGTAGGCCTAGGATCAAAAGGCCAGAAACTTACAGGCAGGGGTTACATATAGATGACTGACACTTCACCTGTGATGTCATAGAGTCCGTCTAGGAGGGGAGACTAATAAAGAAATATGTTCCAAATAGTACAATAAGCATAACAATGGGTGTGCAAGGCATAAAGGTAGCACAAAAGAGAGAGAGATTAATCCTATGATGGTAATATGAAGGAAGGGCTACCCCATGAAAGCAAAGTTCTGAATAACAAGTTCAACAGGTAGACAAGAACAGTCAAGACACCCCAGGCCGAGGAATCAACAAGGAGAAAGGCATCAAGAGGTGAAGTTGTAGTATATCCAGGGTCAGAGCTGTTGGAGCACAAAATATGAAGGGGGTAGAGGTAGGAATTGAGGCTGGAGAGAGGTCTACAGGGGCCAGACCTTATACCTCAAAAAGGAACCAGTAGAGTTTTAAAGAGGAGAGAGGTATAAAAAATTTTTCCTTTTAGAACATTGCTGTGGCAGAGGTGTGAAGGATAGATACATTGAAGAGAGGAGAGATTAGAGGCAAGCAGATCAGTTATGATGCTATTAGAGTTGAACCAAGGCATTGGCAAGGGAAATAAAGAGAAGACAATGGATTTGGGAGATTAAGAGCACAGAATCCACTTTGGGGTGTAGGGAAGATAATATAATTGGCAACATACTGAGTTTAAGATGCATCAAAGCCACCCAGATAGATCTTTTCAATACAGGTTCTTGAACATATGATCCTGGAGTTAAGAAGAGAAGTCAGAGCTGGAGATAGAAATTTGGCAGTCCCATGCACCTAATTGGAGGTTAAATCCATAGGCATGAAGGACATCATGGGAAAGGGGGCATAGGTAGGGGTTGGGGGTTGAAGAGTAGAAGAAATTGGAGAATGGAATCCTAGCGGTAACCTAGCAATGGATTATATGATATCTTGTAACATTTTATGAATATTTCTCTTCCCGAGTCATTTAAAGTCTCCATGTTATCTTCTACTTCTATTGTTACCCCCTCTCTTTTCTGACACACTCTTCCAATTCAAGGCCACTATGAGCTTATTCTGTGCCTTTGTGAAAATTAGAAACGGGCACACTGTTTGGGCCCGTGGCTTGGCAAACCAGCTTTGCGTAAAATAGAAAAAGGTGCCCTTCCTTTGGGCTGAGGCAGTCTCATACCATTGCAGAGCCCAATAAATAGAGCCAGACTGGATTCCAGTGCCCCCTTACTGCCTAGCTGTGGACTTCAGGCAGTGCACGCAATTGCTCAACCTTAAGGGGCCGCCCTATCCCCCATCCAACAAAATCTACACAAATTCCAAACAAGACCATAATAAGTACTTTTAGATGACAGTTTCCTTACAAGGACCATAATAAGTACTTTTAAGTGACAGTTTCCTTGTGATTTAAAATTTTCAAAAGTAGCATTTCATTTCCTCTCTTTGCCCAGACTGTGATCTGGCAAGTTTTCTTAATGATGGCTCTTCAGACCTGCCCCCCGGCTCTTAAGAGTTTAGAAACAAAACAGATCCCTCATGCACACATTCAGCTCCAGGTTCTTGTCCCTGAGTCCAGTGAGGAAAGACCACAGAATTCTCTCTTTCATTTGCCATGGCTTTAGCGTCTTCTCCTCTCAATTACATGCTATGAGCACCTCCCAGTTCTCTTTCAAGCCTTTCTTCAAAGCAGCCTCCTTCTTGCCTTTGTTCTCTGTCACTTGGGGATGGTATCTTTTTGAAAAAATTGATTTTTATTATTATTGAGCATAACTGAAGAACTCTCTACCTTTGAGATCCCACAGTCATCTTATCTGAAAGGATTTTTTCATGCTGCATATCGACATAGAGCGCGGACATTATAACCCTTCAGGCAAGGTCAGTGCTTCTATAAATGCCCCACAATATATGAAATTACAGTGGATATAATTACAAGTGTCATGCATTTCATTGATGTTATTAATAATAAATTTCAGGTGTGAATTAGACTCTCAAATGCCAGAGGTGGATTTGAATGGAAAAGAGAAAGATAAGAGGGGAACTTCAAAGAAGATATAGCATTGGAATCAGTAAACTTTGAAATCTGAGCAAGAGAAAAAGGCTGTCCTCAGTTGCATTAAAATCACATAGAAGATATTTGGACCCAGTTAATTTTATTAGATTGCCATCATCACATCTGGCACAAATAAGGAAAACTTACTCACAGTCCTTCCAGCCATCAAATTTAATTACTTTCATTTTTCTGTGTTCTCTTCTAATCTTTGCCCCTATGTATACATAAATTTGTTCATAGTTTCAGTCATAGATCCTAGCTAATTTCACTAGATTTCACACCCTCTGATATGAAATTTGTCCTGTAGAGTTTATTAGCTCTTACACAGTAATGCCAGAGTCCAAAGGAAGATAGTATATAGAGGAGGCAGATGCTGGGAAGAACACTGGCACTGGAGTCTGGAGTTGCTTGTACTGATTTCCTCTCTCTCTCACTAACTGGCTATAATCTTAAGCAAGTCTGCCTCTCTGGTTGTCTCAGTGTCCTGATCTGTAAAATGAAAAGATTGGACTTGATTAATAATTTTAAAACTCTACCTACCCCTCAAAGGGCTGTAGGGGGATGCTGGGGGTAGGAGGTGTGGGACTGAAGGGCTGCTCACCTCCATGCAATCAGAGCACACCCCCCTTGATCTATATTTGCCAAGAAGACAAGATCTACTCCAGCAGGAGCTGGCCTTGAGAACAGTGGAGGAGGTTGTGGAATAGGATGGAATAAAGGGCCCAAGGGCTCGAAGGCAGACAGACAAATGTGGGTTGACAGGGTAAGCTACAAAATCTCCTGAAGATTTCTGAGCATGCTGAAATTGGTGCTTAAGGAAGATTAGTCTGTCAGGTTTTCAAAAAGCAAATATTTGTTGATGCTTATGAGGTACACTGCAGGTTCTGAGAATCCAAAGCTGAAAAAGGCAGTTGCTGTCCTTGAGGAGTCTGGTAGAGGGGAATGCAGAATGGGTTGGCGCAGGGAGAGAGCAACAGTTAGGGCTGGATTAAGGAAATGGCAGAGAAAATGGAGGAGAAGGAGAGATGAGAGAGACCTTACCAAAACAAAATGAATAGATAGGCCTTGGTCACTGCCTGAGTAAAGTAATCCAAATAAAGGAATAAACAACAAATGACTGAATATTTTAATCAGGGAGCATGAGTGCATCTTCCTCCTCCTTTTGGGGACACAGCTAAAACCACTTTCCCAGCCTCCTGTGCAGTTGGGTCTACCATGTAATTGAGTTCTGGGCAAAAATTGTAAACAGAAGTAATATGATTCCCATCTAGGCCTGGCTGATAAAAGCCGTCCACGTTTGCATCTCTGCTTTGATGAAGAGGGCTCTGAAGCTGACAAGGAGGCCAGATCCATGGGATGGAAGGAGCCTGGGTCCCTGAATGACTATATGGAAGGCTGCCTGCCAAATAGGAGAACTACTTGGTCTTTACATGAACAAGAAATAAACTGTTTTCGTGGTAAGCCACTGACATTTTGGAGTCATTTGTTATATCAGTTAACTTATCCTGAGACTGAGTCATGCCACTTTAGCAACAAATACAGGGAAGTTGAGATGGATTTAGAGGATGAGATTTAAAAGTTCAGTGTTTCATTTAGGGTTGTTTTGTTTTGAGGTAATACAAAACCTGACATACACTAACTTAAAGGGAGATAAAGGAATTATTGGTAATGCTTCTGGCTTTAGGCATGTCTTAGAAGGAAAGCTTTTCCACAAAATTCTGAGTGTGACTCTAATTGATCAACTGAGGTCAGGCACCTACCTGGGAACTAGGCAGAAAAGCCAGGTAATGTGATGCCCTGCTTGTCTTGGGCTGGGTCTCAAGCTCTGGCCCAGGGCTGGGAGAAGAGTCAGCTCTACCCAGAGCAAGGGAGAGAGTGACTCCTCAGAGGAACATCGGGGTACCACGAATAAAGAAGGGGAATGGATAGTGGATATTGAAAACGCTGTAAAGGTGCTTTACTTTATGCTTTGGATATGCCTAATTATTTGGAACACCCAAATAGAGAGGACTTTGTAAATGGCTAGAAACATGAAATTGAAATCTACGTAGAACAGAACTAGACATGCAGCTTAATCCAAACCGTGAATAAGAGATCACCTTCCTTTTTTCTGACTCCCCAAATCAGAGAAGACTGAAGGTAAAAAGGGAATTCCTTTGGGGAGTTCCATTTAATAATGTGGCTTCACTGTGTCTCTTCCCTGTCCTTTCTAGTGGGTCTTTATTTGAAAAGTTTAAAAAGTAAGAAACATAGTTTAGGTACCCAGCAGAGGAAAAAAAAGAACAAAAAGAAAAACATATACTTTCAGAACTTATACTTCTCACCTCTCACTCCCATAACTTTGTTTTAAATGCTGATTTTCAGACTCAATCAATGAAGGCTGCTCCCCAGAGTTGTGTGATACACACAACTTTCACTGAAAATTCACAGAGAACATGAAAACAGTGTCCCTGGAGTTGTATAATATACCAGCCAGGGGTTCGGTAATTAATTTTCCTTCATATAAGAAAAAGTCTTTACTTGGACACACAGAATCCAGATTAAATGTTAACTTCTCCCTGTCCCAGAGAAGACCTGCCTGAATGTAATCTGAACCCCACTTCCACAGCTCTGAACATTCAAAGGGCCTTCCTACACTTTTGTAAAATGCCTGATCTACTTCCTCTTGATATTCTCTGCCCCCTAATTCTCCTCCTTCATTTGAGTTTGCCATCTTGATTCTCTCCTCTGTGGCTTCCTATGAAAAATTTACTTAAGTATCCTGTAGGCTTAGGAATTTCACTGAAGATTTAAGAGTGTCACCAAGGAGAAATTACACACCCCACAAGAAAATAAACTAATCAAAAATGCCATTAGACCTTTCTGTCCTACACAAATCATTCTGTAGCAGCCCAAAGCTGTGTTTTTCACTCTTTCCCATTTAGTCTCTAAGTCTTTTTCTGTTCCAGTCCTTCTCCAGTAACTTCCATCTATCTAGATTCCCTGGATACCAGAACCATACATACCATCTTGATTACTGTAGCTTTATAAATCTTAAAATCAAGTAGAACAGAATCTTCGAACTTTGTTCATCGTTTTCAATAGTGCTTTAACTATTCTATGTCCTTTGAATTTCCATATATATTTTAGAATCAGTTTGTCAATTGCTACCAAAAAAAAAAAAAAAAAAAGAATCTGGAAAGAACTGGCATCTTTACAAATTGAATTTCCAATCCATGAGCACAATGGATCTCTTCCATTTATTCAGGTCTTTTTAAATTTCTCTTAACATTTTGTAGTTTTCAGTGTTCAGTTCATGCACAGATTTTGTTACATGTAATCCTAAGTATTTAATATGTTTACTGCTGTTATAAATGCCATTGTTTTTTAATAAACTTTTATTGAAGTATATCATTCATACATGCACATACTTAAACAATAAGTGTATAGTAAAAGTTGCAAGCTTACAAAACAAATATGCATATCATCATACAGGGCTTCCATACCTTACCCCACCAACAATACTTCGCATTGTTGTGAAACATTTTTACAAACTATGAAAAAGCATCATCAAAATATTACTATTAACTATAGCCTATATCTTACAGTTGGTATTAAATGCCATTGTTTTGTTTTTTTTTTATTTCAATTTCTGATTGCTCACAGCTATTATATAGAAATACAATTGATTTTTCTGTGTTGACCTTATATCCTGTGACTTTGCTAAACAGGATGCCAGTTTCTTAAAAGGTTAAACATACACTTACAGTATGACCTAGCAATTCCACTTTTAGGAAATGGAAACTTATGTCCCCACAAAGACTGGTATGAAAGTGTTCATAACAGTTTTAGTCATGATAGACTAAACTGGAAACAACCCAAATGACCATCAAAAGGTGAATGGATAAAAACTGTTATACATCCATACAAAAGAATACTATTCAGCAATAAAAAGGAACTAACTACTGATACACATGACAACACAGATGAATCTCCAGACAAAAGAGTGCATTTTATATTATTTCATTTATGTAGATTCTAGAAACTACAAATTTAATGTATAATAACACTAAGTAGATCAGTGGTTGCCTGGAACAGGGAGTAGGGAGAAGAATAACCAGGAAGGGGCACAAGGGAACATTTTGGCATGATATACATGTTCCATATCTTGATTGCTGTGGTGATTTCATGGTTGTTTACATTAGTCAAAATTCATTGAATTTTGCACCAAAATGTTACTTCAATAAAACTGAAAAACTACATGGGCTATCTTTTATTGTTGTTGTTTTTGTTGTTATTTGGTGTTTTATGTGGGTTTTTTGCTTTTTATTTTAAAATAATTTCAAACTTTACAGGACAGTTGTAAAATTAATACTACCCCATCCAGAGGACTCCCACACCCATCCAGAAACCCAGATCCACTAATTTTAACATTTTGCCACCTTTGCCATATCATTCTATCCTCTCTCTCTCTCTCTCTCTATCTATCTATCTAATCTATCCATCTACTTTCTGAACATTTGAGAGCAGGTTGCACACACCAGACACAACATACATTTCCTACAAACAAGGATATTTACTTATGTAATCGCCTTAAGTGCACTTATCAAGTTCAAGAAATTTAACATTGATAAAAAGTTTCCATTCTACATTCCATTTTTTTCTTATGTCCCAATTGTGTCCTTTGAGCCTTTTCTCCTCCATTCTCTGATCCCATCCAGTATAATTTATTGCATTTAATTGCCATTTCTCTTCAGTTCTTTTCTTTCTTTTTTAAATGTGGAATCGTGTACAATGAAAAATTCTTCCTATCCCAAACCCTCCCAAGCATATCAATCAGTGGGATTAATCACATTCACAATGTCACCATACCCTCACCACCATCCATTACTAGAACTTTCTTTTCATCCCAAACAGAAACCCTATACTTTTTCCTCATTAACTTCCCATTGTCCCCACCCCCATCCCTGGTTGCCTGTACTGTATTTTCCATCTCTACGAGTTCACATATTCTCTGATATTTTCTTTGTGGTTACCATGGGACTTAAATTTAACATCCTAAATCTATAACAAGCACGTTTGCTTTGATATCAACTTAACTTCAATAGCATATATAAGCTATGTTCCTTTACTCCTCCATTCCCTCACCTTTATGTTGGTCCTGTCACAAATTACATATTTATGCATTAAAAGTCCAAATCACTGATTTATCATTACATTTTATGCATTTGGCTTTTAGATTCTGTAGGAAGTAAAAAGTGGAATTACAAATAAAAAATCAGTAGTACTGGTATTTATATTTACCTGTGTCATTACCCTTACCAGAGATCATTATTTCTTCATGTGGCTTCAATCTATTGTCTAATGTCCTTTCCTTTCAACCTGAAGAATTCTCTTTAGCATTTCTTATATGACCAGTCTGGTGGTGACAAAGTCCCTCAGCTTTTATTTACCTGGGGATAATTTAATTCCACCCTCATTTTTGAAAGACAGTTTTGCCGAATTCAGAATTCTTGGTTGGCCATTTTTTGCTTTCAGCATTTAAAATATGTTATTCCACTGCCTTCTTTGCCTGATGGCTTCTGATGATAAATTGGCACTTAATGTTATTGAGGGTCCCTTGTATGTGGCATGATGCTTCTCTCTTGAAGCTTTCAGAATTATCTTTATCTTTGGCATTCAACTGTTTGATTGTAACATGACATGGTTATAACACGACTCCTGTTTGGAGTTTCTTGAGCATTTTGGATGTGTATATTCATGTCCATTAAATTTGGGAAGTTTTCAGCCATTATTTCTTTGAATATTCTCTCTGGACCTTTCTCTCTTCCTTCTCCTTCATGTATTTCCGCAATGCGTATATTGGTACCCTTGATGGTATTCCATTGGTTCCTCACTTTTATTCATTCTTTCTTTCTGCTCAGACTGAATGATTCAATTATCTTATCTTCAAGTTCACTGATTCTTTCTTCTTACAGCTCCAAACTGCTGTTGAACCCCCTCGAGGGAATGTTTGATTTCTGTTACTGTGATCTTCAGCTCTGGTTCCTTTTCATAATTTCCATCTCTCTATTCTCTTTGCTTCATCTATCATTTTCCTGATTTCCTTTAGTCTTTGTCTATTTATTCCTTTAGTTCTCTAAGCATATGTAGGACAAGTCTTTATTTAGAATGTTCCATATCTGATCTTCCTCACTGATGTTGATAATGCTTTAATCTTCTCCTTTGCCTGAACCATCACATCCTGTTTCTTTGAATGTTTTGCAATCTTTTGTTGAAATCCAGATAGTTTAGTGTATTAGCACTGGAATATAGAGTTGGAGGTATTTTTTCTATTAGCTTTTATCCAGCTAGTGTTCAGGCTATCTTTTGGAAAGCAAGAGACAATGTAGGCACTTAGAAACAACTGAACTTAAGAACATAGCAAATATTTGAGACAGAAAAGAAGTGAGATTTTCTAAACTTCACTAGATTGTTAGCCTCTAGAGGCAGTGCTATCCAGTAGAACTTTCCATAAAGATAAAAATGTTCTATACCTGTCCTGTCCAATACAGAAACCCCTAGGCACACATGGTTACTGATCGCTTGAAATGTGACTGATTAGTTGTAATTAAATTCAATTAGATTTAAATAGCCACACGTGGCTAGTGGCACTGCATTGGACAGTGCAAAAAGTAAGAGTAGGAAATGTATCTCCTATATCTCTATGTGGCTACTTAACCTTGTACCGGGTAGTAGCTGTTCAATAAAGGTTGAAAAGGGAAAAAAAGAAAATCCAACAAACACTGTAGGCTGTGCCCAGTAGCATAGTGGGCAGAGCACCTGACAAGGAGTTGGCAGACCCTAGACTCAAGTCCCTCTTCTGTTAAAATGGAGTTATTACTCTTTACCAACTTCACATTGTCTTTATGAAGCTCAAATGAGAGAATGCCAGTAAGAAAACTAACTTTACATAGCAAAGTATTGTGCGATGGAAGATACTGGAGGTATAAGCAATGTGGCTGCATCTGGTGCCACCTCAAGATTTTAAGCAGAAGGATCATGAGGATCGTGATCAAGCTCTCCTTAAGCATATATATCTTGGTTCCATTTGGGGTTTGACATGCTGATATTGCAATGTCAGTGGAGTATTAACCATCTGTGCCTCATAAACCTTTCCATTTACATGCACACGTGTGACATTTCCTAGCCTGGGGCACTTTACCAGTATTGATCGCTGATTTGCAAGGAACTCGCTTTGCAGCTGCATAGGAAATGGGTTGGCAGCGGTGGTGCTGGGGGCCTGCAAAGATAAAAATGGAAGAGAAACCCACGGGGAATGACGATCCCTGGTCGACCCAAGAACAGAACCTGGAGTCCTCATTTGCACTCTCTTGGGTTCAAAAGTTGTTCTGCTATCTCCAGTAACTGTTAGTTCCTCCCTCCGCGGCTGTCTTTTGTCTTTGAAAGCCGGAGACCGACAATGGATTATTATCTGTGCATGCAGGTGTTGATGAAGAGCCCAATTTGTGAACAATGGCCCTTCCCACGTTGTCCAAACATAAAGATTGCTCCGCAGCTGTTATTTGCAGAACCTGTCACAGTTCGCAGCGCTGCCGCGGCGCCGCCAGCTGTCCCGGAGCGCGGTTCACCACGCGCCGCCCACCGCTGACAGGGCTGAGGGGCCCTGTGCGCAGCTGCCCATCGGGCCGAGCGCGCACGCGCGTAAAGTTTCTCGGGCGCGTCCAGCGATCCCCGCTGCCCACTCCGCCCCCCAGATCAGCTCCCAGGGCAGCGTGCCCTTGGTCTTGGCGTTCTTCCCGCCGGCTGGCAGAGTTTCAAAGTCTCGCTTCTGAGGATCCTCCTTTCTCATTCCATATTCAGCGGGGCATGAAAACAGAATCGACGGCATTGTCAGAAAGCCTAATGGGATACGAGTTCAAAGAACTAATATTAGTGTGGGCGCTATTTTATAGATGTGACTCAGATGTCAGTTGGAGTTCTCCTTGTCCTGTAACATGTGAGGGAAATTGTCTTGAGCCCACCAATCCTACAGTCTATTAAACTCCAAAGACCTCCAAGAAGCCTGCTAATTCCCAGGGGATTTTCTGTCCTCCCTTCCGCCTACATCTGCATGGAATTCTCCGCAGAGTTCCCCCACCAACCCTAATGCAAAATCCAGCCCCTTCACAGGTTCCCAAAATAAATCTGCTGGCCTGCAGCAGTTCCTGAGAGATTTAACTGAAAACCAGGAGGGGGTTTCCACCGTAGGAGACGCATCTCAACGCACACTACTTTTGGCTATTCTCCCACCCCCTTCCCATCTCTGCATCCCCTGTGTTTCGCCCTGGAGAACTCCAAATTCTTCTCCCCCTCTTACACACACTCTCCAGACCCTTCCCCAAAACTTCCCTACTCAGTTCCTATCAAGCGCCTTCGAAATGCCAGCACTGGCTCTCCGTCCAGGAAGAAGCACTGTGTTCTCCCTGGGCGCTGGTGCCCTGCTGGCGCCAGCATGTCTGCTGGCCTGCCAGTATTTCATAAGGTTCACTGGCCTCCTGCACTCCGTTTTCTCATTTGGGGACAGTTCATGTTGAATTACCCAAGGAACAGAATTTCATGATAGCTTTCAGCCCTGAACTTCCCAAAAGCATCTTTAAAACATCAAGTGCTAAATCTTGCAAGATGTAGCGGCCATGCTTGCTAGACAATATATACGTAGATCGACATATTTATACAGGCTGAATTCAAACTGCCATAGCCTTTCCCAAATCCCTGACAGATGATTCAGTCTTCCTCAAACCAGCTCATACATTTATGTGCCCACTTCAAGATTATAGACATAGCATGTAGTATTTCTCAGGTTCTGGTACTGTAAGTGCATTGCAGTAAAGAGCTTTTTGAGTCTGAGCTGAAAATATATCCTAAAGGTTAAAAATTTTATTCAGACACCAAGTTCTAAGATATCTCTGTCATCCTCATAAAAGAAATAGAATAGTTCCAGACCTCTTCTTAATCCCATTTTATGATAATGATAATCCACTATAAAATGACGAGCCAAGTCCTTTATGGAGTAACCTTAAGTCTACTTTCCTAATTTGTAGTTAAATAAATAAAATGTATACATTAAACCATAAAATATGATTCCTTCTTTCACTTTTCTTAATTAAAAAAAAAAAAATTCTGGTCTTGGATAACAGTTCTTGGTTTATTCTGGAACGTTATTACAGACCTGAAGAAAAAAAAGTGATTTTTTTTTTTTTAAGTTAAAATCAGCTTCCCAGAGAGGGCAGTGAGAATTCGAGAATTCTCATCAATTTGCCAGACTCGAGAGAATTATGTCCAGCTCTCCGCCACCCCCCACATTCCATAACACTCGGGGCAGCAGTGCAGATTCACAAATAAGAGATAAGCGGTTTGGTCTTCTTGAACACAGTCGCTTTCTTCACGTTCCACCACAACACTGCGTGGCTGCTGGGAGGGCAGCAAACCCGCGCCCGCGCTACACCTTTGGCGCTGGATGTCTCACCCGCTGCAGGGTTAGAAGGTCGAAGCCGGGAAGGGAGGAGAGCAGCTCTGCATGTGAACAAGCTCGGTGGAAGGAGACAAACCACTTACCTCAGCACCACATTAGACTGGGGAAATACAAACTGGAAACAGTGCAAATATTTATCTTCAGGGACCTCCAAGAGACCTCTGGGGGAAGGAAAATAAATCTCTACACGTTTACTCATAATGATTTCCAACAGGCCCATCTAAATACAAGTCCAGCATTTCATTAAACAGACTTCTTCAATGGCCACCGAGCTGTGTAAATACGATATAAACAAAGGCACAGATCCTCCTTTCAGGGTGGATGAAGGTGTAGTGTTTAGATACTCCAAAACTGATCCCGTTTTTTTTTTTTTTTTTTTTTTTAGAATCCAGAAAGCATGGAGTTTGGTGACGGATTTTTTTAATAGAGTCATTTGTGAAGGGGCTTCCATTTTGAACCTTTTTTCCCCTCATTTTACAGTTTTGGAAAAGCAGAAAATTGAAAGAGGAGAAAAGGGACCTTGTGAAGGATTTAGTTCACTTCAGTGTCACAATGGAATATGATGAAAAATTACTTCCAAGGGGTCTCTTTCCTCACCTGGCTGGAACAACAAAGGTAATGTCTGACTCCAAGCCTGACTCCAAGAAGGAAAAGAACATGACCTCAGCAAATCCTCCAAAAGGCAAGGGCCCAAGGTGATGCTGAGAAAGCACTGGCTTTTGGAAAAGGCTCCAATACACACACACATACACACATAACTTTCCACCCAGTGACAGTGTAAAGAAAGCAGGGAAATGGCTCTCCAAGCTGAAAATTCTCCCTGGTTATTAGTCATCCTTCCCTCCTCCTACCCAGCTTATACTGGGCAATAACTCAGGGAGGCAGGCAGTGGGAAGAAGCTCGTTCAACACCATAGCTGAAAAACTACTGAGGACCTTCAAGTATATTTAACTCATAAACATACACATCACCTGGGGAAGGGAGAAGGGGGCCAATGCTGGATGCTGGTTTATGTTCTGGGCAAGGTGGGAAAGGAGAAGCAGTTGGACTATAGTTAGTGGGGAAATCATAGTCCCTATTTCCATGAAGATGGCTTCATGTAAATCAAGAATTAATCATTCTGAAAACTTGTAGATACTTCTCCACAAGCCATTCTGCTGTGGGAAACTCTTCTGCATTCACTAAAGCCACCACTTCACTGATGAAACACAGTCCCATTAACATCCCTTGGGACCTGCTGGAGGAAGATTCACCAGCACCTGGGAGTGTAACGAATCTCTAAAAGAAAAGGAAAGTGGGAGCAGCAGCATGAAACTCAGGCCTGAACCAACGGGCAGAGCTAAGTGCTGGGATACACCAAGGTCAAGCAGAAGAAAAACAATGCCAAACCCCACGTCTCCAGCACTAAAAGAACTTCCTCTGAACAAGGTGAGTGTTCTCTGAATATGATCATCTAATTTGGCTCTCTTGGGAAATGTCAGAGATCCAAAGGAGACCCAGTTTATCACCATCTGATTTAGTTTAGTTTAGTTTAGTTTTTTTTGGGGGGAGGGGGATTTCTAATTCTTCTGCTCTTCTTTGTCTTTGTGCAAAAAACAAAATGTCTCTAACTCCATCTTCACTACTCGGAGACCAGGGCAACAGTGTGTTCCTTGCTAATCCCACAATAATCACCTCTTAGAAAGATATCAAAGTACTTCCCGCCCTAGCCCTTGCCTGTCCCTCCCTTGTCACAGCTGGCTACTCACAGTCATGATGATGTAATTGTACTAGTAAAGCCCCCAAAGTGGAACATTAGGGAGGAAAACACCCTAAGGTTCTCAACAGTCAATCACATGTTCCCCAGCTCAGTGTTCCAGATATAACACCTCCATTAGCATGATTTGCAACCGACTTAGTAAATAACCCCACTGCTTCTGGCTCTTATTTCAGGCCCAGATACAAAGGAATGAGTAAAAGCTGTTTTCTCCACAGCAGAATCTTGCCTTCTTGGCAGGTGGCAGAGGATGATGTATGCAATAGTTGGCATCTCCTCCTCCTCCTTGAAAAGGAATTCAGCAAATAGCTTCCCTGTCAGAGCCACTCTGCCAGCCAGCTGACTGTCTGGGGGCAGCAGCATGCTGAGCAGCCAGGCTGGCTCCAGCTGCCAGGTAGAGGAGAATGCCCCTGGTGAGGCTGGAGGGCGGCTGCTTGTGCTCTGCCCTCTCCTAGGGTCTGAATTTGCAGGCAACCTGAGCCTCTGCAGCCCACAGTCCATGCTCCAGCCCTGGAAACAAGCCATGCTCATCCTTATGTTTAATCAATTACACTAAAATGTTCTTTCTTAAGGCCTATCAGTTCCATTAAAGCTATCCTTTAATCTACTCTTGTTTCCTTTATTGCAATACATACATCAGCACATTCCAATAGGTTTACAGCTAGCTATATAATATTTATAGAGAAACTTTCTTCCAAATTCTGAAACTTTTAGAATGCCTTTTGTCTTCGCTGTATTTGTGTTCTTACTAAGGAGTCAGTGCCCTAAGAACTTGGGTCACACGTGGTCTGCCCAGTGGTTGCTCCCAAGGTAAAGCCAGGGGATTGGGGCTCAGTCTGGTTGAGGGAATAGGGACTTATCTGAAGCAGAGTTTGCAGTGTGAGTACACTGCATTTACTAAGATGTGATGTTCATGTGGAGCAGTTTAGAGTAGAAGCTCATAAAATTAGGAGGAGCCCAGAACCCTCGCCCCATCCCCTCAAAGCTGCCGCTGATCAGCCCATGTGTAGCCATTGACTGTGATGCCAAGAAACATCAAAGACCACCCAGCCAGCTCTCTGCTGCCAGAATGGAGACACGTAAGGCATCCCATTTCCATGGGCATACCGCAGGATTTAAGTGCGATCGTTCTGACAAAGATGGGAGTGTGGGGGCACAGGTGGCTTGAACTAACGTGTTGATCGGGCAATAAGCACCGTCATTATTTAGCACTTACCATATAGCACATGCTGTTCTAAGAGCCTTGCGTATACTAAATCATTTAACTCTCACAACAACCTTCTGAGATAATTATTACTATCAATCCCATTTTAGAGATGGCAAAACTGAGTTTCAGTCCCAAGATCAACAATCAGTAGCTGGTACCGGCCTTTGAACCCAGGTCCATCTGACCATCAAGTTTCCCCTGTCACTACACTCTGCCTTATCTCCCAATTATATTACCCCTCCACACTGGATTTCCTGTTATCATCCCTCAGAACAATAACCAGGCATTTGGTTGCCACCCCTCCATAGGAAGCATGAGAGTCATTTCCCAGGTCAGGAATGTAGGATGAGCAGCTCACTGGCACCAACAGATGACCTTATGCCAGGTCATGACACCATGGGTCAATGCCAGTGGAGGCGGTCCTCTGAGAAGCAAAGACTGATTTTGAGAAGGGATAGGCTGCAACCTCTCCGTGTATTGTCATTACCAGATGAGGAAGGAAGGCAGTGCCATTCCTAATCAGGTTACCACCTCCTTTCAGGCTCCAAACAGCTTTCTGCCATGTAGCACGCTTCTCCGGGAAGGGGCTCCTCAGTGTTGCTCTGTCGCCACAAGCCCCCGCAGCAAACCAGGACATTAACCCGATTACCTTCCTAGTGTTTGCTTGCTGCTGCTCAGGTCACAGGCCCCACGAGCTAGGGTGGCCAGATTTAGGAAAGATGAAAGAAAGGAAAAAGAAAGGGGGGCGGGGGTGGAAAAAGGAAAGGGAGAAAGGGAGGGAGGGAAGGAGAGAGAGAGAGAAGGGAGAGAGGGAGGCAGGGGGAGGGGAGGGGAGGGAAGGAGAGGACCCAGTCAAGTTTGAATTTGAAAGAAAGAGAAAAGGGAGAAGAGAGGAAGGGAGGAAGGGAGGGAAGAAAAGAAAAGACAGGACCCTAAGTAAATGTGAACTTCAGATAAACAGTGAATGTTTTTAGTATGAGTACCTGTACTATTTGGAGTCCTATATTTTATGTGGCCACCAACATGGCCCTTCTCTCTTCAAAAGCAGTCATGCTTATAAAGGTCAAACCCATTGTGCGGATGGTGGCTGGGATTGAGCCAAGCCATCTAGGCCCTGAATTAAGCCATAGAGAATGCTTATTGTACCCACCCAAGAGCCCTTCCTTGAGGCTAGGTGAGAGTATCTTCCCACCAGCAGGGGCCTGAGCTAAGTCCCATTCCGTAAATTATCCAAAGTCAAATGCATCACGTTACATCGATGTTTCTGGCTGCAAATCTGCAGTTCCTTTCTCCTCAGTGCCTGCTCACCCTCCACTGCTGGATACAGGGAAACACCTTCCCTCTCCCACCCACAGCACATTTTGAGCAAAGCAACTAAAATCTCCCCAGCTGGAACTTTTCTTTCGCAAAAATTTGCTTAAAAGAGCAGAGGGAAGAATGGCGGTTTTGCAGCCAAAAAAAATTACACAGGATGCCAGAGCAAGTTCACACTCGTAAACACCAGCTCTGCCCAATGTTTTCATTTTTCAAGTGCAAGCATGTTGCTGAAATCTAGATCCAATTTCTAAACAAGATTCTGAAAGAGCAGCAAGTGGATTTCACTAGCACGGATTTGGCGATTCTTCCCCAGCTTCCTTGCTCTACAGAGGAACTGACTGCACAATGTTTCCACATCACCCTTTGCAGGGAGCCTGTCCCACCCTCCCTGAGAATCCAGGACCCAACCAACCAATAGAACAGCCTCCCTGGGTTCCTGATGTAGCTGTAAAACAACTGAAATTCTGTATGGCCGCCCCCACCTGGCTCTTATCTCTAAGTCCCCCATACTGCACACCCACAAAAGGCAGCTCCAGGTTGGGGAAGAATGTAGGACCAACAGATTGAGCTCGGGTTCTTCTGGACAAGCCCCCAAACCCCAGGCTGACCCCATGGAAAAAAGGCGGCCCCGTTCAGTTTCCTAACAACTTGGTTTAGTTAGTCTTAGCTACAGAGCTGGGGAAAAGTCCTGGTGATGTTTGGGTGATCCTGGAGCAGCTACAGTTACTCCCAGTACTCTCATCTGGATCCAGGACCACAGTGACTCTCAAGAGGGGGAGCCTATCCCCCAAGAGAAACAAGTACCAAAACACCCAGAAGAAGTTCTCTTTTAAAAGCATAATTAATTGTATTTTGGGGAAAACTAGATGTCTATTGTTTGTGCAATACTAACTATAGAAAGGAAAGTCCAAACATTTCGTGGAATTCACAGGAATCAATCTTTCTTTGTAGTAACAATAATAGCTAATATTTGAGAGCTACTAACCAGGCACTGTACATCCTCAGTCATCTCATGAGATAGCCCTGTTATCATCCCCTTGGCCAAGGAGGGAGACAGAGGCACATCCTCATTTGTGGCAGAGCTGCGATGTGAATCCAAGCATTCCAACTCCAGAGTCAAACCCTCCATATCATGCCCAAGATGAGGTGTACAGGCCAATTTTGTGTTTAGCCATCACCTTAGACACTACTGGCTTTCTGTCCTGCTGCAGGGTCCTGAGACTCTCTTGGGAATTAGGAAAAAGTTATAAAAATCAGAGCTATTACCTTGCCATTTCCAAGAGTCTGGAAGATTGTGCATGTGTTGTAGGGTTGTGATAGTACAACACTACTAAAATAATTTGCTGACACGGTTCTTTCTTGTTAAATCCTTGCCAAGTGTGACAGTTGGGAATTCTTTTATGAATTCAAAAAAGAGAAAGCTTATGTTAATTAATCCATTCCTGTGGGTGTGAGACCCTTTTAACTGAACTATGTCAGTGAGGCGTGACTCAGGTTGAGTCTCCACTGTCCTCTGTCTGATATAAATGGAGACACAGAGAGATACAGGGAAAGGAAGCTACCATTTTGATTCGGCCATGTGAGAGGGAGGACTCCAGGTTCGCCTACAACTGCAGAGAGGCATAGAAGACCCAAGAGGCTGATAGAGGAGGCCTGGAAAGAGAAGGTAGATTCTGGAGGGGAAAGCGAGACCTCAGCAGAGATCAGCAGCCATCTTGCTTTACCATGTGGCAGGACCCCAAGAAAGCATCTCTGCTGATGCCTTGATTTGGACATTTCACGGCCTCAGAACTGTAAGCTTTTACTCTAAATAAAATTCCCATTATAAAAACCAACCCACTTCTGGTACTTTGGCAAACTAAGACATCAAGAAAGGAAGCATTCCAAAGAAGTCCAGGAGAAATTGAAATCAAGGTGTCATCTGGGGCTGCATTCTCATCTGGGGCTCAGGGTTCTCTTCCAAGCTCACTGATTGTTGGGGGAATTCATTTTCTTGTGGTTGTAGAGTGACCGAGATCCCTGCTTCCTTGCTAGCTGTCAGCCAGAGCTGCTCTCAGCTCCTGGAGGCCTCCCATATTCTTTGCCATGTGCTCTCTCTCCACTTTCTTTTTTTTACCGGGAGGTCCCGGGGATCGAACCCTGGTCCCTCCATATGGTAGAAGGACGCCGGACATCTTGAGCCACATCCGTTTTCCTCTCTCTCCACTTTCAATCCTTCCTTTGCTTCCAATCTCTGACTACCTCCTCTGTGGCCAGCCAGAGAAAACTCTCTGCTTTTAAAGGGCTCACCTGATTAGTTCCAAGTCCACCATAGATAATCTCCCTTTGCCATACCACTAACATAATCATGGGAGTGATATCTCATCATAGTCACAGGTTCTGCCCACACTCATAGGGAGGAGATTATACAAGGGTGAAGGTCATTGGGATCATCTAAAACTCCAGTCAATAATGATGCCCAGCTGTCATTTTGTAAAGAGAACATACAAGCCTACCATCCCCAACTCAACCCCTGGCCTTGAATATTCAGTTCTATGTGATAAACTACATCTTATTGTGGCTTGGGAATGGAGATTTGGTTCTTATAATTTTTTAAACAGATCAAAGATACTTCTGTTCAATGGCTTTGGGTCAGTTGTGTACCATAATACAACTGGAATTGATGAGTAAAGATGACATTTGCCCAAATGAGCAGATAAAAAGTCTATACACTGTTTTTTTTTAAAAAGAGTGATATATAGAGTGATATATGTGCAATTGTGTTACACTGCAGATATTACGAATAACAAATAGGGTTTGATGAACTGTGTGAATTTGAAATAAAGGTTTGTTACCTCAGTCAAGTCATATCAAAAGAATGTTGTGCAATTTGAAACAGGTGCCAAAATTTGGAAGTGTATGACAAGATCAAACATTAATTGAGAGGGAGGGAGAGGGAGAAAGAGCAATAGATTGTTTTTATGGATTCCATTTTCAAAGTTATTTGCAAAGTATACAGCCAGCTTTTACAAAGCCCTACCTAAGGTAATGTCACAATCAAGGGCTGGCTGGCAGGCTTCTAACATACCCTAGAGAAATATATTATGATTCAGGAATATTAAAGAAATGTACCACTCAGCAAGAATCCCCACAACTCTCCTATAGATTAGAAAACTGAGTAAGTTTAAGGCCATTAAGGAGCGAAATAAAAGAGTAAATCCTGGTACTGTTGGGCTTAAAGCTATCCTCCTCCTTCTGAGCAAAAGACAGATGAAAAAAGAAAATCTTATTTCCCATTTGTACTTTAGCCCTGGAGCAAATATTGACAGGGCTTGCTTCATCTCTGCTTCCTTATGGGCACTTATGAAGAGCAGAGCTCACCTGGAGGGGATGGCAGTGCACAGCTCGGAGAGACTACATGGGGGCCTGGAGTGACAGTGCCCACCAGAGCAGGAACAGACTGACCAACCTCCTGGTTTGCCCAGGACTGAGGGGTTTTCCAGGACAGAGACTTTCAGTGCTAAAACTGGAAGAGTCTTCAGTAAGCTGGGATAGTTGGCCAACCTAGGCAGGCATGGGGCAGCCTAGAGGAGTGGTTCCTGGGGGACCAAAGAAGGTCAAGGACTTAGCACCCCAGGCTGTCTGGAGAATCAGGAGTTTTGTGTCTGGCTTGCTCCACAAGGGATTTGTGCTATGGGTTTGGTTTCCTAAATGAATTTGTCAACTCAATACCTCCCCTTGCTTCCCTTGCGGTTACCATGGGAGACAACACACACACATAATGTATGTCGTTGCTATAAATATATTTACATACTAGAAAATAAAAGAGTGAGTTATAGGATATATATGGTGAGGGAAGGTAGAAACAGCAAAGCATTCATTTCCTAGACTCTCAATCAAATGCATGTTTAGATTCAAAATATTTCTTCTAATTACAAAAGTAAAATTCTCATTATAGAAAACAAAAAGGATACAAAAAAGAAAAAACAATGGAGGGACCTGGGTTCAATCCCCGGGACCTCCCGGTAAAATAAAATAAAAAAAATTTTTTAAAAAAGACAAAAAAGAAAAAACAGCATATGCCCATTCTACCCAGAGACAAGCACTGAACACCTAGGTGTACATACCTCTGTGCCCATGGTCCTCAATCTTGGCAGCACATGACAATAATCTAAGAAGTGTTTTTTCTTTTTAAAGATTTATTTCTCCCCATCCCCTTGTTGTTTGCACTTGCTGTGTCTGTCTGTCTTCCTTGTTTCTTTAGGAGGCACCGGGAAACGAACCAGGAACCTCCCTTATGGTAGGCAGAAGCCCAATCGCTTGAGCCACATCCACTTCCCAATCCCGGAAGCTTTTTAAAAATATTGAAACCTGGAATGCATCCACAGAGATTCTGATTGAATTGGTGTGGGGAGGGCCCTGGCAACAGTGGGTTTTTTTTTCGTTTGTTTGTTTGTTTTTAAAGATTTATTTATTTACTTTATCCATTTTAAACCCCTCCCTTCCCCATTTGCTGTTTTGTGTCCATTCGCTGGGCCATTCTCTGTGTCTGTTTCCTGCCATCTCTTCTCATCATCCTCCTCCAGTCTTCACCAGGATTTGATCCTGGAGACCTCTGATGTAGGAGAGAGGAGTTCTGCCACCTGCGCCACCTTGGTTCCTGGTTTTTGGAGCTTTCAGAGCATCTCGTCTTGTCTCTCCCCTGTTACGTCATCTTGCTGCATGGCTCCTGGGGCCCGGCGGCTCGCCGGCACACAGAGCCTGGCAGCCCATGCACCTTCTATATATATATTGTTTTTATTTTACCGGGAGGTCCCGGGGATCGAACCCAGATCCCTCCATATGGCAGACGGACGCCCAACCATTTGAGCCACATCCGCCCCCCAACAGTGTTTTTTTTTTAAAGTTCTCTAGGTATGCTGATATTCAGTGGAGGTAGGAAATCACTCACTTCTCTAGGCCCATTTCAATGTGTGAAGATTCCCCGCTACTCACACAAATGTGCACACACAAAAATACACACACACACGTATTTATATAATAACTGGCATACTATTTTATGTTCTGCTTTTTTCACTCAAGAACATTATATATTGTGAATGGCTTCCCATGTCAATAAATCAATTCTGCAGCACTTTATTTATTTATTATTTATTAATAATAAATAATATATATTTTTTACTTTTTAAAAGATACTTAGATTACATAAACTTTACACAAAAATTATAGGTATTCCCATTGCCCCACCTCCCACACTGCCCACAACCTTCCACATAAACATCCTTCATTAGTGTGGCACTTCACCTGCAATGGATATACACATCCTGGGGCTTTGCCACTAAGCATGGACCATAGTTCACATTGTAGACCACACTCTCTCCCACACAGTTCTGCATGTTATATGCTGATATAAAATGCCCTATATCTGTCGTTGCAATGTCACTCAGGATAATTTCCAAGTCCCGAAAAAGCCCCTGTATTACAACTGCTTTTCCCTTTCCCTCTCTGCAGAACTTTAAATGGTGACATGGTATTCCAATGTATGACTTCATTCATTTTACATACTACTATCACTAGACATTTTTATTGTTTCTAGATTTTGCTCTCACATCTGCACATGGAATAATGGTTAAAATTCTGAGCTCTAGAGTTGGACTACTTTGGGTTAAGTCCCAGACACTACCCCTCTTTAGCTGTGAGTGACCTCAGGCAAGTCTTTAACCTTTCTGAACCTCAGTTTCTTCATCTGTTAGACGAGTCAATAGTGGTACTTACTTTTAAATATAAAATGCATACAGGGAAGCGGCTGTGGCTCAATCAGTAGGGCTCCCGTTTACCATATGGGAGGCCCCGGGTTCGGTTCCCGGGGCCTCCTGGTGAAGGCAGGCCCGCCCGCACGGCGTGGTTAGCTGACCCAGCGAGCACAAACAGCAAGGGGGGGATAAATGAATAAATAAATAAAATCTTTAAAAAAAATAAATGAATAAAATAAAATGCATACAAGGCACTAAGCAGGAGCTTTAAAAAGTGACAGCTATTAATCTTTGCCCACATCCAAAATTATCTTCCTAGGATAAATTCCCATAAGTTGAATTTTAAGTCTACCAGCTTAAAAGGCTTTTTTAAGGCTTGTGATATAATTACCAAACTAACACCCTTCCCTCTCCAAAGGATAAATTGACAGTATCATGCAATTGCAAAAGTGTCTGCTTTAAGAGTTAAAGGAGCCTTTGCCCATTTTCCCAAGCCCTTACCACATTGCACCAGTTTTATGCATTATGTTCATTATTACAATTTTGATGCATGAACATAGCTGAATAATCTGTAAATTTTGAAAATTAAGCATATTTTCCTAAGTACTATATTTGAAAAAGATAATAAAATTTGTAACTTATTTATCATTTATATCCTAACTGCTTTGTAAAAAATGAGGTAGTTCAAATAAAAACTTGACCCAGGATAAGTTAAAAGAAAAGTTTAAAATAAAATCTTAATATTTGAAAAAGGGTATATTAGCTATACTGAAAGGATTTAAGATGGTCATTAAATTCAGCTCTGAGCTTCCTAGCAACAAAAGTAAAAATAGAAACATATTTCCCATTCTTAATAAAAGGGAAGCACATGTTTATCTAGACATAAATGTTTTCCTGTTACTAAATTCTAAGAAAAATAACCATGCATTTCCTTATATAAAAACCACCAAGTAACATAACAGATAGTATATTTTGGCCCAAACTTGCTGAAGATGTAAAACTTTTTCATGTGACCATTTCTCATATAGACCCTTGAGATAAGGCAAAGACATAAGCCCTGCTTGTATTTCTTTTGGTTCTAACATACACCAGATGTGCTGTTTTTTGGTGATCCCAAGTTTAGTGTTTCTCAAATGTGAATACAATTTTGGTGGTCATTAGTGCTGCTTACTAAATATTTCTGGTCTCTCCCATTTCTAGACACATGATGAGACTGCACTCCTCTGCCCCTTTATACTAAGTAAACCATGGGCCACTCTGTGGCTAATAAAATGTGAGCATATGTGATATGTGTAACTTCCAGGTGGAAGCTTTAAAAACAAGGTCACATTTTACCACAATCCTTACACTGTTGTAGTTATTAACAACAGTTTCTTGGATATGGCACCAAAAGCACAAGCAACCAGAGAAAAAAATTAATTAATTAGACTTTGTCAAAATTAAAAACTTTTGTGCATCAAAGGACACTGTCAAGAAAGTGAAAAGACAGTCCATAAAATGGGAGAAAATACTTGCAAATCATATACCTGATAAGGATCTAGTATCCAAAATATATAAAGAACCACTAGAACTCAATAATAAAAAGACAAATAGCCCAACTTAATAAGGAATGCATAATTTGAATAGACATTCTCCAAAGATGATAGACAAATCATAATAAGCCCATGAAAAGATGCTCAGAGTCATCAGTTATTAGAAGGCAAATCAAAACCACAATTATATGTAATCTAAAGCTTCTTTAAAAATAAATAAATAAATAAAAATAAATAAGTAACCACAATGAGATACCACTGCACACCCACTAGGACATTATAATCAAAAAGCCAAATAATAAGTGTTGGTGAGGTTGTAGAGAAATTGAAACACTTGTATATTGCTGGTGGGAAAGTAAAATAGTACAACTACTGTGGAGAACAATTTGGCAGTTCCTCAAAAGTTAAACATAGAGATACCATAAGACCAACAATTCTACTTTTAGGTATATACCCAAGAGAAGTGAAACTTGTATCTACACAAAAACTCATACACAAATGTTTATAGCAGCATTATTCATAATAGCCAAAATGGGAAACGACCCGTGACCATCAATTGTTGAATGGATGTACAAAATGTGGTATATCCATTTACTAGAATATTATTCAGCAATAAAAAGGAACAAAGTACAACATGGATGCACCTTGAAAGCTGTATGCTATTGAGAGAAGCAAGATAACAAAGATCACATACTGTATGATTCCATTTATATGAAACATCCAGAATAGGCAAATCCACAGAGACTGAAAGTAGATCAGTGGTTGCCAGAGGCTGGGGAGATGGAGGAGTACAGGGTTTCTTTCTACGGTGATGAAAATGTTCTGGAATTAGATAGAGGTGATGGCTGCCCAACTTTGTGAATATACTAAACAACACTGAATTGTTCACTTTTAAATGGTGACTTTTATGGTATGTGAATTACAGTTCAATAAAATTTTTTTAAAAAGATGATCTCGTTGAAATGAAGCCACAGTCATCCTGGGTCCCTGAGTGACCTTGATTAGCAGAACGCCCTTGACTTCTGTTTGTTCTTTATTTTGCTGCATAAATTGGCCTATCTTTACTGATACAAAAAAAAATAAACAGACTCCTTTTTTTAATAATTAATTTTTTTATGTTTAAAGAAGCTTTAGAGTACATAAATGTTACATAAAAAATATAAGGGATCCCATATGCCCTACCTCCTCCCCACATACACACTTTCCCACATTAACAACATCCTTCATTAGTGTGGTACATTTGTTACCATTGATGAACACATATTGAAGCACTGCTACTAACCATAGTCTACAGTTTACTCCTTTTAAAAGGAGGAAATTTTTGTGAACTCCAGAATTAAATTATTTTCATTTAAATGTTATTTAAACATATCCAAATATAATTTGGGGTTTAAGGTCCTTTGGCTTTATAATTTGGCAACTATAAAGCCAAAACAAGTTTAAAACATTTAAACACATAACAAAACTACAAAATCAATAAAATTCAAGTTAATATTAAATCAGTGTAGGAAATAATGCTGTTTTGAATCACACTTCAATAAAGCTTGGCTGCTATGGCACAGCTTCCATCATGTCTGACAGGCATGCAGTGTCATGTCATGTGATTCCTCAATTCTCCATCACCTTTCTAGTTTCCTCACCTGCAGCATTATTCACCCAGTCTTCCCTTAGCACAAATGCATGCTTCATCTATGAGGTCTGCCTCTCATTAACCTGGGGCAAAATAATTCTACTCCATTCCAATATAATAACAAATACATACCCTAATTATGAAAACTGGGATAATATGGCAGTACCTGCTTATAAATTGGTGATAGGTTACCTAGAATATATTTATATTAGCTTTTTTGGACTTTTGTCCAAATAAATCATTTCTACTTTTATTTTCTTAGCAAAATCTCATGTCCCCCAAAATACATCTCTTGATCCCTAGAGGATCCATGGCTGCCAGCTTGAGAAACACTGCCCTACCCTAGTCCACTGGTTTTCACACTTGCATGGGATCAGATCTTCTGGAGGGCTTGTTAAAACAGATTGCTGGGCCCACCCGGGTTCTGATACAGTAGCTCTGGGATAGGGCCCAGCAAGTCTCCATAAAAGCAGCCTGATGATAATCAATCCTTCTGCTGCCTAAAGATCAGCTGTTTTGTAGGGTTGATTGAAGAGAGGACACCAAACTCTTAGGCTGAAAAGTTAGCCTTCCGTAATGAAAGCTAATGAGCCTTTCTTGGATTCTCACACAGACTGAGCCTAGAGGTAGAAAGGGGAAATTCTCACTCATAAACCTCCATGATCCATCCACTTCCATTCAAAGGTTTCTATAGCAACCTGAGTTACAAAGCAACTCCCAGGCCACATTTTCACAAACTGCAGCTAGAGGAGTGGAAATAAGTATCCCCTTGTGAACACCCAAGAAAATAAGGAAATAAAAGACTAGCACCAGTGCCTGAGCAGAATTAATTCACCACGATTTAGAACCATGGAACACCAACACACACACCTACTCTGCCAGAAATTACCTCATTACTGCAGAATTGAGGTCAAAGCAATGTTTTTACACCATTACCACTGATTGATCCATGAAAATATTCCTTTTCTTTCTTCTTTCAAATTCCTGCAAACTCATTCTGAGAGGCCACACGGTATTGTGTTAAGAGTATGAAATCTGCAGTCTTAGATTTTGAAATCAGTTTCATCATTTGCTAGATGTGATGACCTTTGACAAGTTACCTAACCTAGATAAGCCTCAGTTTCTTTATCAGTTCTCCACGAAACAATAACTCTAGCCTGTGTCAGTCAGGCTCTAACCAGTAAAACCGAAACTCCTTTTCATTGTTTAAAATAAAAAAGGATCTAATGCA
Organism: Tolypeutes matacus; assembly: GCA_026826555.1. Taxonomy (NCBI): domain Eukaryota; kingdom Metazoa; phylum Chordata; class Mammalia; order Cingulata; family Chlamyphoridae; genus Tolypeutes; species Tolypeutes matacus. Next base: position 6,340,152 of record JAKSZT010053928.1, read on the forward strand.
GGGAATTACTTCCACAGGTGAAGGAGGAGCTGAGCTCAGCACCAGGAAGGCACTACTATCTCTGGGGAGGAAGACTAAGGCAGGAGGTGGAAGCACGGAAGTCCAAGGATGCCTGATGAAGCTGGATCTCTGATAACTTGTCTGGTAGCTGCTTCTGGAAATATTCTGGCTTCTCCATTCCCCTCACATTTCCATCATACCAATGTCTTCCACTGGGGGTGGGGTGGGGGGGTGGAGGGGGAGTCTGGAAGCAGGGTGGGAAATACAGCCTGCAGGTTGTCTCCACCATGGCACAGATCAGAGGGTCAGCAGGCCCCGGGCCAGCGCAGGGTTGCCAGGATGAAATGGCAATACCGGTAACGCACCTGGCCCCCTGTAGATGAGGGTTTTTTAAGTCATGTATTTTAAATTGGGGCTCTTTTCCTCTCCCCCTTCAATATTTTTCACTCCTCACAGTTTCTCTTTGTCCTCCTACTCTCATCACCCAGTTCTTTCCTCCCACTTCCTCTCCCACACTCCACAGCAGACAGCAAGTTGGCTGGCCTCCCGATGCGACTCTGAAATCCGAAGGATGGTGGTTTCATGTTCCAGCTGCCAAACCCCACGATGTCCTCCTCTTCTCAGAACCTGAGTCCCCTGCCTCCACACACCAGGTTGCAAAGACCATGTCAAGTGTGGTACCAACACAAGCAAGCAACAGGAAGCGTCAGACTAGATCCTGCCGTTCTCCCTCCACCCAGGCCCATCACCAATTGGCCATATTAGAACTGTGAAGTTTGCTAGACTCACCTTCTCCGAACACTCCTGGCTGCATTTATCTGTAAATTGATTGATTGAAAGAGATGACCTCCGGGCCCTCTCCCGCTCTATCATCCTACGAAACTGCTATGGTTTGCATTAGTGTAGGGTTGGATTCAGGACATATTCACCACCCACCTCTGTTCCTTTCAGCTGGAGATAAGAGTCTCAAAACTCTTGAGACCTAGTCCAGGGTGCTTTTCTGTTAACTGCAGAGGCATGTTAGGAACAAAGGACCCCCAAGGCGTACCCTAGGAGCAGAAGCAAGAGTATAGTATTCTCACATCTAACCCTTCTTATAAACAAATTTCTTACAGAGTCAAATAATTCAGAAATATGAAGGGAAAATCAAGGGGAGAAAAATAATTCTGTAACACAGGATCTATGTGAAACTTTCGTTTGCTGATGTGTTTACCATTTTTACCATTTTCAAAACCCCTGTCCTAAATACACTGTTCCTTCATATCTCTTCCCCAGGATGTATAAAAGAATCATTCCTCTGACATTGCCTTCAACAATTGGAACCCAGGCACGAAGTAAGTCCATCAGATTGACAAACACATTCCAGTTTTCTTGTTAAATCCAACTAGCAAACAGCTGGTCCAAACTTCAACGTTTTACTTTATATTGGATGATACAAGTCAGGGCAGGTTTTCCGGCATTTTGATCAGCTTGGCTCAGCCAGTGGTTCTCAAAGCAGGGTCTCTAGGCCACAGCATCAACATCACCTGAGAACTTGTTAGAAATACGAATTCTTGGGCCTCACCAAGCCCCACTGTTTCAGAAACTCTGGGAGTGCAGCCCAGCAATCTTTAAATCAGCTCTCCAAGTGATTCTGATGTTTGAAACATTTCAGAACTACTGTGCTATAAAAACAGACTGATTCAAGTGAAAAATATCATAAGCCTTTTTTCCAATGACGTGAATTGGGATTTAAATCCCAGGTCTCCCCACAATCTAAAATCTATAGTCTTTCTAATGCCTATTTTATTCAGGTCACATTGTACTGTGAAGACTCTGATTATTAAGAGAGGGCAATTTAAAGCAAGAATACAATGGAAATTAAAACACTGCCACTATTGTCCTGTCAGAATGAACAAATTCCTCTCTAACAAAACAGTCCTTTATTTTTTCAGGTAAAGGAAGGCTGTGTGCCTTTTCCAAGCATACCACCATTTTTCTGATAAAAGCTTCTTTCCTGTAACTGAGTGAACATGCATGTGCCCTTCAGGGCCACCAAGAAAGAGCAGGTCCCAACATGGGAAGGGAGCCATATTTTCTTGCTCCTTTTTCAGCCTTGTTAAAGCTCTTCATCCTTTCCAAGTAGAGGGGTGTTTTGGCAAAGAATTCTCAGGGGTGACAAAAAGCACCTTCTCTTCACTCTTTTGTTATGCTGTTAGATTTGAAACCCTTTGCCCTGAAAACAATACCCTGCAGAGTGACTTTATGTGGCTGCTTTCCAATGCGCTTTCTCCAACGCTTAGAATAATAGGTCGCCATTTTAACGTCAGAGAACCTGTAGCTGCAGTCAATCTAAGCGGAATGAAAGGCCCGTAAGTACTACTACTCCAACTTAGCTGGACTGCTCTAAGAGGTTTGATTTAAAGAAAGCAATGGGGCACTCCAGTTAGAAAGCCCAGAGAGCAGAAAATGGACTCCCACGTCAATAGAATGCAAACCACGCTGGTGGCCAGCAAAACCTAGAAGGTAATTTGGGAAATTTAGGAAGTCAGAGAAGATGAATAAATAAAAGAGGAACCAGCCAGTTTCCTTTTTCAATTTACACGAAGACTATGATTGTAGGCTATAATCTTCCTCCCATCACTAATGAAATATGTGACGATGTTAAATAATCCATATAGACATGCATGGGCATCATAAAAAAAAAATATTATATATATATATATATATACACATATATATATACTCAGATGGAAATGCATTGAGGGCTTAGAATTCTGATGTAGGGTTTTCTGTTAATAGAACTCCCAAGAGAAAATGTAGTAAAAATTTCCTCTAACACTAAACAGAAATATACTATATATTTCTAAGCATTGCTCCCAGTGATATAAAACCACTGAGTTTTAAACGATTCTCTGTAGCCTCAAGTGAAATGAAGAATTTGCTGGTTAGCTCGATAATTAGATCATTCTAGACAGCCAATATGGGCAAATCATGTCCCAAAGCTAATGTTTTCTCCTTGTAATTATCTTATGGCTGCCTTTAACCATCAAATTAACCAAATAATTGCTGAGTCTGCTGATGTGCAGACAAGCTGCAGAGCATCTACTGGGACTTCTCCTCCTTGCACCTTCTCCTTCCTCCATATGTTATTTACTCTCCTTTCCTTCCCTTAAAAAATTACTTGGGGGAAGTGGATGTGGCTCAAGTGACTGGGCTCCCGTCCACCATATAGGAGGTCCGGTGTTTGATAACTGGGGCCTCCTGGTGAAGGCAAGCTGGCCTGCATGGACTGCTGGCCCAAGCGGAGAGTTGGCACAGCAAGATAATACAACAAAAAGAGACACAGAGGAGAGACAATAAGAGACACAGCAGACCAGGGACCTGAGGTGGTGCAAGAGATTGCGCGCCTCTCTCCCACTCCAGAAGGTCCCAGGATCGGTTCCCACTGCCACCTAAAGAGAAGACAATGAATGGACACAGAGAGCAGACAGCAAGTGCAAAAACAATGGGGGGGGGAATAAATGAATAAATAAAGCTTTAAAAAACAAAAATGTTTGGGTCCGGAGCCTCAGCAGAGTTGCTATACCTACTCACCAGTTCATTGGACTCACCCAGGACAAACTAACAAGGAGGTGAGGATTGACAACCACACCAAGGAAACGAGAGAGCCTACAACTGCAAGCAAGAGAGTCCTATCCATTGGCTGCATGGGATCAAAGCCCTGCTCTCAATTAGAGGTGGAGTGGACATCACCATCCCAGAATCCTCAGGATTGTGGAATGAACTCTGGACTGGAGTGGACTTACTGGTATTCTACTATAAACATATTGTGATTCAAGCAATGGAAGAAATTACTACATTGATGTGGAGGCAGTGGCCACTGAAGGCTCTGGGGGCAGGGAGGGGGGAAAACAGTTGTAATACAGGGGCTTTTTCAGGACTTGGGAATCATCCTGAATGACACTGCAATGACAGATATAGGCCATTTTATATCGTCCAATAACCTGCAAAACTGTGTGGGAGAGAGTATAGACTCCAATGTGAGCTATTGTCCATGCTTAGTGGAAATGCCCCAGATTGCATTTATCAATTGCAATGAATGTGCCACACTAATGAGGGATGTTGTTTATGTGGGAGGTGTGGGGAGTGGGGCATATGGGAATCCCTATATTTTGTGTGTAACATTTATGTAAGCTAAGTATCGTTTTTAAATTTTTTTTAAAATTATAATTACAAAAAAAAAAGTTACTTGGGCAAATAGAATAAGGTAAGCAGCCTAGGCCTATGATTTATAGAAAGGATTTTCCCCCCAAAAGTTCCAAATCTGGCTTTTGTTTTCACTGAAGCCTTTGATGGCTTCAAGCATTCCACCAAAAATGCTCCTCTTTGAAAGGGTGCAGACAACAAAGAGGTTGAGATGCACAGACCTAATGCTACAGTTTTCAGAGTGCTGCTTCATAGTCCTTATTTGTTTTACCCCCACACCTTTGTGAGGTGGTTTTTTTTTGTTGTTGTTTCTTTTTTTTAATGTGTGACAACTAAGTCAAGGGACTTTTGTAAGATTAAAGGGCTAATAAAGTGAAGGGTGCGCTAGAACTGGCGTCTTTTGCTTCTTCATGCTCTGAGACAAGACTGGAATATATTTATAGGAGTCAAATATCAGGGAAAGTGCAGTTCTGATTCCCTCAACATGAGGAAAGAATGCAAAAGAACCCTTGCAGACAGATGTGTCTGCGTTGACGTGATTTAGCCACCAATCTTGACCTCAGTGTCTATGAGGTTTAGTCTCCAAAGAAGAGCTTCCTAACCAAGGCATTTATACACTTCTGCCTTCACAACATCAGTGAAAATGACAGAAGGAAGTTTCCGTGCCCTCGAGATATGACTAAAAATGGCAATTGCAGAACTTCTTTGAGCCCTGAGACAGTATTTATTCCAGGTTAGTGATTACAACTTTTTTGGACATGAGATTTCTTTTATTTCAGGAGACACACACATTTTAAATTATGTTTCCAGAATTGAGAAAATTCCCTGATACCTCCTTCAAAATCCTAGAGACAGGGAATCCAGTAAGTTAAGGAAGAAGTTAAGAGAATTTTAGGTTTCATTAGGTACCATCTTGGCCAGTTACCACAGATTTAGGGACTGTTCCTAGAGCTACAAGTTCTCAAAAGGCAGCTAAAGCACAGATAATAGGCCCAAGGGCAACTATTCCTTCTATCCAAACTCTGTCAACACTGATTTTTAACTAAGGGCTAATTTATTGAATAAACTGAGTGAAACCTTTCCCATCACCAGATACTTGCATTTTCTAACCAGGACCTCCCTTCTTTATATGGAGGTTTTATAATGAAAGTGGCATTGGAGAAAAGGTAGACATGTAAGAATGTTTCGGCAAGTATTGTATGTAAAACCAAGGGTGGTTTGGTTTTAATGCATACAGCAAATAGAAAGGAAGTGGTTCTAAAATTTTGTATAGGTAGTTGATGGTACAAGGAGAGAAACTTCTTAGTATGCTTGGAACAAGGTCCAGGGAAAAGAAATACTTTTATCTGACGCAAAAGAAATGGGATATGTTAGGGCAACCTGGAGATCAGGCACATAAAGCAGCCCTTAAAGATACACAGATAAAGAATCCAGTCAAGAGGCACTGCCTACAAACACATAGTTAATAAGAGCAGAGTTGGAACTAGTACTGAATCCTCATCCAGCACTCCTTTGTATCATTTAGAATGCATTCAGTTGCAAGAAACAGAAAAATAAACTCAAAGTGGCTAAAAACAATAAAAGTGATACATTGATTCATATAACTAGAAGTCAGGGTTGGTTTGATTCTGTGACTTAACTATGTTATCATAGGACTTAACTATGTCTGTCTTTCTACTCTGATACTGTAGAAAACATCTTCAGACTGAGACTGGCACCCGTCATGATAACAAGACAGCTGCCAACAACTCCTGGGGCCACATGTTTCCTTGACCAAGTCCTTAGAAATAGAGGTGAGGGTAAAGGATAATATGAGTGGATCAGAAGGGAGTTCTCTCCAAAGAACAAGGAACCATCTTCACAAAGACCCCTGCAACAATCTACCAATCAACCTGAGTTGGATCACTTGCTGACCCGTGAACCAATGTGGCCAGAGAATGGGATTATGCTAATGCTGAGCATTATGCCCCATTTAGAGCCAGGGATGGAATAAATTTCATCCAAAGCACATGTGTCACATGGGGAGGAATGACTACCCAAACAAAGATCAATACCAAGAAAACGAGGAATGGATATTGCGGAGTCAAATGCAATGCCTTTTTTCCTCTGCAGCTTCTCACTAATAGTATATGGATTTTTATTCACCCATTCCAAAATCACTTCTTCCTGAACTTTTCCTATTTACTTTTCCTGACTGTGCTCATGTTCTTGCTGGAGTCCAGTTTTTTGGTTCATCTGCTCACCAAGGTGACCTAGCAACATTCCCCTACATCATTAGAATGAACTTGAGCCCAAAAAAGAGAATTATTGAGGCACATCCTACTGTCTTAGAACTGAAACCAAAGCCACAGCCTCTGCCTGGCCCAATTTATTTTTCCAGCTTCATCTCTCACTGCTCTGTACCGTTCATAATTGAGATCAACCCTGTGCTTTCCCACCTCTGTGCTTTTGCTCATGACATTCTATTTTCCACAAAGGTCCTCTCCATTCACTTCTTCTGGATCAAATCCTGTGCCATTAAGGCCCATCTCAAATCCCATCTGCCCCTGACCTGACTACCCCAGTCTCAACTGATTTCAAACTATTCTGACCTCCTCCTGTACCCAGCAACTAGACCAAGTCATGGAGCAACAGTGCATTGGGTTTTACCCTCTGAAAGCACTGGGAGCAGGAGAGAGAATAGATGAGGATGGGCAGGCTTTTGCTTGTTATTCTGTTGGTTTAGGTTTTTACAACAAGCATTTGGGTGTATAATATAAAAACAAATTTAAAAATTTAAGCAAGGGCTAACAGAAATTCATTAGATAGATTGATAGGGACTAGAATCATCTCCAAAGTTTCATAAAGATAAATAGTTTACTCTGGCAATACTGAAGAAAAAAAAAAAAAAAAACCTCTCTGAATGATATTAGCTTAGCTCATGGCTTTATCTACCATTAATGTTCTATTACTCAGCAGTGTATGCCTCCCTGTAGCTTACTATTTTCATACTCTATCCTCTACTGTTTTCTCTGGGACTGTTGAAAAAAGAGTGAGGAATGGAATCAAGAGGGTCAGGAAACTTCAAGAGTTGCACCAGGCAAGCCCTGCAACCATGTACAAGATATCTGACAATTGTGCCATCAAGTCAAAGTCATCCTCGGCCCTGACCCTGGGCTCACCATCTTCTGTGAGCATGGAAATAGGGGTTGGATATGAATCAGACCAAGGCCACTTCCCTCTTTAGGCTATTTCACAATTTACAGCCTTGGAAACTGCCATTCTGAAGAGAAATCTGCTCTTTCCCTGACTGTTTTTCACAACATGAACTCTATAAATAAATTCTTCTGCTACCTTGGACTTTGCTCAACCTCAGCTCCCTTAAGTTAAAAACAAAACAAAATAAAAAGGCACACAGTAGCAGCCTCCACAAGGAGGTTCCTTAAGCCTTCTTCCAGCCTTCAGACATGAGTACACATTCCTAACTAATAATAAGCTGTTTTATTTGTCAAGGCTTAGAGAAATAAAGTCCACAGATGACTCAGATTTAACAACTCTGACTGAAAATATATCCTTCCTTTGGGTCTAGGATTGGTCCACCCCCTTTGTGGGCTCCACTGAAGGGACAGTGCTGTGAATACCCATGTTACTTCTCCCAGGTACCTGGTGGAGAAAACAGATGGTAAATGAGCCCATCCTTGCCTTTCGAAGGTAAAGTCGGGGTGAGGAAGGCACTGAGGTCCTCATAACTGTAAACTGAGATACTCTCGACATCTGTGATGGAGGAGGGCAGATTTTGCTCCTGGAAATATAATTAGGTAAAGAAATATGGATGAAATGGGGCCCCTGAATCATTCCACATAACTGTAACTTAAGAGGCCATTATTGCAGTGAATACTGTGAAAGAGACGACTTCTCCCTCTTATACTAATTCATCCCCATATAACACACAATTATAGGATCACCTGCAACATCAAATAACTAAGACATCCCTATAAAGGGATGGGGACCATCTGGCTGTAAATCAGGGTTTCAAACTATCTTCAACAAACTGATTCCTTCCTGCTAGTGTCAAACAGGAGATGGCAGAGAGCTATAGAACTTTCTAGAGTAAAAAATAGCTGTAAAAATGAATCAGAGCTCACTTGCAGAGCAGGATTACTAGGCCATACCTCCTCCTCATCCATTAACCTCCATGTTCCAAACCACTCACACGTTGTTTACCAAGGTGGGACCTTAAGAAGAGGGCTGTTATGATGACCCAGGCAGCTACCAGCTGAGTGCATGGCTGTTACATGGTTGTCTAAATCTACCCCTTGAGTTATGATGAAACAGATGGCCAGAACATGCAAATCCCTCTGCCAGCAAGGTCTTCTCAGAGAACTCTATCTGTATACACACTCCATATGCCGGAAAGGTGTCAATTGGGGTTACAAGAGTCAAGTAACCTACAGGTTACTATATAAATAAAGGCATTTGTGGCTCTTGACAAGTGTGTGGCTTTCTACCTTCATCTAACCTAGGCCTTATTAAAAACATGAGTATGAGCAAATCTTGAAGGAAGTGAAGAAGTTAGCTACAGGGATATCTGAAGGAAGAGCTTTCCAGATAAGGGAATGGCCAGGTCAAGGGATCACAGCTGGATTCCCCTTTCCCACATTCTGGAACTTCACCCCTTCTAGCAAGCCCTCAGTCAGGAAAGGTCAGAGGCCAGGATGAACCACAGGCAGGGAGGCCAGAGCAGGTCAACACCTGTGTGAAAGGCCCCTGGCTGCCTTGCTAGGTCTTAAGAATGATGGGGATAGGGGGAGTTGGTATTCCCAAAGTCTTGGACTTCTTTTTCATCCCACCACCTCCCTGAGGGAGCCCATCTACTACTCTAGCCCACACCTCCCCAACAGTCCATACTCAAATATTCCATTTCCTGATGAACATCTCCAGATAGCTGTTTCACAATCATGTTGAACTCGACCTGTCTCAAATGGATCTCAGCATCTTTCCCTCAACTCTTTCCTCCTCCTTCTAGATTCTGAAGTCTACTCTATAACTCAAGCCAGAAACCTGAGTATCACACTTGATTCTTCTCTCCCCTTCACCATTTATATCCAATAGGCTATGCTGTCCTATCAATTCTACTTGTATAATATCTACAGAATACCTGTCTTCTATTTCCTCTGTGATTATCTTAATTCAGACATTGATCATCCTAATCAGTCTCTAGCTTGTCCAAAATGATCTTCCTAAAACCAAATCTGATCATGCCATTCCATGCTTAAAAATCTTCAATGGAAACCTCATATCTGGTAAGGTTTTGATTTCCATATTATATGAAGGGATCATACAACTCAACAATAAAAAGACAAGCAACACAATTAAAAAATGGGCAAAAGACTTGAATAGCCACTTTTCCAAAGAAGAAATAGAAATGGCCAAAAAGCACATGAAAAAATGTTCAGCATCACTAGCTATTAGGGAAATGCAGATCAAAACTACAATGAGATATCATTTCACACCTTACAGAATAGCTATTATTTAAAAAAAGAGAGAGAGAGAGAAAGGGAGAAAGAGAGAAAGAGGAGGAAGGGAGGGAGGGAGGGAGGGCTGGAGAGGATGTGGAGAAATAGGAACACTTCTTCACTGTTGGTAGGAATGTAGAATGGTGTAGCCTCTGTGGAAGACAGTTTGACGGTAACTCAAGAAGCTGAATATAGAACTGCCATATGATCCAGCAATCCTTTTACTAGGAATGTATTCAGAGAAGGACGGAAATACTCCTCTAGGCAGAGAGAGTAAGCTCTGCCTTGTGTGGTTACCTTTCAAACTGTTAATTATTCCTTCCCTTGGCTAATGCTAAGGGGATGGGCCCCAGCTATTATTGGTTACCCCACCAATGGTGGGGGCCAATGGTGATGCCTTTTTGGAATATCTAGGGCCAAGGGGAGGTCCCGGAAAGAGAAACTGGAACCTCAAGGTTAAACTCAAGGTCTCGGTGAGGTCTTGCAGCCATGTTGTTTGTTGGCCATGTTGTCTGTTGGCCATGATGTAGCTCGTCTTCTCCTCTCTTCCCTGGCTAACCTGCCTCAACTCCCTCCTGAGAGAGTTCATGCCCTTATTCTTAAGTGAGGGATGATGATCATTCTTCTGTAGCTACTTCCTGCTGGTTAGGGCAGTAATCCCTGCCTGACAGGGCATAAACCTCTCTGGTTATTCTATTGAGGTTGAGGGAAGACAGGTTTGACACTGTGGTTGGAACTACTGGCAGAAATCCCCTCATGACTAATATCTCATTTTGAAAGGCACTGACTCTGGAAGAAATAAACTTGGTTAGAATTTTGAAGATACATGGCCCCACTGAAAGGATAAAGAAGATGGTGGTAAGTGGGCTCAAAAGGGGACCAGCTATGACATACTAGACCACATGAGTGAGAAAGACCAGATGCTTCCAGAGTCTGTATCCTCCCAAAGTTGGTGGGCTTCATCTTGCAGGTTTCGAATGCTATCTAGGACTATTCTGGAGCGATTTATATAGAAACAGCATTTTTCCTTGAGAAATAGGCATGTCCCCCACTGTGCTGCTGGTAGCATGTTTAGGGCTCTGCAATTTTGCAGTACCACAGAAGCAAGAGAGTCTGTTTGCCATCTAAGAGCTTCTAAGTCACGGCTGGTTTTTTTCTATGCTTTTAGTTAGCTCTACGGAGAGACTGTACTAGATAATGGGGTTTGGTATAAATTGCTAGTCCCAGTTTTCCATGGTGGTGGTTATGTTTAAGACATCTAAGAGGGGGACAAGAAGAGGCATTTTCCTTTCAGTTATTGTATAGGGAGAAACTACAGGAAATGAAAACAGACAAGATTTCTTAAGGGGTGTCTGGCTTGCCTTCCCCCTAGCAATAGGTGTTTGGGCTAGAGTTAGAAGGAACAGGTAGCCTTGACACAGACACTACTTAGCTTTGTCTTCTGAAGAGGTATTTCAGACCACCAAATGACTGGCACTCATGCGTCCCATCAGGTGCTTTTGGTGAGCGGGTACCTACTTGGGCAGTTGGCTTCTCTTGGGATAAGTGCACCCAGCTGGCAATTCCTTTAAACTTAACAGCTGTGGGAGTGATCAGAACCACAGAGTAGGGAAGCGGCTGTGGCTCAATCAGTAGGGCTCCCGTTTACCATATGGGGGGCCCCGGGTTCGGTTCCCGGGGCCTCCTGGTGAAGGCAAGCCCACCCGCACGGCGTGGTTAGCTGACCCAGCGAGCACAAGCAGCAAGGGGGCGATAAATGAATAAATAAATAAAATCTTAAAAAAAAAAAACCACAGAGTAAGGTCTGTTCCATTTTGGTATTTGGTCTCTAATTGAGAGTGAGGCTAGTTCTGCCAGATTTTGATCAGAACCTGGTTTCCAGGTCCTGGGTGAGGAAAGGCTCTCTATAGACGATTTTAAAGGGGCTAAGTTGAAGTGGGTCCTAGACCCTTCGCTTGTTTTCCTTCTGGTGAGAAAACATTTAGCCTTGGCAGGTTGGCATGTGGGTCTGCCAGTCCTCTGCAGGGTAGGAGTATGACAGGTTCTGGATTAAGGGCTAGGAGGGAGACCTGGATTAAGCAAGTTCATTAACTACTTATAAAATAAAATTTACCAGGACTTTTAACATGTTCAATATCCCTCTGCATATGATCTAGAATAGAAAAGATATCATCATAGTCATCAGGCATAAAGGTACAGTACTTAATACTAACCAATGCATAAGTTTCTCTTTGAGCTGTGATTAATAGATCTAAGCTCCTCTAGATTTGAAATACCATACGTGTTGTTTCTCCATGAGAGCAGCCCATAAATGCCAGTTGTGTTTAGGTTCTACTTACATCACTCTGGTGATCATTGCTCCACTTGGTATGCCCCTCACACAGCCCGCATGCTGCAGCACCATTGACCCTAGAGAGAAGCTAGGAGGCTCCAGTATTTCACCAGCCTGGTGCATAGCGCCCTTCGGCACTAGGAAACAGAGCCAGTCGGGAGGCAATGTCCATTGTAAATCTGGCCATATCGAGCCATTACTGGCTGCTGTAGGAGCCTGAAACTGCAGCGTAGTCTCCACCCACTTTAGGAGCACAACCAGAGATGTGGTAGACACCTTTATTGTTTCAGGAGTCAGTGACCAACCTAGCCAATAACTCAAATGGAGAGGCAAAATGCAATATATTGAAGGCCTGGTTTGAATGTACAAAAGAGTTTGGCAATACTGAAGTTTATCTCTTTTGATTTTTATATACTTTCTAAACACTTCCAATACAGTTTATGACATATCAAATGAACTTAACTATTTTAGTACTTTGCTTTTTACTTCTACACCTTTACCATGGTGATATTAATTAACAGGTATTATTAATTAATAGGTATTTTACTTTAGCAGTACAAGAAAAACTACTTTCTCAATTATTTTATGAAAACTGAAGATTCCCAGTGGAATTAAGTACCACCACCTTAACATGCAGATTGAGGTGGCCTCTGACGGGTTTCCCTGTTATGAAGTTACTTTTTGTTATTAATATCAGTTAGGTTTCTAATAAGTGGTTTTTTGGAATTAGCCATTTAAATGCTTCAGTTTAGAAGATGCTTTTACAAACTCCTTATAATTAACCATAACTGCATAGACTGGTTACTACTATACCTTAAAATAAGCTTATTAAAATACAGTTAGCAATCAATGAAATTTACTTTGTCCATTTTAGAGAGGGCAGATCTAAATTTCCTTCTTTTAGCTTAATTTCATTAAACATGAATTTACAACTGCATCATTTTAAAGATTTAATATATATAATGTTAATTTATTTACTTGGTATTCTATAAACCAGGGAGATAACACCCAAGCTAAATACAATTGAAACCATTATAGTTCATGCAAGGAATGTTCTTTTTCCTTCCTTTACAGGAAGCTAAAACCTCTTCTTAAATAAAATTCTAAAACTGTGAATAATCTTAAAAGCCTACTGACTTTTAGGTTTTGGAATATATTACAATTGTTTAATTTGTTTTAATTATAATTTAGAAAAGATTTTTTTCATAGCTTTCAAGGACTTTTCTCTTACTGAAATTTGGTAACAGAATTTTTAATCACCCTTATTTTAAGGTTATTAAAAGGTTTACATTGGAGAATTACAGGACACAATTCCCCAGCCTAGAAGATAGAGTTTTAGTCTTTCACATCTAGCCCCTCCCTCAGAGCTCTTGAAAAAGGAAGGCCCTGGGGGCTGGGAGGTCAAAGAGCTCAGGAAAATCTTTTTCCCTTCCCTAATATTTCCTATATTCAGATTTCTATATGACCTCTCCGTCTTTCTTAGCCTAATTTGGGCTCTACGAATATTCATTCACATATATAACTGCATATTTAATTTTTAACAATTTGAATAGAGTTCTTTTAAGAATTTTTATTTGTTAATTTGATATTACCATCTTGATGTATGAAGATATACACTGAGCAAACAGGCAGATAGAGTTAGACACAGAAACACAACCTACTAAAGTTACTTAAAACTTTCATTCTTTTACAAAATAAGTTTAACTGTAAAATAACATTTAAAAGATTTCTTTGGAGGTTATTTCAAATTAATCTAATGTGCACTGTGACTATGCAGTTTGGCATAAGAATTTCATCCCTTTTAATTATTGGCTTATAACCAAAATGTCCCCAATGCTTTAAAATATAGTTTATAACATTTTCCTTTACTTCAGATCTTTGCTTATTTCCCATTTTGACTTTGACAGACCTTGGATGAGTAAGACTAATTCCAATCTATACTCACTGAGGTCATTGAAGCCTCAGGAAAACTGGTTTCTCTCATGAACTATTGCGTTTATGAATCCCACATTCTGAGGTGGGAGGGCCACCTCCCCAGGCCTCGGAGATAACAGGACTCCGGTGGCCACTGGACTGGAAGAGTAGAAGTTCAACCCCGAGGGTTGAGAATTCCACCAGGCAGCAGTTTAGTCCATACTTGGAGCCACAAGAGAAATCAGGGTCACTAATACCAGTGGAAGGACAGGAGACAGGGGTGTCTCAAGTTTGCTTTCCCCTGAGCCAAAGCGGGCAGAAGCTGTCAAAATAACCATAAGGAAAGCCAAGGGGTAAGGATAGACCTAAAGTAACCATAAACAAAGGCAAGCTCAGTTTATGATTACCATCACAATAGCTGAAGTCTAAGGACTAGGTGAAGTAAGTTATAAAATAACCATAACCAAAGGTAAATTTAGTTTAAGATTACCATTACAACAGCTGAAGTCTAAGTGACATCCACCCAATTATAATAATTTCAGATATTATCCTTCTGGTTTTTTTAAGTGTAAAGGCATCTATACAATGATTTTAACTCTTAGTTACAGTTTCTAGTTAAGTTTTCACTTAAAAACAATCTGAGCACTTCTGTTCATTCACTAAGCAACTAAAACAATTTTATTAGTAACAACTTTGCTAAGTTTTCTGTTTTCCCTGCAATTGAATTAATTGTACTTGTGATTTCTTTTATACATCAAATTCAATTGCAAGATAGTATTGACATTTTTTTTTTTTTTTTTTTTTTACCGGGAGGTCCCGGGTATCGAACCCGGGTCCCTCCATATGGGAGACGGACGCCCAACCATTTGAGCCACATCCGTCCCCCAGTATTGACATTTAAAGACTTTAAGTTACCTTTCACCGTTATCCAATTTGTAACAGGCCAACACCAAATCTGATTTACGAGTTTCTAGGCACAAGCAGACTAACAAAGTTAAAGTAAGCACAGATTAGAACAGAAGAGAGAATTATATACACTTAGTTTAGGGAACTTGGCTTGACTTTAGAATCACCTAGACACAAAGCTCCCAGTGTCTCTCCACGGCATAAACTTTGTGCAGGACCCTCCAGCTTTGTTCCTCCAGGAAAATCCCTGGGCAGCTCTTAGGTATGGAGCTAAGGGGTCTAGAGAAGCCCTGCCCCAGACAAGACACGAATTGGGACTGCTCTGGGGGCTGTATCCCATTACTTACTTCCCACAAAGGGTAAAACCCTGCAAGCCTTTTTCACTGGAAGGATTGGAGTGTTATAAGGAAATAGGCGGGATCTAGGAAAGTCAGGATCCTTTTCATTGTAATTGATGGCACGTGAGGAGGTTCCTTATTCTACAGGGGAGAGGTTTAGTAATTAGAGTGCATGTCCTCATCCCTTTAAGGCTGGGGTTATCAACCTTTTTTTTTGTTTCAGGGACTCCTTGTTAAGAAGCCCTGATTTAAGGAGACATGACCAAGTGGTCTCTGGCCCTCAGATCCATCTGTCCTCTCCTCTTACACAGGTTCAACTGGAATTCAGAATCCCATACAGAGCCGAGCCCATTCTCAGCCATATTGTGGCCATGTGGTGTGACAAGAAAAGACTAGATGAGGCAGGCTGTCTCAATTTAAGAGTCACCCATTATCCTGGGGGAGGTTTAAACACGTTTATCAGTCTGGATGACGTCCCACTGCTAGACCTGGTTGTACGGATTGCTCACTGAGCCAGCGTCCTGTAAATCAGGGGGCCCTTCTCACTGTCCCTACGTTCTGGGAATCAGGAGCTTTGTCTCTGGGAGTCCCCAGAGCCTTAGAGGTCTTGGGGGCACCTGGCTCTGGTTCCCAGACCTTAAGCCTCAAGCTGGGCTTTCCCACTAGGAAAGGGGCTGGCTAGGGACCTTTAAATGCTTTGCCTACTTTTCTGCGGTCTTAGGAGCTAGCTCTGAGTGAGCTCACCCCACAGCCACTCCCAGGGGCTGAGTTTCTCAGTTAAACCCAACATTAAAAGCCCATAAAAGAACTAGAGTCTAATTGTCCTGTGACTTGTTCACAAACACCCTCAGGGACCCCTCTCCCCCAGACAATCTCCAGACTTCTCCAGGGTGGAGAAGGAGCAAAACCTCAGGGCACTGCTGAGGGTGGGGCTTAGGCTCAATTTCTAAGGCATTCTAAAGCATCTCACAGACCCAGAATGAGCACAGCTAGTAGGAAGATCAAAGGCACTTTTAATTAAAAGGAGTTAACTAGCGATCTAAGGAAACAATACAAGGATGATAGCCATTCTGAACTTAGAGAGTGTTTGGGAAACTACTGTGGACTCCTGCTTGACTTAGGCCATGTGCCCAGTCAGGTCTCAAGGGTGGTTTCACCCTCCACTCAGAACTTCCTTTTATCTACATGGCGTGGGGACTAGCCCCTACCACCCCCAGAGGGAGCTAGAAGTCTGGGCAGACTGAGTTTATGTCCTTTGGGAGCTTATCCAGGAAACCCCTAGCAATTAGCCCCTTTAAAACAGCAGAACCAAAAGAGGGCACAGACAGGCCTTAAAACTCACCAGTCTCCGGCAGGGGTCAGGGAGCACCACTCACTTACCTTTCTCCTGGCAATGGCTCACCAAATGAAGCCAGGGAAGTGTTGGGAGTCCTCTAATGTTCTTGGCTATGTAGCATAAATGAATTTAAGAACACACCAGTTTAGTTAGGCCACTAAAAAGAATTTATTTGGGAAATGGGAGAAAGAACAGCTTGCTGAGAAATGGAAGAGAAGGATGGAAATACACACCAAGATTTGGTGCGGGCTCCTCTAGGCAGAGAGAGCAAGCTCTGTCTTCTGTGGTTACATTTCAAACTGTTAATTATTCCTCCCCATAACTAATGCTAAGGGGATGGGCCCCAGCTGTTATTGGTTACCCCACCAATGGTGGGGGCCAATGGTGAGGCCTGTTTGGAATATCGGGGTCCAAGGGGAGGTCCTGGAAAAAGAAACTGGGACCACAAGGTTAAACTCAAGGTCTCAGCGCGGTCTTGCAGCCATGTTGTCTGTCGGCCATGTTGTGGCTCATCTTCTCCTCGTTTCCCTGGCTAATCTGCCTCAGAAATTATAACAATTCTAAGCTACAACAATAGGGTGGTGGGTATAAGGGTAATGGGCTTTTTCCTTTTGGAGTAATGAAAACATTCTAAAATTGACTGAGGTGATGACAAGATAACTCTGTGATGAGAATGAGAGCCACTGAGTATACACTTTGAATGGATTGTACAAAACATGGAACTGTATCACACAGTGAATCCTGCGGTGGACGATGGACTGTGGTTAACAGAATAAATATGAGAAGGTTCTCTCATGAAACAATAATAAATATATAATACTAATACAGAATGTTAATAATCAGGTGGGTTGGGGGGAAAATACACTAAATGTAAGATACGGGCTATAGTTAGTAGTAATATTTTGATAATATTCTTTCATAGTTTGTAACAAATGTTTCACAAAAAAATGCAAGGTGTTGGTGGTAGGATGATGTATAAGAGCTCCTATGATGATATGTACGTTTGTTTTGAAAAGTTCACAACTCTTCTTGTACACTTATTATTTATGTATGTTCATGTATGAATGATATACTTCAATAACATTTTATTTTTTAAACAAAGATTTCCCTTGGGGTTCTATTAGAGATGTATGTAGATATTGATTGTAGGGAATAGAAAGTTAATCTTCATATTAATTAGTAAATTTTCTCACTGACCCTACATGCACAGCTGTTGGCTGATTATCTGTCTTCAAAATAAAGATCACATTCCAGACTGACACCCACCTGGATGTGTGGGAGCATGCTCACTGCCCTTTGATGCTCATCTGCCACAGGATGCAGCTGTCCTCACTTTTCCTGGTAGTAAGGATTTTTAGTGAGCCATTGCCACCTCCTGCTGCAGTTCTTAAGACCAGGTAGGCTTTAAGGTTCAATTTATGACCTTGAAACAGAAGCTTTTCCTAAGTGCTTAACTAACCAATTGATGTGGGAATTAAACCCATGAATTTCAATTTATGGGTACTAGAAAATCAGTCTTACATGTAGCAGCTTACTATGGATTACACCTAAATCAATCAACTAATCCACAAATATTTATTATTGAGCACCTACCACATACCAGGCACTCTGCCTCATAGTGATGTGTAGAACTTCAAACCTATAGGATCAATTAAATGTACATTAATTGATTTTATATACAAGTGAGACACTTTGAAGAATTCCTTTAAGAATCAATTTAGGCTTCTATTCTTCAGAAGACCATCCCCAACCATTCCAGGTTGGGATAAGTATCTTTCTGAATTGCCCTAATACTATGTGCATATTTCTAACATTAAACTGACTTCACTGTTTTACAATTCTCCATATGTGTCTGTCCCTAAACTCAACCATGAAATCCATGAGGGCAAGAGATTTTGCTGACAATTCCTCACAGCTGCAGTCCCTAGCATAGGTGATAATAAGTAATTGATATAAATTAGTTGAAAACATGAAGAAGAAGAAGAAAGCAAATGAATGGAGAGAAACTATATTGAAACCTCATGGTCACAGTCGTTCAGAGCAGTGATTCTCAAATGAGTCCAGGTAGTACTGCACCCACAATCTGTGATGCTCATTCCTTCCTTCTTTTATTTAAGAACTATCTGTGTACCTAATATGTATCAAGAACTGTGCTGAGTATGCATTGACATATAAAATATGTAGTACCTAACCTTGGAGAACCTATGGTCTAACAGTGCTCTTGAAACAACCCCAATCCATGTGTGGCCAACACTGGTCTTTGTAGAATGCCATATTTTACTGATCCATCTAATTCTATCATGTTCTAAGAAAATACTTCTAGCAGAAAATAACAGTATTTACATAGAGGCAATAAAATAATATGATCCTGAAATCATAAGATGAGTATACTAAGCCTAATAAGCTGGTCCTGTGCTTTTTCATTAAGTTTAATTTACCTCGTGTTCCTATTTATTGCCAGGTATATAGCAACAGGTACCAAAGAATTAACATAAACTTTTTGACGTCAAGCTTTACATTGAAAGACTTGAGTCCATTTTCTGTGATCTGAGATTGACCATTACAGTTGATTTTAATGAAAAATATATGTGCTATGTACACAGTAGATTATCCCGAGGGGTTGGAGTTATAGGTTAAGGCAGGTACTCTTAACGTAAGGTATGTTAAAGGGTGGCATCTACTGGCAGGATATCATACTGCAGCTCAGTTCTATCAGACATCAAAAATACACGGAAGGGACAGTCAGTAAGATGGCGGCAGAGTAAGGAGCTCCTAGAGTCAGCTTGTGCTACAGGGTAGCTAGTAATCACCCAGAGCTATCTAAAGCACCTGTTTGGGGGCTCCAGGAGACCAGAAGAGCATCCTGCAACATCCTTGAAAGAATGGAAGCCCATCTGCAGAGAAGATTCCTAAGTAGAGCACTCCACGCCCCAGAGGCCGGTGCCCATCCTCCACTGGCAGTGCAAGCCACCTCAGGAGCTATTCTGCAGCTGGAATTGGAAGCTCCACTTCCCAAAAATGGGGAGAAAGAGACGACTGGGCACCAACTTCAGCTACTGATTAGTAAATTAGAAAAGCTAAAGTATAATCCTAAGAACAGCTGAAGTTTGAACCTGTCCAAATCAGAAAGAGGCTGGTAGCTGCCATTTTAACTTCTCCACAGGCTCAAGGGGAAGTGGGACAGACTGAAAATCACAGTGCTGATAGGGACCAGCTTCTTTCCATCCAGATCTGATTGCAGCTCTAGCCTAAGCCCAAGCCCCACTTCCAGCAGAGAGGAAGCTGGAGAGACCTGTGCCAGCTTCTTCGGGAAAATACAGGCCACACCACAGAGGCCTGTGATCATCCTGCTCTGGTGGCACAAGCTGCCTTAGGAGCTATTCTGTGGCTGGAACTGGAAGCTCTATTTCCCAAAAACAAGGAGGGAACAGACGGTTGGCCACAGATTTCAACTATTAATTAGTAAATTAGGCTGGCTAAAGTATAACCCTAAGAAAAGCTAAAGTTTGAACCTGTTCAAGTCAGAAAGAGGCCAGCAGCCACCATTTTAACTCCACCCCTGGCATGAGGGGAAGTGGGGCTGACTGAAAATCACAGTGATGGTAGGGACCAGCTTTTTTTTTTTTTTTTTTTTTTT
>JAKSZT010053928.1:6360397-6371983 GCA_026826555.1 Tolypeutes matacus
CCCCCCCCCCCCCCCCCCCGCTGCCTGTGCTCACTGGGTCAGCCAACCACGCCATGCGGGCGGGCCCGCCCTCATCAGGAGGCCCCGGCAACCGAACCCGGGGCCTCCCATATGGTAAACGGGAGCCCTACTGATTGAGCCACAGCCGCCTCCCGGGACCAGCTTTTTTCACCCAGATCGACCTGCAGCCCTAGCCTAGATTTCAGCCCCACCTATAGCAGGGAAGAAGCTAACGGGCCCTGCACCAACCTCTCTGGGTAACTGCAGGTACATTCGGCTGACACATACTGAATAGTCGGAAGTCTACTGGGGCAACTGTGGTCATTTTGGACCAGCACAGCATAGATTGCTACCCATACCTGCAGCTCTATCCCCACCCCAGGCAGGGGAGAAAGGTGCTTGAAGATTCATCAGTCTCACTGGGCAACTACAGTCTAGGCCTGCACCACTTGGATTATGACATATGGCTGTAGCTCTGTCCCTACCCCTGGCAAAGGAGAAAGTTGGGAGAAGCTTCATCGGTCCCTGGGGAAATGAGGGCAGCTTGAGCCTCCATAGATTACAGCACCAACTACATCCTTGGTTCCTACTACACAACCAGCAAGGGAGAAAGGGCAAGAAAGTCCTAAACTAAGGAGAGAAACTGCACCCAGAATAAATACATCTAGTAAGCCAGATGCCAAGACACCCATAAAAAATTACAATCCACACCAAGAAACAGGAAGATATGGCCCAGTTAAAGGATCAAGGTAAACCTCCAGATGACATAAAGGAGTTGCGACAACTCATCATAGATGTTCAAACAAACCTCCTTAATAAATTCAATGAGGGGGCAGATGTGGCTCAAATGGGCATCCCTCTCCCATATGGAGGGACCTGGGTTCAATCCCTGAGACCTCCCAGTAAAAAGAAAAATATAGAAGGCAGGTCACCAGGCCCCGTACGCAGGTGCGCTGCCAGGCCCCGCAAGCGGGTGAGCCCCCCAGGCACGGTGGGCGGGTACGCTGTCAGGCCCCGCCGAACCATGCAGCAATATCATGATGTAGCAGGAGAATGACACAAGGGAAAGCCAAGAAGAAACATACTGAAAAACCAGGAACCAAGGTAGCAAAGGTGGTAGGACACCTCTCTCCCACATTGGAGGTTCTGGGGATCAAATCCAGGTGAAGACAGGAGGAGAAGGATGAGAAGAGAAGGCAGGAAACAGACATAGAGAATTCCCTAGCAAACTGACACAAACACAGCAAAAACGGGGGGGGGGCAGTAAAAATGGATAAAAAGTAAATAAGTAAATAAATAATTCTAAAAAATAAATAAATTCAGTGAGATGGCTAAAGAGATTAAGGATATTAAGAAGACATTGGATGGGACAAGGAAGAATTTGAAAGCATACATAGAAAAATAGCAGATCTTATGGGAATGAAAGGCAAAATAAGTGAAATTAAAAATATACTGGAATCATATAATAGCAGATTTGAGGAGGCAGAAGAAAGGATTGGTGAGCTTGAAGAAATGGCCTCTGAAAGCAAACATACAAAAGAATAGATTGAGAAACGAATGGAAAAAATTGAACAAGGTCTCAGGGAACTAAACAACAGCAAGAGACGTGCAAACATACGTGTCATGGGTGTCTCAGAAGAAGAGAAAGGAAAAGGGGCAGAAAGAATATTTGAAGATATAATGGTAGAAAATTTCCCAACCCTATTGAAAGACATGGATATCCATGTCCAAGAAGCACAATGTACTCCCATCTGAATAAATACAAATAGACCAACTCTGAGACACATACTAATCAGAATGTCAAATGCTAAAGACAGAGAATTCTGAGAGCAGCAAGAGAAAAGGAATGCATAATATATAAAGAATATCCAATAAGATTAAGGGCGATTTCTCATCAGAAACCATGGAGGCAAGAAGACTGTGGTATGATATATTTAAGATACTGCAAGAGAAAAATTTTCAGCCAAGAATCTTATATCCGGCAAGATTGTCTTTCAGAAATGAGGGTGAGTTCAGAATATTCACAGATAACAGAAATTGAGTGAATTTGTAACCAAGAGACTGGCTTTGCAGGAAATACTAAAGGGTATGCTACAGCCTGAAAAGAAAAGACAGGAGAGAGAGGCTTAGAAGAGAGTCCAGAAATGAAGATTATATCAGTTAAAGTAACTAAAATGTCAAATGAGTGGTGAAACTAAAATGACAGATAAAACCCAAATATTTATAAATAAACTTAACTATGATGTAAAGCACCTATATTCAGAAAACTACAACTGATTGTTAAAAGAAATTTTAAAAGACCAAAATAATTGGAAGAACATTCCATGTTCATGGATTGGAAGACTAAAAATCATTAAGATGTCAATTCTACTCAAATTGATATACAGATTCAATACAATCCAAATAAAAATTCCACCAGCATTTTTTAAATAAATGGAAAGCATGATTATCAAATTTATTTGGAAGGGTAAGGGGTCCTGAATAGCCAAAAAACATCTTAAAAAGAAAAAGTGAAGTTAGAGGACTCTCACTTCTGGGTTTTAAATCATATTACTTAGCTACAGTGGTAAAAACAGCCTGGTACTGGCATAAAGACAGACACATAGAGCAATGGAACCAAACTGATGGTTCAGAAATAGACCCTCACATCTAGGGTCAAGAGATTTTTTACAAACCTGTCAAACCCACCCAGCTCAGGCATAACAGTCCATTCAACAAATGGTGCTGGGAGAATCAGATATCCATAGCCAAAAGAAGGAAAGAAGACCCCTATCTCACACCTTATACAAAAATTAACTCAAAATGGAACAAAAACCTAAATATAAAAGAAAGAACCATAAAGCTTCTAGAAGAAAATGTAGGTAAATATATTCAAGACCTGGTATAGGTGGTGGATTCTTAAAGGAGATAAGAGGAGGACTGAGGTGGACAACTGATGTTTAATGTGTGTAGAAGTTTTAATTAACTTTACTGTAAAAGTGTGGCAATGTATAGAGTTGATGGTAACACATTATAGTAACAGCTGGTTTATAAGTGGGAATGTGGCTGAAAAGGGTAGTCTAGGGATGTAAATGGCAATTGACAAAAAGCTAGAGAATAATCTAGGGACTGAATAAAGTAAACCCAGAGGTGGATGAGAATTGTGGTTGATAGTACAGATGCAAGTGTGTCCTTTGTGAGCTAGAGCAGATGTACATCACTATTGTGGATAGTGATGGAAATATGGAGAAGCATGGGAAAAATACAACTGGAATGACCTGTGGACTGTGGTTAACAATAATAATATAATATTCATGCATCTATGCCAAAGATGTACTGTGTTGGTAATGGGAGAATATGGAAAAAGTGTGCCAAATGTTCACTATGGACCTGGTAATAATCTGATATTATCTCATAATCTGTAACAAATATTCCACCATGGTGTGGTGTGTTGATAGATGGGTATTGTATGGGAATTCTGCCCATGTGCATGATTGTTTTGAAAGTTTACAACTTCTGTCATAAAAATATTTTTTTAAAATAATAATAGGGTAGGTTGGGGGAAAAAATTCACCAAATGTAAGATAAGAACTATAGTTAGTAGTAAGAGTTTGATGTTATTCTTTCATAATTTGTAACAAATGTCTCACAACAATGCAAAGTGTTGGTGGTGGGTTGATGTATGGAAGCCCTGTACGATGTTATGCATGTTTGCTTTGTAAGTTCACAACTTTTACTATACACTTATTTTTTTATGTATATTCACGTATAAATGATATAAAAAAATAATAATAATAGGGTGGGTTGGGGAAAAAAATACACCAAATGTAAGATACTTTGGTTAGAAGTAATATTTAGAGGATGCTCTTTAATCATTAGTTAAAAATGTTTCACAACAAAGCAAGATATTGGTAGTAGGATGAGGTATGAGAGCCCTATATGATTTTATGTATGTTTATTTTGTAAGTTCACAACTACTACCATACACTTATTGTTTATGTATGTTTATGTATAAGTGATATACTTCAATAAATGAAAAAAATGGAAAAAAATACACAGAAGGAATTACAATAACTGTAGTGTTAGTTTGGGGATTTTCTGTTTGCCAACATCCAAATCTCATTCCTATTTGGGAGGAATATCCCATTGTAAGAGGCCTCAACTTCTATTACAGAAGCTGAAATGGGTAGATTTCCCTCTCCCTATCCTTAGACTCAGTTGATTAGACAGAATCACTGGTGATTTTGAATCGTAAGCAAGAGACCTCAGGAGAACAGAATGGGTAGGTTAGAATCATGACAGTGGCAGCATCAGCAGTGGTAGCTGCAGCTGAGGCAGCCATTTTTCAACCCACCACAGACAATGCTGGCAGGAGTCATTATTTCAACCTATTTGGACAAAAGCAGTGGCAGCCATTGTTTCAACCCACCCTGGACAGGGGCAGTGGCAGTGGAGACTTAAGGATGCTCTTAGAGACTTAGTTGAAGGGCTGCATTTGCTAGGCAGGCCAGGAAAGCTCAGCTTTGGGCAGCCATCTGAGAAGCTCTCGTTGCCCTTCCTGATGCCCTCCCTGGGGTACTTTGGAGCCAGTCTGAGGCCCCTTCATCGGTTCCTGGCCCTGTTTCAGCTGATTTGGGAAAATCATCTCCAGTATGACCCTCCTCCCAGAATTTGCCCTCCAGACAAAAGCAGCTTGAGACAATGAAAGGAGCATAAGAAACAGTAGAGGTAGACAGTCTGGAGCAAAAGCCTGCCAGCTTCAAACACCCAGGAGAGGGAGTTCTGTCTCCTGGGAAACAGAGGGGACAACCAAACTCCTGTAAACAGGGGAACTCCAAAACAACTAACAAACCAAAGCCCAGGACAAGACAGAGACCTAGAAAGACAGGTAAAACCCTGCCAACTGCATTCAACTTGGGCAGACTTCCCTGATAGGTGGGCAGAAGCTTGAGAAAACCTTTGTCTTACCACCAGCTGGTGACAAAATCAAGAAACAGATATATCAAGGAATAAATCCCAGACTTAACATTTAAAAATTTTTAAATGTACAGTGTGCAACAAAAGAGCACAAGACAAACAAAGAAATAGGAAGTGAAGGCCCATCCAAAGGAGGAGGATAAAAACCCAGAAAACACCAACAAAGATGACCAGAACATGGACATACCAAACAAAGCCATTAAAAAATATTAAAAATGCTCAAGGAGATAAAAGAAAATTCAGAGAAAGAACTAAAAGATATCAGGAAAACAATAAATGAGTAATATGAGAATCTTAGTAAAGAGATAGAAATTTTTTAAAAGAACCAAATAGGGAGGCGGCTGTGGCTCAATCGGTGGGGCTCCCGTTTGCCATGTGGGGGGCCCCGGGTTCGGTTCCCGGGGCCTCCTGGTGAAGGCAAGCCCGCCCGCACAGCGTGGTTGGCTGACCCAGCGAGCACGGGCGGCAAGGGGGGGATGGATGAATAAATAAATAAAATCTTAAAAAAAAATAAAATAAAATAAAATAAAATAAAAGAACCAAATAGTCCTGAATGACATTGCAACAACAGCTATAGGCCATTATATATCTTCCCATAACCTACAGAATTGTGCCGGAGAGAGTGTAAACTACAATGTAAACTATAATCCATGCTCAGTGGCAATGCTCCAAAATGTGTTTATCAATTGCAATGAATGTACCACACTAATGAAGGATGTTGTTTATGTGGGAAAATGTGGGAGGTATGAGGAGCAGGGCATACAGGAATCTCATATTTTTATGTAACATTTATGTAATCTAAGTACCTTTAAAAAAATTTTTTAATAAATTTTAAAAAAAAGAACCAAACAGAGCTCCTGTAATTGAAGACCATAATAACTGAAATGAAAAATTCCCCAGAAAGTTTCAAGAGCAGATTAGAGCTAGAAGAAGAAAGAATCAGTGACCTCAAAGACAAGATACTTATAATGAGTCAGGTTGAAGAGCAGAAAGAAAAAAGAATTATTAAAAGCAAAATAGTTTAACATCTCTGGGACACATCAAGTGTATCAATATATGCATTATGGGAGTCTCAGAAAGAAAAGAAAGAGAGAAAGGGACAGAAGGAATATTCAAAGAAATAATGGCAGAGAACTTCTCAGAGAACACCAAACAGGATAAACATGAAGAAAATACACCCTCATCATATGTTAGTTACACTGTTGAATGCGAAGGACAAGGAATGTTTCTGAAAGCTGCAAAAGAAAAGCAATGTGTTATGTACAAGGGAATCACAATTAGATTAAGTGTTGATTTCACATCAGAAACCATAGAAGCAAGACGGCACTAGGTTGAAATACATAAAGTATTGAAAGAAAACAACTGTCAGCTGAGAATTTTATATGAGGTGAGACTTTCTCTCAAAAATGAGGGAGAGATTGGGAGCAGATGTAGCTTAAGTGATTGAGTGACTGCTGCCCATGCATGAGGTCCCAGGTTCAATCCCCGGTACCTCCTAAAAACAAATAAACAAACAGAACAACTCTCACTGATCGGGATGTAGCTCAGTGGTTGAGTGCCTGCTTCCCATATACGAGGCCCTGGGTTCAATCCCCAGTACCTCAAAAAAAAAAAAAAAATGAGGGAGACAATAAGACATTCTCAGATAAACAAAAGCTGAGGAAGTTCATCACCACAAGACCTACCCTACAAGTAACACTAAAGGGAGTTCTTCAGACTGACAGGAAAGGACAATACTAGACAGTGGTTCAAAGTAGTATAAAGACCTGCAGTAAAGATAACCATTAAATGCCACTATTATTGTATGTATTGTTTGGTGTGTAACTCCATTTCTTACTTCCTACACTTCCTACAGGTGCTAAAATGTAAATGCATACATAATAATGATAAATCTATGGTTTTGTACATACAATGTACAAAGGTATAAATGGTAACAAGTACAAAAAAAAGGGTGGAGGGCAGAGAGGTATAGGAAAAGTATATGTGCATGATATTGATGTTAAGTTAGTATCAAACCAAATATGACTGATATATATTTAGTATGTTAAATTTTAACCCCATGGTAACCACAAGAAAAATAGATTAAAAATATACACAGATAGAAATGAGGAGGCACTCAAATGGTACAACACACACAAAAAACAAATAAATATAAAAGTAGGCATTAATGGAAGTGAGGAACAAAAAAGGTATAAGACTTACAAAGCCTACACAGCAAAATGACAAAAAAAGGTCCTGAATTATCAGTAGTGACTTTAAATGTAAGTGGAGTAAATGCTCCTGTAAAATGGCAGAGATTGGCAGAATAGATTTCAAAAAGCATGTCTCAACTGCATGCTGTCTGTAAGAGACTCACCTTAAAAATTACAAGTAGGTTGAAAAAAATATATCATGCAAGTAACAACCAAAAGAGAGCTGGGGTAGCTATCCTAATATCAGATAAAATAGACTTTAAGTCAAAAACGGTTTCAAAGAGAGCCATTACATAGTGATAAAGGGACAATTCAACAAGAAGATTTAACAATTATAAATATGTAGGAACCTAACAGCAGGCCCCAAAATATATGAAGACAGTACTGACAGATTTGAAGGGAGAAATTGATGGCTGTGTATTAATAGTAGGAGACTTTAATACTTTCAATAATGGATAGAACATTTAGTCAGAAGATCGATAAGAAAATACAAGATTTAAATGATACTCTAAGCAACTAGACCTAACAGACTTATATAAAATACTTCATTCAATAGCAGGAGAATACATATTTTTCTCTAGTGCTCATGGATTATTCTCCAGGATAGACCGTAAGTTAGGTCATAATACAAGTCTCAATAAATTTAAAAATACTAAAATCATACAATGTATATTCTCTGACCACAACAAAATGAAACTAGAAATCAATAACACAGGAAGACATAGAAAAAGTCATAAATATGTGGAAATTAAACAAGATACTCTTAAACAACCATGGGTTAAAAAGGAAATCACAAGCAAAATTTGGAAATATCTTGAGGTGAATGCAAATGAAAATACAACATAACAAAACTTATGGGATGCAGTGAAGGTCAAGAGAAATCTATAGCTTTAAATGCTTACATTAAAAAAGAAGAAGGACTTCAAATCAGAGACCTAACCTCAAAATTGGAAGAACTAGAAAAAGAAGAGCAAACTAAATGCAAAACAAGCAGAAGAAAAGAAACAAACAGATCAGAGCAGAGATAAATGAAATGAAAACAAAAAATAAGGAAAATCAACAAAACTAAAAATTGGTTCTTTGAAAATATCAATTAAATAAACAAAACTATAACTAGACTGACAAAGCAAAAGAGAGAGAGAATATAAATAACAAAAATCTGAAATGAAAAGGGGGACATTACTACCAACCCCACTGAAATAAAAAGTACTATAAGTGGATACTATAAAGTTGTATGCCAATAAATTAGATAACCTAGATGAAATGGACAAACTCTTAGAAACACACAAACTACCTGCATTGACTCAAGAAGAAATAGATCTTAACTAATCAATTAATAGTAAAGAGGTTGAATCAGTAATCAAATAAACCTCCCAACAAAGAAAAGCCCAGGATCAGATGGCTTCACAGGGGAATTCTACCAAGCATTCCAAGAAGACTTAATTCCAATTCTGCTCAAACTCTTCCAAATAAATGAATTTTTTCTGCAACTCAATTGGGAAAGAAAGTCTTTCCAACAAATGGTGCTGGGAGAACTGGACCTCCACTTGCCAAAAAAAAGGGAGATTCTCTCCCTCATACCTTACACACAATCAACTCAAAATGGATCAAAGACCTAAATATAGTGCTAGAACTATCAATCCTCTAGAAAAAAACATAGGGAAACATTTTCAGTACCTTGTGTTAGGCAATGGTTTCTTAGATTTCACAATCAAAGTATAAGTGACAAAAGGAAAAAAAAAAAAAAAACAGATAAATGGGACCTCATCAAAATTAAAAACTTTTGTGCCTCAAAGGACTCTATCACAAAAGTAAAACTACAACCTACACAATGGGAGAAAGTATTTGGAACCCACATATACAATAATGGTTTAATATCCAAAATATATATTTTAAAATCCTTCAACTTAACAACAAAAAGACAAACAATTCAATTCAAAAATGGGCAAAACACTTGACTACACATCTCTCCAAAGAAGATAATACATGAAAGCATATGAAAAGATGCTCAACATCATTACCCATCAGGGAAATGCAAATCAAAACCACAATGAGATACCATTTTATGCTTATTAGAATGGTTCCTATTTTAAAAATACAAGTGTTGGAGAGGATGCAGAGAAATAGGAACACTCATTCATTGCTGGTGGAAATGTAAAATGGTGCAGCTATTGTGGAAGACAATTTGATGGTTCCTCAGAAAGCTAAGTATAAAACTACATACGGGGGGTGGATATGTGGCTCAAATGGTTGGGCGTCCGTCTGCCATATGGAGGGACTTGGGTTCGATCCCCGGGACCTCCCAGTAAAATTAAATATATATATATATATGTATATATAGAAGGCGCATGGGCTGCCAGGCTCTGTGTGCCGCTGAGCCGTAGGACCCCGGGAGCCATGCAGCAGGATGATGACGTAACAGGGGAGAGACAAGCAAGATGCTCCGAAAGCTCCAGAAGCCAGGAGCAGAAGTGGCACAGGCGGCAGAATACCTCTCTCCTACATCGGAGGTCTCCAGGATCGAATCCTGGTGAAGACTGGAGGAGGAGGATGAGAAGAGATGGCAGGAAACAGACACGGAGAATTGCCCAGCGAATGGACACAAAACAGCAAATGGGGAAGAGGGGGGTTAAAATGGATAAAGTAAATAAATAAATCTTTAAAAAAAAAAAAAAACTACATACGACCTGGCAATCCCATTACTGGGTGTATACCCGAAAGAATTAAAAGCAGGGACTCAAACAGATATTTGCACACCAGTGTTCACAGAGGTGTTATTCAGTTATCAAAAGATGGAAGCAACCCAAGTGTCCATGAACTGATTAACAGATATATAAAATGTGGTATATACATACAAGGAATGTTATTCAGCCATAAAAAGGAATGAAGTCCTGATACATGTGACAACATGGATAAAACTTAAAGACATCATGTTGAATGAAATAAGCCAGACACAAAAGGACAAACATTGTGTAATCTCACTGATTTGAAACAATTAGAATAAGCAAAAATATAGAGTCAGAATCTAAAATATAGGTTAGCAGGGGACAGGGTAGGGATAGGGAATGGGAAATTAAGGCTTAAAATGCATAGGGTTCGTATTTGGAATTATGGAAATGTTTTGGTAATGGACAGTGATGATGGTAGCACAACACTGAACATAATTAACAGCACTGAAATATATATATATATATCTCAATGTAATTAAAAGGGGAAATATTAGATTGTTTACATGGTAACAGGATAAAAAAAGTTTTTGTAATTGTGTGGAACTACACTATACAAATAGTGAACCCTAAGTTAAGCCACTGACTATAATTAATAATACAGTTATCAAAATGTGCTATCATCAATTGTAACAAATGTTCCATACCAATGCAGGGTGTTAATAATAATAGGGAAGCAATGCAAATATTCTCACTGACCTGATTTTGTGATAATCAGGGTAGGCTAAACTCTCGCTATATTAGAAATTGGTCTGTACCCCCAGACCTAGTTTTTCTCCCTAGGTCTGGTTTGTAGAATGCTGGTGATAAACTAAGCCTGACTTATTATATGACCATCCTGTATGGGAAAAGACTGTAACTTTGGGTATCTTTGGTCAACCTTAAGAGATATAGCAGGGGGACAGATGTGGCTCAGGTGGTTGGGCATCTGTCTCCCATATGCAGGCACCTGGGTTTAATCCCCGGGACCTCCCGGTAAAAATTTAAAAAAGAAAAATATAGAAGGCATGTGGGCCACCAGGGCCTATGAGCGGGTGAGCCACCAGGCCCCATCCGCGGATGCACTGCCAGGCCCCGTGAGCCACACAGTAAGATGATGATGTAACAGGAGAGTGACACAAGGGAGAGCCAAGACGAGATGCACCAAAAAAACAGGAACTAAGGTGACACAGGCGTAGGACGCCTCTCTCCCACATTGGAGATTCTAAGAATTGAATCCCAGTGAAGACAGGAGGAGAAGGATGAGAAAAGAGGGCAGGAAATGGACACAGAAAGTCGCCCAGTGAATGGACACAGAAACACCAAAAACGGGAGGGGGGGAGTATTAGTCAGCCAAAGGGGTGTTAATGTGAAATACCAAAAATGGATTGGTCTTTATAAAGGGTATTTATTTGGGGTAGAAGCCCACAGATAACAGGCCATAAAGCGTTAAGTTTCTTCTCTCACCACAGTCCATTGCCACGTGTTAGAGCAAGACAGCTGCCGACGTTTGCCAGGGTTCAGGCTTCTGGGGTTCCTCTCTTCCCGGGGCTGCGTTTCTCTCCGGGCTTAGCTCCTGTTTCCTCCACAAGGTCAGCTGTAGATGATCAGGCGAACGGCTTGCTTCTTTTCTCCTGGGGCCTTCTTTCCAACATCAAAACTGCTTCTCAAAACACTGCCTCATCTCTGTTCTTGCCTTGCCTTTTTTTTTTTTTTTTTTTTTTTTTTTTTTT
>JAKSZT010053928.1:6372083-6454583 GCA_026826555.1 Tolypeutes matacus
AAAAAAAAAAAAAAAATCTTAAAATTTATGATGAGTGAAGGAAGGGAAAAGAGAATTCTAAGCCCATATTAATTATGAACATGCATGCCAAAGTTCTGGATATAATAATAACAAATTGAATCTAGCAATATATTAAGAGAATAATGTACCATAACAAAGTAGGATTTATTTCAGGTAAACAAGGTTGTCTCAATATTAGGAAATCTTTTGATGTAATTCACTGTTTTGAAAGATTAATGAAAAAAATCATATGATTATTTCAGTAGATAACAAAATAGTATTTGTAAAATTCAACACCTATTCATTACTGAAAAAAAAAAAAGGTTTAGGAAGCCAAGGATTGAAAAAAAAATATGGAACGCTTCACGAATTTGCGTGTCATCCTTGCGCAGGGGCCATGCTAATCTTCTCTGTATCGTTCCAATTTTAGTATATGTGCTGCCGAAGCGAGCACCTTGCCTTGCCTTTTAAATTCAATTCCCCACCCACCAAGGGGTGGGGCTCAACGCCCTACTGACGTGGCCCAATCAACGCCCTAATCATAACTTAATCATGCCCAGATTAACAGAGCAGTTTACAAGCATGATTCAATTATATCTTTGGAATTCATAATTACATCAAACTGCCCAACTGCAACAGGGGGGTAAAAATGGATAAAAGTAAATAAATAAATAAATCCTTTTAAAAAAAAATGTATAGGGGAAGAAGCTGCGGACTATAGTTAGTAGTAATACTTTGATGATGCTCTTTCATGATTTGGTTAACAAATGTTTCACAACAATGCAGGGTGTTTGTGGGGGGTGGGGGGTGATGTGTGGGAGCCCTGTACGATGTTATACATGTTTGTTTTATAAGATCACGATGTTTACTGAACATTTATAGTTTATGTATGTTCATGTATGAATGATATACTTCAATAAATTGTTTAAAAAGCAATAATAGGGAAGCACATGGAATCTTATATTTTATGTATGATTGTTGTGTAAACCCACCCCTTCACTCATAAAAAAGGAGGAAATCAAGGCAGAAAGACTAATTAGCTTGTCCAAAGTCATATAACAAGTTTGGCAAGCCAGGACACACAAAATCAACCAATGTGATATTAAAGCTAATTCTCTCTCTTTTTTTTTAATATATATATTTTTTCAAAGATACTTAGATTACACAAATGTTACACAAAAAATATAGGGATTCCCATATGCCCCGTATGCCCTGCTCCCTACATCCCACACCCTCCCACATAAACATTCTTCATTAGTGTGGCACATTCATTGCAATTGATAAACGCATCCTGGGGCTTTGCCACTGAGCACGGACCATAGTTCACCTTGGAGTCTACCCTCTCTCCCACACAGTTCTGCATGTTATGGAAGATATAAAATGGTCTATATCTGTCATTGTAATGCCATGCAGGAGAAAGCTAACTCTCTTAAACATTTCACTCCCTCACAAAGGAAAAAAAATGTCTGGGACATTTGAAAGTATGAAACTGGAAGAGGACAGACTTGAGACATAGTCCTAAGGTCAATAGGCATTGTGAGCTAGTAAACTGCAGAGAGAAATTCTGCAAAGGTAAAAGGAAAATGAAATATTAAGGTGATATTGGAGACAATTTACCATGAAACTAATCTTGCAAGGGTGCCTTCCAAAGCCCTATACTTAATTTTGTAGTTATAAAATTGTATTCCTTTTCTTTTAAAAGTTCCCCAAAACGGTATAAGCTTCAGATTCCACAAAATCTGGATGCATCCATGGATGAGACCATGTTTGTATCAGGTTACAGACTCATTTTCTAGCTCCAGATTTGGAGATCAAGCACGGGGACTTTACATAGAGACACAGCCCTACAGAACGGGGCCTCCTGGTGAAGGCAAGCCCGCCCGCGCGGCGTGGTTAGCTGACCCAGCGAGCACAAGCAGCAAGGGGGGAATAAATGAATAAATAAATAAAAAATCTTAAAAAAATAATAAAAAAAAAAAGAGTAAATTGGATGATTCCAAATAAAAATAATTAAAAAAAAAAAAAAAAAAAAAAAAAGCACAGGCAACTTTTAAGGCCACTGAGCTCTCCTGCACTCAGGAGAGAAAAAAAGGGAGAGTTAGAAGTTATTTTTCACCACTCCAACAGAATTCAGTGCATAGTCGGGTTATTTCAGGAACCCATAGGTCCCCAGAAAGCTGGGTTCCTCCTCATTCAACAAAAAGATAAACAGGACATCTGTGCACCCAGCAGGTAGAATGGCAGCAGCAAGGGCTGGATGCAATTCTTCCTCTCTCGGGCCCTCCTTCCTACGGGAGCAGCTAGGTGGAGTCCTGATTCTCAGAAAGAGGGACCAGGCAGCCAAGCCTCAACTGGAAGACTAGGCAGACCCTGTCTTCACTTAAAATGTTGATATTTTGCTCATTGTGGATTTTTTTCATTGATTTTGGCTTTTAAAATTACATTAAATGATATTTATCTTGATTGCTGAATTTTTTGGTGCATCCTCAGATTTTGAGCCTGAGTTGAATGCCTTGTTCACCTAAGCCTAGTCCTGGCCCTGACTACACATATAGAAAATCACCAGGCATTCAAAGTCCCCTCCAAAAAATAACAACTCATCCAGTCATTCACCTATATTTCAAACACAGCATTGCACCTGAATTCAAACTGCTGTACTGTAATCTGGATGCATCAGCCAACTTTATATTTAAGTCTTATGAGCCTTTATCACTTTAAGGGACAGTTAAAGAAATCAAATCTCATTAATAAGTAGTATTTGCTTTGAAGTCTCTGGGCCCTAGAGCAGGATTGCCCTACCAAAGAGAACAGGGTTTTAATCCACTGGTTCTCAGCCCCAACTGCAAATTAAAATCAGTTGGGAAGCTTTTTAAACATACCAATGTGGGAAGCAGATGTGGCTCAACTGGTTGGGTGCCCACCTTCCAAATGGGAGGTCCCAGGTTTGGGTCCTGGTACCTCCTAAAGAAGATGAGCAGACACTCCACCCACCACAACAAGCTTGATGTTGCACCTGCCGCAACAAGCAGACACCTAAATGAGCAGATGCCACAAGTCAGCAGATGCTACAGCCCATGGGGAGCCAATGTGGCTCAGGCTGTTGGGCACTTGCCTCCCATGTGGGAGGTCCCAGGTTCAACTCCTGGTGCCTCCTGGAGAAGACAAGCAAACAATAAACAGACAGACGAGACAACCATCTGGGAGTGGGAGTGGGGGGAATACCAATGTTAGGGTCCTTCTTCCAGAAATTCTGATTTAATTCATCTGAAATGGTGTGTGCATCTTTTAAGAACTTTATTGAGATATAATTTACATACCATAAAATTTAGCCATTGTTAAGTTCAATGACTTTATAGAAAATGTATACCGTTGTGCAACCATCACCATAATTCAGTTTACAACTTTCCCTTTACCCCAAAAAGTTCCCTCGTGCCAGTTAGTAGTCAGTTCCAGTTCCCATCCCCAGTCCCAGGCACCACTGGTTTGCTTCCAGTCTCTACAGATTCCAAGCACTGGGTATTTTTTAAAAAGCTCCCCAAGCAATTCCAGTTTACAGACATGGTTATGAACTACCATTCTAGACTCCAGAAAGCTAAACTCTCACCTAGCCCTGCCTCCCAGATTTGGACATTTGTTGATAGCATTTTTCCCTTTGTAGAAATACATCACTAATTTCATATCAGAAAGTCTTGGGGAAATAGAATAAGTTTTATGACTTAATAGTCTTTAGTCCACTACGCTGGAATACCATTAAATGAAAGTTGCCGATACATATCGCCATACACCTCAAGTATGAAATGTCGTATTTCTACCCAGGCTCAGGATACAGAGTTCTTTTTTTTTTTTTTTCATGCTAGATTTAAAAACCTGAGATGCTACCTTCAAAGTTATATTCATTGCCTCAAACATTAACAAAGGAACATTTAGCTCAGACTGAAAAATTATGAGAATTACAAAGCTATTGTCTTTAGATATTCAAATTCCCTCAGGGGAAAGGTTCCAGAGAAGTACAAAGTATCTTTATTATTATGTTGTACAAATATGGATATGCTAACAAACGAGTGCAAGAAAACCCTAAAAAAAATCGCTGACAAATTCTCCTGTGGAATCCGTGTCCTCCTGTCATTTCAGGCATGCAGGGCAAGCAAGCACTTGTGAAAAGGTGAGCCTGCAGAACAGAACTGAACTTGAAAGAATTCGCAGAAATGCCAGCCCTAGAGGTCTATAAACACATGTGAGTAAACCATAGCCAGAGGCTGTCGGGCGAGTCAATGCTTTTTCAACACAGACTGATCTCCTGCCTTCATTGGTCAGAACGGCAGACAGTGCCAGCTATCAACACAACCAGGACGTGGGAAATGTTATGGGGTGCAGTTGGAACATGACCTCACCCAGACCGCTCCCTAAAATTGCAAAGCTTTAAACAGTGCCCTGCAGCCAAGGAGCTGCTATCTCAGGCCAGGCCACTGAAGTTCTCCAGCAACAAGATTAAGAGGCGCTTCCAAGGGAAAGCGGTCCTTAATTATGGATAAAGAAAGCTTAGGTTTCAGTTAAGTCCAAAACCGTGCTTTCTACATATTTAAGTTTTAAATTCCCAACATCTACTAACTGAACAAATATTAAGCTATTTACTCCTCTGATTATCAATGGGTAGTTTTTCCTCAATTCCTCCTCCATAGGAGAACTTCAAATGACTTTGAGAAAAAAATCACCTGAGAAAAATCTGACTGGATACACGCTCCAGCCTACCCTCCCCCTCCAAGTCATCAGAAATGACAGAAAACTTTTTGCAGATCAATAAATCTGAAACAGTGAAGGTAAACAAAGAAAGGCAGTCTCCATGGCTAGAAATAATGAGCCATCCCTGAAAGACACAAGGCAGATGGAATCAGATTAATGATCCCCGAACACATACAAGGAAAAGACAATTGCATTTGGTGAGGATGGCTCCGAGGTGTCCTAAATTAGAGGGAGAGGATATTGGGCACCTGTGGGGATGAGGGGGTTCTGGACAGCCATCAGGGCAATAGATTGAGCCCTCACAGTAGGAGCAGCCAGGCAGGAGGGCTCTCACACAGAGTGCCAACAGTAGGACCGGCAGGCCCCAGAGGCGTCCACACCCAGCATTTGGGCCAGAGAAGCAAAGCAATATTTCTGGTAATGGGACTCACCCAGGAGGAATGGGAGCGTCTTGGCCAGAAGACTCTATTGGCACACCCTGCCCAGCCCCACATCCTGCCCCTGCCCTACCAACACAGGACAGCACATTCTCAGGCATGCTTTCATGGCCTCTGAAATCAGAAATTAACACACAATCACAAACCTACAAACATTTGAGGAGAACCCTCCCTGTGAGAGAGACAAATCACAGCAAACAGAAGAACTAACCCTGAAGAAAAAAGAGTTCATAAAAACCCAGTGGGTGGGCTGAACAGCAGAATAAACACAGCAGTGGAGAGACTTTGGAAGCTGGCAGGTGGGGTGGAGAAATTCTCCCAGAAAGAATTATATCAGGATAAAGAGACAAAAAGTATGACAGACCATGGAGGGTGCATTGAGAGGTTCCAGTCCATCTAAGAGGAGATCTAAAAAGAACAGAGAGAATAAAAGAGAGGAACCCCTCAGAGTAGTGATAAAGAAAATTTCACACAACTGAGGAAGTACACATGTCCTTGAGTGAAAGGATCAACCAATATTACAGTGAAACTTCATAATACGTAAACAAAGTATCTAAAATTAACAAGAATCGAATTAACATCTGACTTCCTGTTGACAAAACCAAATTCAAGAAGCAATGGAGGGGGTGACGTCAACAGGAATGGCAGAGTAAGGACCTCTGAAAACACTCACCTCCATAAAAGCAATGAAAATTTTCTCATGAAAAAATTGTCATACACACAAAAAAACCTTTTCAGAACTCTAGAAAATAACCAAAGGTTTGCAACCATCTGGGGAGTATTTATTCAAGATAAGTGGCATTTTCACTTTGCCTAGTCCCATCCGCCTAACTCCAGCCCCATGATAGCCTTAAAAACAAATAGGCCCACAATAAAAGTAAAAACCAGCAGTCTAACAGCCCTTGAAAGAAATAAGAGTGGGGTTGGAGCTCCTCTTAGTTTGCCAGGCTGCTATGACAAATACCACACACTGGTTGGCTTAAACAACAGGAATTTATTGGCTCATAGTTTGGAAGACTGGAAGTCCAAAATCAAGCTGTCAATAAGGCCTTGCATTCTCCAAAATCTGTAGCATCCTCCATCACGTGGCAAACTTTCTCTCTGGCTTCTCCTACTTCTGGCTTCTACTGATATATCCAATTTCCTTTGCTTATAAAAACTTCAGCCATATTGAATTAAGGCCCACCCTGATTCAATTTGGCCTTCTCTAAATAGTATCTTCAAAGATCCTATTCACAAATAGTTCATATCTTAACTAATAATAGCATCTTCAAAGATCTTATTTACAAATGGGTTCACACCCACAGGACCAGGGGTTAGGACTTGAACATGTCATTCGTGGGGGACACAATTCAATCCTCAATAGTCCACCCTCCGGAACCCAAAAAGACATATTCTTCCCACATGCAAAATATATTCACTCCATCCCAACATCCAAAACGCCCTAAGTAATTTCAGTAACAACTCTAAGTCCAAAATCTCATCATTATCAATTATAAGTGTGATCTATCCAGGGGTAA
The DNA here is from genome assembly GCA_026826555.1 of Tolypeutes matacus. NCBI lineage: Eukaryota > Metazoa > Chordata > Mammalia > Cingulata > Chlamyphoridae > Tolypeutes > Tolypeutes matacus. The sequence goes on from JAKSZT010053928.1 coordinate 6,378,781, forward strand.
AACTCCTGTCTGTGGACCTGGAAAACATAGAAAACAAAAACCTATAAAAGTTATCTGCTGGAATGGATGTGGCTCAAGCAGTTGAGTGCCTGCTACCACATAGGAGATCCTAGCTTCAGTTCCGGTGCCTCCTAAAAACAACAACAACAAAAACCAAACAGATGGAAAAACCAACTCAGGGGAGCCGATGTGGCTCAGTGGTTGAGCACCAGCTTCCCACATACAAGGTCTGGCATTCAATCCCCAGCCCCAGTACCTTAAAAAAAAGGAAAAAAAATTATCTGCTTCCAAAATACAATGGTGGGTCAGGCATAGTATAGAAATTCCCATTCCAGAAGGGAAAAATTGGAAGGAAAATAGGGGTCAAAGGTCCCAAGCATGTCTGAAAATCAGCATGGCAAACTCCATTAGATTCCAAGGCCCAAGAGTCATCTGTGAAAAGATGCTTAGTCCTCAGGGCCTGCTGGAGTGTAAGCTCCACCCTTTCCAAACACCAGGGTGGTGGACACTCTCTCCCAGAATGCCAGGGTGGAAGGCCTACCCTCTCCAAAGCCCAGGGCAGAAGCCCTTCTATCTTGACCTGAGGAAATCTCTTCTGTCAAAACCTCTATTTCCAAAATTCTGCCCTTGAAGTCATTTTTTCTTTCATTTCATCTGACCTCTGTCCCTTTCAGTCCAGGTTGGCAGTGCTTCTACTCCACCAAAATCTTGTTGATTTTCTGTGGAAATCAAGAGAGTTCAAGTCATCAGACAAAAGGATCTTCCACAGATCCTTCCTGGATAACTGCATTTCTAATCCTGACTTCTTCTAAGATGGCTGACTGGATCCATGACTCACATATCTAATCTCCATAACAAACAGCTGTTCAGCCACACTGTCTTTAGCAAAGGGTTGTTCAGTTACAATCTCACATAGAGACTTGTTCTCTGGGATTCACATCCTGGGAGCTCAGGGAGGGTTCTGATAGAGTCACTTCTTCTTTTTTTTTTTTATTATTTTTTTTTTTTTTATTTTACCGGGAGGTCCCGGGGATCGAACCCAGGTCCCTCCATATGGCAGACGGACGCCCAACCATTTGAGCCACATCCGCCCCGATAGAGTCACTTCTGGCCCTAGTCTCAAAGCACACTATCTGGATAGTCTGAAATTTTTCCAAATCATCAAGTGCTAGTCCCTTTGTGCCTAACAGTTTAGTCCTCAATTTAGCTCTCTCCTCTTGCATTTCACTATAAGCAGGAAGGAGAAACCAGGCTGTGCCTTGCACAATTTGCTTGAAAATCTCCTCAACTAAATATCCAGGGTCATCACTTACAAGTTCCACTTTGAATCCATCATCAGGACATAATTCATCCAAGTTCTATGCTACTTTATAACAAGGATCACCTTTTCTCCAGTTTCCAATAACACATTCATCATTACTTCTGAGGCCTCACCAGGAGCAACTGTAACATCCATATTTCTACTAACATTTTGTTCATGATAATATATGCACTCTCTAAGATGACAGAAACTTTCTCTACAGGTCTTATTGCAGCATCCAGTCTTTTTCCATAAAGCACCTCAGCATTCTTCCAGCCTCTCCCCATTACCCAATCCCTCAACCCTCCCATATTTATAGGTATATATAATTTCAACACCCCACTTTCTGGTGCCAAAATCTATATTTGTCAGGATTCTCCAGAGAAACAAAATTGTCAGAATATATAGATATAAAGAGATTTATTATAAGGAATTGGCTCACACAACCATGGGGACTGGCGAGTCTGAGTACCATAGGGCAGACCACAAGTTGGAAACTTCAATAAAGGTCATTCTGAAGTCTGGCAAGAGCAAACTCCACAGGGCAAACCACTAGCCAGAAACTTCAATAAAGGTGATGCTGAAGCTGAGTTCAAATTCCCCAGACATAGTTGGCTGGCCAAAAGACATTCTTCTTTCTGATTTCTGAAATCCTCAGTTCTGGCTTTTAAGACTCCAACTGACTGAATGATGAGACTCCCCACAAGGCTGAAGGCAGTCTCCTTTGTCGATTGTAGATGTATCCAGCAATAGAGCCAATCAAATTATAGATGCAAGTCCATCTATGAAATACCTTCTCAGTAACAATCAGGCCAGTGTTTGTTGACCAAACAATTGGACATCATAAACTAGATAGGTTGACAAATGAAATGAATCATTACATTCTCCAAAGACAATTCCCAGATAATTGTCATTATTTGACCTATATGGCAAATCTCTGAAAATCCCATTCTCAAGCTTGTCTCTATTTGACTGAACTCAGAGCTCACCCAATATTAAAAAAAAAAAAAAGCCTTTTTCCCAGGGACATTTGTCAAAAACAATCAGTGGCAATTATTTAACATTACAGCTGCTTGAGGCAGCAATAACAATTGGGGCAAATAACCAAACTATAACCAAACTATAAGCTGTCCAAATATTTAAAGGAAGAGCTTGGGAATGAGACATCCATAAGGATCTTTAAAAAGCTCTGACATATTCCTAGGAATCTAGAAAGCAAAATATATGCATAGGGCTGCACACATGCCCAGAGCTGTGTGCATACCCAGAAAAGACCTGAGAAGACCCTAAGCTTTTACCTCTGGCTGAACTTGAGTTTCTACACAAGCAGAAAGCAGGAAGTGGAGGCTAAGGCAGAGTTGTAAAATGCCCCCAACATATATATAAAGCTCCTTGGCGAAGGTTGGGAGACTATCTGGTCTGAAGCAATTAAGGAAATCTCTGTTCAGTAATAATAATTAAGCTAACTAAGAAGATATTTCATTGGTCACACATGCCATAGAATACAGACTTTAGAGAATTAGTTCAGAAAAGTCATTAAATTTAAAAAACAAACAACAACAACAACAACAAAAAGCAACAACAACAAATTGCCAGAGTCACCATGTTTTATCATTTAAAATGTCCAAGTATCACAAAAAAAAAATTTACAAGACATGCAAAGGAACAAGAAAGTATGACCCATATACAGGGAAAATAGCATTCAATATAAATTATCCCTGAGGATGCCCAGATATTGTATTTACTACACAAAGCCTTTTAATCAGCTATTTTAAATATGTTTAAAGAACTAAAGGAAACCATGCCTTAAAAAATAAAGTATGAGAATGATGTCTCACCAAATAAAAAATATCAATAAAGAGAGAGAAATTATTTTTAAAAGAAACCAAATAGAAATTCTGGAGTCAAAAAATATAATAAATGAAATGAGAAATTCACTAGAGGGACTCAGCAGCAGGCTTGAACAGGCAGAATAAAGAATTAGTGAACTTGAAGATTGTTCAGTTGATATTATTCAGTGTGAGGAATGGGGGTGGGGTGGGGGGGTGGTTAAAGAATGAAGAAAAACAAAGCCTCAGAAACTTGAGGGACACCATCAAACATACCAACCTACACGTAATGAGAGTTCCAAAAGAAAAGGAGAGAGAAACAGGAAGAGAGAATATTGAAGAAATAATGGTTGAAAACTTCCCAAATTTGATTAAAAACAATAAACTACATAACTAAGAAGCTCAACAAACTTCAAGTAGCTCAAAGAGGTCCACATGAGACACATCATAATCATACTGTCAATGGCCAATAACAAAGGGAATCTTAAAAGCAGCAAGAGAGAAACAATCATGAAGACAAGAAGGCAGTGGAACAGCATATTCAAAGTACTAAAAGATACTGTCAACCAAAAGTTCTATACCCAGCAAAACTATCCTTCAAAAATGAAGGTGAAATTAAGACATTCCCAGAAGGAAAAAAAAAACTGAGAGAGTTCATTGCTAGTAGGTCTGCTGTACAAGAAATACTAAAGGAAGTCCTTTGGGATGAAATGAAAAGGCACTAGACAATAACTCAAATCCATACAAAGAAATAAAGAGCACCAGTAAAGATAACTACATAAAAATACAATATAAATTTATTTTATGTTTGTAACTTTTTTTTCCTATCTGATTTAAAAGACAACTGAATAAAGCTATAACTATAAATATGTGGTTAGTGGGCAAGAGATATATATAAAGATGCAATTTATGTGACCATAATGCTCACAGAAGGGAGAAGGGAATGGACCTATATAGGAGCAAATCATTGAAATTAAGTTGGCATTAATCCAAACTAGCTTGTTGTAAATCAAAATGCTAATTGTAATCTCCAGGGCAACCACTAATAAAATAACTCAAAAAATAGAGTAAGGGAAATGACAAAGGAATTACAGTAGTATACTACAAAATACTTCTTAATATTAAAAAAAAGCCAAAAACAAGAAGAAGGTTGAAGGACTCATACTTTCTGATTTCAAAACTTACTACAAAGCTACAGTAATCATGACAATGTAATACCAGCATAAAGGGTATACATAATGGAATGTAACTAAGAGCCCAGAAATAAACCCTCTCCTTTACTGTCAATTTAGACAAGGGTGCCATGACAAGTCAATGGGGGAAAGAATGATTGTATTAGTCAGCTAAAGAGGTCCTGATGCAAAGTACCATAAATCTGTTGGTTTCTATAAAGGGTATTTTATTTGGGGTAAAAGCTTACAGTTACAAGGCCCTAAAGATCAAGGTACCATAAGATGTATTTTCTCACCAAAGTCTGTTGCCATGTGTTGAAGCAAAATGGTTGCTGATCTCTGCAAGGGTTCAGCCTTCTTCTTCCTGTTAAGGCTCCATGGGCCCAGCTTCTTCCTATATCAGCTGGAGGCTGGAGGCTCATTTCTTTCCAGGCCTTCTCAGCTGCTCAGGGCTCTGGTCTCTTCAGCTGCAAACTATCAAGCAAATGGCTCATCTCACCCCCGGGGGTCCCATGATCAAAACTGACAAAGTTTTCCCCCTGAGTTTCCTTATGTTTGTCTCTTGCATGTAAGCTTATCACACTTGTTTCTTTTTCCTAGTAAGTGTATTTGATTATTTTATGGACTAAATGTTCATGGAGGATTTGGATCACAGAAGGGTTACAATGGGTACTGCGGGGGATTATTGGGGGGAGGGTGTCTGGGGGGGGGTTTCGTGGGGATTGGTTCAACTGAATATACATGAAAGATATAGAAAATCATTCAAAGGATCGGGGGATGGGGCATGGTCATGATGGGTGGATAATCACACAATAAATGAGGGAATCTGAATTCCTAGCCTGGAGAGCTCTGCCACAATCTCCAAGGGAGCAGCAATAGTCCTCTGAGTGTAGGGACAGTCCCTGTCAAAATAGGATGACCCACTGATGTGTTTTTTTTTTATTGATGACTACCCTTGTGAGTCTTTGCTCTTGTAAATGAGACTTAGCCTGCAGTTGTGGGGTGCCTAAGGGTTGCCACCTGAGAGCCTCCTTGTTGCTCAAATGTGGCCTCTCTCTAAGCCAAACTCAGCATATGATTGCATTACCTTCCCCCCAACGTGGGACATGACTCCCGGGGATGAGCCTCCCTGGCAACGAGGGATTAATACCAAGTGCCAACTGGCAGCTTTGTGCAGTGGCAGTATCGTAGCCAATGAGGTTTATCCGAGGCACGATTATTGCTAATTGAAAACTTTTCCCAAGTGCCAACTGGCAACACAACTGGAAAAAGACCTTGAATAAAAGGGGGAAACGGTAAAGACAAATGAGTTCAAGTGGCTAAGAGACTTCAAAGAGAGTCGGGAGGTCATCCCAGAGGTAACTCTTATGCACACCTCAGTAGGAGCTCATAGAACATCTAAGTGCCTATCACCCCACTCAGTGGGGATCCTGAGAGCTCCGGAGACACCCTGGTCCTATATAAGGGGGGATAGCCCCAGAGACTGATGCCTTATCAGTGGGTTCTATTTTGGAATCTGTGCTCCTGAGAGTGACAGAATTAGACTCAAATAAGTCCTCCCTGCACATGGTTCACCAGTCCCTTCTATTCAAACCTACATGTGATGCTGGAGTTTCTTAGGTATACTTCCAGAGACTGGAGCCTCCCGCCTACCTATGTGCCAGGTGTGCATGAAATCTAGGTGGAGCTGCAACTCCTACCCTACAGCTCAATGGACTCATCCAAGTCACCTGGTGAGGAGACAACGATGGGAAATGGCCATCCCAGGGAATGGAGAGGGCCTGCATCTGCAGGCAGGATCATCCCACCCACAATATCCATGGGATATAAGCCCTCTCTCACTTGGAGTTGGAGTGGACATCACCATCCCAGTCGCCTCTGGATTGGGGGAAGAACTATGGACTAGAGTGGACTTGATGGTATTCTCTTGCTCACATATGGTGATTCTTGCAATGCAAGAAATTATAACAATGAGGTGGAGCCAGTGGCCACTTGACAGTTTTTTGGGTAGGGAGGGGATGAGCAGTTGAAATACAGGGGTTTCTTTGGGAGTTGGAGGTTGTCCTGAGTACTGTTGTGGCAATGGATGTAGGCCATTTTAAATCAGCACACACCACTCAGAACTGAGTGGGAGGGAGTGTGGTCTACAGTGTGAACTGTGGTCTATGGTTGGTGGCAAGGCTCCAGAATGTGTAAGTTCATTGAGGTTGGTGGGCCACACTGTGGGAGATGTTTATGTGGGATGTGGTGGGAGGTGTGCGAGGTGGGCAACATGGGAATCCCAGTGGGTTCCGTGTAATATTTTAGGTAATCTAAGCATCTCTTAAAATATATGTGTATATACATATATATATAAATAACATTTTTGTAAGCAAATACACATATATGCATATATATTTATATATCATTTTGCAAATGTTAGTATGTATTGTGAGAATTTTGATTTTTACCCAAAATAAAAAAAAAAAAAAAAAAAAAAAAACTGACAAAGTTCTCTCTCTTCTTCTTCTTCTGTATCTTCTCCTGTGTCTTCTTAACTGAGTATCCATTTATATAGCCCAAGGGGGTGGGGACTCAACCCTGAGCCACACCCTACTGACATGGTCAAATCAAAGGCCCTGAATTGATTTAATTAAGTAAACCTAAAACTTTTGAATTTAAATCAAACAAAGAATATCATACCCAGAGGAACAGACCAGTTTACAAACATAATCTATATCTCTTTTTGGAATTCATAAATAATATTAAACTGCCACAATAGTCTTTTCAACAAATGGTGCTTGGGAAGTCCTGGGTTCGGTTCCCGGTGCCTCCTAAAGAAGACGAGCAAGACAATGAGCTGATGCAACGGGCTGATGTGACAGGCTGGTGTGGCAAGCTGACGCAACAAGATGATGCAATGAGATAATGCAACAAAGAGACACAACAAGGAAAACACACAGTGAGAGACACAACAAAGAGGGAACGGAGGTGGCTCAAGCCATTGGGTGCCTCCCTCCCACGTGAAAGGTCCTAGGTTCAGTTCCTAGTACCTCATAAAAAGAAAAAGAAGACAAGCACACAACGAACAGACACAGAGAGCAGACAGCGAGTACAAATAACGGGGTAGTGGGGAGAAATAAATAAAAATAAATCTAAAAAAAAAGATATACAATAAAACTGTTGATGAAAATATAATGAAATTGGAACCCTCAGACTTTGTTAGAGGAAATATAAAATGGTACAGTTGCTTTGGCAGTTCCTCAAAAAGTTAAACATAATTACCATATGATTCAGCAATTCCATTCCTGGGTATATACCTAAGAGAATTGAAAACATGTATCTACACAAAAATATGCACATGAAATTTATAACAGCATTATTCATAATAACCAAAAAATGGAAAAAACCCAAATGACATCAATTGATGAATGGATAGACAAAATTTGCTATATCCATATAACGGAATATTATTCAGCTATTAAGAGGAATCAAGTATCAATACATGCTATAACATGGATAAACCTTTTATTTTTTGTAAAGTGAAAGAAGCCAGACACAAAAAGCTATATATTGTATGATTCCATTTCTATGAAATGTTCCAAAAGGGCAAATCCAAATCCACACGCACAGGAAGTAGATTAGTGGTTGCCAGGGGCTTGGAGGAGGGAAAAATAGAGAGCAACAGTGCTAGTTGTTTCAGGATTTCCTTTGGAGGTGATGAAAATATTCTGGAATTATATAGTGGTGATGATTGTATAAATTTGTGAATATACTAAAAACCACTGAAGTGTAAAAAAGTGGAAAGAATAGCTGGATCGATGGATGGATGGTGTATTAGCAGAGTTCTTCAGAGAAATAGAACCAACAGATATATAAATATATGTAAATACTTTAAAGATGTATTATAGGAATTGGCTCACAGGGATTGGCAAGTCCAAATTCCATAGGGCAAGCCACAAATTGGGAATTCCAATGAAAGTGCTAATGAATTCCCCAGGAGAAACTGGCTGGCTGAGGTAGAGATAAAAATTATTTTCTCTGACAGCTGAAATCATCAGTTTTCTTTATTTAAAAGACTATATTCCAAACTTGAATTTTTAAAGTAATATTTTCTTTCTCTTTTCCCAAGTTACAATAATGCAGAAAAGATTCCAAATCCTTATGTAAAAGTTACTTGAACTGGCTCAGGGGCTGCCTCCTCTATAGATTTCTCTGCTCCATGAGCCAGAGGTAACTGCCATTCCTCAATGTTCCTTATATGTCTCTCTCATCATATACAACATGTTATATTTAATTTTCTGTTTGTAAGTATATTCCAACCCCTAAACTAAACTCCCTAAGATCAGGTACCCAGTATTATTCATTGTTTCATCCCAGAACACTGTACAGTAGGAATTTACATATTTGTTGTATCTTAAATCCATTTCTGGAACCAGGTAAAAAAAAAAGAATTTTATGTTTGCTGAATAGCATTACGAGTGAAGAAATGAATATAAATAAACAAAGTCATTAAAAATATAATATATGGGGAGCAGATGTAGCTCAGTGGTTGAGTGCCTGCTTCCCATATACAAGGTCCTAGGTTCGACCTCCAGTACCTCCTGAAAACAAAACAACAAACAAACGAGAAAACCAGCTCTCATTGGGAAGTAGATGTAGCTCAGTGGTTGAGCGCCTGCTTCCCATAAGGTCCTGGTTCAATCCCCAGTACATTTAAATATATATATATATATATATCCAAATGACATGATACAATCCTTATAACATTAGTAAGAGTAGACTATGTACTTGTGTCACACTATGATTTTACTTGCATAAAATGTATATGTATGTTGGGAAGCGGCTGTGGCTCAATCAGTAGGGCTCTCGTTTACCATATGGGAGGCCCCGGGTTTGGTTCCCGGGGCCTCCTGGTGAAGGCAAGCCCGCCCGCACGGCGTGGTTAGCTGATCCAGCTAGCACAAGCAGCAAGGGGGGGATAAATGAATAAATAAATAAAATCTTTTAAAAAAAAAATGTATATGTATGTAAAAGACCATATAAAAAAATAAATGTGATGCTGTTCGGCACTGTGAGTGATTTTTCTTCTATTTCCTAACATCATCTTTATAACTTTTAAAAGGGGGTGGATACAAGGACAAAATTTGCAGAAGAAGAAATACAAATGCTAATCAGTATTTTATAAATTCAACCTCACTGAAAATTCTTAAAATGTAAATTAAAATGAGATATTTTTCGTTTATCCTATTAAAGTTTTTTTCAACTTATATTACTTATGGTTAATGAAGAAAGGTGAATCTGGTTTTCTCTTATATTTCTGGCATAGCATGTTAAAATGGCATGCTCTTTTTCAAAAACAATTTGAGAGCATACAACAAGATCCTTAAAACTGACTATACCCTCTTAAATAGATTTTCAGACTGTATCCTAAGGAAATAGAAAAAACAAAGATTTAGTTGCCAGCATGAAAACTTTCTAAATATCTAATAAAGGAGGAGAGTTTTTAAAGTGAGCCATGCACCTTCTCATAGAAGGAATATTAGGCAATATGTGAAGACTTAATAAAAAATTTATAATGGTACAGAAAAATGCTCTCAATGTCAAGCTGAGTTGGGAAGAAAAAAGCAAGATACAAATCTATATGTAAATATACATAGATATGAACAAAAAAGGAAATATCCCAAAATGTTTTAAATTATTTTTAACATCTTGCCAATAAAATTGGGACTCCTTTCATTTTCTTTAAATTTGTGTTTTTCTAATTTTCTTTAATGAGAATTACATTTTTTTATTTGGAGGAGGGGGGTTAATTACTTACAAGGTTTGGAAAGAATGAATAAAGTGAAAAAGCCCTAAACCACATGTTGGGCTTTGTAAAGAATAAAAAAGGGACAGTCAAGTAGAACTTCCCAAGGGGAGAGCTATCTATCATACACAAAATTTGGTCACTAAATAGAAGCCACAGATATTTTGCTGGAAGCCTTTGAAAATAGGGAAAATCCTGATCCTTTGCACTTGGGCATAGGAAATGAATGCTCTTGTGGCTTCTAGACTTGATACATATATCAGAGCCAGAGTTTAACTTGTGGGGCTTAAAAATCCACAGAAAGAAGTAGGATGGTCTTCAGAAAGCAATGAAAAGCCAAAGACAGCTTTGGCAGCATGTTTTAGACAGAATTGTCATCATCCAGGAAGGGGGAAAAGGCAAGCTCCCGTAACATAACTCCAAAGAGCATAAGTCTGCTCTAACAAAGACCTCGGGGCCGCCACTTATATCCATGTCAAGAAACAAAACAAACACACAGAATCTTCATTTCAGGACCCATTTCTGTACCCTAAATCAATACCCACAAACACTGGGCTTCTTCACCTGCCACCTCAGCCTCTCTGAGTGCTTTTTGCTCCCCCCACCCCATGGAGGTAAACTAGGGCCATTGTACTTGTAATTGCAGATTCTTCCTTAGGTTCAAGAGAAGCTTAGGAGAGTTTTCAGGGTCCAAAAATATATCATGGCAAGACATGGATTGTGCCCAACCCCTTACATGGCAAGGTGCTATTTCCTGAGGTCTTTTTAATTTATATTTTTCTTTTTCCCTCTGACTTTAGAATGACAAAACAATTTAGACTTGCATATAACCTATCCCTATGCAGTTCCAGCCTCCAGGATCTGCTGGTTTTAAAATCTACTGTGGGATTGGGAGTGGGGGGAGCTTCCATTTAAAAATATAAATATATATTTTTAAAATGATAAAGCATCACCAGAATTCAAACACCAACAAAGGGGATAAACACAGTGACATACACACACCCCAGAAAAAAGATGCTAGTGATTTAATGGTGGAACTAAGTCCAAGTCCTTGCAGCAGATCTCAAACTAGACAGATGCATTTTTCAGCAAACATATTGAGTGCCTCTGGAGTCAGACTAAGAATTCAGTGCCTTGCTTGCTTGGGGAAGTGGGACTATCTGGAGGAAGATGTAAAGTTTACCTACTCCAGCCCTTCCTGGACAAGACCTTCAAGAATGAAAGGGCTCAAGGGAGGGATACAGCAGGCAGTTGGTGCATAGAGGTGAGGGACCCTTCCAGCTGGGACCTTCAGAGATACCATCATGGTGGCCGCAGACCCGTGTCTAGAAGGACAAGAATTTCAATAGGAAAAGCGATAAGGTGAGAGCAATTAAAGGCAGAGAAGAGACTGCAGAGATCCACTGGAAATGAGATACTTTCTGGTCTAAAATTGTGACACCTTTATCATCAGAACTCTCTAAGCACTCACCTGGCAGGAGACTGGAGGAGCTGTAGCAGTTTTAAATAAAGGAAGTCAAAGGGAGTGAAGCAGGGAAGGGTGGAGGAAGGGATAGTCAGAACCAGAGGTTGAGGAGGAAAAGGACCCAAGGCCTTTTCCTAGTTAGATAATTAAACCGAGGATGGCTTCTTTGCTCGTTTACCCGTAGAGCTGCACCCTCAGGCTACCCTGTCCCTGTCCCTCCAACCCAGCCTGCCTTTTTGGACAATCTTGGTGACTAGGTGGCAAGAAACAGACATACACTCAGGGAGAATGACATCTATATGAGCATTTCCAAATCAGATGTGAATTAATTACCTATGATCCCACCATAATGTTTGCAAACAGATAAAAGACACCAAGGAACCCACTCGTGGAGCTGGAGAACAGAAGCTACTGCCCCATTCTGTCAAATTAGTAGTGTTCCCCTTTGTGTGACTACAAGCTAGAAAGGAGGTTATTACTCCCTTGCATTTTCATCAGACACTTGCCAAGTCACTCAATTGGCCAGTTTCATAGTTAACCATGGGAGGGTAGGGGGTGAGACAGCAATAGGACCAGATTCTAGCTCAGACTCAGCCCTGGGGGAGTCTTGCTCCCTGCTGGGAAGCCCCTGGTGGCACAGCTACTTCTGCTGCACCTACCACCATTGGGCAATGTCGTGGCCCATCTCCTGGCCGCAGGTCCTCCAGTCATGCCAGGCTTTGCAAGGAGGAAAGAAAGCTGAAGAGCAACACTTTGTAATGCACCTTAAAGTCCCCTGCTGAGCAGATGCGTCACATAAATTAGGATACACCCATACTATGAAACATTATGCAGTTGTTAAAAATGACAAGGGAAGGCCTCTGAGATATGACACTAGGTGAAAAAAGCAAGTTGCTGGATAGACATATGGAGTGATCCCATATGTATATATAAAGTACACATATTCTTGTACGCAGGAAAATTTTGAATGATATAGAAGAAACTTTTCCATTTCTGGGGGTGGGAGGGATAGAGGGAGTTTCACTTTTACTTTATTCCCTTTTGTGCTACTTTTTATAATTTAAAAAAATAGCTAAATCCCTTTCTAAATTATATTGATGAACTAAGCCAAGGAAAACCATTAAAAAAATACTGTCTCTAAGCTAAATGAGGCTAAAAATAAAAATCATCTTCTTACCTTGCTCTCACTAGCCTGGTACTCATTGCTATAGTAACACATCTTTTCCAGGCTTACTGTGGTGCTGCTTCTGTTCAATGAAGCTTAAGCTTTATAAAAATGAAAACAAATTAAATGTGAGGATATGTACAAGTTCTATGTATGGAGAGAGATATAAACGTGTAAAAACTTGAATATATTGCCAATCACTTACGAAATATCCACAAGCCTTTGCAATGGACGTGCATTGGTTTGGCCTGCATAGCATCCCTTCCCTCTTGGTGTGGTAACAACAGAACGCTGCCCCTCCCTGACCCAAGAGATCCTATGGGACTGTCTATCATGGTACCCCAACCCTCCCCCTGCCAAAGAGATGCACCTATTACCCTGTCTGGCCAACAGAGTACTCTATTCCCCTAGCCACAATTATTTGTTCAAGGATAGGCAAGTGTCCTAAGCTGGACCAATCAGAATCTTCCCTAAGATTGGACATGTGGGAACTAAGAGAAAAAGGCTGTCTTTCTTCCTTCAGGAACTCAAGTTGCAAAGACCATGAAGGCTTAGGATTACCAGAGAAAATCTCATCACCAACTGAAGAGAGCTATCCTTGAATTAAGCCAGGCAAAGTCAAAAGGAGGGTAAGGGACAGAGCTGATGTCATCATCTGAATTCCTGGGTTTAGCCATGTTTGAAGTCACAGTTATCCCCTTAGACTTCCCATTTATATGAATCAGTAAATGTCTCTGTAGTTTAAACTGGATTGAGTTAGTTTTCTTTCTCTCACAACCTAAAGGGTTCTAGCTAATTAATATCACCAGTTTCTCACTAGAGGTCTAACAGCCCATTCCATGATTTTGAGCAACAGACAAACTCAAAATCCAAATTAAAGTTCATATTCTAATATTCTGAATATCACTCTTAGGTAGGATATCCTATTTATTCTTCAGGAAAAGGAGGTACAAGGAACTTATTATATGGAATTACCCCCAAGGTCATACAATTCATCAGAAGCCAAGTTCTGAGTAAAAATAACTTCCCAGACCTCTTCTAAAAAAAAAAAAACAAAAAACAAAACTTTACTCTCATGTCAAAGTAAAGAAGAGAGCTGTCTGCATAATCTACTAAAGGAAGGAAAGGGGAGGATGGATTCTGTCTTGATGATGTCTTCGTCCAAGGACCAAAACTAACAGCCCTCAAATTCCTCAAATTCCCAACCGGCAGAGCTTTCTCAGACTAACCTTGCTGATATCTTGTCCAAAAAGAGTCTCAATAACTGGGTGTCTGTAGAAGATGTCTAGAATCCAAGTGTTTTTCACTATACTTATCAAGCCAATTAGGTAAGACTCCAAAGCTTTGAAGTTTGTTTAAAACCTTATTTCATAGTGTGAATGAAAATCCTTAATAAGTGAGGTCACAACAAATTCTGCTTTTTCTCAATGAGAACAGGCATAACACCCTGATGAGTGTCTGAGGCATTCATCAGCCTAGAATGGGTTAAACTCCTGTAGCAGGAAACATTAGACAAAAAGGAAATTCATAAAGGAACCTTTTCAAAGCAAATGGCAGAGCTAAAAGGGGAAGATAAGAACCCTGTTTGTAGAGTTGACATTTCCTCCACAGCCAGGCTTTTGGCACCTCCAGTATTACACATACTACCTTCTTCAGAAATTCTGTAATCACAGCTAATAAAGACAATTCACCGAAAAAGATGGAATTAAAGAAAGAACGTGCAATTCAGAAAGTAGGTAACAAAAATTCCAAAATGAACCCAGTGCTGCCTAATGCAGCTGAGGCATGAGTCCTGGGTGGGGCACTTAAGATCTCTGAGCCTCAATTTCCTCACCTGAAAATTAAGAGATTGGGCTAGATGGTCTCTGAGGTACTTTTCAGATACACAAATGATACGGTTTATAGTTTCTCATGTGAGATTCAGAGAATTTGCACATTTTTTTAAAAAAAGGAATATGAAAACTATAAGGAAATGGATTGTGGCCTTGCTTCTTCCTTTATGTGCAAAAAGTATGACTACTTCCCAAAAAGATGCTCTAGAAGGGTTACAGAATATACAGGGTCCTGACACATTATAACTAGAGATTAACTGATCCTGCATAAAAGGACAGTTAAGGACATTGTACACTTACTGAGAATTGCCTAAACTAGAAAGACATGAAGAGAGCTGCATAATTATCACTACTGGCTTACAACAATGAAAAAATAGAAACTCCCTAAACATACTACAACAAGGGATTAGTTAAAACTATTATGTTATTCATAAAATAAATGATTCAATAATTTTTTTTTAAGATTTATTTTATTTATTTATTTCTCCCCACCCCCTCATTGTTTGCACTTGCTGTGTCTATCCTCTTTGTTTCTTTAGGAGGCACTGGGAACTGAACCGGGAACCTCCGATATGGGAGGGAGGTGCCTAATCACTTGAGCCACCTCCATTCCCTGCTTTGCTGTGTCTCTCATTGTGTTTTTCTTCTTGCATCTCTTGTTGTGTCATCTTGTGGTGTCAGCTTACCGTGCCTGCCCATCAAGCCAGCTTGCTGTCTTGCTTGTCCTCTTTAGGAGGCACCAGGAACCTCCGCTCCCTGCTTTCTTGTGTCTCTCATGTTTTTCTTCTTGTGTCTCTTGTTACATCAGCTTGCTGGGCCTACCCATTGCTCCAGCTCACAGTATTCTTTAGGAGGCACCGGGAACCAAACCAGGGACCTTCCATGGGATAGGCAGAAGCTCAATCGCTTGAGCCACATCTGCTTCCCTGATTCAATAATTTTTAATCATGTTTAGAAGAATATTAATACTCTGAGAAAATTCCCAGAGCATATTGTTAATTTTTTAAAAAGCAGATTACAAAATATAAACATTATATATGCATAAATTTATATTATTATTGTTTATCTCTCAGTAGTAGAATTGTGGATGATTTTTATTTTCTTCTTTATATCATTATATATTTCCAAAATTCCTACAACAAATTTATATAGTCTTTGTAGACAGGGGGGAAATGTTATATAGCTATTTTTTTTTTTAATTGAACTATTTGTTTGAACTTCAAATCATATATTTTTGCCATGGAAAAATAATATTCTCTCTCCTCCCTATTCTAGCATACAGTAAACTCTTCATGTTGCATTATGAAAGATTACTAGATAAAAACCTGGGAGTATTTGAATGCAATATTTAGATGAGGAAGTTCCTTCTAAACAAAATAGAAAACCCACCAGCTGTAAAGTACAATATTGATACATTTGACTCCCATAAATATTAAAATTTATGAATGTTAAATATTAACCAAGGAAGTACAGGACCTATATGCAGAAAACTACAAAACAATGCTAAAAGAAATCAGTGAAGACCTAAACAAATGGAAAGACATTCCGTGTTCATGGATTGGAAGACTAAATATCATGAAGATGTCAATCCTACCCAAACTGATTTATAGATTTAATGCAATACCAATCAAAACTCCAACAGCCTACTTTACAGAAATAGAAAGGGCAATTACCAAATTCATTTGGAAGGGAAAGTGCACCCAAATAGCCAAAAGGATTCTTAAAAAGAAGAGTAACATGAGAGGAATTTTACTGCCTGGCCTTGAAACATATTACAAAGTTACAGTGGTCAAAACAGCATGGTACAGGCATAAAGATAGATACATCGATCAGTGGAACAGAATTGAGAGTCCAGAAATAAACCCTCACCTCTACTGCCAACCGGTTTTTGACAAACCTGCCAAGTCCATGTTAAAGGGACAAAACAGTCTCTTCAAGAAATGATGCTGGGAGAACTGGATATCTATAACCAAGCAAATGAAATAGGACCCCTATCTCACTCCCTATACAAGAATCAACTCAAACTGGATCAAAGACCTAAGTATAAAAGCCAGGACCATAAAACTACTAGAAGAAAATGTAGGGAAACATCTTAAAGACCTTTTGGTAGGTGGCGGTTTCTTGGACCTTATACCAAAAGCACATGCAACAAAAGAAAAAAATAGATAAATGGGACCTCCTCAATATTAAACACTTCTGAACCTCACAGGACTTTGTCAAAAGGGTGAAAAGGCAGCTGACACAATGGGAGAAAATATTTGGAAATCACATGTCCATTAAGAGTTTAATATCCATGACATATAAAGAGATGTTACAACTCAACAATAAAAAGACAAATGACCTGATTAAAAAATGGGCAAAAGACTTGTACAGATATTTGTCCAAAGAAGAAACACAAATGGCAAAAAGAAAAAAAAAAAAAAAGAAAAAAATGTTCAACATCACTAGCAATTAGAGAAATGCAAATCAAAACTACAATGAGTAAACATTTCACACCTATCAGAATGGCCACTATTAAAAAGAGAACTACAAGTGTTGGAGAGGATGTGGAGAGATAAGAACACTTCTTCACTGTTGTTGGGAATGTAGAATGGTACAGCCAATGTGGAGGACTGTTTAGAAGTTCCTAAAGAAACCGAATATAGATTTGTCACGTGACCCTGAAACACCACTACTGGGTATACCCAGAAGAACTGAGAGCAGTGACATGAACAGACATTTGCACACTGATGTTCATAGTGGCATTGTTTGCGATTGCCAAAAGTTGGAAACAACCCAGGTGTCCATCAACAGATGAATGGATGAACAAACTGCAGTGTATATACATGATGGAATATTATGCAGCTGTAAGAAGAAATGAAGTCATAAAGCATATGGCAACGTGGATGAACCTGGAGGACATTATGTTGAGTGAAGCAAGCCAGACACAAAAGGACAAATACTGTATGATTGCATTACTATGAACTAATTATACCATTTAACAGTGTATGATTCCATTTATATAAAATATAAATATAAATCAATTTATAAAGATGAAATTTGATTAGTGGTTATGTAGGGCTAGGGAAGGCATGCTAAGGGTGTGGAGTTTTTCTTTTTGGAATAATAAAATAATTCTAAAAATTTTTTTGATGATGAATGCACAAAATTGTGATTATACTAAAAGCCATTTGATGATACACTTTAGAAAGATCTTATGGTATGTGAATATATCTCAATAAAACTGCTTAGTAAGTAAATTTATAATTGTGCAAGAATAGCCAGAAATAACAGCTATGTACAGCAGGGGAAACAGAGAGAGATTGAGAGGTGAAGAATTTTCTTGTTTGTCTGTTTTTTATTATTATAAATGAAATAATGAAAATGCTCTGATAATGATTGAAGTGATGAATGCACAACTATGTGATTATACCAAATACCACTGATTGTACACTGTGGATGAATTGTAGACTTTATTAATACATATCAATAAAATTGATTTGTTGTAAACAAAATTTTAAAACTCAGACATGATAGTCAAAGGACGGAGTTTTTAAATAAATGAAATGCATTTTCCAAATATAAGAAAGTCCAACAATGCAATAGAAATAGTGATAGTTCTGCCTATAGAGTTCAAATGGCCTATATTCATGTGAAAAAGTATAAATTTCACTCAAAATTTAAAAGATGCAAATTAAAACTAACAGTTAGATGACATCTGTGAATAATTTCAAACAATAAACCCAGTGTTAACAATGTGGGGGTGGGGGTATAAATTGGTACTACCTTTGAAGAGTAATTGGCAAGATCTATAGAATTAAAAATGTAACTATTTTTCAACAGATAATTCCACTTCTAGTAATTTACTTGCACACGTCAATGATACATACAAAGTGGCATTGTTTGTAAAAACAAGACTGGAAACAATCTCAATGTCCTTCAGTAAGGGACTAATTGAATAATTAAGGTGTGCTGGTATAATAGAATACTAGGCAGCACTTCTAAAAAAATGCCACCCACATGTGCAGATGTGAGGCCCTCTCCAAGAAACACTATAAGGGGGAGAGTCGTTTAGAAAGAGATATCTGTATACTTGTTGCCTTATTAGTATATAATTTTTGGAAGGAGTCAAAAGAAACTATTAGCAGTGTTTGCCTCCAAGATGGGGGATTGGACAGCCTAAAAAGGGGAAAGGACTTCTGTACGATTTGAATGTTCTACCATATGCATTTATTATTTTTTCCATTTTTAAAACTAGCTTTTTTTTTTTTTTAATAAACATTAAATGACTGCGGTGGGGGCGCGGAATCCATGGTACTTCATTCACTTTGAGATCTGGTGTCAGTGAGCACCCACAAAAAGTCAAATGCCGAGTCAAAGGCAGAAAATTCAAAGAAAAATAAAATGAAAAAAAGAAAAGAAAAACCTTTGTGCAGATATAAAGGGGGTGGGGGTGGGGGGACTTTCCACCAGCATATGGCGGTGGCTGCGGCTGGGCCCCTCAGCCCTCTCTCCTCAGGGTCCACTCGCCTGTGCCATCTTGGGGAACCACAGCAAGTCGAGGGGTCTAATTCCGGCGGGAGACGGGCGGCGGCCAGAGAGCACCGGGATTAGCGCCCTCCCCAGGGTGGCACGCAAGTCAGTCCTGCGGGCCGGCGATCTAGCCCCTGGGGTAAGAGGTCGATTTGCAAACTTGGCTCCAGCTTGGAAAAGCTCTTCGTCCCGCACAGCTCCCTGGAGCCCAGCGCCGGGCGACTGGACAAGCAGCTGCCCACGGCCGCTACCTCCGCCACCTCCGCCCAGGTGGCCGCGGCCGCCGCGCCCTGGCCTCCGGCCCGCCGGGGCGCGCATTCGTAAAGCCACAGTGCGACCCAGCGGGCCGAGCGGAAACTGCGCCCGACCGCCACCTGTTGCCTCCCACCTGTTACAGGCGTCAGGCAAGGAAACGCCTTTGTAAGTGGAGAGAGTTGATGTGATTGCGAGATGTCGTCGCTAAACTCGACAGGTCTTTCTTACTCGCCGTTCTCACACTGTAGGTGGAAGTCAATGTGTTGGAAAGTTTGGGTTGAGAGACCTGGGGTTTTTCATTCAGAAATTCCAGTCATCCGGGTAATTTATGAATTTCAGCAAAACGAGTGGCCGCGTATATCTAAAGGATAACCCCATTGGACTAGTAAAATCAGTAGACAATAGTATTGCAGGCAGACCCGACCAAAATGCACTTCCCTCCTGAAGTCGTCCTCTGCCTAAGTGTAAATGTCCCCTTGCTCGCGGCAATGGCCCTTGGGGCTGTCTCCCAGCTTTTACCCCAGCCGCTCTTGATTACAAGACCCTACAAGCTCCCTGGGGCACAGACCATGTCCAACTCACCTGTATGAGGAGTCAGGGGGAAAGACAGAAACCCTGCAGACATTTGGATCAGAAAGAAACTAGAAGAAACTGTGCCTCAACAGGGCTGGTTACTCACCGATTTTATTTATTTCAATAGTTTATTGAACAGCAAATTGCCAGTAGGCCCACATTGCTCAAAGGATGCCGCTTGCACAATAGTTTCACGCCATATTAATGCTGTATAATGTGAATATCCAGCCAGCAACCCTGAATATATATACAGTGATCCCACATTTTATAAGTCATAAAACCCTCATAAAACAAGGTTGGCGTTGTGGGGTTTTGGCAACATGAAAATATAAATGTTTAGGATATAGATAAGAGTGTTAAATGTCTGTGTATGGGACTTAATTCATTAACTTAGTTACATGTAAAAGTTTAAATCACATGTGAAATAATACATTGATTTCAAAATACTACTTTTTCTCATGTTCACATTTTAATGAAGCAATTTTATTTAAACTCTTACCTTGTGTTTTTCAATGTCAGTCATCCCAAAAGGCACTTCTTAAGGCAGCTAACTCAATTGCTTTGATTTACATACAGTATTTTTTAATCCATGTATGACCCTGTCACTGGACAGATAATCCCAAACCATGAGTACACATTATATTAAATAAATTCAGGTGTTTTTTTAAAAAATTTGTTCTATAGGTTTAGGTTTCTGATCTCTTCAACATATTCACTAACCTTATTGCTTTTTGTCCTTAACTTTTTATTTTGAAATAATTTCAAACTTACGGGAGAGTTGCAAAAATAATACAAAATCCAATCAGAGAACTCCAACATACCCCCCATCCAGATACCCAGATCCACCAACTTTTAACATTTTGCCACATGTCATATCTTTCTGTCTATCTTACCCCCTCATTTTCTCCCTCCCCAACTCTCTTTTCTAAACATTTGAAAGTAGGTTGTATACATCATGCTCCTTAAACCCTTATTACTTCCATGTATATTTCCTAAGAACAATGATAATCACTTATGTAACCACCTTAAGTACAATAACTATATTTCTTTTTAAGCCTTGCTTATCTACACCAGCACCCAGTACTTGTAATTGCAAAGTCCTACCCTGCATCGGTAAGGGTCTAGCTGCAGAGACAGAATCTATTCTGGCTAGTCTATGCAAAAGGTGATTTATTACAGAAGATTTGTATATAAACTTCCAGAGTCACTGAAGTAGAAGAGAAGGAGGCAAGAAACAGACTCTAGGCTGAGCTTCCAGGAATAATTCCAAAGCTACACTGGAGGACTGGCCAAAGAACAAGACTCCACAAGCCAGATTTGGCTCTGGCACTACTGCTGCCAGGTGCAAAACTGTGCGGCCTCTGCTATAATCAGGAAGCTGCCAGCTTAGTCGAGATGCTGCTATCATCTCTACGACAATCCACAAACAAAAATCAATGCCCTGTTCTATAGTCAAGTTTTATGCCAGTGCATCTGATTGTTGGAAACTAAAGTGCATAAAAAATTCTGACTGGAAGGAAGTCTAGTAAATGTCCTTTTTAGCTTTCCAGCCTCTTCAATACAGGAAGGCAGGTTAAAAGATAGAAAAGATGACAACTAAGCTATTCCACACGATCTGCATCACAGCCCCAAACATAATTACTAAATTTATGTTAAAGTTATTTGCCCCCCCCCTTATCAGTTCCATCAGATGACCTTTATTTTATAAGCAACTAAAACTAGCAGTGATTGAAGTTGTTTCAGGATCAGGTTTTTCCCATACAATACCTCAGCTGTTCATAATTAAGTAATTGAGAAAATGGCCTGAAATATGAGGTCTTGGAAGCCCTCAAATATAAGGAAATTCCATCTTTTCTGAGGGACAATTTGGAAGGAAAAATGTTTGTCTCGATAGGGTGATAATAATTGGGTGGGTTAGGCAAAAAATACACCAAATGTAAGATATGGGCTATAGTTACTAGTAATATTTTGACGATGCTCTTTTATAGTTTGTAACAAATATTTCGCAACAATGCAAGGTGTTTGATGGTGGGGTGCTTGATGGGAGTTTTGTATGATGATATGCATGTTTACTTTGTAAAGTCACAACTTTTACTATACATTTATTGTTTATGTATGTTCATGTATGAATGATACTTAAATAAAATTTTATTTTAAAAAAAAAAGTTTGCCTCATATTTGGGCTTATACGTTATTTGTTCCATGAAAAGCTTTTTTTAAAAAAGAGTTTTACATCCATAAATACTAAGCTAAAAAAATTAAACCAGCTTCTTTATTGCAGGATTTTGCAAAGTCTTTAACTTACTAAATGCATTCCAACACAGGCTTATGATTTACATGCTGAGAAAGTCCTCAGAAAGAATATCAATAAATGTCAGAAAAGCCAAAATTAAGCAATTAAACAGTTGAAGACTTCAGGGATTTGTAAAGAGTAACTATTCTAAACTGTGACCATATATCACTGCTAAAGATGATCATATCCATGCAGTCATAAAACAAGATACAGATTCTTGCCCAATTATTAGACTGCTTCCCACCAGATTCTATTTGGGTTCTGGATAAAACCCAATCCTTGAAATCAAATCACCCATAAGTCTTATGGCCCATTCCTATCCTACCCTAATCCTTGCTCCAGCCAAGCTGATCTTCGTGTTAAATTTCCTACTGCCACACTTTTGCCCATGCCATGAAAAATACCTTCCGCCAACACCTTCACCTATCAACAGCTCAGGTTCATTTCAAGTGATACCTCCAAAATAAAGACTACCTTGAGACTGCAGCCAGAAGGGCTCTTTCCCTCTGTATTGGGTGCAGGACTCTTGTCAAGTGCCTTGTTTTAGAGTTCTTTGCATGCAGGTATTATCTACATCACTGGCTAGCAAGCACCAGCAAACAAGGATCATGACTTCCAAGTATTCTAGCATAGTGCCTTTCACAGAATAGATGCTCAGCGGAAATTTGTTGATTGATTAAATAAATAATCAAATGAATCTTCTCAGGAGTTGTGTGTCTAGATGTAAAAGTGTTATCTAGACAATTCTGCCCAACCTCCCAGAAGCACGTGGAAAGGGGACCAGAAGCTTGCTTAGGGAAGGGGCTATCAACATCAGCGATTCACCAGATTGGCTGTGCTGGATTATGGACCCAAATGCTTTGAACAAAAACATATTCCTGTGTTTGTTCAAACAAAATAACAAAGCCAAATGAACCCTGTGGTAAGTTTGTCTCAGTATAACAGTGCAGGCTCTGCTCCAGCTTTAAAAAGTAAAATGCAGCAAAAAGCAGGCCCTTGTCTGTCTTGTTCCCCATTGTGACAGTTTGAAATTATTTTATGAATTCCCAAAAGAGAAAGAGTGTGTTTGTGAAATAATCCATTCCTGTGAGCGTGAGACCTTTCAATTGGACTACATCAATGAGGAGAGACAGGTTGAGTCTCTACCCTCTTGCTGGATCTGATAAAAACAGAGACACAGATAAAGAAAGCTGTTATATTTGATCCTGCCATGTGAAAGAAAGGACTCCAGTTTCGCTTACAGATGAGCCTCGAGAGGCTCAAAGAGCTGAGGCCCTGGAAGAGATGAGCCATATGCCTATAGCTTCTAGCTGAACTCGGGAAGAAAGTGGAGCAGCCAAGACTGATAGAGGAGGCCCAGAAAGAGACAAGCCCTATGCCTGGTTGCTCACAGCTAAGCCCCAAAAACTGGGCTCTGAGAAAAAGTGAGCCCCGAGGTGAAGGCTGAAACCTCGGCAGAGATGGATGGCCATCTTGCTTCACCATGTGGCTGCTGACTTTGGTGAGAAAGCATCTCTTATGGTACCTTGAGTCTGACTTTTCATGGCCTTGGAACATCAAGCTTTTACCCCAAATAAATCCTCTTTATAAAAGCCAACCCATTTCTGGTACTTTGCATTGGCAGCCCTTTGGCAAACTAAAAGACCCCATATATCATAAGTGCCCAAAACAGTGCCTGGCACATAGTAATAATTATTTATTGAGTCTCTTTGAGAAGTCTGGACATTGTAATTTGGAGGTCGGAGTCAGGTCCTTGGGTTCAGGAACATGGACTCTGCTGAAAGAGACTTAGGGAAGGGCTGTGCCCTACAAATGTGGAGGTTTTCCTGCTAGCACATCCTAAAGGCACAGTCCAGCACCTACCAGCTTCCATTAGAGAGATGCCAAGGGCTTGGCAGATGAGATGTTCCAAAGGAAGACACCTAGATTTAAAGCTTCCCTGTGTTCATCCTGGGTCAGGGAGTTGCTCCCCTGCGCACCTACCATCTTGCCACCCTCATCTATTGGCTACCCACCCATCCCATCACCTTTAGCAACTCAGACTTTGGACTGGCTCCTCAGGTCACATCTGGATCCAGTTTAAGCCTGATCACTTGGATTTTCCTAGACACTGGTCTGAGCTAGGCTCAACCCTGGACCATGAAGTCCACTCTCAGTGTTACTCATGGACCCCACCCTTCACTTAAGATGTCCTCCACTCCTGGGGTAGACACCCCATCCATGCCAAAGAGTAAAAGAGAATAATATTCAGCATCAGTAATCAAGAAACACAAGTCAGGGAGCCAGTGCAGCTCAAGTGGTTGGGCTCTGGCATACCACATACGAGGTCCTGGGTTCAATCCCCAGCCTCAATACCTAAAAAAATAAATAAAAGAAAAAAAAAAGAAACACAAGTCAAAAGTGTGGATTCAACTCAGAAGGGATTGTATAGTCACACAGTTTGAATCCAATTGAATGGGTAAAAGAGAATGATTTTTCTCTTCTGCACTGAGGCAGCCTGATCTTCACGTTCTTTCTATAAATTCCCTCTATTTATTCCTTCTTCCATGGTCTCTCAGTTCTTATCTCATTATCTAAAGTTCTTCTCTCAAAAAAAAAATAATAATAAAGTGCTTCTCTCTCTCTCTCCTTCTCCTAGTACATATCTTGTTGACTTCTATTCCTTTCTTCCCTCTCTCTTTTTTCCTTATCTAACCAATATATGAAACTGATTACAATAAATACTGCAAATATTTCTTATTTAAGCATTTTTCATTCAATTTGGAGTCATAACAAAGCCATTTGTCAGAAGTAAAGAGAATGATTTTCCTACAAAATTCATGTTTCTGTACTCCAGTTAAATGCTCCCTTGAGTGTTTAATTCCTGGATTATGGTGTCCCTCAAAGATGCTGAGTTTTTTTGTTTTAATTCTTGATGGTTCTTCAAGAATCCTTATTACTCACTCCTGTTATTCAACTCCTGATTTTTCTAATTTTAAGATCAGGGAAGTGGGCTACTTATATGTCTCTTAGAAAAATATATATATCCAAAATTTGTTATAAGTTGTTTTGTTTCTTAATGAATGTGACCCAATAGCAATGAGCATATCTAACACCTGGATCTTGACTTATTCACATATTTCCCATAGGATCCTGTGATGAAACACTTATTACAAGTCTGCAATGGGTAAAATACAAGTGAACCTGGACTTGTTGGACCAGAAGGCAAGCAAGTACTCAAAGTACAACCAAAACATATCAAAAGCGTACAGGAGCCAGGTTAAAAGCGCTCCTGCTACACAATTTGGAACAAGTTGAGCAGCAAACAGAATAATGGAATAATGATGGTAACGGATTTAACACAGTGAATTGTTTTTTTTAATCCATGGTCCATAGTGACAGTCAAAAGAGAGAGAGGGAGAGAAAGATCTTCTTTACAGAAGAATATCAGCTAATAAACGTGGAAAGAATGTTAAGATTAGAAAATGTCTATTTTGCAACCCATGATATAATTATTAATTCAGGCATGGGTCATCAATGGATGCTAAAACCACAGGAAGAGCAGAATGTTCACATGTTCTCAAAGAATCACTGCAAAGAAGGCTTACTAATTATAAAGAGGGCAATTGAGGGATATGGCAGACACCTCAATTGTGTCATCATACTTAGTAACACATTACATGCCTCCTGGCCTGATGTGATGCAAAAGGAAATACACATAACTTTACTAATGCAGTATATTTGCCAGAAATGTGTCCCTAAATGTAATCATGAGAAAACAATCAGACAAATGCAGAATATGGTACTTCCTACAAGACAGCTAGCCTAGCCTAGACTCTTCAAAAAATCCAGTGTCATAAAAAAAATAAGACTAAAACAAGAGTGGGGTAACTATTCTACACTAAAAGAGACTAAAGGGGGGCGGATGTGGTTCAAATGGTTGGGCATCCGTCTCCCATATGGAGGGACCTGGGTTCAATCCCTAGGACCTCCCAGTAAAATATAAATAAATAAATAAATTAAATAAATAAATAAATAAATAAATAAATAAAAGAGACTAAAGACATAACAATCAAATATAATGCATGAATCTTGATTGGATCCCAGATTTTTTTTAAGTTATAAAAATACATTTGGGGGAAGCAGCTGTGGCTCAATCAGTAGGGCTTCCGTTTACCATATGGGAGGCCCCGGGTTCGGTTCCTGGGGCCTCCTGGTGAAGGCAAAGCCCGCCCGCACGGCGTGGTTAGCTGACCCAGAGAACACAAGCAGCAAGGGGGGGATAAATGAATAAATAAATAAAAATCTTTAAGAAAAAAAAAATACATTTGGGGAAAAACTGGGGGGAGTAGGGATTGAATACAGATTATACATGAAAGTTATTGTTAATTTTCTTAGGTGTGATTATGATATTGTGGCTAGGTAGGAAAGATGTATGCTAAAGTATAGTATCACAATGTCTACAACTTTCAAATGCTTACATTTGGCAAATCTAGGTGTACAGGTGTTTATTGCATTAATCTTTCAACTTTCCTGTAGATTTGAAACTTTTCAAACTAAAAAGTAGGGGTGGTAAATTAATGTGGCCTCAATGTGGTTTTTTTCCTTCATGTCCTGGGTGGAAAAGCATTCCCCATGTCTTTTTAGGTAATTTTGTGTTTCAAATGGACTCTAACCTGACTCTCCTGAAGCACATGAAGCTGAGAACACACCTGTTCCAAGGAAAGCATTGTGCACAGGGTTTTCCTCTTCAAGCTGTATCACTAGGAGTATTTTTCTGCTTCAGCACTTTATATGTTTGTCATTATCTCATGGTTGTGCACATCTTCTGGAATCTGTCACACAGAGTGTGACTTAAAGATGAATCATTCTCCCAGTCTCTAGAGAAAAAGAAAATGTGGTGTGACTTTCCATATAGCTGTAGAGCCAGGGGGCCAACCCCACAGTCACAGGCTCAGATTACCCCTGGACTCCAACAGTGGCCTCTGAAGTGCATAACAAATGCCAAGGTGTGCTGGAAATTCCACAGGATTAAAAAATGGTATGATGGTTTGAAGCTGGATGGACCCCAAAGAATCGTGTTTTTGGGGTTGGACCATTCCTATGGTTGTAAATCTGTTATGGGTGAGACCTTTTGATTAGGTTACTTCAGTAAGGCATGACCCAGGGTGGGTCTTAATCCTCTTATTGGAGTCCTTTATAAATGGGATGAATACAGAGAGAAATACACAGAAGCAGAGAGAAAGCCACTGAAGCCAGAAACTGAAAGCAAGAAAACCCAGAAAAAAAGGGAGAGAGCCATAGACACCACCATGTGCCTTGCCATATGACAGAGGAGTCCAGGATTGCCAGCAGCTGCTCTTCAAGGAGAAAGCATTACCTGATAATGTCCTGATTTGGACATTTTTCTTAGCCTCAAAACTGTAAGCTTATAAGATAATAAATCCCCATTTTAAAAGCCAACTTATTTCTGGTATATTGCATTTTGGCAGCCTACCAAATTAAAACAATTGGAAATCTCCTTGGGAAAGTCATTTCACTTCTCAGGGCTTCAATTACTTCATTTGTTGAAGGCAATGATTGGAATGAATGTTTTTAAAGTTCCCTTCAAGCTCTGTTTACCATTCCACTTCCTTAGATATGTCTATCACCATGACCCTGAAGGCAAAACTAAGGGCAAGTCCTCCTCCTTGAGAGCAGTCATCGAATTCTCAGACATTCCAACTGTGAAGAAGTGTCCTTAGCTCCACGTCTTGCATCAAAACAAAAACAATTTTGAAGACCTGACCACCACTGCACCTGGCCTGCGTTTACCTCCCTTATGAAGACACTGTGTCAGTTGGCAACTTGTGAAGGCCCAGAAGCAAAATTGATTTCATATGTACTGAGCATACTACATAAATAGAGCATCAAAGGAAGACATTCTGTGCAGAATATGGTTATCAGCTTCCTTTATTCTCTAAAGTTGAACATCATCTGTTAGCTATATGACCCCTTGGAAAATCCTGACAGGCCAAAAGGAAAGGAGAAGATGGAAGGTCTAGACAGAAATTGTAGGGGAAGTCAGTAAACTTTCATCTAGGGTGGGACCAGGGTGGATAAAGAAGATAAAAGGTATAGAGATCAGTGATAAATGGAAAGAAACAGCATGTTAGAAAATAACAGACTGGAAATTTAGTCATTTCCACATTAAGTTCTACATCCTTATATATAATGGCATTTTCTATCTATTTTCACTTTTACAGTAAATAATGACATAAAAATATTTAAACTACATCCTTCCCCACTTAACCATTCAAGCAAAGCAACAGTCCACAAAAGCTGTGATAGTCAACCTCCAGACTAACAAGATCTGTGTCCTCAAAATTTGCTAGAAAAGCACAGATTTGGCTAGCATAAAATCCAGAAGTGGGCGTGCCCTATCTCTGGGGAACTCAGGCCACATTAAGCCCTCTTGTCTTTCATGTGATACATGCAAGAATAAATTTAAACAAAATAAAAAGAAAAGAGAAAATATTTTAATTTAAGGAAAGGAACACACTGCTCAGGCTATGGCCCTGTAACTGAGAGCTAAGGTGATTTACGTTGCCCCGTTTGTATATTTTATCATTTAAATAAGATTGATCATTCATTACTTATTCAAGATGCTACTAATAGTAGAGTTGCAGTAAAAAAAAAAAAAAAAAAAAAAAAAAAGTGTGTGTTCTTTAGAGAGCTAAATAACAATTTTTCAGGGAGATCTATCACAGGAGAAGTCAAAGAGAAAGACCATTTCTCTTGGATATATTTATTGTGAACTATAGCTAAATAATTTGTTTTGTTTATTCCTTTATCATCATCTCTTCGTTTAGAACCTAAGTTCCGTAAAGACTGGGACCATATCTGTGGTTTTCACCATTGAACCCCCAGCCCTTAGTGTATAGTACAAATGCAGTTAAGTAGTTAATGAATGAAAGCATGCACTTTTTATAACTGGTATTACATTTGTAATCCAAAAAAAAAGAGCATAGTGTCACTCTCCATTGCTTTACATCTTTTCATAACTCTTAGCCAACTTTTTTTAGTTTTCTTTACATAGATCCCATAGTACATTTCTGATCACGGTTATTCCTAGGTATTTGGTGAGTTTTGTTTGTTTTAAAGAATACAGTCTCTCTCATTCTCTCTCTCTCTCTCTCTCTCTCTCTCTCTCTCTCTCTCTCTCTCTCTCTCTCTCTCTTCATTTTATTTTAAAACGTGCCAATGCTGACATGTAGGAAAGCTTTTGATTTGAGTTCATGTATCCTGCATACAGCCAAGACACTATGTTATTAAATCCTATAGTTGGGGGGTTATTTTGCTTGATTCTTTTGGTAGGCTAAATATAAAATCATATCATCTGCAAATAATAAGACTTTGTCTTTTCCTTTCCGATGCTATAAATCTTATTTCTGTTTCATCTTTAATTTTGCTGGCTACAAACTGGGGAAGACATCAAATGATAATGGCCGTAGCGGGCATCCTGTAATCCGTTCCTGATTCTAAGGAGAATGCCCCTGGTGTTTCCTCATTCTCATTTTCACAGCCGGAACCTAGCAGCCTCTCGTGTGCTCACTTCCTTTCCCTTTACTCTTATTGCAGACCACTTAAAATAATCCTAATATAAGAATGAAGGTCTTAATAACTCCAGGTTGGTTAACTCTCAGAGCTTTGTTTCTATCCCTAAACCACATGTGAAAGCTTCCCTTTGCCTCTGCTAAATACCCTCTCACACATGCAGCACATGTAGCATGTCCAAGCCATACCCACCCCGAGAGTCTGAAGCTGAGGAGGATGGCGGATGCTGACGCCTTGAGGGCCCAGCTCATCCTAGCAGCTCTTGTGGCTAGGGCCGTGCCCCACAGCTCCGAGATAGCAAGGGCTAGCACCCTGGGCTCACACACGGGCATCCCCCTGGCAAGCCCTGGCAGTGCTGTAAGAGGAAATAGATAGTAACTGTGTGCTTTTCCTAATCAGCAAAAGAAGTGAAGCCAGTATTGAGGTGATACAAGAATAATTTTCTGTGCCTGCCCCTGCCCCTGCCCCTGCCAAGGACACTGATGAATTCTGGTCCTTCTCCTTGGACAGCCCAACCAATCATGCTGAACAAATTCTTTTTTGGTTCCCTCTACTTGACTGAAAGCAGGTTGAAACTGGAAGCCTTCTTGGAGCTCATGGGGGAGGCGGCACTTCCAGGGCCTCAGCCCTTTTCCATCTCCGACATACCCCTCCTATTGCTCAGAATCCAGACCTTCAGCTAGCTGCCTCCAGCTGCATGTGATAAGAACCACAGCCACAAACACAGAGGATACACCTGCACACACAGGCACCAGGACCTAAGTGTGTGGACCCGATGGGTCACCTGGGCAAGGAGGTTTACTCTGGAGAACCTTGTTCTCTCCTATCCACCACCCAAGCTTCGGCACAGTCAGCCCAGTCTTGGGGGGAAATTGGTGTTATCTCCACTGTCCTGGGGAGTCAAGAATGCTCCCAAGACTTCTCTTTGGGTTTTCCCACCTCTGGCAACAAGAGCAGCCTAATGGGAAGAGACTGGGAGGCAGAAGACAACAGCACTTACTTTCCCAGCCTGCCAGCCTTTGGCACTGGCTCTACTACCACCACCACCGCCCCAACCCATGTTCATATAACTCAGAACCTTCTCCTAATCCCTCCCAGCTGCCTCCATGGCTACAAGCACCCTGGTTTGGTAGTGGGGGGAGGCAAGAGTACATATAGGTGCTCATGAATTAGGGGCTGCCTCTGTTTCCCCCTTGGCTCATTTTACCAGTCAATGAAAGTCTGCAGCAAATGGACCAGACCAAGCCACATTCCAGAGCTAACCCTAACCCCAGCCATGCTAATGCTTATCCCTAATGCTACATTTCATTCCCTGGTTAGCTTCATTCCAGTCCCCAGCACTGACCAGTGCCTACCCTTAATGCCTGGCTCAGCCATCCAAGCTCTGGCCTTGTGTTAATAATTAATAATCATAGCTTACACTTGGGACCCCTATGCCATGTATGTATACATACACACATACACACATTTAATCTTTACAACAATTCTCTGAATCAGGTCTATTATTATGTCCCTCTTACAGATGAAAAAAACTGAGGCTCCTGGAGATTAGGTGAATTCCCCAAGGTCATATAGCTTGTAACTAGCAGTGCTGAGATTTTTACCAATGCTAACCTCTCCACTTTTACCATCACTAAAGATTTCAGCCCCCTGTCTCCAATCCAGCCTCCACCCCAACCCTAGACCCTCCAGCTCTGATGCCAGCCTGGGCCCCTTGATAATCCAGCTGACTCCTGAAACCTTGCCACCCAAAGGGCAAGGCAGAGTCTGCCCACACTGCCCTTATAAGGGGCTCTCCCAACATACCCTTCCTCTCCCTCTCCCCCCATAGAGGACGACAGACCCCACATCAGTAAGATGTCCACACCGAGCCAGGCCAAGGTGGTGAGCTCATGGCAGACCTAGGGATCCCAGGCAACAAGCCTCCCAGCTGCTGATTAAAACGAGCTCCAGGCGCCCAGGATGCAGCCATACACCCCAGATCCACCTTCCAGGACTGTTGCGATGCTGCCCCTATCAGAAGCATTTCTGTGCAATCCAAGCAACAGGGCAGTGGAGGCAGCCCTTGGAACCTCAGAAGGCCTGTGGGTGAGAAAGTCCACAGGAAAGAAGGCCTGGGCAGAGGTCGTCACTTCTGCAAGAAGAGCAGTGGAAACCACACATTCCCAGGAATTCCTTTATCAGCAGGAATGGCACTGACTTCCTTTCTGGGCTGTATGCCAGCAATTCCAGACTGCTCTTTCACAGCTTTCTACACCAAATTCTGCTCTCCTACTTTATGTCACTTTTCCAACAAACATGCTAATTTTATTCTCAAATCTACTCAGCATCTCACAGCTCCAACCTGCTCCCCACCTCCACATCCAAGCTTATAACTTCCACTCTAAGCACTTCCTAAGACATTCATCCCTGTCAATATAATCAAATGTACAGTTTGTTTTTAAAAATTACAGGAATCAAGCTAATTCATTTAGTTCTAACATTCATAAGTTCTTTGAGGTAGTATTATGTCCATTTTACAAATGAGGAAACTAAATCCTAAACTCTGCCTGTACGGGGTGAGCAATGGACATAAATACTTTAAGAGGGTCGGTATAAAACAATAGTTACACCTTACCTGTATTGAGATCAAGAAAATGCTTTACATTGAGATCAAATTTTGTTTTTGGAAATGCTGAACAGGCAAAATAAAACCTACTGGCTTAGAGCCACCAGCTCGAAGTCCCTAAGTTAACTTATGTGTCCCTGCTCTTAATACCTAAGCTATGCAACTTCTCTTACTATTCCCTTTGTTCCTAGTCAGTCCATCAGACCTAAATTGAGTTGTGTCAGAAAGGAGGCAAAGAGGGGAGCGAATGTGTCTCAAGTGGTTGAACTCCTGCTTCCCACATAGGAGGTCTCAGGTTCAGTACCCAGTGCCTCCTAAACAAAACAAAACAAAAAAACTCAGGGGATCCAATGTCGCTCAGTGGTTGAGCACGAGCTTCCTGCATACAAGGTCCTGGGTTCAATCTCCATTCCCAGTACCTAAAAAAAAAAAAAATTAATTGAAAAGAAAGGAGGCAAAAAACCAGGAATGAAGAGTCCGCAATATGACTTGAAGGAGAATTCTCACCAACCTCCATCATAATGCAAATAACTCAGATACAAGACTGAAGTTTATAGCCCTAAATTTTTGTATGGTGTGAGGGAAAGAACCCTATCTAATTATTTAAATCCCAATACAGAACATTTATGAAGAGAAGCAAAACTTGCTTTTAAAAATAACAAAAAAAGCAACAATTTAGGCCATCAGAGTCATTTCATGTCAATTTTATTATTTCATTAAGATCATGTTTTCTAGCCACAGTCTATGGACCAATAGGAAAAAAAGAGAAAGAAAAAACAGCAAAGAATAATTTAAAACTTGTTCTAATGAAGAGGTTTCTAACCTCAAGCCATGAAATCTTTAGTAGGTTTCAGGGGGTAAATGCACTCCTTGGAACCATATCCAAAATTTTGTGTGTATGTGTATTTTTCTGACAACAAGATTCACAGCTATCCTCCTATTTTCCCTTTTTTTATCCTCCTATTTTCAAAGAAGCCCTCCACCAATTAAAAAGAAAACACTAAAAACCACTGTCTTATGGTAGAAATACTATCTTCTATAACCCAACAATATTTCCTCAAACCCCACTGTCCCTCCATCCTGAAAACAGTGAGCACTCACCCACTGGTAACATGGAGGAGCTGGGGGAGCAAGGAACACAGCCAGCAGCAGGCTTGGGAGCCATTGTGTCAGCCTAGGGGCATGCTGGTCCTCTCTGCAGTAGTGGAAGGCAAAGTGTGATCGATCCCCTACCACCCTACTAAGCCAAACTGGGAGCATTCAAAAAAAGGAGTAGAGCATAAAAATATAAACATCCATTCCCCCAAGAGAAGCGTGCCCAAGTGACTTGTGGCCATAAAGGCTGGAATCACTCAGGGAAGCAGATGGTGATTCTAAAATTTAAGGAGGAAGAGAATATTCCATGGGCTGGGCTTGCAGGTGTAACAAGCACTGATCAGAGGCAGGGCAATAGATTAAAGCCGCAGAGATTCTGGGAAGAAACAGATGGACTGGTCCAGGGCCAGGGAGGAAATGACAGGCAGGATGAGGGTGTAGCCATCTCAAAGAGCACCTCTAAGAGATGAGAGACGAGGCTTGAACTTTTTATGGAAGATATCAGAGGACTGGGAAGATTTCAGTGGCGGAAGAGACTACATGATTAGGCTTTAAAGGAGAAGACTGAGAAATAGGTATAAATGAATGGAAAATAGAAGATATGATTACTGAGAAGAGAAATTGGCCAGCACATGGAGTGTCAGGTATGAATTTTGAAGGCACTTAGTAGAAGGATGGACTAGCCAGCAAGGGGTGTATAAAACCCGAGGCAGGTGTGGATAAATGGGGTGACCTGGGTCAAAGGAAATGGAGGGATCCTCCCCACCATATGCCCATGGCAGCCTATGCAGGACGCTGGCCTCAGCTCGAGTAACTGTTAATGTAGAATTAATTGTAAGCACATGTGATGGTGCCAACATCCATCTCTGCCCAAACCATATCTGAGCAATCTTTTTCTAAATGAACCAATTAAGTAGCTAGGATTAGAGAAAAATATAAATTATAGCACAAGAAAGTCAGAAAATGACTAATAGCCTGCTGGTCAGTTCTAGAACAAGTTCTGTACCTTGAACTTGGGCTGCATTCTTTTCCTTGATTTGCTGTTATTGTTGTAGGAAATTGTGAAATTCTCAACATCCAGACAGGTTATGATTTATCTGTACTCTGGAATTCTATGCAGCTACTTGTCAGAATGAACTACATCCATATGTGCTAATATGGAAATATGTCCAAGATTCCTTGTTAGGTGAAGAATAGCAAGTTAGAGGCTGTATGATCCTATTTGTTAACAAAAATAAGTATATATAGGGGTATGTTCTGTATAACTATGTTTGCTATTTATTCATTAATTAATTCATTCAAGAAATAATTTTGAGCATCTTCTTTGTATCAGACACTAGTACAAAAATCCCTGCTTGCATGGATCTTAAATTCCAGTGGGGGAGGCAAACAATAAATAAGAAAAATAAGAAAAAGATATATATACTATGTACAAAGTGCTAAGGATAAAAATTAATCAGAAGTCATAAACAGAGGGAAGAGGGTGTGGCTCAAGTAATTGGGCTTCCACCTACCACGTGGGAGGTCCTGGATTCGGTTCCCAGTGCCACCTGGAGGAGGCAAGCTGGCGTGGCGAGCTGGCGCAACAAGATGATGCAACAAAAGAGACACAAAGAGGAAAGACAATGAGAGACACAACAAACCAGGGAGCTGAGGTGGCTTAGATGATTGAGGCCCTCTCTTCCACATGAGAGGTCTTGGGTTCAGTTCCCGGTGCCTCCTAAAGAGAAGACCAGCAGACGCAGAAAACAGACAGTGACCTCAAACAATGAGGAGGTAGGGGGATAAGTAAATAAAATAAATCTTTAAAGAAAAATTTTTTAAAAAAGAAGTCATGAACAGACATTTGCACATCAATGTTTATAGTGGCATTATTCACAATTGCCCAAAAAATGGAAACAGCCTTGTCCATCAACCGATGAATGGATAAACATTCATCAATGAATGTTTATCCATTATCCATTATACATCCAGTATACAATGAAATACTATGCTGCTAAAATGAAATTGGGACATATATGATAACATGGATGAACCTTGAGGACATTATGCTGAGTGAAATAAGCCAGACACAAAAACACAAATATTGTATGGTCTCACTAATATGAACTAGATACAAAGAATAAACACATGGAGTTAAAACCTAGAGTATAGGTTACTAGGAGATAGGATGAGGCTTGAGAAGGGGTACTGATGCTTAATGTCTGTAGAATTTTTAATTAGCTTGACTGTAAAAGTGTGGAAATGGATAGATTTGATAGTAACACATTATAGTGAGTATGACTAACACAGCTGGTTTATAAATGAGATTGTGGCTGAAAGGGGTAGTCTAGGGATGTCAACTGAAAGAAAACTAGAGGACAATCTAGGGTCTGAATAACATAGTGAACCCAGAAGTGGATGAGGATTGTAGTTAATAGTACAAATACAAGAATACTCTTCTATGAACTAGAACAAATGTACATCACTATTACAAGGTGGTAAAAATATGGAGATGCATGGGAAAAATACAATTAATGTAACTTATGGACTATAGTTAACAGCAATATGGTAATATTCTTGCATCAATGTCAAAGAAGGCACTGTGTTAATAACAAGGGGTGGGGGGCAGATGTGGCTCAAATGGTTGGGCGTCCGTCTGCCATATGGAGGGACCTGGGTTCGATCCCCAGGACCTCCCGGTAAAATAAAAAAAATAAAATAAAAATAAAAATAAATAAATATATATATATATATATATATAAGGCACATGGGCTGCCAGGCTCTGTGTGCCAGTGAGCCGCCAGGCCTCGGGAGCCCTGCGGCAAGATGATGAAGTAACAGGAGAGAGACACAGGGGAGAGACAAGACGAGATGCTCCGAAATCTCTGAAAGCCAGGAACTGAGGTGGCGCAGGTGGCAGAACACCTCTCTCCTACATTGGAGGTCTCCAGGATCGAATCCTGGTGAAGACTGGAGGAGGAGGATGAGAAGAGATGGCAGGAAACAGACACAGAGAATTGCCCAGTGAATGGACACAAAACAGCAAAAGGGGAAGGTGGGGTTTAAAATGGATAAAGTAAATAAATAAATTAAAAAAAAAAAAAAAAAGAATAACAAGGGGTGTGGAAAATATAACAAAAGTACACTACAAACCATAGTTAGTGGTAATAGTCCAATGATGTTCTCTCATAATCTGTAACAAATATTCCACAAAAATGTAAGGTGTTGGGAAGCGGCTGTGGCTCAATCAGTGGGGCTCCCGTTTGCCATATGGGAGGCCCGGGTTCGGTTTCCGGGGCCTCCTGGTGGGGGCGGGCCCGCCCGCACGGCGTGGTTGGCTGCCCCGGGGAGCGCAGGCAGCAGGGGGGGAATAAATGAATAAATAAATAAAATCTTTAAAAAAAAAAATGTAAGGTGTTGGTGGATGAGTATTGTATGAGAATTCTGCACATTATGCATGATTGTTTTGTTAGCTCACAACTTCTTTAATTTTACATACATATATATAAGAATTAGATTACAAGTTATCAGGTCTGGAGGAAGGGGGCAGAGGAGGAATGGGGAGTTATTGCTTAATGGATAGAGTTTCTGGGGTAATGAAATAATTTTGGAAATGGGTGGTGGTAATGGTAGTGCAGCATTATGAATATAACTGTTATCACTGAATTGTACACATGAAAGTGATTAACATGAGAAATTTTGTGGTGTATATTATGTTACCACAATAAAATATTTTTTTAATCAGGGAAGGGAGTTAGGAAGTGAGGAGCTGGTAGTTTGGTCTGAGAGACCTCTCTGAGACAATATTATATATTTCAGACAAGAACTGAAGAAGTGAGGGAGGGAGTCAGGCTGCTCTTCGGAGGAAGAGCCTGGGAAATACTAGGCACAAAGGCTCTGAGGCTGGACCATGCCTGGAGGGTGAAGAGGGAGGCAGGAGCAAAAAGAAGGAGAGGATGTCAAAGGGCAAGAGAGCCTTGTAGAACACTGTAAGAGTCCTGTTTTATTCTGAGAATGAAACATCTGCAAATGAAATTTCTGGGAAAATGTTAATAGTGGTTAACTGAGAAATGGGAATAGAAATAGAAATGACAAATATTTTTTTTTTTTTTTTTTTTTTTTTTTAGGTATTAAAAAAGGAATTTGTTTATTGAGGGCAAGAGCAATGCAAACAATATAAAATCAAATGCTTATCTGGCATTTAACTGCCTTTTCTTCCTCTACCTGTCAAATGGGAGTTGGATTTTATTTGTACATTTTCTAAGGGCCCTGATCTGTTACGAAATCCTTATGCAGAGGGAAGCTGTGGGGCAGATTCCTTAAGTGACTCTTGGGATAATTCTTAGGAGGGTGGGGAAACTAATTCCTCAATTCTGCCTACTTCTTTCCCTTCTGCTTCATGTGTACTACAAAATAGTCATTGCACGCGATGGTGAGCCCAGCAATTAGCGAAAAGAAGCTCTGGAAGCCCACTTTGCCATCTCGACATTGGTCCAGATCCTTCATTATTTTGTCCACAGCCAGAGGGTCTTTTTGATTTTCCAAAAATCCAGGGAACTCCTTTTCCATGAGTACTCTCAAGTCCTCCTTTGTTAAGTAGCCTTTATCCCCGGCAAATTTGTGAAACGTAAACATCATAGTTTCCATGGCATGTTCCATTTGAGATGGCATTTTGATGAGGTCTGTTGAAACCTGGGCCGGGAGGCGCGGCGCGGACGCTCGGGGAGCTGGGACGCGGAGCCAGTGAGCAGCGCGCCGCGGGCCCCGCGCCTTAGTACGTGGGGGCGGGTGGGCAGGGCGGAGGCGCGGGTTCCGCGCGGGCAGCAGGAGGAGCCTCGGGCTGGTGCCCGGGTCTTCATGACAAATATTTTTAATTTTCACATTATGTACTTTTCTATAGTTGTTAAATTTTATTATGAGTCAATGCATTTTATTATTAGTTTTTAACCTAGCTTAAAAATTTAGATTTGCATAAAAAATCATTATGCAAATTATTCAAGCTACTTCTGTAGCCATGAGCCTATAAAAATTCCGGGATTTTCATGTAGAATAGAGAGACACCATTGATGTTATTTTTTTTTTTTTTTTTTTTTTTAGGCAGTGCACCAGGGATTGGACCTGGGACCTTGTATATGAGAAGTAGGCGCTCAACCACTGAGCTACACCCACTCCCTTGTTTTTTTTTTTTAAGATTTATTTATCACCCCCACCCCCACCCCCCGTTGTTTTGCACCTGCTGTCTGCTCTCTGTGTGTTCTTCTGTGTTTGCTTGACTTCTCTTTAGGCGGCACCAGGAACCAATCCTGGGACATTCAGGAGTAGAGGGAGTTGCTCAATCTCGGATGCCACCTCAGCTGCCTGGTCTGCTGTGTCTCTTATCATCTCTCTTCTGTGTCTCTTTTTGTTGCATGATCTTGCTGTGCCAGCTCTCAGCACAAGCCAGCACTCCTGTATGGGCCAGCACTCTACGTGAGCCAGCACTCCACGTAGGCCAGCTCACCGCATGGGCCAGCTTGCCTTTCACCAGGAGGCCCCAGGAATTGAACCCTGGACCTCCTATATGGTAGACGGAAGCCCAATCACTTGAGCTACATCTGTTAACCCCGTTTTCATTTTAACTGTTGCATTAACTCAGTCTCCCTCTTATTCAGCCCTCAGACCATGTCCTTAAGAAGCTGGAAATGAAGACTGCTGAAACCATGATGTGGCAAAACTGCATGTTTGAAGTTGTTCTAGTTACTTAGCTGAGGCAAATATACTCTAGTTTAAAAAATACTTCACATCTCCCTCCTGCCACTCTCACCAATTGCTACAGGTAGGAAGGCCTTGGAAATACAAAGCAGAGGGTGCAGGTGTTTTTGAGTGTGAAGAAGATTATACAGGAAGCCAAGATAGGGGAGTTTCAGGGAGTTCTGAAGAGGATTAGGATCTCAGAAGAGCACTTGCTTTGGCCCTCAAATTGGTTAAAAAATAAATAAAAAGGATTGAGGTGCCAAATTAAATTTGTCAGAATTGAGACCGTTTTTATATAAAGGAAAGATTTGAAGCAGAAGTCATTAGAAACCTAAGAGAACATAAAGGTTGAGCTCAAATTTAAGTTGGAGATGGTGCATGCATGGGTGGTTTGAAAGTATTGATGGGGTCAGCTTTTGAAAGTTGCCAATAAGCTAGCATGAAAGCAAGGGTCTGCAAACACGTTCTGTAAAGGGCCAGATGGTAAATGCTTGTAGGCCATACCTTCTTTGTCACATCTACTCAATCTGCCATTGTAGCACAAAAGCAGCCATGGACAATATGTAAACAAATAAGCATGCCTGTGTTGCAATTAAGTTCTGCTGATAGACACTGAAATTTGAGTTTCATATAATTTTCATGTATCACAAAATATTCTTCTTTTGATTTTATTTCAACCATTTAAAAATATGAAAACCACTCTTAACTCTCAGATTGTAGTTTGCCAGCCCTCACAATAAAAAGTTAATAGAGGGGAGCAAATGTAGCTCAAGTGGTTGAGCACCTGCTTCCCATGTACAAGGTCCAAGGTTTGATCCCTGGTACCTCCTGAAAACAAAACAAACAAATGAAGAAAAAAAAAACAATTCTTATTGGGTAGTGGATGTAGCTCAGTGGTTGAGCACCTGCTTCCCATGTACAAGGTCCTGGGTTCAATCCCTGGTACCTCCTAAAAAAAAAAAAATGCAGGAAGCGGCTGTGGCTCAATTGGTTGGGCACCTGTTTACCATATGGGAGGCCCTGGGTTTGATTCCTGGGGCCTCCTGGTGAAGGCAAGCCAGCCCACGTGACGTGGCAAGCTGACACAGCAAGATGGCGCAACAAAGGGAGACAAGCAGACACAGAAAAATGCAAAGCAAAGTGGACACAGCGAGCACAAGCAGCAAGGGGGGGGGAATAAATAAATAAACAAATCTTTTTTTAAAAAAATGAGGGTAAGTTTAAAGTCTTCACAGACAAACAAAAACTGAGAAAGTATGTTACCAAAAGACCAGACTACAAGAGATACTAACAGGAGTGCTGCAGCCTGACAGGAAAAAACAAGGGTGAGAGACTTTGAGAACAGTGTAGAAATAAGATTATTAGGAAGGATAAATTAAAGAGTAAAAAGACAGACAAGAGTAAGATATGACAATGGAAAGCCAAAGGATAAAATGGATGAAGTAAGTAATGCCTTTATAGTAATAATATTGAATGTTAATGGCTTGAATTCCCCAATAAAAAGAAACAGACTGAGAGAATGGATAAATATACATACCAAAACGAGAAAAAGATACTAAGAAAAAAGATAATTACAGACCATTATCCCTAATGAATATAGATGCAAAAATCCTCAACAAAATACATGCCAACTGAATCCAAAAGCACATTAAAGGAATTATACACCATGACCAAATGGGTTTTATCCCAGGCATGCAAAGGGTTTTTCAACACTCAACACAAGAAAATCAATTAGTATAATAAACCACATTAATAAGTTGAAGAAGAAAAATCACATAATCTTCTCTATTGATGCAGAAAAAGCATTTGACAAAACACAGCATCCTTTCTTGATAAAAACACTCCAAAAGATAGGAATAGAAAGAAGCTTTCTCAACATGGTAAAGTAAATATATGAAAAACCTACAGCTAGCATTGTACTCAATGGTGAAAAAATGAAAGCTTTCATTCTTTCAATCCTGCTGAAATCAGAAACAAGACAAGGATGCCCAGTGTCACCACTGTTATTCAATATTGTGCTAGAAATTTTAGCTAGAGCGATTAGGCTAGATAAAGAAATAAAAGGCACTGAAATAAGAAAGGAAGAAGTAAAACTTTTGCTATTTGCTGATGACATGGTCCTATATCTAGAAAATCCTGAAAAACCCACAACAAAGCTACTAGAACAAATAGACAAGTTCAGCAAAGTGGGGGTATACAAATTAACATGCAAAAATCAGTAGCATTTCTATACACTACTGATGAGCAATCTGAGGAGGAAATTAGAAAAAAATTCCATTTATAATAGTGACTAAAAGAATCAAACATTTAGGAATAAATTTAACCAATGACATAAAGGACCTGTAGTCAGAAAACTACAAAACATTGCTAAAAAAATCAAAGAAGACTTAAATAAATGGAAGGACATTCTGTATTCATAGACTGGAAGAATAAACATCATTAAGATATCAATTCTACCCAAACTGATTTACAGATTCAACGTAATCCCAATAAAAATTCAAACAGCCTTTTTTGTAGAAATAGAGAAGCCAATTATCAAATTTATTTGGAAGGATAAGGGGCTCCAAATAGCCAAAAATATCTTTAAAAAGAAGAACAAAATTGGAGCATTCTCACTTCCTGAATTTAAAGCATAATACTTAGCTAAAATGGTAAAAACAGCATAGTACTGGCATAAAGACAGACAGATTGACCAATGGAACTGAATTGAGAACTCAGAAATAGACCCTCACATTTATGGTTATGTTATTTTTTTTCTATAATTCTTTTTTTTTTTTAAGATTTATTTATTTATTTCTTCCCACCCCCTCGTTGTCTGCACTTGCTGTGTCTGTTTGTCTTCCCTGCCTCTTTTAGGCGGCACAGGGAACCAAACCCAGGACCTCCGATGTGGGAGGGAGTCACCTAATCACTTGAGCCACCTCTGTTCCCCACTTTGTTGTATCTCTCGTTGTTTTTTCTTCTTGTGCCTCTTGTTGTGTCATCATGTTGCATCAGCTTGCCGTGTCTGCCCGTTGTGTCAGCTCGCTGTCTTGCTCATCTTCTTTAGGAGGCACTGGGAACCTCTGCTCCCCTCTTTTGTTGTGTCTCTCATTATGTTTTTTTTTCTTCTTGTATCTCTTATTGTGTTATCATGTTGCGTCAGCTTGCTGTACCTGCCCATTATATCAGCTCACTGCCTTCTCCAGGAGGCACCAGGAATCAAACCAGGGACCTCCCATGTGGTAGGTGGGAGCTCAATCGCTTGAGCCACATCCACTTCCTTGGTTATGTTATTTTTGACAAGGCTATCAAGCACACCTAGCTAGGCCAAAACAGGCTATTCAACAAATGGTGCTGGGAGAACTGGATAGCCATATCCAAAACAAAGAAAGAGGATCCCTATCTCATACCTTATACAAAAATTAACTCAAAATGGATCAAAGACCTAACTATAAAAGCTACAACCATAAAACTCCTAGAAGAAAATTTAGGAAAACATCTTCAAGAGCTGTGATAGCTGGAAGTTTCTTAAACCTTACACTCAAAGCAAAAGCAACAAAAGAAAATTTAGATAAATGAGACCTCCTCAAAATTAAACACTTTTGTTCATCAAAAGACTTTGTCAAATGTGAATATTCTTACTGACCTCATTTTGTGATAATCAGGGTAGGTTAAACATTCGCTATATTAGAAACCATGCATGTGTCCCCAGACCTAGTTTTTC
Organism: Tolypeutes matacus; assembly: GCA_026826555.1. NCBI lineage: Eukaryota > Metazoa > Chordata > Mammalia > Cingulata > Chlamyphoridae > Tolypeutes > Tolypeutes matacus. The sequence goes on from JAKSZT010053928.1 coordinate 6,421,664, forward strand.
TCCTAGGTCTGGTTTTTAGAATGCTGGTGATAAACTAAGCCTGACTTATTATATGACCATCCTGTATGGGAAATGACTGTAACTCTAGGTATCTTTGGTCAACCTTAAGAGATATAGCAGGGGACGGATGTGGCTCAAATGGTTAGGCAACTGTCTCCCATATGGAGGCACCTGGGTTTGATCCCTGGGACCTCACAGTAAAAATTTTTAAAAGGCCCCGTGCGCAGGTGCGCCATCAGGCCCTCCGAACCACACAGCAAGATGATGATGTAACAGGAGAGTGACACTAGGGAGAGCCAAGACGTCGCACCAAAAAACCCGGAACTAAGATGGCACAGGTGGTAGGACGTCCCTCTCCCACATCGGAGGTTCTGAGGATCGAATCCCAGTGAAGACAGGAGGAGAAGGATGAGAAGAGAGGGCAGGAAACAGACACAGAGAGTTGCCCAGCGAATGGACACAAAAACAGCAAAAATGGCGGGGGGCAGGGGGGAGGTAAAAATGGATAAAAGTAAATAAATATATCCTTTAAAAAAAAAAAAAAGGATAAGGGAGTAAGATACGGACTATAGTTGATAGTAATACTTTGATGATGCTCTTTCATAATTTCTTAACAGATGTTTCACAACAACGCAAAGTATTTGTGTTGGGGTGATGTGTGGGAGCCCTGTATGATGTTATGCATGTTTGTTTTGTAAGTTCACAATGTTTACTGAACACTTACTGTTTACGTATGTTCATGTATGAATGCTATATTTCAATAAATTTTTTTTTTAAAAAAAAGACTTTGTCAAGAAAGTAAAAAGGCAGCCTACTCAATGGGAGAAAATATTTGGAAACCACATATCTGATAAGGGTTTGATATCCATGTTATATAAAGAGATCATACAACCCAATGATAAAAAGACAAGCAACCCAATTAAAAATTGGGCAAAAGATTTGAATTGACATTTCGCCAAAGAGGAAATACAAATGGCCAAAAAGCACATGAAAAAATGTTCAACATCACTAGTCATTAGGGAAATGTAGATCAAAACTGCAATGAGATACATTGCACACCTTATAGAATGGCCATTATCAAAAAGACAAAAAACTACAAGTGCTGGGAAGGATGTAGAGAAACAGGAATACTCCTTCACGATAAAAATACAACATATCAAAATGCATGGGGTGCAGATAAGCAGTGCTTAGAGCAGAGATTCCCAAACTTTCTTGATTCACAATGCCATTGGTGTCTCAGGAATTATTTTACAGTACCCCTGGTCCAAAAAAATTAATAAGAGGTCTACTAAGTTGTTCGGTCCAAACAACTTAATTTTAAGTACTAACTAACAGTTTATTACGCATTTGAAAAAAAAAAAAAAAGAATACAAATAAATTGAAAGAAAAGATAATATGTGTATTTCATTCTTAAATAACTCAATTACTTACTAATGAGGTATGTGCACCTGTTGAGCACTGTACAACTTCTCAAACATTGGAATCAGATTGGACACCATCCTCATTTCATAATTTTTGAATGGTACTTGCTTTTTATCACAGCATCTGTTTCACAAAGATATGATGTCATCAAAAAGAATGTTATGTGACCTAATATTGAAACTGTGAACTACCTCAGGCTAGCAGTTCATGTGGTATCCAAGAGATATCACTGTGCTTCCCTAGAATTTTTTAAATAACCTTATGTGTTTGCTGCAATGCCCCAGGGCACTTTGGCACATAGTTTAGGAATCACAGGCTTAGAGACAAATCTACAGTGTTACATATTTATATTAAAAGAGAAGAAAGTATAAAAAGATGATTATGGTCAAATGTGGCAAGGTGGCAAAGGATGGAAGACTTTGGAGAAGAAGCATGATAGAAAAAGCTTAAATTTTTTTAATAGACTGTTAGTAGAAATCTGGACTTTGAGAACGCTGCTGATGAGTGCTCAAAAGGAAATGAGGGGGGAAGCGGGTGTGGCTCAAACAGTTGGGTGCCCACCTACCACATGGGATGTCCTGGATCTGGTTCCCAGTGCCTTCTAAAGAAGACGAGCAGGGGGCGGATGTGGCTCAAATGGTTGGGCGTCCGTCTGCCATATGGAGGGACCTGGGTTCAATCCCCGGGGCCTCCTGGTAAAATAAAAAATAAAAATAAAAAATAAAAAACAAACAAACAAACAAAAAACCTTTTGGGGCGGATGTGGCTCAAATGGTTGGGTGTCCATCTCCCATATGGAGGAACCTGGGTTCGATCCCCAGGACTCCCGGTAAAAAAATAAATAAATAAATAAAAATAAAGAAGACGAGCAAGACAGTGAGCTGACACAATGGGCAGGAGCAGTGAGCTGACACAACGAGATGATGCAACAAGATGACACAACAAAGAAACACAATGAGGAAACACAATGAGAGACACAAAAAGCAGGGAGCAGAGGTGGCTCAAGCAATTGGGTCCCTCTCTCCTACATGGGAGGTCTTGAGTTCGGTTCCCAGTGCCTCCTAAAAAGAAGACAAGCACACAACAGACACAGAAAGGAGACAGCAAGCACAAGCAACAAGTGAGAGCAGAAATAAATAAATAAAATAAATCTTTAAAAAAAAAAAAAAAAAGGAAATGGGGAGAAGCCAATGTGTCTCAAGTAGTTGGGCTCCTGCCTACCACATGGGAGGCCCTGGGTTTGGTTCCCAGTGCCTCCTAAAGAAGACAGCAAGCTGACACAATGAGAAGACACAAGAAAATGACACAATAAGGAAACACAATGAGAGGCACAACAAGAAGTGAGTGGATGTGGCTCAAGCGATTGGGGGCATGCCTTACACATGGGCGCATCCCAGGTTCAGCTCCAAGTGCCACCTAAATAAAAAGAAGACAAGCAGGGAAGCGGCTATGGCTCGGTCAGTAGGGCTCCCGTTTACCATATGGGAGGCCCCGGGTTCAGTTCCCGGGGCCTCCTGGTGAGGGCAAGCCCGCCCGCACGGCGTGGTTAGCTGACCCAGCGAGCACAAGCAGCAAGGGGGGGATAAATGAATAAATAAATAAAATCTTTAAAAAATAAAAAAATAAAAAAAATAAAAAAAAAAAGACAAGCAGATACAGAGAGCATACAATGAACAGACACAGAGAGCAGACAGTGAGCGCAAACAGTGTGGGGGGAGAAATAAATAGATAAAATAAATCTTAAAACAAAAAAAAAAGGAAATAAGGAACATGTTTTTGGAAACTGGAGGAAGGAGGAATACTTATACTTGTAATGTAGTGGCAGAAAGCCAGAGAGAGAGAGTATGTCTGTATCCTGATGACATCATTTCAGTCCCTGAATTCAGCTTTGCCTGAGGCCAGATGAACCCCTGGATGATAAATTCCCTCTGATGCTCAAACAAATTTAAATTATGTCTTGGATACAACTGATCATTACTGAATTCTGTATTAAGTAAATAACCTATCCAAGTGTTGTTGAAATTAGGAATAAAATTTTTCATTGAGTTTTTACTACTGCTTTTATTGCTAATAAACTACTGTAGGTTGGTACAAAGACAGGATCCATACAATACAATTCAACTTTCAAAGACAATATAACACTACCTGTTATTGAGGAACATCCTTTTGAGTTCAGCCTGTCCAATGTACCTTGTGCTATGCAAAGTTCTCCTCTGTTTGAGCTACTGCCAAATCTTCATTTTTACTGCACACCATAATATCCTATGGACTTTACTGGCTCAAACTTTATCATAAACACAAACAGAAACATGCATGCTAAAATTACATGGTGTGGGGAGTGGATGTGGCTCATGCAGTTGAGCGCCTGCTTCCCAGATAGGAGGTCCCGGGTTTGGTCTCCAGTGCCTCCTAGAAACAAACAACAATCAAACAAATGAAAAAACCAACTCAGGGAAACCGACGTGGCTCAGTGGTTGAGCACCAGCTTCCAGCTTTCAATTCCCAGCCCCGGTACCTCAAAAAAAAAAGAAGAAAAAATTACATGGTGGAACTCCGTTAGTACACAGTCATCCAAATAATCCAAGGCATACTTAAATTAATTATTTGTTATTATTGAAATGAAAACCCAGCATTTAACAATTCTTGCAAAAAACATGCAGATCCAGGGATTCATAGGCTCCAGTTTGAGAAAGCCATTTAACAATTTAACCTGGAGAAGACTTCCCTGTCACCTTAAGCGGAACACACTTACACATACTTCAGAATTTCCTGAATTACTCAAGAGTCATTATTCTAAATTCTAACAACTTTCCAGATCTGTCAGACCCAAATCAAGGTAGGTCAAGATATTCCACCAATGCTAATTAGCCCCAAACTGCTTGCTGTATTTGAGGGAGCATATCTGAGCTTTTGGTAGTTTTTCTATCTCCATCCTTGAACACCAGTTTCTTTTTTTCTTGCTTTTCTTTTATCTTGAGAAACAATACTTCGAACTCCTATTTCCATTTGTAGAATGGAAATGAACATGATGCATATTTTCCTAGTAATTTATAAAGATTAAAACTAAATTATTTAAAGCATTAGTTTCTGTCATTTAATTGTTTAGTATGTAATATATATTAGATAGTCACTTATATTTATAAGCCAAATTTATCTCCAGACCAGACCTCTCTTCTGAAAGGACCAAATGCTACCTGATACTTCTGGCTTGGAAATCTTATAGGTACTGTGATAGACTGATTGCAAAAATGTCCTCATTCTTTATCTCTCCTTATAACCATTCCCTTTGCAGTGTGACTTTGTAGCTCCTCCTACCAAAAGGTGGAGTCTTCTTAGGGTGAACAACCATCTTGGTTTGGTCAGGACTGAGGGGCTCCCTGGAACACAGAACTTTCAGTGCTAAAACTACGAAAGTCATGGGCTAACCGGGATGAGCTGGTCAACCTAAGGCCATTTCCCCTGTTGAATCTGGACTGGTCTTTTGATTTGCTTTGGCCTTCAGAATGCAGTGGAAGTGACAGTGTGCTATTCCAAGCTTAGGCCTCAAGAAGCATCATGCACTTCCCCTCTTTCTCAGAACACTGCCGCTGCCAAATGATGAGAGACATGATAGACATGTGGCCCAGTCACCCTTGTTGACCCAGCTGACAGCCAGCCAACTGCCAGCCACGTGGGTGAGGCCATCCCAGACCAGCCAGCCCATGGCAGACCCATGAGCAAGCTTCGGCAAGATGAGCCAAGCCTGGCCCTGACCAGCTGACCTCATGAGCAACAATAAATGGTTTTTGTTTTGAGCTCCTGAGTATTGGGGTAGTTTATTAAACAAAGTAGGTAAGAGAGATACCTCAAGCTCAGTATATTCAAAACTAAATTCATAGTCTTTTCCCCAGTTTGGGCCTTCTCCAATATCCTCTGTCTTGGTAAAGAGCACCACCATCTATCCAGTTCTTCATGCCAAAGACCAAGGAGACACCTTTGATGATTCCCTCTTCCTCACCCTCACCAAATAAACTCTACTTCCTAAATGCTTCCCAGAATCCCCCATTTCTTTACATCTTTCCTCCCTCCACCCGATCATATCTCATCTAAACTATAGCAAAACCCCTCAGTTGGTTTCCCTGCAAGCATTCTTATTCCTTCTCAGTCCATTCTTTTAAGGGATGTTAAAAAAGAAAGAGAAAAATGAAAAAACTATGAAAGAGCCTATAAAAAGGATAAAAAGACAAGCTACCGAGTGGGAGAAAATATTTGCAAACAACATATCCAACCAAGGACTAATATCTAGAATGTATAAAGAACTCGCAAAAGTCAATAGTTATTGGTTGAATGGGAAAGTCTAAAGTCCTGTATATTTCTAGCAGGACAGCTAAAAAATGTAACATGAGACTGTACAGCATAGCAGAACCTCATGTGAAATATGAATATGAGTAATAATTGTATATATAATACTGTTTTTCTTAGAAACAGAACAAATGTACATTAATGTTACAAGATGTTAATTAATATCAGACAAAAATACAACCAAAGCAAACTATGGGCAGTAATGAATAGTAATATATTAATGATCTTCAATTAAGGGTAAAAAAAAGGAAATATACTAAGTGAAGGACAAAAGGTGGTATATATTGTTTGACTCCATCTATACAAAATATAAATACAAATAACTTAGAGAGATGGAAACAGAATAACAGGTATATATGGCAGAGGATGGATAGAGAGATTGAGAGTTGATTATTAAGGGTAGAGTTTTTTGCTTATTTGTTTTTTGTTTATCATTAATATTATTATTGGAGTAATGAAAACACCCTAGTATTGATTGATGTGATGAATGCACAACTGTGTGATTATACCAAATACCATTATTGTCCACTTTGGATGGATTGTATGTTTTATGAATCTGTATCAATAAAATTGACTTTTTTAAAAACTCAAAGTGATGGGGCCAACTCCTGCTCCCCAGCTCTTCAGGCCGGCCCTAGACAACTAACAGAATGATGAGGATGAGGAGCGGACGTAGCTCAGTAGTTGAGCACCTGCTTCCCATGCACGAGGTCCCAGCTTCAATCCCTGGTACCTCCTCAAAAACAAACAAACAAATTTAAAAAATGATGAGGATGGACAGCCTCACCCCAAAATCAAGGAATATCTTAACCTGCAAGCAAAACAACTCCATTCCTCTGCCCCATAATATCTACATCCCTTCTCAAACTGAAGCAGTCTGAGCAGACATTGTCCCAAACTCAAGATTGGGAGGAGGGGACTATAACCACTGACCAAAAACAGATTTATCATTACTGTAAGTAGTTTCTTGTGCTTATTAAGTTACTTGTTACATTGATATAAATAATAAATGTTTTAAATTTTAAAAACCCAATAGTGAGTTAAAATGGCAAATTTTATGTAATATATATAGATATATGTTACCTCAATATTTCTTTAAAAATCAATAGTAAAACAGTAAACAATCCAATTAATATGGGCAAAAGACATGGAGACATTTCACCAAAAAAAAGATATACATATGGCAAATAAGCACATGAAAAGATACTCAACATCGTTAGCCATTAAGAAAATACAAAGTAAAGCTATGACAAGATGCCTGTATGTGCTTATCAGAATGGCTAACATAAAAAATAGTGGTTAATACCAAATGCTGACAAAGATGCAGAGAAACTGGATCACTCATTGCTGTGAGAATGTAAAATGGTACAGCCACTCTAGAAAACGGTTTGGCAGTTGTGTTTGGTATTGTTTGTTTGGTTGGGTTTTTTTTAACTTTTTATTTTTAAATACTTTCAAACTTACAGGACAGTTACAAAAACAATACAAATCCCATACAGAGAACTCCTACATATGCCAACCCCTCCCCCAGATACCCAGATGCACCAATTTTAACAATTTGCCACATTTGCTGTATCATTCTAACTATCCATCTATCTGTCTGTTTTTCTGTCTATCTATCAATCCATTTTCTGAACACTTGAGTGAAGGTTGTAAACATCATGCTCCTTGACCACTTGATACTGCCATATACAATTCCTAAGAACTAGAATATTCACTTATGTAACCACCTTAAGTGTAGTTTTACAGTTCAAGAAATTTAGCATTGATATAAAGTTTACAGACTATATTCCAATTTTTTCATATGTTCCAATAATGTCCCTTTGAGCCTTTTTTCCTCAGTTGTTAGATCCCATCCAGGATCTTCAGGAGTGGAGACTTCAGCAATGCCACCGAGGCCCTGAACCCAGGTTATACAGCAATTGCGGGAGAGCCTGGAACTCTTGCTGCTGTAGCTACCACAGCTGTGCAAGCTGAGGAGCAGCAGGGTGCAGCTGGCATGGATGGTGGCACTCAGTTTATCCCCCTCTTTCTCTCTGACAAAGCAGTGGTTGTTGATGATCCACTGCAAGGAGGGTTTCACCATCTGGCCACTGGGGTCTGAAACCAAGAAAAAATCCACTCTGCTTCTCCATACCACCACCAGTCCTTGCCATTTGATCTCCCTCATTTTTGAAAGATAGTCAAAGATACAAGATACAGAATTCTTGGTTGGCAATATTTTTTGCTTTCAGCACTTTAAATATGACATCCCACTGCCTTCTTGCCCCCATGGTTTCTGATGAGAAATCAATACCTAATCTTATTGTGGCTCCCTTGTACATGACATGTTACCTCTCTCCTGAGGCTTTCAGAATTCTCTCTTTATCTTTGGCATTTGACAGTTTGATTATAATATGTCACAGTGTGGTCTATTTGGATTTATACTGTTTGGCTTTCATTGAGTACCTTGAATGTCTTTATTCATGTCTTTCATTAAATTTGGGAAGTTTTCATCCATTATTTCTTTGAATATTCTCTCTTCCCTTTTCTCTCTTTTTTATCCTTCTGGGGCTCTCACAATGTGTATATTGGTACACTTGATGCCCCACAGGTTTCTCAGACTCTGTTCACTTTTCTTCATTCTTTTTTCTCTCTGCTCCTCGGACTGGATGATTTCAATTGTCTCATCTTCATGTTCACTGACTCTTTCTTCTGACAGCAACATTGGCTTTTGAATCCCTCTAGGGAATTTTTTATTCTGTTACTGTGGTCTTCAGCTCTGTTTGGTTCCTTTTCATAATTTCCACCCCTCTATTGATATTCTTTTTGCATTCATCCATCATTTTCTGATTTCCTTTAGTTCTTTGCCCATCTGTCAGCTCACTGTTTTTTGTTGTTGCTTGTTTGCTCACCTTCTCCAGGAGGCACCAGGAACCAAACCCTGTACCTCCCACATGAGAGAGGAGTGCCCAAAGGCCTGAGCCACATCCGCTCCCTGATTTCCTTTAGTTCTTTGTCCATGTTTACCTTGAGTTCTTCGAGCATATTTAGGACCATTTTTTTCAAAGTCTTGGTCTGATAGTTCCAGGTCTGGTCCTCCTCATTGATGGTTTCTAATACTTTAATCTCTTTTGACTGGGCGATTGCTTCCTGTTCCTCTGAATGTTTTGTAACCTTTTGTTGAAACCTGGACATTTTGATAACTTAATATGTTATTGCTGGAATTTAGACTCTAAGGCATCTGTTCTTTAAGCTTATATCCAGCTCATGTTATGACAGAGCTTTCCTTTAATGCCAGGAGCTAACAGAAGGAGGAGGAGGAAGAGGACAACGACAACGATGGGAAGAGGAATAGAAAGAAAACACCTTTCTGGGTCTTTCCAGATTGACCTGTGTAAGTGCTCACCTTCAGAAATTATCCATACAAGAGTTTAGAGAATAGCTCCAAGCCAAAGCTAGGGACTGCCCTGGTCCTTACTGCACATGCATCTCATTTTGGGCATGTGCATTTGACCCTAGGAATCCCCCCATATGTAAAGAATGTCCCCTCTACCTTATGAAACAGTTTCCTCCTGATCTGAGCACTGCACTGTATGTTCTACAGCCAACAATGCCTTGCCCCAGGCAGCCATCTGACTGCTCTCCTACAATGTTCTGTTTGAGAACATTGTGGGCCACCTTCTACACAGGGCAAGTTCTGGAATGACAAGTCCCTCAGGCCACCACCAGATGAGTTGGGCCAGACATATGTGCTCCCAGTATGTACACAAGGGTTACTCTGCTCCCTCTGGAACCAGGACCAGGGATCCACACTGAAAGCATGGACTGGTCATGCACCAAGCTGGTGAGGGAGTGAGGGAGGAGCCAACCAGGACACTATGGGATCCTATGGCCTTAAAGTAGCCTTTTTAATTTTTTTTAAGTACGGAGGGGCCAGGGATTGAACCCGGGACCTTGTATGTGGGAAGCCATCTTCCCTGAATTGTTCATTTGTTTTGCTCATTGTTTGTTTTTGTTTTTTCAGGAGGCACCAGGAACTGAACCTGGGACCTCCCATGTGGGAGGTGGGCAATCAACCACTTGAGCAACATCCTCTCCAGAAGTAGCCTTTTTCTTGATTCACATTTATCCTGTTCCTACAGTCCTTTAACAGTTTACTGGAGTTTTGAAAAAGATGTTTCTGCCAGTTCTTGCTGGTTGTTCAAATCTTCTATGGGGGCATGGAGCCCTGAAGCATCTCACTCTGCCATCTTGACCAGGTTAGCATTTTTGTTTTTTTTTTAAAATAAACATACAACTCAGTAATTGCATTCTTAGGTACATATCCCAGAGAATGAAGATGTGTGCACACAAAAACCTGTACACAAATGTTTATAGCAGCTTTATTTATAATAGCCCAAAACTGTAAACAACCTAGATGTCTTTCAATTGGTGAATGTTAAACAAAGTGGTCCATATATACAATGGAATACTACTCAGCAATAAAAAAATAATAAACTATTAATACACAGAACAACCTGGATGAATCTCCAGAGAAATATTTTGAATTTTAAAAAGGCAATCCCAAACTACATAGTATATAATTCCATTTATGTAGCATTTTTGAAATAACAGAATTAAAGAACAAATTAGTGGTTGCTAAGGGTTTAGGGGTGTGGGGCGGGAGGAAAGTAGGTGTGGTTATAAATGTCCAACATGAGGGATTCTTGTGTTGATAGAAATGATCTGTATCTTGACTGTATCAATGTCAATATCCTGGTTATGATATCAAACTATAAATTTGCAAGATGTTGCCATTGGACGTAACTAAGTAAAGGTTATGAGATCTCTCTTAATTCTTAGAGCTACATGTGAATCTATAATTTGAGATAGATTATAATCTATCTCAAAATAAAAGTTAATTTTTTTTTCAAATCTTTAGTTTTTTCCATTGTTCTCAGGCCAAAAATCTATTAGGTCTTACATGATCTAGTCCCTGCCTATCTTTCCAACCCCATCTTGCATATTCTTTTCCTTCCTCAGTATAGTCCAACCCAATTGGCCTTCTTCCAAATTCCTCAAACTTTACAGACTCAGAATTTTACACATGTTATTCCTTCCTCTTGTAATGCCCTTTCCTCAACTCTTTATAGAGCTAACTCTCATTTACCCTTCAAGTCTTTTATATGCTATTTCTTTAATTCAGTCACTCACTAAGGTGAGCTGAGTGATGAGGTGTGGTAGGTTGAATGAGGTATCCCAACAAGCACTGTTCTTAATCTTAATCCACATCCCTGTGGGTGTGAACCTATTGTAAATAGAACCTCTTGATGATGTTATTTTTAGTTAAGGTGTGGCCCAGTTGAATGAGGGTGGGTCTTGGTCTGCATTACTGGAGGCTTTATAAAGAGAAAACCACAGGAAAGTGCCAGAAGCCAGAAATAGGAAGGAAACTGGAAGATAAAGGAGAAGACATTGCCATATGACAGAGGAAAAATACAAGCCATGGAAACCCAAGGGCTGCCCGCAGTCAGAACCAGAATGTTAAAATTTTCGGGGAGAAAGCAAGCCTTGCTGATACCATGATTTTGGACTTCTAGACTCAAAATCCTGAGCTAATAAATTCCCAATAGGGAAACTATTTGTGATAGCAACTCTGGTAAACTAAGACATGGGGATATAGCATACAAGATACAGGCAGTTCATACTAACAGATAGCTTACAGCATTTAACCATCTGGGCCCAGGTTACTTTTGACATTTATTTCCCTTTTTGTTATCCCAAGACATTGGTAAAATCTTATTTAAACATCTTAGAATTCCTCTAGATGATACTTGGATTAAGAAAACTAAGAAGGTCAGATGGTCAGAATATCAAAAGTATAATCAAGAGTGTAATAAAACCTTCCCAGGAGTGGATATAGCTTAGTGATTGAGCACCTGTTTCCCATATATGAGGTCTCGGGTTCAATCCCTGGTACCTCCAAAAACAAACAAACAAATGAAAAAGCCAACTCTCATTGGGAAGCAGATGTAGCTCTGTGGATGAACGCCTGCTTCCCATGTGGGTTCAATCCATGGTACCTAAAAAAAAAAAAAACTTACACTAAGCACATGAGGGGCAGAAATTATATAGTGAGAAGTACCCAAAGTGAAACTATTAGGGTGCAAGAGTCCAGACTGTGAAGTTGAGCTGCTACTTCCTTTACAAAATACCTTTCTCTATAGAGACAATGAGGTTTTGGTTATTTATCTTATGATGGCATTATGTTTTGTTTTGTTTTTAAAGTACTTTCCTGGGAAGCGGATGTGGCTCAAGCAGTTGTATGCCTGCCTACCACATGGGAGGTCCCAGACTCAGTTGCTGGTGCCTCCTAAAGAAGATGAGCAAGACAATGAGCTGATGCGACATGCTGGCACGGCAAGCTGACGCGACAAGATGATGCAACGAAGAGACACAAGGAGGAAAACACAATGAGAGATGGAGCAAGCAGGGAGTAGAGGTAGCTCAAGAGATTAGGTGCCTCCCTCCCACATGGGAGGTCCTGGGTTCAGTTCCCTGTGCCTCCTAAAAAGAAGATGAGTAGACAGCAAGCACAAACAACAAGAGGGGGGTGGAGAACTAAATAAAAATAAATCTTTAAAAATTAAATAAAGTACCTTCCTTATATTAGTATGTACAATAAGTTGGCCTCCACTATGAATTGGGTTGATGTAGATAAGGACCTAAATGACTGCTGGATGTCATCACAGTCTGATACAATGCAACAGTTTGGGCATGGCTCCTTGGTGTTAAATCTCTCCTGGAGGGTGAAGATAATTTGTGCTCAATTCTAAATGAAACCAAAGCACATGAATCATCTCAGAATTTAGCTAGAGAAACAAGGCAAAAAGAACAAAGCTGAGCATGGGGAAATAAACAAAAATAATTTCTTGAAATGGCCCAAGAGTCTCAAAGTCTTTCACTATACAGTAGTTACTTTCCTCAAAGGAAAACCATTTAGGCTCTTTTATGGGAAGTTTCCCATTTCCTTGCTGTTTTTTTCCTATCTGAAGTTGTTTCATAATTGGTACTTCTTGCTTTTGTGCTATCTTTCCCATAGCTTGTCCCATTAGCTAGGTACTGTGGATCCAAAAAAGACTATTAGGAAATGGGATTACCATCCCATGGCAACTCCTAAGCATAATAAGCATGTGTCCAAGGCAAGAGTGACTCTGACATGGAGAAGAGGGCCCCACATGGCAGGGTGACAAAACCTATGCCATCCATCACCTTTAAAAGGAATTGCATATGATTTGGGCTTAGAACTGCCACAACCCCACTAATGGTCATTTTAAGACATGTTTCTAGTAGTAACAACCAGCTGTGCCAACCTATTTCTATTTGTGGACTGAATGTACCTAGGAATCAAATGGTTTGATTCTATGCTCAGTTCCCAGTTCACTCTCTGGTTTTCACAGATAAAAGATGTTCTGGATTCTTATCTGTAATTTGCTGATAAAGTCATTGCACCTTGACCCCAAGGTCATTGTATTATTATGGTATAGAGATCCCAAAAGTCAGTAGCTCAAAGAAGGAGTTTATTTCTTGGTCAGATAATAGTCTAAGGCAGATATTGAAGGTTACAGATGGCTCTCCTCTGCATTCCCCTAGGGGTGATCCCCTGGTGATTCCCCTAGGGCCATGTCATCTGTATAGTTGAAGCTGGTTCCAGCCAGTGGCAGGGGAAAGAAGGTGAAAAAACATCTCAACTCTGCCTTAAAGGCTCCAACTCAGGAGTGATACACACTTCCACTGATGTTCCATTGGCTAAGATTGAATCATGTCAATATACCTAACTGCGATGGAGACTGGGAAATAGTGGTCTACCTGTATTCCCCAAAAGGTCAGATTTTGGAATACAGCACTAGTCATTCATCTCTAGTCCAAATGATGAAGGTTATTCAAATTAGTCACTATATTGAGGCACAGAGAAGTTGAATAACTTTCCCAGTGTCACACAGATAGCAGACGGTCAAGTTAGAATTTGAGCCAGAGCCCATACTTTTAACCTGTGTACTATATTAACTCTATAAGCATTAGAAGAAAATATGGAGAAATATTTTTATAAACTGGGGGTAAGGACGGCATACATAAGCTTGGTATAAAGGCTCAGAAAACATAAAGGAAAAGATTCACATATTTGGCCACACAAAACTTTACATTTCTTACCTGGAAAAGAAATAAGCAAAATTAAAAGACGCAAATAATAGGAAATGGACATCTATCATTAGCAAAGTGCTAAAATCAACAATGATAAGATTTCCTACAAATCAATTAAAAAGAAAAACAGAAAAATGGGTAAAGGATATAAAGAGGCAATTCACAGAAGAAAATCAAATGGCCAATATAGAGAGATGTTCAACCACACTAATAAGAAAAGCTATGCAAATTAAAATGTGGCACTATTTAAAGCCCATCATATGAAAAATTATTCAGGATCCCTAATATTCATTTTTGGTGAGGTTGTTGAGAAATGAGCCTTCTCAAACACTGCTAGTGAGGGTGGTAGGTTGAATTATGAATCCCAGAAAAAAATATGTTCTTAATCCTAAACTTATTCCTGTGGGTGTGAACCCATTGTAAATAGGACCTTTTGAAGATGTTATTTTTAGTTAAGGTGTGGACAACTGAGTCAGGAAGAGTCTTAATTCTATTTCTAGAGGATTTATGGAGAAGCCCACAGAGAGAAAGCCACCAGGGAGGAGAAGAAGCTAGAAGTCAATGGATCCCAGAAGAGTAAGGAGAAGATAGCACCATGTGCATTGCCATGTGACAGAAAAGTCAAGGACCCAAGACCCAAGGATTGCCAGCAGCAAATCCCAGAATGCTATAATCTTTACAGAGAAAGCATGGCCTAGTTGACAACTCAGTTTGGACTTCTCCTAGCCTCAAAACCATGAGCCAATAAATTCCCATTGTTTAAGTCAACCCATTGTGTGGTATTTGTCATAGCAGCTGGGAAACTAAAACAGTGAGCAGGGCTTAAATTGCTACAACTTTTTAAGGGAGAATTTAGTGGTATCTTTTTAAATATTGAAGCACAATTCTGTTATTAGGATTCTGCCTATAGCTATAACTGGACAGCTCTCCAGAAGATAGTCACTCTTGTGTTGTTTATAATAGGGGCATATTGGAAATAATCTAAATGTCAATGAGTAAGAAGAAGAAGAAATTATGGTCCATTCCTTAAATAGCCCTTAAAAATAAATTGGTTGGGGGGGGCAGATGTGGCTTAAATGGTTGGGCGTCCGTCTGCCATATGGAGGGACCTGGGTTCGATCCCCGGGACCTCCCGGTAAAATAAAAAATATATATATATATATAGAAGGCACATGGGCTGCCAGGCTCTGTGTGCAGGTGAGCCGCCAGGCCCTGAGAGCCATGCAGCAAGATGATGACGTAACAGGAGAGAGACACAGGGGAGAGACAAGACGAGATGCTCCAAAAGCCAGGAAATGAGGTGGCACAGGTGGCAGAACACCGCTCTCCTACATCGGAGGTCTCCAGGATTGAATCCTGGTGAAGACTGGATGAGAAGAGATGGCAGGAAACAGACACAGAGAATTGCCCGCAAATGGACACAAAACAGCAAAGGGGGAAGGGGGTGGTTTAAAATGGATAAAGTAAATAAATAAATCTTTTAAAAAAATAAAATAGGGTTCCGTGTAATATTTTGGGTAATCTAAGCACCTCTTAAAATATATGTATATATATATATATATATAAATATAAATAACATTTTTGTAAGCAAATACACATATATGCATATATATTTATATATCATTTTGCAAATGTTTGTATGTATTGTGAGAATTTTGATTTTTACCCATAATAAAAAAAATAAAATAAAATAAAATAAATAAATTGGTTGCTCTATTACTACTTACATAGAAAGAAAACATTTTTTAAAAATAATAACGTAAACTGTTTGATCCCATCTTTACAAAACAAGCATGAATGTTTGCATATACTTATGAATATGCATTTTCAATGCATAAAGTCCTAGGAAGGGATAGCTGGGGCCTTTTGCCCAATATATTTCTTGTAGTGATTGATTTTCTGACAACCACTATGTCTTACTCTGTAAATTTTTGAACAAATAATAATATTTCCTTTTATTAAAATAGGACTCAGTGAGCAGGGCTAAGCCACCCAGAGGGACCATAAGTTCTCTGAGAAGAACTTATTGGGTTCCTCCCTGCCTCCCACATTTTCAGAGAGATAAACACAAGGAGTCCAGGTTTGCCACACGTGGAAACTATCCAGAGGTTTGACATGGTGGGACTTGGCCCAACGCACTGAATGGGGGTGGTCCCATACCTTTCTTCCCTAAAATCCATGCTCCCCTCAAGTACCCACGCCAATTCTGCTTCCCCCCCCTCCTCCAGTGCCTGACCTCCTCCCACCCCACCTGGACTACCCACTGTGGCTTGTCTGGGAGCCCCATACCCACATCCCTCGACCTGCTTTGGTCCACTGGAGCCAGGAGGGAGGCCACCAGCTCGGCTACCATCTGGAGAGGGCAGTGGGGCAACAACCCAAGCCACAGAGGCAGCTTAAAACTCATAGGAGATAAAACTGACAAGCCCCTCGCTAGACTAACAAAGAAAAAGAGAGAGAAGATGCAAATAAATACAATCAGAAATGAAAGGGGGGAAATTACAAATGACCTCGCAGAAATAAAAAGAATCATAAGAGGATATTATGAGAAACTATATGCCAACAAACTAGACAACCTAGATGAAATGGACAAATTTCTAGAAATGCATAACCAACCTACACTGACACAACAAGAAATACAAGAACTTAACAAACCAATCACAATTAAGGAGATTGAATCTGTCATCAAAAATCTCCCAGTAAAGAGAAGTCCAGGACCAGATGGCTTCACAGGTGAATTCTACCAAGCATTTCTAAAAGAATTAACACCAATCCTGTTTAAACTCTTCCAAAAAATTGAAGAGGACGGAAAAATTACCCAACACATTTTATGAAGCCAACCAACATCACCCTAATACCAAAGCCAGATAAAGATTCCACAGGAAAAGAAAATTACAGACCAATCTCTCTCATGAACATAGATGCAAAAATTCTCAACAAAATACTTGCAAATCGAATCCAACAGCATATCAAAAGACTTATACATCACGACCAAGTGGGATTTGTTCCTGGTATGCAAGGCTGGTTCAATATAAGAAAATCAATCAATGTAATACACCACATTAACAAATTGAAGAAAAAAAAAACACATGATCATCTCAATAGATGCAGAAAAGGCATTCGACAAAATCCAACATCCTTTTTTGATAAAAATACTTCAAAAGATAGGAATAAAAGGAAAATTCCTCAATATGATAAAAGGCATATATGAAAAACCCACAGCCAACATCATACTCAATGAGGAAAGGTTGAAAGCTTTCCCCCTAAGATCAGGAACAAGACAAGGATGCCCACTGTCACCATTGTTATTCAACATTGTAGTAGAAGTTCTAGCGAGAGCAATTAGACAAGACAAAAAAATTAAAGGCGTCCAAACAGGAAAAGAGGAAGTAAAACTCTCGCTGTTTGTGGATGACATGATCCTGTATTTAGAAAATCCTGAAGTATCCACAACAAAGCTACTTGAACTAATAAATGAGTTCAGCAAAGTGGCAGAATACAAGATCAACACGCAAAAATCAGTAATGTTTTTGTACACTAGTACTGAACAATCTGAGGAGGAAATCAGGAGGAAAATTCCATTTTCAATAGCAACAAAAAGACTCAAATACCTAGGAGTTAATTTAACCAAGGAAGTACAGGATCTATATGCAGAAAACTACAGAACAATGCTAAAAGAAATTTAAAAAGACCTAAACAAATGGAAAGACATTCCGTGTTCATGGATTGGAAGAATAAATATCGTGAAGATGTCAATCTTGCCCAAACTGATTTATAGATTCAATGAAATACCAATCAAAATCCCAACAGCTTACTTTACAGAATTAGAGAAGGCAATTACCAAATTCATCTAGAAGGGTAAGTGCACCCGAATAGCCAAAAGCATTCTAAAAAAGAAGAGCAATGTGGGAGGAATTTCACTGCCTGACCTTGAAACATATTACAAAGCTACAGTGGTCAAAACAGCATGGTACTGGCATAAAGCTAGACACATCGATAAGTGGAATAGAATTGAGAATTCAGAAATATACCTTCACCTATACAGTCAACTGGTTTTTGACAAACCTACCAAGCCCACGCTAATGGGAAAAAACAGTCTCTTCAACAAATGGTGTTGGGAGAACTGGATATCTATAACCAAAAGAATGAAAGAGGACCCCTATCTCACCCCCTATACAAGAATCAACTCAAAATGGATCAAAGATCTAAATATAAAAGCCAGGACCATAAAACTACTAGAAGAAAATGTAGGGGGACAGATATGGCTCAAACAGTTGGGCACCCGTCTCCCATATGGAGGGACCTGGGTTAGATCCCTGAGACCTCCTGGTAAAAAATAAAATAAAAATAAAAATAAAATATTAAAAAAAGAAAATGTAGGGAAACATCTTCAAGACCTTGTAGTAGGTGGTGGTTTCTTGGACCTTACACCCAAAGTACGTGCAACAAAAGGAAAAGTAGATAAATGGGACCTCCTCAAAATTAAACACTTTTGCACCTCACAGGACTTTGTCAGAAGGGTGAAAAGGCAGCCGACTCAATGGGAAAAAATATTTGGAAATCACATATCTGATAAGGGTTTAATATCCAGGATATATAAAGAGATGTTACAGCTCAACAATAAAAAGACAAACCACCCAATTAAAAAATGGGCCAAAGACTTGAATAGACATTTCTCCAAAGAAGAAATACAAATGGCAAAAAAACACATGAAGAAATGCTCAACATCACTCATGATTAGAGAAATGCAAATCAAAACTACAATGAGATATCATTTCACACCTATCAGAATGGCCACTATTAAAAAGACAGAGAACTATAAGTGTTGGAGAAGATGTGGAGAGATAGGAACACTTCTTTACTGTTGGTGGGAATGCAGGATGGTACAACCACTATGGAGGACTGTTTGGCAGTTCTGAAAGAAGTTGAATATAGACTTGCCACATGATCCTGCAATACCACTACTGGCTATATACCCAGAAGAACTGAGAGCAGTGACACGAACAGACATCTGCACACCAATGTTCATAACCACATTATTCACCATTGCCAAAAGTTGGAAACAACCCAGGTGTCCATCAACAGACAAATGGATAAACAAACTGTGGTCTATTCACACGGTGAAATATTATGCAGCTGTAAGAAGAAATGAAGTCATAAAGCATATGACAACATGGATGAACCTGGAGGACATTATGTTGAGCGAAGCAAGCCAGACATAAAAGGACAAATACTGCATGAATGCGTTACTATGAACCAAATATATTGTGGAATATATTGTTTGATTCAAAAAAAAATTTTTATATGTATCCATTACGTTTAATTGAGAAATGTATATATTTATTCATCTGTGTTTACTTTTTAGTTTTTAATTGTTTATATTTTCAATTATTAAATGTACAAAATAAAGTTTAAAAAAAAAAAAAAAATCTCATAGGAGATCAAGCCAGAAAATGCAGAGTTCTGGAAGAGACTCAGCAGCAGAGAAAAAAACATGTAATAGTGTGTTCCCAGGCAATAACCCCATGAGAATGGTATTATTGCCAGCATTCTACAGATGCAGACATTGAAGGACAGAGAAATTAAGCACTTTTTCAAACAGTGACAGCAATGGTTCAACCGAGCAAAGTCTGGCTCCCAAGCGCACATGCCAGCATCTCGTCTTTGCAGCCCTGTGAGCTGTGAGATGACACAACTCTTCAGTGTGTGATGGGAGAGGGGAGGGAGTGGAGAGGAAAACTCAAGGTTAGAATGTTCGGTGAGAAAGGAATCCGTATGCCCAAAAGGTTATTCTGAGTTCCGGGTGTTTTTTTGTTTGTTTGTTTGTTTTTTAAAGATTTTATTTATTTATTCATTTATCCCCCCCCTGCTGCTTGCGCTCGCTGGGTCAGCCAACCACGCCGTGCGGGCGGGCCTGCCTTCACCAGGAGGCCCCGGGAACCGAACCCGGGGCCTCCCATATGGTAAACGGGAGCCCTACTGATTGAGCCACAGCCGCTTCCCCCGGGTGTTTCTTAACAAGTTCTTCTCCCGGCTGGTGCCCTATGGTCCAAGACCTGGAAGGCAGAGTGAAACTGGCTCATTCCAAAAGCATACTGACCGACAACCCAGCGCAGGGACGCTACCTCAGAAGAGTCACTGCGGTGAACCGCGACGTGTGTCTGCCGCCCTTGTGGGAGGAGTTGCCGTTTCAACCTGAGAGCCAGGAACTGCCAGCAGGCGCCGACACGCAGAGGGCAAGGGGTTCCAAGACAAGGGCAACCCTCCCCTCCCGGCTCCGGCTCCGGGATCAGCCTGCAGCTCTGCGCACCTCAGCTCCGCCCGGCACTAACATTCCTTGCGGCATCAACCCGGTGCGGGGAGCCGGGGCCTGACGCCTAGACGCAGGGAAATTCCGACATTGTTTGTTTGTTTGTTTGTTCTCAGGTTTAAAAGCAAACCTTGTCCGCAGCCCCTCTTTTGGATACCTCTCACCAGGCAGTGTGTGTGCTGCTGAAAGTGCAAAGTGAACATCCCACCCATCTGGGTCTCTGGCAGTTTTGTCATTGGGATTGTGGGGAGCGGGTGGATATAACTTAGTCCACCAGCGTCCGTAGCCTTTACGACCTGGGCACAGACATCTGGCAGCTCTTAACCATCGAAGGAGACAGTGTTTCTCCCGCCGGCCGATGCTTGCCCTCCTAAACCCTCAGTATGGGTGCCTGTGCGCTCCGACAGACAGGCAGCACCCGGGCGCAGCGACGCAGAGCCACGGGGACTCTTCGTCCCCTCGCCGGGTGCCCTTGCTGGGTACCATCCTAAAGTTCTGGCTCCTGTAGGGCAGCACATCCCTAGTTCTCGTTCAAGCCCCTTGACTTGCTCACATTCTAGCAGGTAGGAAAGGTAAACAGGACGGAATCCCAGCAGGGCAAAACCTCCCGTCCCTGGGGAGGGCGGACGGAAACTGGGCTTTTGACCCAACCGAAGATCCCTCCAGCGCCGAGTGCCGACGCGCCTGCTTGTCTCCCGGCGGAACCCCCTTCCCGTCGGCGCGCGCCTCCTGCCCTCACAACCCAGGCGTCTGAACCCGCGCCGGAGGGCCTCTCCGGAGCCACAGACCGCTCACGGGCTGTGTCTGGGGTCGGAGGGACGCGTTCGCCTCGGGACAGCCAATGCAGCTTCGTAGCTGCTCCTCGAGGTTTGCGGTCATGGCACAAAGCCTGGGAGAGATGGGTGTGATGCCCCCTTCTTCTGTGCTTCGCAAGCCAGAAATCCAGTCTGGAGTGGTAGCGGTCTTGCCTGTGGCTCAGGCCTGAGTTCGAGTTCGGACTCTGCTACGTGTCCTTAAGCAAGTGACTCGATCTCTCTAAACCTTGGTTTCCTCAGTATGGATAATATTGTACCCGCCTCACAGGGTGTTTACCAGGAGTCAATGATATAAGGAAGGCAAGGGGCTTGGCAGAGAGACTAAGGCTCATTAAACGCTGGATAAATTCTAGTCGTTTCTATTAGTTATCGCAATATACTTGCTTTTTCCACTAAACTGTAAGCTACTGGAGGACAGGAAGTCACAGCACCTGGCACAGTAGGCAGGAGGGGAATGGCTGACTGAGGCCCTCAAGCACACCCCAGAGGAAAGCAGAGCCAGAGACTGCTGAAGATGCAGAAATCTGATAGAATCCCCAAGGTGATGGCAAAAGGAGAAGCGAGGATGCCGCTGAGGGGCTGCGGGGCAGCCGACAGCTGGAGGCAACTGGGGCAGAGGACCCAGGGCCACCCGCCTCTGCACAGCCTGTTCCATCTTTCTGTTTCAGAACTGGCGGTCCCCAAAGTTTTCCCATTTTTTCCCCCAAAAAATGGTGTGTTTCCATTGTGTCCTCTCAGTTACCTCTGGGTCTATGCAGGGGAGAAAAAAAAAGTGGAGTCCAAGAACTTTGACCCCAGAACCAGGAGCGCAACCACCTAAGGGACAAAGGAGGGGAAAGGGAGAGTTGGCAGCTCACCGAGTCCCTTGAAGCCAGAAAACCCAGGTCAAGGGCACTAGCAATGTGACAGGATCAGGTGAGAAGTGTCCCCAAAAAGCTGCAATTGACACTTGGATATTTGTACAACAATGGTCACAGCAGCATTATTCACAATACCCAAAAGGTGGAAGCAACCCAGATGTCCATCAGCAGATAAATGGATAAATGAAATGTGGTATAGCCATAAAGTAGAATGTTAGCCTTAAAAAGGAACAATGTTCTGATACATGCTACAACGTAGATGAACCTTGAAGACATATTGAGTGAAATGTCAGATACAAAGGGACAGATGTATGGTTCTACTTACACGAAATTGCTAGAATATGCAAACTCATAGAGACAAAGTAGAGTATAGGTTGGGGGCGGGACAGGAAATAAGCAGTTAATGCATAAGGGTGTAGGGTTTCTGTTTGGAGTAATGGGAAAGTTTTAGTAATGGAAACTGGTGAGGGTTGAGATGAGAAAGTTTATGCTGTATATATGTTTCCACAATTTTAAAAAAGCAACTAAAGAGACAATGACAGTTAAATGCAATACATGATCCTGGATTGGATCTAATAAGGGAAGAGAAAAGGCTCAAAAGAACATTATTGGTGGGAAGCGGCTGTGGCTCAATCAGTAGGGCTCCCGTTTACCGTGTGGGAGGCCCCGGGTTCGGTTCCCGGGGCCTCCTGGTGAGGGCGGGCCCGCCCGCATGGCGTGGTTGGCTGACCCAGCGAGCGCAAGCAGCAAGGGGGGGACAAATGAATAAAATAAAATAAAATCTTTAAAAAAAAAAAAAAAAAAAAGAACATTATTGGAATATATGAGAAATTGGAATATAGACCATAAGCTTTATATCAATGTCAAATTTCTTGAACTTGATAACCGCACTTAAGGTGATTACATAAGTCAATATTTTTTGTTTTTAGGAAATGCACATGGAAGTATGTCTTCAAGGATCATGATGTATACAGCCTACTCTTAAATGACAATAGAAAGAAAGAAGGAAGGAAGGAAAGAAGGAAGGAAGGAAGGAAGGGAGGAAGGAAGGAAGGGAGGGAGGGAGGGAGGGCAAATGGGGGGCAATGTTAGAGTCCTCCATATGGGTTTTGTATTATTTTTTGCAACTGTCCTGTAAGTTTTGAATTATTTCAAAATAAAAGGATTAAGAAAAAAGAAGAAG
Organism: Tolypeutes matacus; assembly: GCA_026826555.1. Taxonomy (NCBI): domain Eukaryota; kingdom Metazoa; phylum Chordata; class Mammalia; order Cingulata; family Chlamyphoridae; genus Tolypeutes; species Tolypeutes matacus. The sequence goes on from JAKSZT010053928.1 coordinate 6,444,758, forward strand.
ACCTGTGATCCACCAGTAAGGAAGGGACTCATAAACCAAACTCCAGCCCTCCCCCAACCACCTTGCATTCTAGGACAAGCCCCAAAGGGATTCAAAAGTGCAGGCCCCTAAGGCTCCTAAAGCTACTACTTCGGAGGAATGGTACTGAAAGAGGCATTGCCTGTTGGAGGAGCGACCTGGAAACCCATGACTATTGACAAGAGAGTGCTGAGTGAGGGGCACTGCACAGTCCAGCAGCAGTGCGGTGACCCCGACTTAGGCTGAGTGGGGTAGGCGAGTGGGCCTGCCTCCGCTAAGCAGGAAGGGCATCCCGGCGCCACCTTGTGCTTCCCGCCGGTAGGGGGCATCTTCTCCCAACATTACCCCTACTGGCCGGCTTTTGGTGTAATGGAGGATGCCCAAACATGGAACAAAGGCAGACCTCTGGGCCAGAGGAAGCCCTGGAATCCTGCCCCGTCCTCCAGGGCCCTCTGCTGGGGACCCGGAGCTGTTCATTCCAGGCTTGTAGGAACTGTCCTGTGGTTTGGAACATGACAACAGAGAAAGGAAGTCTCCTAGCAAGGGGATAAGGTGGCACCTAAGTCAAAGGAGGTTGTTTCTATCCTGGAGCCTCAATGTTCATCAGTACAATGGGAATTATGATTCCCTCCTGGAGACTTCTATGGAAGGAGGAGGCAAGTCCCCATGACCAGATAAATGCAGAGTGACAGCCTGGTGGGCATAGAATGCAAAGCAGAAAGGTGTCAGATCATGAAACTGAAAAAAGGCCAGGGCAGAGACACGGAGTTTCCCTACATCCCCCACCCCTTGTAGGTCCTTACAGACAAAAAGACTAGTCCTGCAGAGAGACAGAAAACCCAGTACAGAGAAGAGAGAAAGGAGTGCCTTGGGGTAGAGGATGAGGCTGAGGCCCCATAGCACAGGAGCATCTCTATTACCCCGACCTCAGTCTGGGCCTTCCCCTCACTCCTCTCAAACTCTCTCAAATCATGACAGAGGGGACATCACCCAGCTCTGAACTGCAGACAACAGTGGCAGTGCTCTCCGGTACTGTCTCCCTGACTTTAGGCACAGTGAGAAAATCATTTGGGTACTGTGATGCAGAATTTAGATAATTTTGGCAAACCCAGATGTGTGTCCTAATTATCAGAATTAATATCTCAAGTCTTTACTCGATTCTACAAATACAGTTGTGGATTCTGCTTCTCTCTCTCTCTCTCTTTCCTTGCCTCGATGTCTTGGGTCTGTTCTCCTACATACACACACAGTCCCTTGTTTTCCAGGTAAAGAGGGACCCAAGTCATATTTCCTTCCAGGAGATGCCATTTTCCAGATCTCAACCCACCCAGGCTCAGACTGTTAATGGAGGTTCGCATAGAAATAAAATGCAACAAACTTGCCACCATAAAGAAGTCAGGAGGACATGTTTGAGGCGGGAACAAAGAAGGAAAGAGTAGAAAGCAAGAGTATGGCAGCTGGATTTTTAAATTTTCATTTTTTTGAGGGGGAGGGGAGTTGTCCATCTTAGGTCAAAACAGTTGCCACTCTGGTGGCAGAAAGATTTAGAATTTGTAATCAAGACACCTAAAGGCAATCTTGATTAAATATCAAGAAGTTAATTTTGTAACTGGGGCCCATAAAGCAACAGGCAGAGTGCAGTTTCAAGGCAATGCACTCCGGTGGTGATGAGCCCCACAGAGAAGCGTTTCTAAATAAGCTGGCCCTTCCCTACCTAGGAACCTTTAACCAAAAGTATGGCCGGGAACTAAATCCAGGCAGACTTGAAGGCGGGATTACCTGCCTCATTATTCCGCGGAGGGTGAGCTGTGTGGATGCCTGAGTTTTAATTACAAACCTACTTTTCCTGGGGAAGGAGACCAAAATCCTATTTTTCAAACTATCAATTTGTTTTCCATTAGGTAGTTGTTATAACAAGTCCTTTTGGCGACATGTTATGGTTTTAGGAAGGGGTGCTTCAGATGGCGCGCACTAGCACAATTTTGTGGCTTTTAATTACTATTTTGTTCTGTTGGGGGGTTTGAGAGGCTGGCGCCGCTCTATGTTTAGACTGTCTACTGGGCTCGCGGCAGCCACGTACAATGCCCACCAGGTGGCGCCAAGAGGCAGGTGCACCCATAGACCCTGCGGAGTTGGTGTCCGCGTCCAGCAAAGGCGTGTGTCCCTCACGGCCAGATCATGGTTCTCAACCACAAGGATAAAGAGATACAAAAGAGGTCGCCACTTCCATTTTTTTTTTTTTTTTAAAGAAGAAATTGCAATGATGCAAATGTGTAAGAGGATTAACTGAAATGCATGAGATAAAACTTTTTGTATTTGCTGTTCGGTTTACTAAGACTTGGAAAATCTAGTATTGAGACGATTCTCGTAAGAACGTAGAATTTCGAGTTAAAATGGACTTTGGAGACAGTCTGGTGTAGCTCTCGACCCCAGGAAGGAATTCCCCAGGATCCCTCTCCGGTGTCAATTTGCCATCAAACACATAATTACTCAGAGCCTGGACGTGCCAGGAAGGTAAAAGGGAAAGTGGGTTCAAATATATTAGCAGTAAGACCTTTTAGTTTATATAACTTTTCTCCCAAACAAGGAAAAACTGTTTAAATATTATCTAAGAAATTGTCCTAATATCCCTGTGGGTTGGGTTAAGAAGCATGTGTACGTGGTTTAGGGACCATTTAAACCAATTGACTATGTCAATTGCCGAGTAGCTTGACAAGAGTAAGCACCAGACGCGTAGAGGAAATCCGGTGCTAGAGCTGGCCCTGTTCTTGGCACTGCTTTATTTTGAATAATGTGTTTGAAAACTGACCTCAGACTTGAAGGAACGAATCACTGGAATTGGTTGGCACTTGAACACAGAATGGCATGGGAGGTCCCCCTTCCTTTGAAGCGAAATGCCAGTCTGTCTTCAGGCCTTCTGTCCTCCGACCGCCGGGCAGTCGGACTCCCTCCGCCTCAGTCCCTCGCCCTGCGGCTCACTTTCAGTCTGGGCGCACCCGCCGCAGCCTCAGCCAAAGCGCGCGCGGGGTGATACCCGCCCCGACCAGGCGTTCCCGGGAGCCCGCAGCCCCGCAGCCCGGCGCTTCTGATTGGCTGTTGCTAGGTGACGTCGCTTGCGCTCACGTGACGAGTATTAAATGCCCACCCCTCAGGAGCCCGCCAGCAGACAATCGTAAAGCTGCTCCGGGCCTCTCACCTGCTCCCGCCTCCCGGAGCCCGGGCCCGGCCCCTCCACCCCTGCCCTCTCCATTGCCCGCCCCCCACCCGAGCCCGCTTTGGACAAAGAGCCGAGCAGGCCCAGAGGCGGAAAGAGGATGCGGCCAGCGGCAGCTGTCCCAAGCAGTGCACGGTGATCGCATCCCCTGGAGGAGGAGGCGCCTAGGCCGTTTCCACATTTCTTGTTTTCCAACCTTTCTCCCCCGTGATTCCATTGGCTGCTGGAGAAGACCGGGAGAGACGGAGGAGGCGCCTCTCATCCCCGCGCACGCCCGCCACCCTTGCTCTTTCCCGTCCCGGGCCAGGATGACTGGAGTCTTTGACAGTCTGGTGGCTGATATGCACTCGACCCAGATCACGGCCTCCAGCACTTACCACCAGCACCAGCAGCCCCCGAGCGGCGGCGGCGCCGGCCCGGGCGGCAGCAACGGCAGCAGCAGCAGTCTCCATAAGCCCCAGGAGTCGCCCACCCTCCCGGTGTCCACAGCTACCGACAGCAGCTACTATACCAACCAACAGCACCCGGCGGGCGGCGGCGGCGGCGGGGGTTCGCCCTACGCGCACATGGGTTCCTACCAGTACCATGCCAGCGGCCTCAACAATGTCCCTTACTCCGCCAAGAGCAGCTACGACTTGGGCTACACAGCCGCCTACACCTCCTACGCGCCCTACGGGACCAGTTCATCTCCCGCCAACAACGAACCTGGTATGTCTAATGCTGGCGTCAAGCGTGCTAAGTAAGCCTGGTTGCTCTGTTGGGTGCGATAAAAAATGCTTGGGGCAGTGGTCCACCGGGCGCCCTGGCCTTTCACCTTGCCTGCTACCTGCCCGCTCGGCTCCCTTTGCCCTCCCCAACCTCCAAGCCGTAGCGGGTCACCGGGTACCTCCCTTGGTGCTCAGCTGGTGGGACCCGGGGGTCGAGTGGACATGTGGTGCATGCCTCGCGAAACCCTCATGTCCTTTCACCTGCTTCTCCTTTCTTTCCGTTGTGTGCCTATCTTCGCCTTCCCTTCTAATGGACCAGCTCCCGGGTACGGTGGCGGTGCCCGCCCGAGCTTTGCACATCTCAGCGTCCCCAAGAACCCGCCTCCTGGTTCGGGCCAAGTACCCCGCGGGGCCCTTCAGGCGGTGGGGAATTCTTAGGCCTCCAGGGTTGTGAGGCTCTCATGGTTGCGTTTGGTTGCAGAGAAGGAGGACCTCGAGCCTGAAATCCGAATAGTGAACGGCAAGCCAAAGAAAGTCCGGAAACCCCGCACCATCTACTCCAGTTTCCAGCTGGCGGCTCTTCAGCGGCGCTTCCAAAAGACTCAGTATCTGGCACTGCCGGAGAGAGCTGAGCTGGCGGCGTCCCTGGGCCTCACCCAGACTCAGGTGGGAGCTCGCGGAGGTGGGAAAACGCTGGTTTGGGCTGACCCGGTAGAGGGCGGGTTCAGGGTAATGTTTCTTAAAATAATTTTAACGATTTCGTGACCTGCACCTCTAGGCCAGAAGCGAAATTCCCACCCAAGGTCGCCGCGTAGGACCGAAGGAAAGGCACAGGGTCGGGAGAGGGGGAGGATGTGGGCAGAAATCAGGTACCACGTTGTCCTTCGCGCTACCGATTAAATGCGTAATTGGTCCTCCTGACCGTCTTTCGCTGTCACCATCACAATTCACACACACCCGCAGTCTCAGGCCTTTGGGGATTACCTCCCAGTGGGGCAGGAATACCCACAGCCTGCGAGGCCGCTGCACGTGATCCGCTTGCCCCCAGGGTGCTCGATGCCCCTTCTTTCTCCTCTTCCTCTTCTCCCCTGCTCCATGCCAAGGTTGCTCCCCTAACGCTCAGGTCGCTTTTCCACAAAGGTCAAAATCTGGTTCCAGAACCGTCGCTCCAAGTTCAAGAAGATGTGGAAAAGCGGCGAGATCCCCTCGGAACAGCACCCCGGGGCCAGCGCGTCGCCACCCTGTGCTTCGCCGCCGGTCTCGGCGCCCGCCTCCTGGGACTTCGGCGCGCCGCAGCGTATGGGGGCCGGGGGCGGCCCCGGCAGCGGCGGCAGCGGCGCTGGCAGCTCGGGCTCCAGCCCCAGCAGCGCGGCCTCGGCTTTCCTGGGCAACTATCCGTGGTATCACCAAGCGTCGGGCTCCGCCTCGCACCTGCAAGCCACTGCGCCGCTGCTGCATCCGACGCAGACTCCGCAACCGCACCACCACCACCACCACCACCACCACCATGGCGGCGGGGGCGCCCCAGTGAGCGCTGGGACGATTTTCTAACTCCAGGGAGACCGCGCCAGAGACTGAGAGAGCAGAGACCAGTTGTCCTCAATGTTCGCTCCCCCAGAGCCAGAGGGTCCCTCCTACTGGCCGGCTGCCGCCACCCACTCCTCCCCGAGATCCCGCCCGGAATGGCTCGCCCCAGGCCCTACTCCTTCGCGCGGCCACAAGCTGCTGGCGTACTGGGAGGTGTCTCCACCTCCTCCTTGGGCTACTCTCGGGGAAACACTGCAGCTGCGTGGCGAAGGTCGCCCCCGACAGCCGCATAAACGACCTGAGCCCCAGGCCTCGGCCGCTTCGAGCCCCGCCTCGGACTTGCCTCCCTTCCCCTTCCCGCCTGGCTAGGCCGTCCGGCGCCTTCCCCGCCCCGGGCTGCTGGCTGAATCTGGGAGAGGGACGCCTGCCCCTCCCGCAAGGCTTTCCCGGCGTTCAGAGGCTCCATTCTACTCGCCCGCCCTCAGGCGCATCCCTAGTCCACTTCGGTTACTGACCTCCCGGGGTCCGCCTGCCCGCGGCCCCCTCCTGCCCCCTTGACCCAGCCTGCCCCAGCGCTTTTTTTCTGCCCTGCTGTTTGCATCCCTCTGAGCCGCCAACCCTTCCCCCGCCTTAGCTCTCTCTCCCCAGGAACGCTCCCATAGTGCTCTCCTCTTCTATCACCAGTGGAGTTTTTTTATTTTTATTTTTTTAAAAGTTTAGGTGCCTTTGCGGATGACCTCATTTTGATGTTGGGAAAAATGATTTTTTAATATGTGGACATTGCAAAAAATGTGTTTAAATTATCTTTTTTAAAACCTCTTCAAGACTATTCGCCTGGATTTCGACACAGTTTGTAAATAAGGCTGTCTGTACAGATTTTCCCACTGATTTATTTGTATAAAAATACTCATCTTTTCAGACTTTTTTGTAAACCCCCAGTTGTGAAAACTGTGGAATAGCAGTGACCTCAGAAACCCCTTGGTTTTATTTTCCCTTTGAAAAAAATCTCCCAGTTAAATTAAGCTACTGATTTGGATTTGTTTTATTTTAACCTAAGGTCTTTGTTCTTGAAAGGTAGTTTGGTCTTATTTATTATGAAAACAACATGCTCTTAATGTTGATTTTACAATATGAAGAGATTATTTAAATAAATTATTGTTTTCACTGGATGTGTGCGCTTTTTCCTCGGTGCCAGGGCTCTATGGGTCACGCGCTGGGAGCTCGAACCTCTGCCCCAGGCCCGGAACCTGGTCAACCGAGAGCCACATTTACATCTTTCTGAGGCTGCAAGCGCGGTGGGCGCGGCGGGCGCGGCAAGAGCAGGAGCGCTTGGCTCCCGGCCTCCGCTCAGGGTTCACGCTCCGCCTTCGCCGGGGTGCCGGCACCGGGTTCGCCAGCCTGCGGTGCTGTGAGTCACTCAGCGCCTGGCCGCTCCAGCCTCCGCCCGCGCGGCCCCTCCGGCGCCGGCGCCGCCGCTGCCGCAGCCCCTCTCCTGGGTTGTCTCCGCCGCCCCTGTGCTGTTGGATATTCAGTGCATCCAGGCTGCTGTCGGGAACCGCCCGGCGGGGCCTGAGTGCTGCGGTAGTCCGGGATCAGACGCCTACACTGGACTCTACCCTCCTCTGCCCTAGTGGCCCTTCGGGGACAGCGGGCTGAGCCGAGAACTCAGTGAGTCACCCAGACCCTTCCGAGGCACAGCTGGCTGCTCTGGAATGCAGGGCGACCCCGGCGCACAGGGCTGCGCCAGCATACACACACATTCACACACTGACAAACACTCTCATGGTCACACTCACGCTCTTATAAATTCATAGGTACAGGCACACACATGCAGCGACACACCTGAACACTCACAGTCACACACTCTTACACTTACACTAACCACATGCACTAACATGCAAATTCAAGCACGATTGCTCATTCTCACACGGGCAGATATATAAACACATATGCACACACACTGAGACTAATGCACACCACTACTGGAGTGGCATCCTTCCATGTCACACTCTCAGAGGGGAAAGGTTCACACACTTTCAGCTCTGCTTTCCACCTGGGACCCATCCAAGGAGGTTCCAGTTTAGGAAGTGATCCTTCTTTCTGGTATTCCCTGCAGAGGACAGAGATAGCTTCCTGAGTTCAATCACTGCCTAGCTGTGTGACCTTGGACAACCAACTTAACATGTCAATGCTGGGGTTTGCAGATCTATAAGATAGGAAAAATAACCACAGCTAATTCTTAGAGTTGTTGTGAGCATTTAATGAGGTAATGATATAATTAACACAGTGCCTGGCACATGCCAAACCCTGAATAGATTTTAGGTATTAGTAGTATTGTTGTATTATAACAGTGCCCACCAAACAGAGAGGCTTTACTTTTCCTTGTGCTTATAAGGTCTAGAGTTATCCAAAGATCTTTCCAACTTCATCTGAAATGTAAGAGCAGCTCCCTGCGGCTTGGAGAGCCTTGGCCCCTTCTTACATTGGATCCTGAACTTAAGCCGTGATTCTTTAATAGGACCTGCCTCTGCTGTAGAGGAATTTGGGGGAAGCCCTGCTTGCCAGATCCAGGCCTCCTCTCTTCTCCTCTAGTATGATTACCCAAGACATCTTCAATTCACCTCTGCCAAAAAACAGGCATGGAACAGGAGTGACTTTCTGGGCTCCATGGCATCATCTGAAGGGAATCTTGATTTTTCCGGCCAATTGCTTTGGGGCCTGCACAGAGTTTGGCTTACCACAGAGTATGATCCAGGGAATTGGGGCCCTGAAGAATGCAGGCAGACTGCACAAGTCAGTCTCCACTTGCTTTGTTTCTGCATTGTTTTCCCAGGCTAGGGAAGTATGAGCTGAAGCCCATCGACCCGCGATCCTGGGCTTCCCTAAACAGCCGCTGCCTGGCAGACCCCCATCTCCCACCCACCCCAGCCTCCCCGCCCCTCCCCGCCAGCCCCAAATTCCGTGGTTTCTTTTGAGTGCTTGTAGCTGGTGCCAACCTTCCTTCTGTGGTTGCCTATTTCCTCCCCTCCTTTGCGCTCACTTCCCTCCCTTCCCCCTCCCGAAACCAGCGGCGGAGAGACAGGGCAGTAAATTGGCTGGTGTCGAGGATCTGCTGCAGACAAGATGATTAAGAGGCCTATGCCGGAGCGCCCGGGGCAGGGAATGTCAGCCCAAGTTGGAATCACGCAACAGGCCTTGGCATGAGCCAAGCCTGGGAGCCGGGAGGGCGGCGGCCCTAGCTCCGGGGTGGGCCGAGGCCGCACAGACTCGCCGGAGTCACCGAACCCGGCACACGGCGGCGGCGGGGTCGGGTTGGGCCACGGCGCGCCTTTTCCTAGGGAGCCCGCGAGGCCGAGGGCAGGAGGGTGCAGAGGCCAGGGGAAGGGGGCGTTTCTGCAGACAAGGAGAAGGGCTAAGAGAAGGGAGCTGGAGGACGCGCCCGAGTCCCAGAAGTGAGGGGGCAGGGAAGGGGAGGGGGAAGCGAGGGGAGAAACAAAGCCCGGCTAGGGTAGGCGGGGGCCGACTCCAGCCCGGCCGGGGGCGACGCGCTGACAAGCCTTTCTCACAGTCTCCGGGCCGCGAGACACCGAGCCCTGTGATCAGCCCGCCGCCGCGCAGACACCCTGCCCCCAGCCCGGGACTGAGCTCCCCAAAGCGCGAATGAAAAATGGAAGTGGGAAGCGGGGATCTCGGTTCCCTACACTGGGAAACCAGCCGCGCTCAGAACCCACATAAATCTTCATTGTAATCCGCTTCCATTTGCTCACGTGAAATATCAGGCTGGAGACAGGATGTGACAAGTGCTGGGAAGCAGGGGAGGGGGACCCTAAGAGTGAGGGGCGCCGGGCCCTCGGGCTCCACTCCCTGGAGGGGCTGCTCAGAACTCTCACTGAGTGCTGGCACTAAATTCTTTTGCCTGCTGCGGGCAGCTGGGGTGCTCCCGCGTCCTTCTCTCCTTCCCCTACCCCCACCCCGCCCTGCCATCCTCCCCTTCCCAAGCTTGGCCGCAGGCCTCTGTGCTACCCGCGCGCTGCTCAGCACACCCCTCCCACTACCCTGAACTCCTGCCGCCAGCCCTGGGGCTCCGGGGCTGGCTGGGGAGGACAGAGAAGAAAGGGAATGGATCCCCGGCCTAATCAGCGCGGCTCCAATGTGGGACCGTTTAGGCTTCCCCTTGGTCTGCTTTCGGATTACTTGTGAAAATTATGAATATCCGTCCTGTGTGAGGATTTCCGACACTGGTGGAGAGAGCTTGGGGGAAGTATCAGGTGTGGTGGGGCTGGAAGAGCGCGGGAAGACTGGAGGTTTGTTTACAAACAGCAATGTGGTAGAAGCCTGGGCGGGCTGGAGGTGGGGGCAG
>JAKSZT010053928.1:6459583-6542964 GCA_026826555.1 Tolypeutes matacus
TAGGCCTATATTGAGATTAACATTTTTTAAAACTACAGCCTCTTATAATTATAATAGAGCCTAACTAAAGACCGCCTTCGTTGAGCTAAAACTAATAATTTCTCTATTTGAACTGTTAGTAAGAGATTATTAAATTAGTATAAGCTAATATCTCAAAGCATTAAAATCTGCTTGACCAAACAGATTTTGTCTCTGGCTTGAGGGGCTGGGCCCCGGCTGCCGTCTGTGGGACCCGAGTCCCATGCAGGAGAGATCTCCGCCGAAACCTCCCCTTTAGGAAAGTCACATCTCGCAGGGGAAACGTAAGCCAGGAAGGTCGCCTGCCGTGGCGCCTGAGCCCGGCCTGGCAGATCGGTTTCACCTCTCCGTGTTTGAGGCCCAGCCACCTGCCCGCAACCTGGTCTGCGAGGACTGATTTCCCCATCAGCGCTCCTGGTTCTGGGGCCGACGGGAGAGGGAAATTCCCAATCTTAAGCCTGGAAGGGGCCTCGAGGTCCCTGGCTCCATCCCCCACCACCTCCCCAGCCCCCTCCATCACCCCCCGCCGCTTCCCCCGCCCCTTCCCAAAGGGCGTCGGAAGGGCCCGGCGAATCTGATCTTTCACCAGCACCAATTGAAAAATGGGTGCTTGTCACAACACAGATCACTGCCTTCCCCGCTCTGCTCCCCACCAAGCGCTGGAAAGGGCCCCCCGAAGGCGGAAAGCCAACCCCTGTGGGAAGCAGCGTCCAAAGGCGGGTACGCGGCAAGCGGGAAGCGCAGTGGAGCCGGTCCGGGGCCGTTGCTTTCCAGAGCTGTCTCAGCTCAGCTGCGGGGTCTGGCGTTTGGGCTGGGCTAGGGTGCACGGCTACCGACGGAAGGGGGACCTCTGCTTGTTCCAGCCTCGGAGCCCGCGTTCTCCTGGCCGGGACTGATCAGAGCGCTCGGCGGTACGTGCCCAGATGGAGACCCGGCCTCGGCACATTCGGGCTCATGGTGGGTGGAGGGAGGCGGCGTGACTTGCTGTTAATAGAGTCCGTCGATCCCTCACTTCTCACCACCGTTTCCTGGGTGCGCAGGGAAGAGACCGGCATCGTAAGGCGGGAATGGATTTCCCTTTCTGTGAATGGGGCTGGGAGGGTAGATTAGCTGGGAAAGGGCCCTGGTGGGCTCCCAGGAATATCCCCTGTCCCCCGGAGCGCCCTGATTGATTGGAGGTAGCCTGACAGACGTGTCCTTCCGGCCCCTTCCCGACGTCTGGCGGAGTCCTTTCCGCGCCGAGATCCAGCGCCCTCGGGGTGAGCAAGAGCTGAAAGACCGGATGGGGGCGGAGGCGAGGGGCTGAGGGGGATGTCTCCGCTTCCAGGCCTCCAGGCCTCCCGCGCCGTGGCTGGGCGTGGGGGACACTCAAGTTTCACAGGCCCGCTGCCTTTGAACTCTGCCTTCATCCCCTCTCGGTCGGCCTAGCTGGTCCCATAAGTTCCTGAGCCCCGGCTCTGCCTCCTGGCACCTGTTCCCTGTTCTCATTTCCCGGAAGTCTTGCCAGCTTCTCTCTCCCTGCCCCTTCAACTCAGGTAGGAATCAGACCTTTTGGGGGTCGTGAGGAACAAGGCAAGAGGAGCAGACCCAGCCTCGAGCCGATTTCCTGGTGTATCCCGGACTTGCCCCCCCCCATTCTATCCGAGTGAGAAGTTACCTGCGTCCCTCTACCTGTCCCCAGAGGTGGGAGCCCGCCCCTGCCTCCTGCACCCCCTGACACAGCACACAAGACAGCAGCTCTTTCTCGAAACCATAATTTTACTGTCTCAAAGAAACTTTATAACTTATTTACAAAGTTCTTTCCCCCCAGATACAAAGCAATAAGTTAACATTCTCAATATAAAACTAAACTTTGACATAGAGAACACAGAACACGGTTGATTTTAATTGACCACATTTTTCAAATTTCACAAGTAAAATGTCAAGATTCTCATTTCACAAAGCATCGGGTTTTACAGCCACACACAATGGAACGGAAAAAGGCTAAACTTGTGCAACATGTTTACGGAACAATAATAATAACAGGAATAATAATTAATAACAACAATAATATGTACAGCGATTAGATCCTGCACTGGAGACTGTGCGTTCAGGTTGGTGACTGGCATTATTCCGCGGTCGAGCCTCTGGGGATGGTTTTAAAGCTGCTTTGCTTGTCTTCCTTTAAAGCCCTCTGGAATTAGGGCGCTGGCTCACTTGCCTGTTTTCTCCGCCGTCAATTGGCCCTCTCTTTTTCTCTTTCTCGGAAAGAGAATTAAAATATTCCTTCTTGTCCAGGCAAAGAGACCAAGAGTTCCTCCTGAGACGAGAAAACCGCCTTAACTTCATTTCTCTTTCTCTTTCTTTTCTTCTTTTTTCAATAATACGGGACATATGAAAATGCAAATCACTCGGCTCCAAACGCTTCATACCAGGGAAGTACAAAAGTTATTGTAAAAGTTAAAAATCACCACGTGCTCCTTATTGGTTTGTCCCGGTACGTTCAAAGTAAACGGTGCATTTAGACAGAGCGCTCGGTGCGCCCCACGGAACTGCAAGCTGGCCGGCACGTTGAACCTCAGGCGATGTCCATTTCTCAATAAATAAGACCCCCTCCCTCCAATTTCCCCCAATTCCCGAACAAGCTACACAGGTGGCCAGCAAAGCCCAGGACAACATCCCAAAGAACAAAACGTCCCAGTATTCCCGAATTGGACTTTCTGGCGGACTGCTTCCCCCTCCTATACGGTGACTGCAGAGGCCACAGAATGAAGACAGCAAACGAACGAGGACCTCGACTTCGTCAGCGCACAGATACAGAGCGAAAGAAGACAAGAAACAGACAGGACAGAAAAGAGCTTTTGCTTTTTTCTACATTTTGTTTTTCCTGATAGTCCCACAAAGCTGAGCGTTGGCGGGTCGGGTCGAGCGGGCTCTTCTTGCTGTTCCGGCTGTTTCCCCGGGCTGTGCCGGCGCTCGGAGGCAGTTCTCCGCTGTCTGCGCGAGTCCCAAGCCCGGCTCGGGCTCGGGCGCCTGGAAAGGCTCCGAGGAGGCGGCGAGCGTCCTGCCTTCACTGTCCCTTCTTCCTTCCCTCTGAGCCTTTCTCCTCCGGGCCCAGGGCACGCCGACGGGGTGGATGGACCAGGAGGCGGGAGGAGCCCGGGCCGGGGAGACGGGAAGGAGGCGGGCGAGTGCCGGCTGCCAGGCAACCTCACATGAGCTGGGGTTGCTGCATAGCTTCTTGATGCGCCGAGGGGTACCACGACGTGTAGCTGGGGATGTAGGAGCCCGCGCTGCTGCCGGAGCCTTTCCCGGACGAGGAGTTGGGATTCCAGCCGGGAGGCACAGGCGGGGAGCCGGCAGACAGGGCCCGGCCGTTGGCCAGCGCGCTACCCTCCAGAGCCGCCCCGCCCTGCTTCATCAGCTTCTTGAACTTGGAGCGCTTGTTCTGGAACCAGATCTTGACCTGTAAGAGCGGACAACAACGTGACTCGGGCTGGGGCTGCTGAGCCACAGCGGTCGCGAGGAGGGAAGAAGGGGGCCGCGGGACAACGGAGAGAAAAGCCCCCGCTGCCCTGCGCAACTGGGCAGCCCCCTGACGGAAGGGCAGAGCCCTGGGCCCCAATAAGAACCAAAGGCCGGGGGGCCGGGCCGCCCGCCGCCCGCGGTCTGCCGCAGCAGCTAGCAGAGAGCCAGGGGGCGTGGCGGTGAGCAGCGCGCCGGGATCCAGGCCTTCCTTCGCTTGCACAGGGGCTCAGTCCGACCCCACCTTCTGCCGAAGACCAGCGCCTGCAGAACACCGAGCGCCAGCAATTCCAATACGAACATTAATAAAAGAATCGAAACCCTAGGAAGGAGCGGAGGAAATTTATTTGCAAAGCGGGCCGCCTTCTCTTTGTACCGTCCTTTTTTGCTCGTAAATTGGGAGCTGGCTGAGGAGGTTGCAGGGTTTTGTTGAACTTTTTTTTGGATTCAAACCAACCTTTCCTTAGGGTCTCTTTGCTCTCCCCAGCTCTGTCCAAATCCCAGCCTGGACGTTGAAAACCCGCTCCAGCCGCGGTAAGGACGCCCAGGGGCTTCCCAGAGCCTTACAGAAATCAGGGAAGGAAGGCTCCATTTCTCCTCCAGGGTCTAGGATTTGGGAGGTGAAAGGACGGAGGAAAGGATCCCCCTCAACCCGGTGAGAAGGAGGAGGGGGACAGAGGCGCCGGCGGAGGCCGTGAATGATTAGCCACACTTTAAAAGCAAAGGAGGGATTAGCCCCGCGTCTATTGTTCCAGTTGTTCAGGCACGTGTGACCTCAGAGTTCCCAAACAAAACGTCCGGGGAAGTCCTTCCTGCGCCCTAATCAGATTGTCCAGGAACGTAGGGCCGGGCGGGAGGCAGCGCGGGGTACTGAGCGCAACGACAGTTAAGGCAGAGAGAACGAAGGAGACAGGAGAGACACTGAGAGCCAGGGGCGCTCACACACAAATACACGCTGACACCCCGACCCTGAGGCGCGCGCACACACACACACACACACTGACACCCCGACCCTGAGGCGCGCGCGCGCGCGCACACACACACATACATGCTGACACCCCGACCCTGAGGCCCAGCGAGCAGGAAATGAAGCCCCTGACCCAGGCGGGCCGCGGGAAGCCTGCGTGGCGGAAGGGCAGCGGCTAGGTACCTGGGTCTGCGTGAGTCCCAAGGAGGCCGCGAGCTCCGCCCTCTCGGGCAAAGCCAGGTACTGAGTTTGCTGGAACCTCCGGTTCAAAGCCTGCAACTGCAAACTGGAATAAATCGTCCTGGGTTTGCGGATCTTTTTCCCCTTGCCATTGAAGCGCACTTCACCGCCTTCCACCACCGTGCTTTTCTCGGAATCCGCCCCTGGAGGGACAGCAGAAGCGGGGGTCGTTGTTAATGTGGGAGGTCGCCGTTAGTGTAGGGAGCCAAGGGCGAGTGGCTACCGAGGGACGGTGGAGGCAGGGAGGGGGAGAGAAAGCTCAAGAAACTCCGAAAGCCGGAGAAGGATCCCACAAAGTCCAAGCGTCCGCCCCGGGCCGCTGCAGGCGGTCTGGGGCCGTTCCCAGGCGCGCGGCTCCTGCCTTTGCAGGGAAAGTTTGCTATTTTTGCCGACGGTAGTTGAGGTTTAATTACCCTTAATTGCATACATTGTTTATAGCGCTACGCAATAAATAATTACCGAGACTAATACGTGCACATGTGGGTTTCTGTTTTCCAGCGGGGCTTTGTGTGCTCGGCGCACGGAGCCTCCCAGAGGCCCAGCCAGTGCCAGGGGACGCTCTCGGATTTATCTTTGGCTGGATAGTTGCGAGTTGGGTAGATTTTTTTTTTTTTTTTTTTTTATTTCTTTGCTATGACAAGGATCCATAGATTGATACCCGAAACCTCCTCTACTTCAGCGCCCTCCCCCCCACCTCTCTCTCTCTCCCCCTCTCGCTCCTCTCTCTCTCCTTCCCTCTCTCCCTTCGTACCTCCTCCTCTCCCTCTCCCCTTTGGGCGCACGTACCTGGGTCCTCCAGGCGGCTCTGGGCGAGGCTGGCGCTGCCCGGGTAGGACTGCACCGAACTGATGTAAGGGCTGGACGCGTGGCTGCTGACCGAGTTGACGTAGGGGTAGCCCAGCGGTCGGGAGAAAGAAGAGGCTGAGCTGTAGGCGCCGTCGGGCTGCGAGTGGCCCGCCGAGTGTAAACAGTGCATGGAGTAGTGGCCGTGGGACATGGGAGAAGGAGACATTTGCTGGTTGGGCGGCCCAAACTCCATAAACACCGCCTTGCCCGACACAGGGCTGTTGAGACTTTCTGGCATGGTGGTCATGGTCATCTCTTCTCGCGGGGTCTGGGTATAGGTCTCTCTCTCTCCTCTGCTTCCCTTTTGGGGGTCTCTGTGTTTCTCAGGACAGGAAGGAACCCAATTTAAGCGGAACAGGGGTTTTCACTTTCCATTCATAAGAAAATGGAGTTTGTCTCTTTGAAAAGTCTAAGCATGATGCTGCCGAGCTCCCCAAACTCGCTTCAAAGCTTTGACTCAGCCAAGGTCATAAATATTCATAAGCTGGAGGAGCTGATTGGTCCGATGTCTTGCATAATCACAGAGGATTGGTCCGAGGTGCTCGGGCTCGGCCGGACTAGAGCCGGAGAGGCTGTCGGGCCTCGGGAGAGACGCGTCCACACTTCCCGGCCGGGGCTCCTCTGCAACAGAGCGCGCCTTGCGGGGCGCACAATGGTCTGCGGCGCCCGCGCCAGGACCTCCGCGGCCCGCGGCTCCTCAGCCTCCCGCCTCCCGGGCTCGCCTTCCTCCCCAGAAACCAACCAGAGGCTCAGCGCCGCCGCCCACCCCCCTGCTGTCCCCACCCTCCTCCCGCCCCCAGTGCCGGCGACCCCGGGGCCGCTTTTCCTCGCCGCCGCCGCACCGGGCCTGGCTCTGAGCTTGGGCGGTCGGCGAGCCTGGCCGCGGCCTCGGGAACGCGGAGTGGCGCCCCGCCGGGGAGCCCGAGGCGGCGAGCAGAGCGCGGTCCCGCCGAGCGCCTTGTGCCTAGCGCAGTGCCCTGCTGGCCGCGCCTGCCAGGCCCTCATCAGCTCCGCACATCCCTGGGGCCAGGTTTGGGCCTTCCCCGGCGAACTTACTCACTCCGCCGCGGCGCCGCGCTCCCCGGGGCCAGCTCGCATTTCTCCAGGCCCAGCTGGCCACTTCAGCGCGAGGCTGCACGGCTCTGATTAAAGCACTGCGCCAGGAGAACCAGAAACCCGCGCTTCTCCCAGGAAAGGAGACCGCGCCTCCACCCCCCCTCCCGGACCCCAACGCACACACTCTCCCTGCCAGAGGCCAGAGGGCTCAGTTCTGCTGGAGCTGCGGACGCCAAATGGTCATTTTCCGGCCTCCTGAGCGAGGTCTGGAGGGAATACCTGGGGGTTAGGAGTCCCTGGGGAACACCCAAAAGAAAAAAGAAAGAAAGAAAGAAAAAAGACCCACGGCCAAACTAGGCCTGTGGTAGGCTCGCATATCATTGTGTATGCACGTCTCCCACTGAGTCCAGGATATCTTCCCCACAGCCTGGGGGCCGAAGCGGACCACATCCGGTCTGAGGGTGGGTGGGATGCAGAGCGCTGGTGGAGGCAAGAGCTGCCACTGCGCCGTCTACCTTCCGGGGTACTAGGGACAGAAAGGCACACAAAAGAACCCCCCCCCCCCCCAACTACTCACAGCCACCCCCGCGCGGCGTGGCGTGCTCCACGCTGGCTGCGAGGGGCTGTTGGTTCCCCAGCCCGCCAGCCCCACGGTGAATCCCAAATTACTTTGTTAGGTAATTAGAAAGTGTTGATAATTATTTCTTTCATAATTTAGCGGTGTGACGGGAACGGGGAAATGATCTTGTGAAAGTTCACACGTGCAGATGTATTAGTTACTGATTCATTTGATTAAATGGTAGTCTCAAGTGCTCGGATCCGCAGCTGAAGGCGCCCCATTAGCATAACACTGATGTTTAATTTTCATACGCATAATTAGCCATATATTTAACACTAATAGCAACATGCAGCCTTTCAGCGTTAAACAGCCGGGGATTTGATCTGGCCTGAGCTGAACCTTCGCCGCTGCACCTTCCCCTGTCTGGATCGCGCAATGATCACAGGACAAACCTCTGTAATCAAGCACATTTTGGCACAGGGGAACACCAATAAAAATGAACATTCAAAACAAATTACATCGGTGCTGTCGTTACAGATATTAGTGGAGGGGGGCTTTTCTCTTAACTTCTGTAGCAGCAATGCTGCCCGCAGAATTCTCACGTCTTTGGTTTGAGGGAGCGATGCTGGGGGCAGAAATATTTCAGGCAGCGTGGTTGGAGCAAAAAAAGAAAAACAAAAGAAAAAAAATCCTCCAAACCAATAACGGGTTTGCCAACGTTTAGCGTTTTAAATGATTTTTTTTTTTTTTTTTTTTTTTTTTTCTTAATCACCGACCCGCACGGTGAGGCTTAGTAGCAACAATGACTCTACCACCAGACAACCCCCGGAGCCAGTAGGGTTTCCTAATATGCTGATTGCCCATGCGGTTTTAATTGTTCCTTCCTAGCGCCTGTTTTTGGGTGTGGAGTACCGAGCCTTGCGCCCAGCCTAGCCGAGCTGATGCTGCCCGGGCCCCCGCTCTCCTGCGCGCGCCTTGCGGGCCCTGCCCACGTAAGTGATCGCTGCGGCGGGCGGCGGGTCGGGGTTGGAGCCAGGAGAAGTAGAGCTAGTGACTCCCGGGGCTCAAGGCAATGCGTGAGAAAACCCGAGGACCGGGCCGCCCAGGGCCAGTTTATTCCCGAGAATTTCAGGATGGGGGAAGGCAAGAGGCGCGGCCGCACGTCGCGAAGGCCTCCGGGTGTTCACTTCAGGAGAGGGGCAACAAGCTTTTCGCCGCACAGGAGACCAAGTGGGCTCCGGGAAACAAAGACTCGGCACGCGCCCCTTGGGAAAGGTTTCAGAGTCTTGCTTATTTTAGAAGTGAACTGTGTGTGGGCGAAGGAGTGAATACGCTCCCGAATTATTTCTTAGCCCCAGAGAAGCAGATCTGGGGAGACGCACTGAGCGAGGGCCCTTCTCCAGCCGCCTGACACCCAGCCTTGGCTTGCTTCTCAACGTGCGAGCTTAATCTCTCCTTTTGGAGCCCAGAGTGGATTGCCCCCTCCCCCACTGCTGAGGCGACACCTGTACTGAAACTCAGGTTTGCTTGGATCTTTGTCTGAGTCAACTCTGCGAGCAGACAACTCTCCCTTTTATTCTGAGAGCTCCGGGTTGGGAGTAGAACCTGTTGGAGACACTCCCCAGGACCTCGCGCCTGTTGGTGTAGCCTAGCCTAGTGTGGCTGGAATCCTAGCGGCCAGGGAATGAGGTTTGGGGCCAATTCTACTGGCAGAGGGGGCGGGGAGATGTGGACGAGGTATTTTAATAACTGCTTCCTAATTTCAACCTCAAAGTGTGTTAAACAGAGTTCGTTCTAATTCAAGTTTGTTTCCTGCGGAGCTGTTGGAATTTTGGCTGGTGCTGGTGGTGTTTGTGTGTTTGTGTTTATATATGTTTAAACTTTAGGTTAGTCACTTTAATAAATAGGATTATAAACGTCTCATAAATACCTCTACCTCGGCATAATTGATGCACAAGCAGTGTTTTACCTCAGCATCTGGTAAAAGCCCGTGGTCGTAATAAAATTATTCTTGGGGAACCTCCGAGTAAACAGGTCCCCAGATCCGATTGTTCTTGCAGAGAAGTGAAGTCATTCTTTGGCAAACCTCTCTCAAGGCCATCTGAGTCCTGTTCTTCTCTAGAGAATAGGGGTTCTCCTGAGGTCTTAGCCCTCTCCCCCTTCCTCTGGGTCTTTAGTTGGCCAACTTCCTAGCACCCCAAAAGTCTTTCTATGGACCTTGAAAATCCCCAACCCCCTCCATCGTCTTTTCCAGTTTTCAAACCCAGTAGAATTGGAATCGCCTCTACCAAAAAATCTGCACCCTTAGTCTCAGAGAAAACTACCTGGAAGGGTTGGGGAAGCCCAAGAGAGTCCAGAATTCAGGGGAAAGCTCGAACTCGCCACATTTCCCAAAGCGCTCATTGGCTCCAGTTCCCTAACCCCTTCCCTATCACAAAGATGATCTGGCTTTTGGGTCCCGGGACACCAACTCCACCTGTCCTGGCAGTTACAAGTGCCCACATTTCCTTGGCGCTCCAGTCCCCAAGTTGTATTTAGCTGATGGCAACTTTGTAAAACCCTCTTCAGCAGAAACAAGAGTTTGCACAACAACTGACCACTCGGACATGCTCACTGGACTTGTGCCTAAAACCATGACCAGAGGGGACAACTTTTTACGTGGCCTGCCAGAGGCTCACCCCTTCCTCCCTGACCCCGGGTGTGAACAGGTTCTGCAGGGGCGCCACGGGAAGGGACCGTGCTGCGGTCAGTAAAGGGCCAGGGGAAACGCATGAGGGCCCTCAGGTTTATTGCTTCTGAAGCGGGTTGGAGCTGTGGGCCAAACCCATGCTAAATCCGTCAGCTCTAGTGCGGGCCAACTCGGTCCTTGCCCTCTAACGTGCCTGAACCGCCTCTTCCTGGAATCCTCTGGCCTTCGAGGGTCTTGCAGCGTCTGGGCAGCAGTCAGAAGAGGACCCTCATGGAAAGGGGTCGGTTTGGTGGCTAGACGCCCGGCTAAGCGATCTGACGGTGTATAGATCTGGGCGGGTGGGACCCATGTTCGAAATCCTAGTGCAGCAAACTGTCTAGCGTGTGTGCGTGTGTATACATACAGTGGTGGTGGTGGGGGGGTGATGCCTAAAGCTTAGCCTTTGGGATGGTCCTGTGTGGGGCTGGACGCGGGCCGGGGAGAAGAGAGCCAGGGGATCGAGAAAGTCACATTTTGTGTGTGTGTTGTTAAAATAATGCAAAAGGTCCAGGCCCAAGGTCCATAAACAAGAGGAACTGTTTGTAACCAACGCCTCTGTTGGCAGGCTAATCTTTTCATGGCAAAACGGAGAAGGGGAAGAAACCATAGGGCTGATGGGCAGGCGCTGATCCCTGAGAGCGCCCTTGGGGCCGGCCATTGTGGGATCCACAAGGGGAAAAAGTGATTTCTAAAAAAATTCCCAGCTAACAGCGAAGCTCGTGCCCCGCCCTCACCCCCGGCGCACGCGTGTGCGAAAAGTTCAGAGACTCAAAAATTGTAGCCATCCACCCTCTCCCCCAAGAAACCGTCAGAGACACAGCGCAGTCACAATAGGTTTAAGAGGTGAAAGCTTTTTACTCCGGCAGTCATGACAAGGGAAGGAGAAAATCATGCTACTCTCGGAGGTCCCTCGTCTCTCAAACGAGGGTGTCCTCATTCCGCTCCGAAAGGAAGCTGAGCCAAGCGCCAGGATCGCTTTCTAAATCTGCATGGCCTCGTAGGGCTTCAGATCTGAGTCCTCAGTTGCCCCCAATTCACACCGCGTTTTTCCAAGACGCTAATTAGTTGTTAGGTAGGTACCAGGAGACCTGCCGTTCAACTGTTTCTTTTAAAAGTTCTCCAGTTGAATTTTGACAATTTAGGGGGAAAGGGCGACCGACGGCCGCGCCATTTCAGGCCACATCTCAGGCCTCGTGGGGCAGTTTGGTCAGGATCTGCGCGCCCTCCGACGTGATGAGAACCGTGTGCTCGAACTGGGCGGACCTGAAACAGACACGGCTGCGGTCAGCATGCGCGCAAGCGCCCGCCGGCCGGGAGCAGCAGCTCGCCAGAGCCGTCGGACGAACCTTCCCTTCACCAACAATTTTAAATCAACAGGACAGAAAGAAAGCACCTTTGATTGTCTAGAGAGACCACAGTCCATGCATCCTCCAGGACTTTAAATTCAGGGGATCCCTCGGTGATGATTGGCTCTGTAAGTGGGAAAATATTTACTGCAGTGACCTCATCGGATTCTTGTCAAACATTGTTTCGCCTCATTACCAAAAACTAGAATAAGGTTTCCTCCCGCCTGCCCCTGCCGCCGCCCCCCAGCCACGGGTTCACGTTGCCATCTTGTTAGAGCTGATAATTGATGTTGCTTACATAGTATACTAACAACTAAACAGTAGGAAGAGGAAACGCGACAGCTTTCAAAAACGTATGAAGTTGCCCAGTTCGTAATTTTTTAGAGAAAGAAGGGCATTTTAATCAAGCCTTAATTAGGACCCCGTGGATAATAACTATTCAAACACCAGTCACTCTTATAAGTACCAGCCAGTTTAAAAAAATATTTGAATTTTTAAAACATGCTCAAAATGTTCATTAATCAGCAAATAACAATTTTCTTATTTCATTCTAATTGCTTCTTCATTAAGTCCCACAGTCAGAAATAAGGTGCCTTCGCGGCCCTGGGTGATTGGAATCTGGTGGTGACACCAGTCACACGACCAGCCAGGAATGGGCCCGCCAGAGAGCACATGCCACTTGCTGACAAGGAGCAAGGGACATAATCGCCTCTAGTTACTAGGTGTTAGGGAGAACAAAAACCAAAACAAAAACAAAACACCACATTATACTGGTAACGGAATTAAAGGTTGGGCAGCTGCCGTCTCCCAAATGTGTCGGTAAGTATCTGATTTAGGAAGATGGGGCTCGAGGATATTATTTAATCAGATTTACTATGCAGCCGAATTATATCATTACGCTGATTGGCTTTATTAGTACTTCACGCGACTGCCCGGCTTAGGCCGCCGCTTCCGCCGGGGACTACAGTCCTCGCCGAGGAACTCCAGCACTGACCTATGGTGAATGCCATGCCCTCCTCCATGAGCAGATCGTTGTCATTCGCTGCAAAAAAAACAAAAACAAACAAACAAACAAACAAACAAAAAAACACAACACACCGGGTAGGAGGAGAGGGGATGGGAACGGGGAGACAGACAGAATCAGATTTGGGCATGGGGTGGGGGGTGCCTCTCAAAACCAAACCAAACCAAACCAAACCAAAACAAAACAAAAAAACTCGGTCGTTTTCTTTTAGGAGCTAAGCGAGGGTGGAGTCCTCGGTGGTGGCTGGATTGGGGCTGAACACTGGGCTCTTGGGCCTCAAAGTCTGTGCTCGGGGTCACGGCCCCTGCGAGGGACCCGCGGAGGCCGATAGGGCAGCCTGGGTGTTTCTGATACTCCGGCCCCGAGGCCAACGCGCTGTCAGGTCCTAGTCCAGGCCTTCTACCCACTCCAAAGATAAAGAATTAAGGCTTCCCCGAGTGCGCCGGCGCAACCAGAGAGCCGCCTCCCTGGGGTTCGTGTTGAGGCAGGGTGTCCTCAAGATGCTAAATAGCTCCATGTTGGGCGCGGGGCTGAGAGGTTCTTTCTGCACGCCGGCCTGGACTTCTTCTGATTCTTTAGCCCATAGGGAGTTCTGGCATTCTGGGTCTCCAGGGACCGACTCCCAGCCCCCAGTGGATACTGTTTGGGGAAATGGCTGACCAAGTACACAGGTCAAAGAACCATGACCAACTGTTCTTTGGTCCCTGTTCAGGTGTGCATCCTCCTTAGGGGCACCCCATAGAGCTGCCTCCTACCCTGACCTGCATCTGCCCACTTCTTCTGGCCCACCCCTGCCTTCTCACTGTAGGGGCACACCCCCAACCAAGGATAAGCAGGAGATTCTAGGGAAGCAACACAAGGGTGGGTATAATCCAGAAATCACAAAAGAGTACATGCTGCTAAATACATCAGCTGTCAACGCTGTGTAGGATGTAATGAAATTTAACCACAACAGTCAGCGGTTAGAAAAGGGGGTAGAAAAAGAAAAACAGAAAACAGTCATATGTGCATGCTGCTGGGATATTGATGGAGTGGCATTTTGTTTTCAGTAACTTTTTTTCTAGACAAATATCCCTTGTGCCTTCCAGCCACTCACCCTTCAGGAGAAGACAAACAAAACAAACCTGCTTTGGGATTGGAACTGCTGGGCTCTTATCCCGTAACACAGTAATGTGCTGGTTAAGATTAAGCAGACACTCCCTTACCCTTCCTACCAAAAGGATGATAATAAGGACTGAAATTAAAGGAAGAGCTTCAGGAGCAAAACTGCCTTATCCTGATTCCATTCAATAAATAGCTCACAAAGTAACTATCTTACCATGATGCCAAATTTCTGGATGTCCATGAAAGTAAGATCCTATTCCATGTCCAACGAAATGTGGACAGACTTGCAAATCATTCTGATGAGTTATGCAGCTTTAAAATTGATCAAACAAAAGATTTAATAAGGTTTCAATGTATACTTAGATGACACTTCTGTCACTTTAAAATATTCTTTAAGAAAGAAAAAATCAATCACATTTAGAGTCAGATAACATTAATATGCTTTCATGATTCTGGAATAATTTTAATTTTGCTGTTGCTTATAATAACTCCCTTTAGATATATGAAGCCAGAAGGTAAGTATCTAACATGGTAGTTTGCTTCATTTACCTTAGTACAACATTCAAACAAGGGTGTTTTTAGACAACCAATGAGTGTGCCAGTACACACATACAGAATAAATACACAAAACCAAGATACGTGTGCATACAATGTAGGTCAACAAAAGGACTATGCAAGTTATGACTAATGTGGGAACCAGAAAGAGAAAAAAAAATTACAATCTAGAAATGTGACTTCCTACTTCTCTGGTTCATTTTGTTCTGGCCAATTTCAAAACCATATACATTTTACACACAGACACACTTACACAAAAGGTCAAATCTCCTTTGTCAATATTCTTGGAACACTCTAAAACTTTGATTTGAGAGTTCTACTCAAGACCTACACCATTAGCAAAAGTTCATAAAGAACACATTTTAATCACTACCATGCTAAGAGAAGCTAGTATTGTGGTATCTACTTCTTAATGTCTCATTAATTCTTTTTATTTGCATATGTTTGGGGTTCCATCTATCCCAGATAAGTGAAATGTAGCACATAGAACCAAACCCTAAAGTCTTAATCTATAAAGTTTAAAAGCTCCTTTTGAAATCAAATGAACATGTTTATCTCTGGGAGCACTAGAAAGATAAGAACATATATACCATTAACAATTTATATTTTCATGTGGATAAAGGGTATACCACCCCTAATTCTAACTAACCATAACAAAGGACTGGGAATTATTGGACAACTATCTCAAATCTTAACAAACCCAATGCCTTTTAGCCAGCATCTTTATGAGCATTCATGTCTATACAATTTTCTCTAAACATCTTTAACCTTCATCTCCAGACCTGTAAGATATCTTCACTCAGACCAGGATGTCACTATACCCAGCCTCTCATGACGATTTAATTTCCATGTTTCTGAAAGGGCAAAAATAGGTAAGCTATGCATGTACTGGGGACAGGAATTTCTAAAAAGAGAGAAAATGATTTTCTCTTAAGCTGCACTATATGGCTATGGTTATTTCTGTGAGTCTTTGAAATTAGGGCAAGAGATACAGCACCTTTCCCACAGCATTTCTAGTTGAACCACACAACTTCTGTACATAAACTGAGGATAGAGAGTGGATAGAGTGTGGAAAAGAGATTATTAAATAAGACATACTTTATGCTTTTTTTTTTTTTTTACAAAAGTGGGTTCTACTTGAATCTGTAAATTATGTTAGTTCAATCTCAACAAACCTGAATGATTTAAGAACATTTATTTTAAACTGTTCTCCTATTTCCTTTTCTTTAAAAAAAAAAAACAAAAAAAAACAGGTTGTTTTTTTTTTTTAAAGAATATGATTGGCAGGCATCACAGCTACATCCTTTAAATGTGTGTTACAATGGCAATCTTCATTTTAATTTCTGATGAGAGGAGAAGGAGAAAGCCCACACTGAAAAAATGCATGGGGTCCCTCACCCCCCATACCTTTCTTTCCTCTTCATAAAAGAAGCTGTGCAATTACTAAGTGGCTAAAGTTAACAGTGCATTCTCCTACAACAATTTACTCCCTGGATTCTGATGGAACTTCTGGTTATAGTTGTATCATAGAATGTGTGTGTCACGGATGCAGAGGTCAGAGGATTTCACAGCCGGGTGGAAAGAGGAAAAGAACAGGACAACTTTCCCTTAGTTCCTTGATGAGCATCATCTGCCCAGCTCAATGCTTGATTTCCAGGAGCTGTTTGCTCTTCAGGGTATTTTCCTTTTGCATTGGTAGTTAGTTTTTTAAACACATATTTACTGGGACTAACAGGGATAAAATCTCATTAATGTTCTTAATTACTGTTTAAAATCATGTCCCATCTACGATTTTGGGATACTCTGGGAGCACAAGATTATTGTAGGGTTTAAGTCTTACTTCAGGGAGACAATCCAAGTGACTTGCTGTAGCAAATTCCCCTCTTCTAACAGGAAGGCAAGTGCCGGTAACCCAAATTGCCACATGGGAAGGTGAAGCATGCATGCTCCTTTTGACTGGTGTGTTGGGGAAAAACGGAAACAGCTGTGTGGGCAGGAGGTACCCAAGATGTGTTGCAGTCACTCCCTAATACCAACATTTACAGAGCACGAGGGTCTTCTTGCCCTGGGATGCCACTGGTGAAATCTGCCTTTTTTTTTCTTTCTGAGATTTACTGAACAGAGCTTCCCTTGTACTGGCTCCTCTGTTCTAAATTTCTGTAATTAAAAATCCTGTGAGACAATATGACACCTACCCATGAGCTGGAGTACATTTATGATTTACAGCCCTTCATATAGAATATTTGGGGACAGCAAGGAGGGGTGAGAAGGAAGGAGGTATATACAAGTCATTTGTGACCTTACTTTTAAATTATACTGTATATTATAGTTTATGTCTCATTTATAGCTTATAGTTGAAAGAGAACTCTCCTTTAAGGAATTGCATCCTGTGACCGATTTCTTCAGTTTAATTTTTTTTCATGAAAGCAGCTGTACTCAATTGAAATGTTATTTAGATAAACTAATACATTTTGACTACATTTTATGACTAAGAATACACTCTCACAGAGGGAAGAGTACTACAACATTTGGGTATATATTCTTATAAGGAAGTAAAAATGTACATGGAAATAGTTTTATTACCATTTTTACACAAACCCTAAAAAAGGGGTTGTAGCTCTAATGAAAGTACCTCAAGTGGCACCTGATTTTGTAAGTTATGGAATTGTACTTTAAGCTTTTCAGATTTTTATTTTAAGCTGTAGTCTTTGACTGGAGGAATGAACAAGTCCAGGGATTCCCTCTGCTGACAAGGAATGTTTAAGTACAATTAGTAATATTTTTGAAAGCCAACAACTGTTTTCCAAAAGAATAGTAGTTTTTTTTTTGTTTCAAACTGGATCACAAATTACTGTATTTTTCTTACAATAGTGCTGAACTTTTATTTGAGGTTTTCTGTTTTTGAAAAGCAGACATGATGGATTGAAATAAAAGATAATTTATTGCAATGCTTACTTTCATGTGATGAGAGAAGCAGTGTAATTGTAATTTACAGTAGCTGTCAAGAAAAATCCATCACAGATGACATTAAAATGACTTATTTTGCCTGAGCCACTTATTGTTTAAATGTGCATAATCTAATAGAAAGAGATTATTTTTTAAAATCTGCTTTATATTGTTCTAAATTAATATCAAAACATATACTTACGAATTAAACATTAAAAACCATTTATTGATACTTTCATCACATTTACAACTATAAGTTTAAATTTTTTTTATTGAACTGTCACATATTGGTGATGCATGAATCTACACATTCCCAATATTCTCATATGTACAAATCATATCATCTAGAGATAGTACAAAAATACAGATTTAGAAATATTTTATAGCAAATGGATGTAAGTGAGTAAAATAACACTGTAACTTAAAGATCACTAGCCATCCCTCACAAAGTGAAAGGGCATATAGAGAACTCTTTTTATTAAACTATTTTTGATGTACACTTCTTTGGAGACATAATCCTATCCTTTCAGTTTCAGAGGAGAATTTCCTATTTCCCATAAAGATCTCTAGCTTTTAGGTAACATAATACTAATAAAAGATGCCGGAACATTCTTTTCATGGTTTATCAGTAGAGGGAGGCTATGTGAAAGATGGTGAATATCTTAAAAAAAAACAGATTTGAGTTGAAAGATGTTGGTAAACCTTCCATTTGTAATGATTCAAATTAGTTTTGGCTTAAAGGTGGGGATTGTCGGTTTATTTACTCCCTTAAGACTTTGCCTGAATAAGAAAAGGCAAAAATAGTAGATGTCCAGAAACACTGCTTTAACACAACAAAACAAACATTTGTTAGACTCAGGGCCAGTTTCCTCCCCAATGGCAGATATAAGCCATCTAAATAATGAGATGTATTAGGGTAAAAGTAAAGCATTCATTGTCTATTATTTCCCTCATAGTTTTGTAAGTGTAGTTGTTGGGACTGATCTGGATTTCAAAGGAGCTTGCACATGCAAATCCATACTCTGCGAAAACTGACCTTTGCATCCAGATAGCTAAAATCCAATGTCACTTTCAATTCTACTCTTCTTCTTTTTTTTTTTATGCAGTTAGAATTAATGTAGTGAATATGTAATGAAATGCATTATCCTGCATGGAGATTTATCAGATTTTCCAACTGAATGCTATGCTTTGCTAGTACTAGCTGGAGTTCACCTGCATGTTGGTGTGGCGTGTGGCTCTTTTTTGTAAAGAGTTAAGTCGTACACAAAAAAAGGGAACAAAGGTCAGCACCCAGCCGCCACTTGAATGTGAGATTTTTCTTTTTATTCCCCTTGATGTATACTAGGCTCTGTGTTATTAGTCTTAATGATGGAAAATTGTAGTGTTGATACAAATCTTTTTTTCAAAGTAGTAGGCGGGAGCTCCATTTGTTAGTAAGTTTTTTTGTGACTAAAAGCCACGGACAGTACATTTATGTAGCAGTAAAAGGCCTAGATGCTCTTTCCATAGCAGAGCTAATTATTCCTACTGTGACCTTACTGATCTAGCCTGTTCCTAGTACATCTCATCTGCACGCCTGTTCCTCTGTGTAGATGGTGTCAGAGAATATGAAAAACCCTATAATGAAACCATTTTCATGATGGAGAAAGGCTACTGGAGTTGCACTTGCTACAAAGAGGCTCAATTATATGAGTAATTGTGATAATTTTCTACATTCATAGCCTTCAATAGGGAAAAAAGAATGAGAGCCACAAAGGAAAATTACTTTAACAAGAAAGTACAGAGAGTAAAAATGGAAGAAGAGACAAAAAGGGGAAAAAATAACCAGAAAAAAAGTTTAAAAAATAGATCTGGAGGGAGGAATAGCGAGACAGGGAGAACAACAGAAATGCTCAAAAGCCCATGTGCAGCTGTGTTGCACAATTAAATTGAATTTTTTTTCTGCAGTTGATGAATGTGACTACTGCAAATGTGCCTCTGTAGTTAGCTATCATTTGTTGTTCCGTGACAGGAAAAGGATAATTACCTCTCAGAGAGAATCAAAGGCTGACATGCCCTTTAGACACAGCCATGAATGCAGAGCTCGATAGAATGCTTGAATAAGAATCTAGTGTTCTCTGCCCCCTTCTACTGAAGAATAAATTTTGTTAAAATGCAAGAGCACCACCAGTAAATTTGTTGAACCCTAGGTGTTCAAAAATATGAGGTGCATCTCTAGACTCATCCCATTTGCAAAAATAAAACTGCATTTTGAATTCATTTCTATTATATTCATGGACAGTAAGATAGTGAGATATGCATTAAATTTCTTTTCCCAGTAGGGGTCTGATTCAACATTTCCTATGAAAGAACAGAGAGACACTATCCTTTTTTCCCAGGCTAGTTAGCCTATAATTTAAAACTGTCAAAAACACAATTTTGCTCAAAGTCTTCAATAAAAGCTTCTCAGATATAACCCAAAGAGATTTTACTAAAGTTTGATTCAGACACTGTTACAATATTTTTAAAGCCATAAATACATTTAACTGATATTTTACTGCCTTTTTTCTTAAAGCAGTTGAAGGCTTATGGAGAAAAAAGGCAGCATCTTTTCAAGGTGACTAAGCTTTCCATCCTTTAGGCAAATGGGAAGTATTCAATGGCTCATATTAATGAGAACAGTATTTTAAAGGGTACCAATGTGATCATCTTTAACAAAGTGTGTTACTTTTAAATGAAAACACGTATTCTGCATGTCTACTTCAACACAGTTATGGAAAAAAAAGATCTAAAAGTAGGCAACAGATTACAAAGAAAAGACTTGAATTCAGAAAATACACATACACTTAAAAAGCAAGCATTGGAATAGTGTGTGGAACATAAACAATGGCTTACAAGAAAAATGAGCCAGATGAAAAAAAGACAGAAGTTTTCCCTTTCAGGCTGCTTGCTAATCCACTAATTCAAAAAGTAAGGTTTGCTTGAGCTAACACTTTTTATCTTTCTATCATAGGGATACATTTTGCTTCATTTCTTCATAAAATTTAGCTCTTATCCCGCCTCATCATCCAAGGCTTGGGATGCTAATCCCCCTTTTAGGAACTTTCTTACATATTTGGTATGATTTTGAGTAATGGAACACTACAGACCAACGTGTCAAGCTACAACTAAGGCAGCCATATAAATATTGCTTGTGGCTCCTTATAAGTTTCTTTGCTAACCCTGGTATAATTCGCTTTTTAAAAACCATTTTTTTAAAAACCTAGGGAACAACATTGCAGCCTGGCAGTTCACATACTGATATCAGACTGAACTGATAGTTCAGAATCATGAAACATGTCATCAACTTTCTACTGAGCCACCAATAACCTTTGTACCATTTGCCAACCCTCCCTTTACTTGTCAGTGTAAGGCTTACCTGATTGTGTTTCCAATTACAGAGAAGGGAGCCCCTGCTCTGCACGCCGCAATTGCTTCATCTCGACACCTCCTGGCAACCTCCACTAACTTTTTACCACATTCATCCACATTGCCCACCAAAAATGTTTCAGAAGTATCTCCATGGTAGCCATTATAGTAGACCTAAACACAGGGAGAAATTTAAAAACGTTTTCTTGTTTAAAACCTACTCTCCTAAAGTACATATTATGTTCATTTATATATTGAATAGATTCATGTGTCTCAACCTTGCAGAATTACTCTCAAATTTACCAGTAAAAAAAAAAAAAGGAATAGAAATACTGAAACCCTGTAGGAATTAAAATGATGGAGCCATGCAATGATACTGCAAGGTTTAAAAATAAAAAGGTGACTAATATGGCTATTTCAGCATTATGATTAGCACTGCTATTGTAGCATTTTAATTCCTTACTTTATTTCTGAGAAGACAAAACTATATATGCAAAAATCAGTGACCAAAGACATTGACCAACAATTATGACAAGAGGTTTAAAGAACCAAGAAGTATTTAACATGGTGAAAAGTTTCTTCAATGTCTTGAAGGCTTAATAGACTTTTTATTTTACCAGGTCTACACTTGGAAGTAATATATAATGATGAGAAGAAATAAGAGAGATATATCAACATTATAACTGACAGACAATTTAGTTCCAAGAATTAAAGTAGTTCAACATAGGAATAAAATATATTATAGAAAAATCCTGTCTAGAGATGAAATCTTAATCAAATGTTCCAGATAGCAGAGTGTTAACAGAAAAAAAAAAAAACAAAAACAAAAACTATACATGGATTTTTAATGAATAACAAAAGAGGCTTAAGAATAAAATTACACAAAACATAATTTTATCAGTCTTCCATGATTCAGAAGGCCCTGTGAGAGCTTGGAAGACACCAGATTCATTATAAAAAATCAATAATTACCAAACACTGTAATAAATGTAGAAGGCAGAGGAGACCGGTTGATTATTGATCCTTTGATGTATCATGGAATTGGTTAATTTGCATAAATTTGTCCTCTCTTCTTATTTTTCACATTTCTCCTTTTCATGAATCAGAAGGCAAAAACTTATAAAAATATATTTCTCTTTCTGCTTGTTTTGATACTGAATTAATAACTTAAGTCTTATACAATTTTGCATTAAAAAAAAATGTTTTCCTACACTCCATGAAGCAAGCAGGAAAGGTCTTTACTATATCTTCACTTTATAAGTTAGGAAACTAAGGCATAGACAAGTAACTTGTCTAAACTTAGTGGCAGAATGTAGAGGTAGATCCAGATTAATGATGCATTATCGGCTTCTAATTGAGTGTTTTCTCTACTATAGCAAATTGCCTTGATTATCTTGCAATAGAGTAGTGTTTGGTACATTTATTCCCATCTATAGTCCTTTGCAATCCAGGAAAATGCAAATTTTGATTTTATATACAATTATATACATTTTAAGAACATGAGTTATTAAAAAGTTGTAACTGAATTTATATAACTGCTTTTTAAATAAAAATACTTTTAGAAAAATCTCTATTTGCCTTTTCATATTATTATTTGCTAGCTTTCCAAATGACCACTTGAAACATTGAATATACAATAAAATACTTTTGAAAGTCTGAGGCAGTTATCTATAATTACTATTTGTATGCACAAACTATTCTTGTTTTGTACTTCATTTAATAAATATTTACTGAGCAACTACTATGGGCATAGCATTGTCTTTTTTTTTTTTTTAACATTCAATTTTCAAGGGAGGAAAAGCCTGTTTTCTTGTGATATACTAGATGTCAATGATTATAAAATGCAGTGAGCTTTTTTTGATAAAAGTATAGGATCTGTTAATGAAGTCCTTATATTTCATAAAAAATATAATTTGTTAAGATACTCACCTCTATGTTTCCTTTTTTTTTTTTTTTTTTTTTGAATATTTTTTTTTTTTTTTTTTTTTACTCCCCCCTTGCTGCTTGTGCTTGCTGTGTCCATTTGCTTTTTTGCGTTTTTCTGGGTCTGCTTGTCTCCCTTTGTTGAGTCATCTTGCTGCGCAGGCCGGCTTGCCTTCACCAGGAGGCCCCGGGAATAGAACCCAGGGCCTCCCATATGGTAAACAGGAGCCCAACCAATTGAGCCACAGCTGCTTCCCTCTAGTTTCCTTGGCTCCTTCACATTTCTAGACACTTGAAGGTATTTCATTTTGCTTTATGATTTTTGCAATTGTGAAATAATTTCAATGTTAAAAATGGAATATTTTACTAAAAGTCTTCAAGTAACTTAGAACTGGAATAGAGTATTCTCTTTGAACACATTGGAAACAGTATGGAAAAGTATGCTGATATCAGCATTCAAAGCAGCAGTATCTCTTTAGCGGGTGATTAATGAGAACATAAGCGTAAAACCCTAAAATCAGGTACAATCCAAAAGAAAAGTATATCATGAAAAAGACTTTATTTCAGGTATACTCCAAAAAATACTTCCTTCTACATGATTCGGAGTGGGAAAGATACCAATAGGATATACGTGAAGTAAATGTTCAAGTATTCTTAGCGGGACAAAATGATACAGGAAATAATATCAGCAATAAAAGAGTCTTTGGCTATATCCTCACACAAATTGATATGAAGAAAAAAGGTTGAATTAATTTAAACAACTAACAGTCTGACTGAATCCAACTGCTGTGTGCCTATTTTCACCTCCTTCCCACCCCTGCTTAAGTTTCATGGTCTGGATAAAAAATAACTTATTAAAAATATTTCTTCACTAGGAGAAACTGTATTTCTTTAAATGCTGAACATCTCACCTAATTCTCATTAGATGTTTAAAATTTATGTATTTAAATTTATTTATTCATCATCAGAGGTGTAAAATTTATGATCTGCATAATCCAAAGGTACCATTGCAATTTTTTTTTAAAGAAAATGAACTGCCAGAGTACAGATAATCCAAGTCTGAGACTGGTGAAAGGCTAGAAAAATTAGAAAAGGTTAGAGCTTCTACAATTTGAAGTTCCTATCTTAATTTACTTAGGCTTATTATTTAAAAGAAAGGCCATTAACCATTTGGTGAAAACAAGTTCACAGAGAAAACCACTCTGCTTATATGTTTCAAGTTCAAGGCTCTCTTTACCAGAAAGGGAACACAGCGTTACCTTCAGGGATTTAATAAATCTAGGGAACACTGCTGGCAAAAGAGTTGCTGTCCAAATAGACTGACACACACAGGCCAATGTAGCCCCTAATGACAGAGTAAGATAATGACAGGCCCCACTCAAAATCAGCAGGAAGAGGAAGATCAATCTTGGCAGAGTGAAGGAAAAATGCTGGCTTTCTTCGTGTTAGCTCATCTCATACATATCTAGCTTCAGCAGCTGCCCAGTGCTGTGGTGCTCTGCATTAACTACACAGTGGATCAATAACAATTACACCTTCTCAAAAACATGACACATAGCAGGATTGGGTTGACATTTCACTTAGGCCAACATTGATCTCAGTGCATCTGATTCCAGCCCTAAATTCAAGTCAGGCCTGGGTTTACTTGGAATAAACACAGAGTTAAAGACAAAAAAGGAAACCAGCTGCTTGCGTCTGGGTCTAGAAGTAAACAGCACTTCCATCGGTGCAGTTCGCATTTTCAATCTACTCTTCTTCCTGTTGCTACCAGCAATTCTGAAGTTGATCAAAGATTATTTTTTATATGATTTACTCACCGTGACATCAATGTTGATAATATCTCCATCCTGAAGAGGTCGACTGGAACATAAACAGAAAAAAAAAAGGCGATAGAGCTCAATAAAAGAAATATAAAAATAAATACCTAATGACAACTATCACAAAACCCAGTACATTTCAGTGGTAATTTGGAATTAAGGAGGAATAAATGGAATAACTATATCTCATCTTTAACTTTTGCTATTCACATCAACTATTATAAGAAATATAGGGAAACGGACGTGGCTCAAGAGGTTCGGCGTCCGTCTACCATATGGAGAGACCAGGGTTCGATCCCCGGTACCTCCCGGTAAAAAAAAAAAAAGAAATATATACCACGAGCATATTGCCATTGTTTAAAAAAAATCTATCCTTAAAAAAAATGTACTTATTCATTGCCTGTTTTGCAAAGAGCCAAAACAATAGTTGATAGCCAATATTTGCCTGCATTTGGACTTTAACACTTATGTGGTTAAAATCTAAGAAGGTATGAGATATATTTAATGCACAAACCCTTTCATAGGTTACATACTGCTTTAAGAAACATTAAATGGTGGTGTTATGTCCATTTAGAAGCAAAGCACTTCAAAATTTTTGTTTTACCATAATCAACTTCAGAAGTTTGCAGGTGGGTTTCAATTAAACTACAGTGTCTTTCAGCATATGTTATAGGGCTTCGTTTCATGTTTTAGTTTCCAAAGGAACAATATGTTATTAAGAAATGAATACCTGTCAGGAATACCATGACATAGCACGTTGTTTACAGAGGTACAAACAGATTTTGGAAAACCTCCATAGCCTAGAGGCGAGGGATAGGCATTATGACGGATGATTTCCTGATGAACAAGAGCGTCTATCTCTTCAGTTGTCATGTCAACCTAAAATATTAAATAAAGAAATTGTGCAGTGACAGTTGAAAACATTTCCTGTATTTATTGACTAGGCTTACAGCAACAATGCTTCCAGTTGAGCTTGTATAAAGTTACTTATACAATAAACTTGTAGGCATAACATTTTAATTAATTATGATTAATAGTAAAACCCTAAATTGTGCCTTTTTGACATTCATTTGAGTATATGATGATGTTATCAACTAACAGGAGATAGAAATTTTAAACCCTAGGATCCTGTAATTCATTTGTGAGTCATTAAGTGACTTGACTCCTCCTTTGTAGCCTGAAGATTTCAAAAATATGTTCTTGGGCAATTCCTTCCTTTTTACCAATGGTTAGTGCCCTGGGTTATCAGAAGCATAGAAATAAATACCCAAAAGGAGATTCAGTTTAGATAAAAAAGCTTGAAAAGTAGGTCAACCCACACCTTTTTTTTTTTTTTTTTTTAAAGATTTTATTTATTTATTCATTTATCCCCCCCTTGCTGCTTGTGCTCGCTGGGTCAGCTAACCACGCCGTGCGGGCAGGCTTGCCCTCACCAGGAGGCCCCAGGAACCGAACCCGGGGCCTCCCATATGGTAAACGGGAGTCCCACTGATTGAGCCACAGCCGCTTCCCAACCCACACCTTTTTATCTCAGTGAAACATTACATGGATTTTGCCACAATGGTATGGAGATTATGGGTCATTATTTTAAAAATGGAGTCTGATAAATTTTGTAGAGATTATTTTTTCACTAATCGTGATTTCTTTAATGCCTAAGTAAATAAATGAGATTTTTAAACAGATTTTTCCCTTACTAGGTCTCCAATTGATTCCAAACTAAAAGGAAATCAAAACATAGTTTTATGAGTATATGAAGACTACCTCCATAAACTCATAAATCACAAATAAAATTAGAAAACAAAAGTCTTTTATTAAAAAGTAATCAATTCTTCAATAATTTTATATTTACATTATGCTTAGTTATGTTGCTATAACAGGCTTATTACACAGATGACACCATAAATGATTTCGTCTTTGAGTCTCACTTCCTAAATTCTGCCCACCTTTTGGAAACTACAGGCCCACATTTTCTTTTATGATCCTTACGGAGTTTAGGCGATGCTTCAGATTATTTGGAAAGAACTAAATTTTGTTGTAGCGAGATAGTTGTACATAATTACATTGCTATAGTACCTATAACTTTGTACATCTGGTCTGATCTTTTTGCAGAGCTCGTGCAAGAAAATAGATGACAAAGGATAAGGTAGAGCAACTCTTGAGGCTCACAGAAATAATGTGGTGAACAAAAGCAGAAACTACAGGCAGCAACAAGGGGGCAAAAGTCAAAGTTGAATGCCATGATCAACGTGGATAGGCAGAATCAGCTACAAGTACCTCCACAATTTTGCTGGAATGGTTAATTAAGAACACTTAAAATTTAACTTGGATTTAAAATCACCCTGGAATAAACATACAGAATAAAATCCCATCCCCCTACCCCCAAGGCTTAATTAATTTTTCTTTTGTCTTTCTTTTATTTATTTTTAAATAAATCAGATGTATACAAAAGAAGAGTTAAATGGAAAGAAAAAAAGAAAGAGTGGGGTTTGTTGCCCCTAGGTAACTCATTCTGAGGTTTGGTGAGACGCCACCTTTAAGCTCTTCCCAGCCAGAAGGAGGACGCGCCGGGCCAGCTGACAAGCCTGCTGAAGCCCTTGAATCTGATCTTCATTCTTAACTTCTATGCTGTCTCCCCAGTCTGGTACAATGCCTGTCGTCACATAGTCTGGCTTCTTTATGTGCTTGAGGAAAAAGGATTGAAAATGAAGATCAGAACCCAGCGCACGACAATGGGATCATTTTCACAGACACAGCCTCCTGCTTCATGGAGCTCTGCCCTTCCTGCCGGAGCCTCGACCTCCCAAAGCTATGCCCACACTACAGACCCTCCAGGCTGCCCCCAGTTCCTTCCCTTGCCCTTTTGAACTTAACATTGCCTGTTAGTGCTGCCTCTGGATGGTCTGTTAACCTGATCGTGCGTTAAGTCAAGTTGGACTGAAGCAGACTTCTGGTCAAAACAAACAGTAGTGTTCTTTTCTTCCTCCTCCCAACCCCAATTGAATTGCATTGTCATTAATGAAAAACTGCTCCAAGCTTCCAAATTGCCAAATGATTAATTAAGAGCACTTTCGTTTTTTTAACACAAAGATAAAATTTATGCAAAAGATGGCTCATTACACCCTTTCCGAGTAAATATATATTTAAAAAAAGGCTAAGTATTAAGTACACTAAAGCATCTTTCACATATACTTTTCTTATGCTTTGTAACCATGCCCATACTAAGGGAGGGAGTGGGTGGAAAGAGACTATAAAGCAAAACAACTTTCTTTTCTTTTTATTTCTTTTTTTTTCTTCAAATACATAAAAATTAGCTATAACATTTCTATCATCCCCACCCCCCAAAAAAATCCAATTCTGATCACCCTTATAGAACATTCTTGACCACTTACTTAAATCTACGGGCAGTACTCAGAAAATGAATAATATCTTACACAGAGCTTCTTACAATCGATTTATAGAAACTGCTACATAAGCATTATTTGAAGTACACAGTAAGGGTCCACAGCAGTTTGGGACCGGAAGCTGAGGGAGATAACACTATTCAATTGAAACACCACAGGGTCTCTGAAAGGACTGAGGTTAGGGCTCTCCTTTCTGTGAAGTGCATCACGCAGGACTTAGGGCATTCCCTAGTTCTGATGCTCAGAGAGGCCTTTCTGACACAGGCAAGGGCCATTGCCTGATTTCCCAAGATGGGTGAGTATTGACTCTCCTGCAGCATCACGAAGCTCACCAGAGCGTGTGTATTCATCACGCTGTGGTCTGGCCAGGCGACGGCTATAGGCTTCTAGAAGGACTGTTGGGTTGTCATAGAAATTTTAAAACAATACATTCACCTCTCTGGAGATTCCTCTTCTTTTTCTACTAAGAAAATAAACATCGATTTTGTGACTATTACCAAGTGCTGGCTCTGGCTATGATGGCCAGACCTCAACCAAGCCAGAAATGTGTTCTGGGCTCTTGTGGCTCTTCTCTCTTGGCAGCCTTTGCCACAAAAATGGTCCACTCACCTTCAGGGGGTATAACATACTCAATATAATGTACTTAATGGAAGACATTAACTGCAAAAAAAAATTCTAAAAAAGGAGAAAGTGATTTTTGTGACAAATCTATTTTTTAAGCTATTCTTGTTTTCCTAAATAACTCACGTACCTCCTTTACATTGGACTTTGAAAAACGGTCAGATTGCCTTTCCACAGAATCATAATCTCTGAAAATCAAGAATGCTCTGAAATAAGGAGTTTTATTTACCCAAAAGGACAATTTAAAGTCAGGAGCATCAATAACATGGAAGGTATAAGGGAGACTTTAGATAAAACATCTAGTATATTAGTCTTAAGTAATCTCTCTTGAATGACCCTAATTTTATAGTCAAGTTTTTTATCTAAAAAAGTTAGGAAACGACACACATGTGGTTTTCTCTTCATGTTAGAAATTTCCTATAGAAATTTTCATGATAGAAATTTTCATTCTAAGTAAGCTAAACAGTTGTAGGCTCTGAGCTTTATTTTATTTTATTTATATTTAAGCATTAGCTTTATAGAATTGGAAGATGTTAAAATTCACATTAGTTACTTGTGTTTTAAATCACAAACTAAGTTTAAAAATTATGATTCAAATGCCCCAGAAATCAAAAGTGCAAAAACATTTGATCACTTCTGCAGTCAACCTTTATACTGGTTGGAAAAAATCAGCAGATAATAGACAACACTGTACCTTAGGGACTGGATGAGCTGAAGAGACTGCAGCCGGCAAAACTATCCTGTGTGAAATATTTCTTTGTCTCCAGAAAAAGAAATTTCTTCTTTGTTGACTACTTGCCTGCTTGTCTAAGTAGATATGATTGAGTGGTGAAGAAAAAATTCTATGACAACCTATGAGCAGAAATAGACATATTTTAAGTAAAAATCTAACTATAGTGCTACACTTTAAGATCTATGTTGTTGCCTATTAGATTATTATTCCAATCCTTTATTGACTCAAAAAAGGAAAAGTCCCAACTACAAAGGAAAGCAGTGGTATTCTGAGTTCTAGTACAATAGTAGCATGGCATATTTATTAGCTAATACTATATTTACAAAAATGTTTGGCAATAGAAAACTCTACTCTCATGGGAAGCAAACATATAGAAACAGCTGCTAAGCCCAGGTCTGTAAACAAACAAACAAAAACTACAATCTCTGCTGTGGTACTTTATATGGCAATATCCAGGATGGCACTGAATTCAGGGCACTGTTTTGATGGCTTTCTATTTTTTAAAGCCGTTTTCCTTTCAAGATATACAGACAAATTGATAGCTGCACTTTTTGCCCTCAGTAGGATTACTACTCTGTGTTAAGTTCCCATGTGGTGAGGCATTATACTGAAATTCATTGCAATGACTGCTCAAGTCAGATAAAGACTAAATGGCAAAAATGTAGGGTTTAACCCCAAAAGAAAAGTAACACAGGGTCCTAAAGTATCCATAATAGGAAATTAGAAATACCTATCAAAATTTAAATACATATATTCTTTGTCTCATCAGGTTACTTTCTAGGACTTTGTCCTGAGAATATTATCATGAATGTGTGCAATGATGGATGCAAAAAAGGTGGACCCTGATTGCAGTGTTGTTTGTAGTAGGAAAAAAATGGGAAAAAACCCAAATGCCCATCCATAGGGGACTGGCTAAATATATTACGGTACACCTGCACAACAGAAAGCTCGGGATCTGTTAAGAAAACTAAATTATCTTTACATATGGAAAGAGGTCACAATACATTGTTAGGAAAAAAGCAAGGTGTTGGATATTTATAAATAATCCCATTAATGTAAAAAGATCTTATTATAGTTATATAAGCTTATATATGACTATAAAATTTCTGAAAATTGACATCAATCAAGAGTGGTTATTTTTGAGACATGTGATCGGGGCTGGGGGTGATTCTTTTATCTTCTTATATATTGTTTAATTTTTTTAGAGCATCCACTTGCATTACTTTTACAATTAAAATCATAGTTAAAAAAAGTTCCCAACATGCCACAATGGCATGACCGACCATTTTGAAGGCAGATGGTTTAGAGCAGGAGTTCTTAACATTTTTTTGTTCCTTGGACCCTTTTGCCAGTCAGGCGAAAACTATGGACCCCTTCTCAGAATATAGCGGCAGATAGTTTTATGACACTCAACTAGCGTCGGGTCTAACAACCACTGTAATTTCGAAGTATGAATGAGTGTAAGCGATTTTTCGAGATATGCAACAACTGTAATGTGATATGAAATGAATACTACTGAAATTTATTGCTTATATTCCTACATTTGAAGGAAGTGCTAGATTTCAGTTAGAGGTCAGAGAAAATAAAGGTAATAAGTTGATTTTTTTCAATTCAAGCTCACAGACCCCCTGAAATCTTTCCACAGACCCTGGTTAAGAACCCCTGGTCCAGAGCAAGGGTAGGCAAACTATAGCCCAAGGGCCAAATCTGGCCCATTGCCTGTTTTGCTACAGTTCACAAGCTAAAAATGATGTTTATATTTGTAAATGGTTGAAAATAATCAAAAGAATAGCATTTTGTAACATGTGAAAATGTATACAATTTGAATTTCAGTGCCTATAAATAAAGGTTTATTGGAACCCAGACACACTCATTAATTTACAATTGTCTACAGCTGCCTTTGTGCTGTAGGAGCCTTAGGTAGTTGTGACAAGGACCATATGGCCCACAAAGCCTAAAGCATTTACTAGCTGGCCCTTTACTGACAAAGTTTGGCTACCGCTGCTCTAGAGCATCCAGAGCAGCAGCAGCAGCACGTGGGAAAGAGACGCACTGACTCAGAAACTCTGGGGATGAGGCCAATGATCTGTGCTTTAACAGGCCCTCGGGGTGTTTGTGATGCCCACTCAAGTTTGAGAACCACTGGCCTAGAGTACCATTTCAGCTGTGAAACATAATGGAGACATGAATTGCAGGTGAGCCCTGGCCCCAAAACTCAAGCGCTCTAATTGGATTGGAAAAAAAGCACTGATGCAAATGCCAATGGTCAGTGATTCAACTGCTTCTTAAGTTTCATTCAATTATGTTCTTCCATAAAGTTAAATGTAATATAATTGACTCAAACTAACAGAGGTGGTTTCTGTATTATTTTAAACAATTCCAAACACCAGACAAAATGCCACTAACACCATTTCTTTAAAAAAGAAATTGCTTGAGAGAGGCCTAGGGCTGGCAAGTGGTATGTGATGGGCAGGGTGGTATCCTAGGAAAAGCAGAAGGTCTCAAAGCAGAAGCCAGAACTTTTGTCTGAGCTCTACCACTTGTTAGCTGTATACCCTGAATAAGTTTCTTCTTTTGAGTCTCAGGTGAGAATTACTAGGAATAAGGTAAGTGAAAGTACATTGCACTTATTTATAGGTACTCAATAAATGACGGTTCCTTCAAGAGTACCTGAAGTGAAATGGGAACGCAAACATGGGTTCCACTATAGCTTCTAGTACTGGGCCCTCATTATGTGTCAGTTACTATACGAGACACTTTACATGTTAGCTCATTAACCTTCACAAGGACCCTATGAGCCTAAGAGCTGTGAACTGTTATAACTCCATTTCACAGTTGAAGATACTGAGGCACAGAAAGGTAAGTAACTTCCCTAGGGATACACATTTAGTGACAAGGCTGAGGGAAAGCAGGTCGAGTTGCCTCTACAAAGTAGATGACTTTTTTCATAAGCATAAGAAAAAAATGAGCTAACATATATGGAAACACCCAGAAAATGTAAACAGCACCATAAAACTATTGAGTTACTACTATTATTAAATTATTTTCCAAAGGCGGTGATGGGTTGACCCAATCTATCCACTCTCTCAAGCCAAGCTCCCTTTGCATCAGTGAGTGGGTGACAGGAGTTAAGTGGGCAGTTTGTGGCTATGGAATAGAAAATCGTTGTCTCAGCTAAGACAATGGAAAGAGTCATGTGGAATCAATCCATGCCGGGGAGGGGGGGGGTGGGGGGGTTTGCATCTCTAGGTGGGACTGCATACAAGACACAAGCTCACACGTTTCCCTTCTCAGGAAAGTATGTATTATGATTACTACTAATAATGATTATGATACAAATAGAAAGGCTAATAATAGAGGTGAACATTTAATAGACACTTTATGTTAAGCACAGTGCTAGGTGCTATATACACTTATCTTTGGTCCTTACCAACCCTATGAGGTAAGCAGACAGCTGTCAACATCACTATTTTATGGATGAGGAACCAAGGCTTAGAAGGATTAGGTGATTCCCCAAACTCACACCTCTGATCATACATGAGCTGTTCCCGAGCTCAGATCCTCTAAATCCAATTCCAGGGCCGTCTCCGCCATTCCAAGCTGCCTTTCAAAAGTGAGCAAGGGCTCCATAAGCTTGATTTTCTAGAATGCTTTGCTGTATAATGTGTTTTTTCAGGGATTAGATTTCGAGGAAAGATTTTTTTTCCTTTTCATCATGAAAAAAATGTAAATGTCATGGGACCAGCTGACATTGAGAATGAAGGTACTTTTCATGAAAATTCTTAGAAATGATCTAATTGTGGTAGAGTGAAAATAGCTTTGAAGTCAGTTCTGGGTTACTAAACCTTCTTTGCCCACTATTAATTGGGAAAAGTAGTATTTTCCTCACCACTAGGCTGTTGTGGGCATCAGATGAGAGAACATATAATATATGCAAACTGTGTTAAAAATAAAAAAAGATGCTCCATAAATGTTCATTCATTTTCCGTTCTCTTCTCACCTCTTCAAATTTTAAATTTAGATCTTTCATTCACCAATATCTGCTGTGCTCTGGACATGGGGTGGTGAACAAGACAACAAGGTCCCTTGTATTCTGCAGTGGGAGGCAGACAATAAGCAAATAAACCAATGCATTCGATTATATCAGATGGTGGTCTGTGTGCTTAAAAAAGTGTCTGAGTGGCATCTTGGAGCCAAAGCTCCACTCCTGGCCCTGCCGAGAGCTAACTAGGTGACTCTGAGCAGTGACATTCACAGTTAACACTGACTGAGCGCCTACTGGTGCCAAGCTCTTGTTGCTGAGCACTTTGCAGATGTTATTTCAATGAGATACAAGGCTTAGTAAAACGGGGGAGTTGGATTTCATGACCTTTAAGGTGCCTTTAGGTCTGATAATCTGTGCCTTCTTTCAGCAACATTCAGTTGAGCATGCTTACGTCCCAGGCAAAGGGGACATAGTGTCCAATCAATTTTAGGACTCATGAAGATTTTTTTCCACTGCAGCTCATTACATGAAAGGGAGATCATCTTTATCAGCATTATCAAGTTCGAGCCAGCAGTTATTATA
The DNA here is from genome assembly GCA_026826555.1 of Tolypeutes matacus. NCBI lineage: Eukaryota > Metazoa > Chordata > Mammalia > Cingulata > Chlamyphoridae > Tolypeutes > Tolypeutes matacus. Next base: position 6,492,926 of record JAKSZT010053928.1, read on the forward strand.
GGTAGAATCTTTTCCATGTACTTCATCTTGAGGCACAAAGTCATGAGGCCTCTACTAGGATACAAGGATAAGGCTTTTGAGGCATTCACCTTTAGAATGAACAGTGTTGCCAACGTACTGTCCTGCCAAATGACAGGCTCACAGCCAAAAAGATGCACGCATACTCACAGATGACTGGACAGCAAAATTCCAAACACAAGGAACACAGCCTGAACATATCCAATCTGTTGACAATTATGATTATGTAGTATACTCAGCTTTTCCACTTTCATAAGATAGTTTTGTAGTTGATGTGAAATATTTTATTTTGTTCTGATAAAAGACACCCTACAAATGTTGTCACAAGGTAGCAGGATAATAAGGTATGGTGCTTATTCCACTAACTATTCATTACAAACCAGAAAATAAAAACTGGTGTTTTCACAGATGAAATGAAGAAATGGGCTTCAATCAATAAGTGCCTTTAGAAGATAATGCTCAACTAACCTGGCAAAAAAAGGTGTGTGTGTGGGGACGGCGGAAGAAGAACCTCAGCTCTGTTTATCATATTGTAATGAATAAGTAGCAATTAACACATTTTCTAAATACAGAGGAAGCAATACTAAAACCCTCAGTTCCCATTCCACTCAGAGTCATGGAAAGGACACCCAAACAAGAGTATCTGATATTGATTATTCTAGAAAAGGTCGCTTGAGTTTTCCTATTTATTTCCTTTCTTTATGAAAGCACTGCTGATACCTTAGTAACTACGTCTAACTTCCAAATCGACTGCTAATCGTGCACGATATTGCCACCAGAGGCAAGAACCCAGACGTGCTCATGGGGGCAAGAAAGCCAGCCTGGTTCTCACCAGCCCACGATTGGCCCCGGTGTCTTCCACACACCACCACCCAGCACTCACAGCACACCCTCTTTTGTTAAAGTTGTTTTCAGGAAACAAAGTTCAGGTGTGTACTTATTACTGCAAAGGACAAATTAAGTCAACTGAAGCTTTGGAGACTCCAGCGGGAAAGCATCAGAAACCTTAGGAGAGCAGGAGAGCCCCAGACCATCAAGGAGTTGTTTTGTACTAACTTGATATTGAAAGAGACGATCACAGTGATGTTGTACTGTTGATTACGTAACAAAAGCTCTACAAAAGGTTTTCTTAAGCGGTAACTCTGTATGTTATTTGTTATGAATACTAGGAATATTTACTGTTAGCAAAGGTAATCATAAGAATTATTTTCTGCGTCACAAAAATTCCATCTGTGCCTAGCTTGAGCTGAACACTGAAAATTATAGGCAACTGCTTCTTTTACTCCGTGGAGGAGCACATTGTGTGACCTGAACGTCTCTTGAAATTGCTGTATGTCCTCTGGATCCAGCAGTACATTTTTCACATTTTACATTTGTATTTGTAATGTAAATCTAGTTTATGGTTTTAAATATTTTCGTATCTGGTAATAACATCAATTTCTAAAAGATGCATCTTATTTCCCTTTACAGATTAAGTCTGAAAGGTGGGATTACAGAAATCAAGAAGGCTGGAGGGAGGGATGTATTTTAACTAACTGGCGTTGCTGCACACAACATGCCCTGTATTTATTGGCCTCTTACTCAGGGTCCAGCTTAATTGTTGTCTGCTCACACATTCCATACCGCATAATGAAATGCTTCCATTTCACCCACTGAGCACTGGGTTTTTATGTGCACCTCTATTAATGACCCATAATTAAGTCGATTTTAGTCTTGAAAATGTGAGTTTTCTTTTGGTCAACAAGTATTTTCAAGGGAGAGGTCTGAAAGAACTTTCAAAGAGACATTTAAAATGCTTTTTATTTTAAGCAGTTGTAAAACTGAACAAAGCACATTTGTACGCAAGTGTGAGCTACCAACACCTATATTTTCCATTGTATGCTTCCAAGGAAGCACTTTCACCCTGCAGCATGCCATCAATCCTCAGTTATGTTACATTTCAGAGGTACCAAGTATCTGGGTAGAAAACAACACAATTAAGTAGCCTGGTACTACTTTACATTAACAATGTCAACCAGAGATAATACATAATTTTAAAGACACCCTGTAAAATCTCTCATTGAACATGTTTCTTCATAATGATCAGCAAATGCCAAAGTCTAGTAACAAAACTATTATTTATAGCATATTAACTTCTAACTGATTTTACAAATAGAGGCAATTATTTTGGATGTAGGGAGGACTGCTTGCCAGATTTAAATAATTTATGATTACCGAGAGAGAAAATGCTTTGCTAATTCATTTTCAAATTTGGTTCTTACACTCATTGATGATTTAAATTTTAAATCAAATGTTTGCTTAAATCATACACTAACTTAAAAAATAAAAAAGCAACTTCTTTCTGACAGTAATCTCAGATATTTTCAACTGTGTTTTAAAATGTTGCTTCCTATAGTAGGCTCAGAAAGGATTATATCATAGGAATACCTTTTCAAGGTGCTGATTTAGAACCAGGAGAGACCACACTTCCTGAACTCCAAACAATTATCCAGGGGAGGAGCACAGGCTTTTTTGCACTGTGTGCTTCAAGACCAAAAGGGAACCCTGCAAATGCATCCATGCCTTACAGCTCTTGACCTAAAACATTGACTGTCTGACTGCTTGACAGGTTTAATAACTTGTACAAGCTGCAGTGAAGGGAAAATTAACATAGTCTGCGTCACGCAATAAACTCTCTTATTTATTTTTAAAATCTATTACTAAAATGTACGTGTTCCAAAAGTAAAGGATTGAAGTTTCCTTCAAATTTTAAGGAGATGATAAAGCAGAAGTGAAGCTCACATTTCACAAGAAATAACGTGTGCATTTGTTAAAGGGAAAAAAGAACTAGGGGCATGCCCCAGGCTGAAGCAGATACTGATTGGGCAGAGCTAAAGGACAAGGGCCCTTGACATTAAACAAAAGCAAATTCATTCTGTTGACAGATGTTGATTACATCAAAGCAAAAGGAAGTCCCCTACTCCCATTTTCTTTTTTTTTTTTTTTTAACAATTAATATCGCTTGACAATTTACACATTAAGGACAAAGTAAGTTTTAAACCAGTCATAATCAACATTATTAGACTTGTTTTTAAGAAGTTTCAGTGCAGTTAAAGAATATTCTAGTGCACTTTTAGCCATGGGCTTTTCCATACAGTGGTTTATTCATTCCCATGGACATGTCTGGGAAGCCAAGCTGGCCATCAGCCCCTTACTTCTAGGGGTTAACTGCTCTGGCTGCCAAATAAAATACAGAGCGAGCCATGTAATTATGGAGACAGTCAAAGGGCAGGCTCTATTTTGAAATCTATTTGCACAGACAAAGTCTTCCAATTGAGCTTACAGGAAACAAGCTGGTAAAGAGTCTCCTTTCCCCCAGATGCTTTCCACACTTTTTCTCCAATCCAGGAAATCATGGATATGGACACCACACACCACTGCTTCCTGGATTTCAAGTTAAGATGCTATTACAGAGGGAGAGGACGATCTGTTTCACAAACCTATAAAAAACATTTTCTCCCTCATTAACAGCATTTGGCAACAACCCCTGACTGACAAAGCTACAATGTTTATTAAATAACATTTCTAAAGAGGATGCAGACCTCTTTATGTTACGAAGGTGTTGGAAAACAGATCATTTTCCTTAATGCTCAAGCTAAAACACATAGTTGGAGCCTGAAATATACTTGCATAAATATTTGTCTGAAATAAAGGTTCTACTTGACATCCAACAGTTTTGTCCTTGTAGTTATTTATAGCAAAGACCACTAAAACAGTAACAAAAAGTCCACAGAAATAAAAAGTCCTACCTCACTTTATGTTGAAACATGTGATGAGTTATAAAGTCCTAGTTGCTTAATGCTCTAAGCTGGCAATTTTTTTGAGGCTGCCTCATTCTCATATTAAAATAGGTTGGGCCACTCCTGATAAAACTCGTCATCAAGATATAGACCAAAGTCTGGGAGTCCTGGTTCTAGAGATGAGCTGGAAAGTCAGCCAGCGTCAGACTCCTCCGGTGAGAGGAAGGGTGATGGCCTGAGGGCACCCTCTTCCAATAATAACATTCAAGAATGACGCCTGGGTCACTGCAAGACATGACCTTCGCCAAAGCTCCCTCAGGAAGTTGGCTCCATGCTACATCCCTTCTTCGGAAAAAAATGTATCAATAGTAACTGATAGCATATTATATCAATGACAAGTTCAGAAATGGGTTTAGGAAAGTATTCTATTTTGCATCTTTACAAAACCTTAATTTGATAACCATGTGATTAATCACAAATGTACACCACCACAACCAGGTGTCTGTGATTGAAACAAAAAACTTTCTCCTTTTTGTGGGAAACAAAAACACCCTAACCTACTCTAGAAACACAGATCAATGAACCTATCTACTTAATAAACATGTTTGTAGGACTAGAAAAAAGTTTCTTTTTGTCGACCAAACTATAGTTGGGGGAAGGGATGCCAATATTACAGTAAGAACTCAAAATCTAAAACTAACAGCAGATCATATGGTAGATAAGTGACGGTTGTAGAGAAGTGATTAATTCGAAAAATTAATTATTATTTGAAATTTCTCCATTGAAGTTAAAAAAAATGTTTACTTCTAAATTCAAATTCATCCTTCTAATCATAAAATATTGAGTCATACTGAAATAGTATAAGCTTAGCAAATCCCATTGTCTCTCGGCTAAAGTTTAGAGAAAAGCAGCTTTTACCATTTCAACAATACATACACTCAGGCAACTTCCTGGACAAAGAAATATTGTATCCTTCCAGCAAAAATAAAGGAGCTGTTTATTAGGGCCACAGTTAAAATGTAATAATTCATTCTAGTTGAGCCCTGTGAAAAATGTCATCAAAATATCATATTCTCTGCCAGATTTTCTGGATGCCACAATGTAATTTAAATGGAAAATAAAAGACAAGCTCTGATTAGAGTAGACACACAACACCGAAAAGAACCAAAACTAAACACCCCAACAAAGTAATAGGCAAGAGTTTCACACAGTCCTGGTACCCAGGGAATGCACACTTCTAGGTTAGTACAGAACATCTGGTAAATTTCAGCTTTCCAAAGTCTCTCACAAGAAACATTCCTGTTACCTCATGCACTTTGGTTAAAGAAGAAGAAAATAGAAAATTTCATTTTAAAACACACAAATAAAAACCAGAAAGAGCAATTTCACAGAAATCACACATGGAATTTGATTTTAGAGAAAGTTCATATAAAAACATAATGAGTTTTACAAAGTTGATAAGAGTAAGAAAGTCCTTCTTTAATTCTTTTAAAAAAAGTAGTATTGATAAATACTACTGTCTTGTAAAACAATACTCAAAATAATAGTTATTTGAATTAAAATACCTAATAACAACAGAGGCCAAGGGACTTATAGTTTATGAAAAAAGGCACAGTTTTAATATAAATATTTTTCTATTGTAATAAAGCATTGGAAAACAGCACAATTTTAGTCTTCATTTTACAATAGTGTCAACTGAATTCTATATGCAGCATGTTCTAGTTTTATAGATGAATATCTATCTCTTTCTTTCCCTCCCTCCCTCCCTTCCTTCCTTCCTCCCTCCCTCTCTTCCTTCCTTTCTCCTTTCCTCCCTCCCTCCCTCCCTCCTTCTTTCCTCCCTTCCTCCCTTCCTTCTTTCCTTCTTTCTGTTTTCACTGTACAACTCCAAATGAAAGGCATGGAATAAAGGGAAAACACTTGAATATAAATCCAATAGTGACAATTGTAGGAATTTTGTCTTTGCCTCATAACCAGGCAGGAGTGGTAGGTAGGTAGGTCAATAATTACAACGTAAAATGAGAAAACTAAAGCTTCAGGTCAACGATATATTTCCAAGTTTCTGGAGTTGAAACTACACAGATCCAAGACAACAGAAGCCAAGACCACTTATCACAAGTTATTTTCACAAGAAAAAATAAAGAGAAAGTACATAGTGACCTCTTTAATAAAAGAAAAGCTCCAAATTTCCTGAAGGCAACTTTTTGGATTGATATAGTTATGTTGCCACAACTAATTTTATATTCAATTCAACTGGGTAGAATTGGTTAACCATGTGACTAAGTAATCACTTACTCCATAGCTTTAATCATTAATACAAAAAGTGCAATTTATTAAAAGGGTGCACACTTAAAAGGGGAGTCACATAGAAGACTGCTTACAGTCAGGGCCTTGTGTCTTTGTTTTTGAAATGTGGACACAACTATAAAACCACTGTTTTTTGGTACTAAAGATTAAAAATAAAAACACCACTAGTAGCATTAAAACGTATACTGTTTATCAGTATAAAGCAGGCTGCTTCTCATATATGAAAACACAATTTGTTTTTTCACTGACCAAAATATTCACACTGAGTGGAATGACACATACATCACCTCATATTTTTTTAGATTAAAGTCTTCAGCATAGCCACAACACTGAAATATTTGATATGTTAAATGTTTTGAAATGTATTAATTGCCTAATACTGTCTTATTGTTTAACTATATTTTTACCAGAGTGGTACAAAAAAGAAAACCAAGTCCCAAATGGCTAAATGATACATAGCCAATTTCTAGGCAAAAAGAAGGACCTGGAATTCAGAAAGTGTGGAATTTAAGAGACTTTATATTTTGTTTATGAGTGTACCATGGGATTTCCCTCAAAAAGATATGCCTTCCTCATTATATTTACTTGAGTTCATGTTTAAATTGGTTTTCCTTCTCTGGGCACCAGTTAGTTTACATAGACAAGTTAGGTAAACTTGCTAAGCCTCAGTTTCCTTATCTGTTAATAGGGGTAACAATACCTTCCTTATAGGGCTGCTATAATTGTATGATGTGGTGTTTGCAAAGCAGCACAAGGTAAACACTGAATAAATGGAAGTTACTATCCTTGGTTACCTGATGGTGGGAGAAGGTCATTCGAAAATGGAGTCATCAATAGGTAGAAACCACCCTGAAATTTCAAAATATGCCTTGGATAATCCACAAAGCAAGTAATTTACAAAATAATCGAGAGATTCCCAGGTTGGGTCCTAGAGTTGCTACTTAAAAACCAGGCTAATCCAAAGCACTGGGCCTCTCCTGCCTTCATCACAGGGCCACCCTGACCACTGAATGAGAATACAGATGTATAAATACTTTACAAACTGGACAGCATCTCATGATTGTATTAAGAGAAGGTTTAAAATCCAGTAGGATGAATTATGCATGGCCTCGTTTTTATGTTTTTCTGAGAGTTCCCAGTGGGGCTTTACTGATGTGCTGATGGCTAAGGTCTAAGGAAAATCTCTTCTTCCATTCATAGGCATAAAAGACCTTGTTTCCACCCCCACCTCCCCAAGAATCATATCCTTCTAAACACATTAGTATATAGAATAGCTGTTAAATTTGTGCAAGGGGTGGGATGGGAGAAATCATGTTATAGAAAGATTCCACTTTGCCTTGAAGACAATGCCCTGTAAAGCTCAGGGTCACAAACAATTTAAGAATTAGATTAGAATTCTGCTATTTTATTCTGTTACTAAATAGTATTCAGTCAATGTTGTGCTTATCCATAAATCATTATATTATCCTTGGTAACCTCAGTAACTTAAACTTTGAAAGAATTTAAATGTATTTGTCTTGCTGTACAATTTATTTAATAGAGATATTCTAGAATTCACCATGCCTTATTGTTTAAATGTACCAAGAAGTCTTCTTTGCATAAAAATTCCTGCTTATTAAACAGTGATACAGGAAGAACTTATTTACATTTCAAGCACTACCAACAGACATCATTTATGACAAAAAAGGCAAGCACTCCATAAGAAATGCTCAATCACTGTCAATCACAAAGACTAAAATATACATAAACCAAAGCACGCTGTGTGAACTGTATTAAATTCAGCTAAACACAGAATTACCAGCAGAACAAACAAAAAAACAAATAATTATCGGTGACTCACAGACCTAGTTACACAATACACAAAATAACTTGGAAAGGTGTAACCATAGAAACCTGATAGTCTAAATTCAATGCCTTTAAATTTTGCATTTATTTAAACACTGTGCAAATGATGTTCTTATAAAATTTAAATGTTTAAAAATGCTGTCAAAGCTTATCTTTGTTATCTGATCATTGATCAAAATAGTTTCAACTATAAATTAGTTGTCTTCAAAATTATTCAGAGGCCAATTTAATGAAACCACGATAAAAATGTCAAACAATTTTTTCTGATTTTTCAAGCAAACTGTTATTTTCACAACCACTGATTAACAATTGAAAGAACTAACTAAATACAATAAATCCTGTATAGTCAAATAATATTGAAAACATGCTTTGGCATAAAGACTTTTCTTAAACTCACACTGTTGCATGCAAACACCCCTACTTCCTCCAATTAACTACTAAAAAAAGGATTGTTATTAGCAGTTCAGTTTATAAGTGATTTTCACTGACAATTACCACTTGAATAGTTTAATACTTAATTCTATAGTTAGTCCTAATGTCTTGTATTTTATTTCATAACCTAAATGAGTAAAACATTATTTTGTAGTTCAATAGTTCACACACTTAAGATGTAATATTCAGTGTGTATTTCATTATGTAGATGAGCAATGGATGCTGTTTGACATGATTTAAGTGGGTCAACAGTATTTTTCCTAGTCACATTAATCATTCAGACAGCTAGAATGGAGGAAAAAGGCCTTGAAAACTAAAACTAGAGAATCTAGTCAAACAAATGACACTCACCATTGGCGGGTTATCTAGGATACGGTTAAGGAGAAGAAAGAGTTACAGACTTCAAACACATGTTTCATTATTTATTCAGAAACCACTTCAAGACCCCAGCTCTTATTTTCAGAATCCAAATGAACACCCACAGAGACAGATTTCTGAGAAACCAAAACAAAAAACAAAACAAAACAAAATGAAAACAATAAGCATTAGATGGAAATCTACGAAAACTTTAATTCAAGAAGAAAGAACAACATTTTGGGAGCCCATTTCCAAATGAGGCTGATACCCAAGGGTAGAGGCAGGCGTGCAATAAGGACGCCAACCTTCACTATGGACAACAACCCTGTCTTCACCTGCTGAGAAGCCTAGAAAATGAAGTAGAGAAGGGGAAAGGAAAAAAAAAAAAGTAGAAATGGCCCTTAGAAATAGCTGCTAATCACCTTGCTCCAGCCTTGAGTCAAAAGGAAGTGTCGGGAAGCAGGTTTTGCTCAGTGGTTGAGTGTCTGCTTCCCATATAGAGGTCCCAGGTTTAATCCCTGGTACCTCCTGAATAAAAAAAGGAACTGTCTCCATACAATGGAATATTATTCAGCCATAAAAAAAGAATAAAATTCTGATACATGCTATAGCATAGATGAACCTTGAAAACATTATGGTAAGTTAAAGAAGCCAGTCACAAAAGACCACATTGTGTATGTTTCTATTTATCCAGAACAGGCAAATCTATAGAGACAGAAAGTAGATCAGTGGTTGCCTAGGGCTAGGGTGAGAATACTAGGGTGTGATGGCTAAAGAGGTTCAGGGATTCATTTACAATGATGAAAATATTCTAAAATTGATTGTGGTGGTGATTGCACAACTCTGAATATACCAAAAGCCATTGAACTGGCTATCTGAGCAGTTTCAAAATCAATAAACTGCAACTCCACAGTTTCCCTCAGGTTCCCTTTCCTTCCCTAGTCATGACTGACCTTTACTTTGGGTCTGATCAAGGGATGATTTAGAGGCAACTTCTATAATACTATTCTGGACAACCATCCCACCCCTCTGTTTATTCCATATGAATTAGGTGCTTTCTAATAACAAGTATGGAAGTGACATACAATTTCTTCCCTCCCAACAGAAGCTAGTTAGTGGGTTTTTGGCAGCGTGAAGAAGAGAGCGTCTTGTGTTAACTTTTTCATTCTGAACCTCTCAGAGGTCATCCTCCTGAGTGCCTGTACTTTGCCCTTTCCTGAAATCACACAGAATGAAAAACACATAGGGAAACTATGTGTTTTTTTCCCTGATTATGAAAATGATACATGAATGGTATTAAATATTTTTATAACTCTCCTGAAAAAGCATAAAGTGAAAAGTAAAAAGTAAAAAGTAAAAAACAAAACAAAACAGTAAAAAGCTTCCTCAAATGATCAGCAAACATACTTTTAGAACATTTCTATATATATTCACAAATATAATTTTATATTAATTTATCATATTTGATATATATTGTTTGTAACGTGTAGTTTTATTAAACTGCGAGTTTGAAAGCTGCTTCCCCCGCCCCCTATAATATATGGGAAACATCTGTTTCTAATAAAAAATATAGATCACCATGATCATAGTATTCCCCTATATAAGCATTTAGGGAGGTTCTTTTTTGTTTGTTTGTTTGTTTGTTCAATGAGCTATTTACAAATCCATTTGCACACCTGACCAATTATTCTTTTTTTAGGTTTAAGTCCTAGAAGTAGAATTCTTGGTTTAAGTGATATGCTACATTTCGACATACTTGCAAAAGTACTCTCCACAAAAGTAGCATTTTATATTCCCAATATTGCCTATTTCTCTATATCCTCACCAATATTCTTAATGTTTAAATCTTTGCCAAATTGATATATCATGCTTTTACTAATTTTTCTTCAGATACTACTGAGGTTGAATGTCTCTTCTTTTGTTTATTAATCATTTATGTATCTTTTTTTTTTTTTTTGTAAAGTCTCCATTTAGGCCTCTTGGGTTGTTTTTTTATCTGACATTTTTAAGAGTGCTCTGTAATTCTGTAGTGAATTAAAAACACTAAACATTCATGTACTGTATTGTTTCAAGCATTTTTTTTTTCAGTTTTCCATTTGCATTTCAATCTTGTTTAAAGATTTTCAGCCATACAAGTGGGTTTACATTGACTTTACGGATTAATCTATGTAGAATATGCCTCTTTAAAAAATTTAGTCATCTTATATAAGACAAGAGATGTCTTCACATTTACAGCAGTCTTCTTTAATATCTCTCAATAGAGATATAATGTATTCTTCAAATAGGTCCTGAGCATTTCTTGCTATTTGTCCATTCCTAGGTATTTCATCTTCTTAGTTGCAATTATAAATGGATTTTTTTCCCATTATATTTTCTGCCTATATATAGGACAGCAATTTATTTTTGTGTAATGCTAACTTTTTATCTCTAAGAAAACAAATTTTAAAAATTGAATTATAACCCTCTAGTGTTCCTTCATACCTCATACATACTGACCATATATACACTTCTCTCCATAGTAGAGAAGTGAGTTAGGACTGGCAGGCATTAAGTAGACTTTCCTTTCCATCAGTGCCAACCACACCCCTCTCTTACCCTCCCTCTTCCTGAATGTCATCCTCCCTTTTCCCAAGTAGAAAGTGATGGACTGGGCAGGCTGACAGGTGCCGGAGATGCCAGCAGAGTAAAGGCACCGTAAAAGAAGGGTAGAGAAATATTTAAAATATTTCCCTGAAAAGCAATGACCTAATCTTAGTGGAGAGAAAATAACTTTGAAACATTTACTTATTTTTCTTTTACACTTATTTCTTCTCATTTTACAGTTCAGTCTTGTTACTGTTTTGAATTATGTGTCTGTGTTGGGTTGGGGGCAACCATATCTTTTCAGTGCTCCCTCCGGTTCAGATTCAGTCCTTGAACCAATGGAACTGTGGCTATAGACACACAAGGGCCTGAATACACTGAGCAAACAACAGTCAATTAAAAAAAAAATTTTTTTTTTGAGGTACCGGGGCTGGGGATTGAACCTGGGACCAGCTCCCCTGAGTGGGTTTCGTTTGTTGTTTGTTTTCTTTTGTTTTTAGGAGGTTCGGGAGATTGAACTGGGACCTCATACATGGGAAGCATGTGCTCAACCACTTGGGCTACATCCGCTACCCCCTGTCAATTTTAAAAACTCCCCTAGGCTTATAGCAGTAAAAAAAGTAAAGAAATTTAAACAAAATTATTTAAAACTAACCTGCCAGTCTATTGAACAAGACTGTGCAGCTCTAGTTCCTAGAATCCTCTTGTACTCTGTTTGATTTCTGCTTGGGAAGAGCAATATGTCTTAAAAGTTGTAGAATGGGGAAAATCCTCTATTACTTCTTTAGGCTAAGTGCTCTCCTGATGCATTTTTCTCCATGAATTCCACAATTCTACTCCCAACTCCACCCACAGGTTTAGAGTCACTATGTCATACAGTTGACAGATAAAAAAAGTGACTAATTTTTTTCACCATTAAAAATATCTGATCCATGGGTAAGTAGCACAGGGGAGTGCATTATACCATTTTCTCTACTTTTATGTCAGCTTGAAAACTTCAATAATAAAAAGTTCAAAATATATTTGATCCAGTACTAAAAGCAATTGTCTTTCCTAAAGAATTCTAAGAAATATAGGAAGTTTTGAATTTGGGACACTTTGTTTATACATGGAAAAAAAAACAAAACTCAAAGCATTTAAAGTGGGCATCGGCCTGAAGTGCTCTTGGGTGGTGAGCCAGAAACAGCCCCAGGACTAGTGCTTCTCAGAGTTCAAAACTGAACAGAAATTCCTGTGTTTCTAACTCGCAGTTCACAGCCACGTGTGCATCTTGGGAACGATACTGCGTCCCAGAGTTTTAGCTACTCGTGCTACCCAAGTCCAACTCCTCAAGTCCGCTAGAGCCCAAGAGAGCACAGGTGCTAACAATTGTTTCTGAGTACAGTATGATAGAAGGTGCTAGCTGGGATCTGAAATTCGTTCAGAGAGGCAGGAAGCCTTCACGGAAGTTAAACAATGGAAGGTTGGGGCAACACTACAAAACGAGTGAAGTCCCATTTCCACCTTTGCTTTATAAAACCTTAGGTGGCAATCAGATTTTTGCAGAAGAGCACGGCATCCCTCAGGTAGAATATTTTGGGGCTAGTGTATCCCCAAGGCCTCGAATCCTGTGGCGGAAGTATCGGTGGACTAAAATGGACAGATTTTGTATTTGTAACTGTTATTTCATCACTATCAAATCTGCCCTGCCCTTAAATGCACTGCTGTGACTGGATGATACTGACTTTACTGAGTAATCAGAAAGACGGGCGATATTTGGGTTTGGTGATGACTAACTTCAGAGCTCATAAATATTATGTAACTCCAGTCTTTTTGCCTCTAGCTCACCAGCGTGCCTGCAATTTTCTGCCACAAGTGGCAACTGACACTGAGAATTTATGAGTTCTGCTGTATTAGTGATGCACATTTCCTTTTGAATTATTCTAGCCTGTAGTCTGAAGCAGATAATTATCATTCCTTTTTGCCACAAAAATCTGAAAATCTACAAGCGGTTCAGGTAGCTGCATTAATATATCTCAGTGTTTTAGATGGGTTGGTAAACAAAAGCCCTAACTTAGCTCCACATGGGACAAATGAAAAACAGATGAAGTTTCTGTTATGCTGGAATTTTTACCTATCTTGACTAATTAAAATTTGGTTCTCATCACAGTGTATGTATAGAAAATTATTCTCTATCTTACCAGAGAAGCTTTTTTTAGCTTAAAAACAAATGCATACTGTACAGTTTGCTTGGAGCAGAGTATTCAGGTAGTCAATGATCTGTACTATGGATAAAGTCCCACACTAATATAAATACATGGTCTTAGCTCTTTGGAATGCATTTTTCCTATATAAACAATGTGGCTAAGTTCTCAGGCTAGCCCATTTATCTTTAATAGAACTGAAATACTACACATGTGCAATGAAAACAAAAGCTAGGAAACAATTCAGCTGCAAGCATCTAGTATTTTAGCTACGTAATAGATTTTTTGAACTAGCCTAGGAATGTCACTGCCATTTACAATGTGATTTCTAAAGAAAATGTGTTCCACATTGTTGGACAATTAGGGAGAGCAAAAATACTGGGAAAATTCCACTCTACTTCCCACCTCCCATTTCCAGCCTCTTTCTCTCAGACTCCAACTGGAGAGGGGATGGGGGCTGAGCATTGCTGAAAACACTGGAGCAGGAGAGGAGAAGGCCCAGAACACTTGGACCAGCCCAAAAACCCAGGATCCTTATGTAGCTTCAGCTTCTTCTAGCTTCTATGAAAGGAAGCAAGTCATTGTTTGGAAGTTCATGCAAATCCCCTTATATCAGAAGATGCCCTTTGCTTCAGAAAGAACATCTCTAGCCCTAGCACAGGCATCCTGATAGGAAACACTGTGGCTCTGGAGGACTACTGTCACTCTATCCTGAGGTCACCAATAGAGGCAGGTGGTCTAGATATGTTACATAGCTTAGATGGAGCCAGTGGGGCTGGACTGTCTAGGTTCAGTTCCAGTGCTATGATTTACTAGCTGTTGACCTTCCGTAAGCTAACCTCTCTGTGTCCCAATTTCCTCACCTATTAAAAAAATGGGAATAAAATTAGTAAAGATCATTGTAAGGATTAAATGAGTTCATATGTATTAAGCGCTAATTAGCACAGCTCCAGTCACATAGTGATTAATAAGTTGAGCTATTGCTCATTATAATTTTAATAGCACTATGATTGAGCAAGGTACAAAGATGATCTCCCCCCTTTTTAAGAGTTATACTTTTTTTTTCCTGGTTTCCAGAGTAGTAGTTAGAAGAAAGATGTAATTTAGCAATTAGACATTAATACCCAAAAAGAGTTCATGTACCTCCAAAATATTTTTCTACATATACACACACACACCATACACAATAGAGCCCAGACTTGAAAATTATAATATATATGGATAATAGGCAACAGTAAACTTATTTTATCTATGTTGTTTTTACTAATAATAGTTTTAAAGAAAGTACTTTAAAAGGCTGCCAATACCAAATATAGATGAGGATGTGGGCCAGTAATAACTACTAGAAAGAGATTAATTATACCACCACTCTGGAAAACTGGTTGTCAGTATGCAGTCACTAGTTCACTCATATCCAAGAGAAATGCACACACAGGTGCACCAAAAGACATGCACAAGAACATTTGTAATAGAAGAAAGAGGAAAAAACCTAAATGTCCATCAATAATAGAATGGGTACATTATGGTTAAGTCATAAAATGGAAAAGTATACAGCAACTATAATGAATGAACTACCGCTGCAGACAGCAATATGGATGATAACAAAGGCAGACACACAAAAAAGAATACCTAAGTATGTATGATTCCATTTATATAAAGTTCAAAAGCAGGCAGAATTGAACCATACTTTTTAGGAATCTATATATAGGGGATAAAACTATAAAGAAAAGCAAGGAAGTGAATACTCTTAAAGGAGAATAGTGTTTACATGGGGAAAGGAAGAGATTAGGGCTGGGAAGGAGCAATGCAGGGGTCTTCTGAGGTGTTGGCAATATTCTAATTTTGTTGACTTGCACAGTAGTTAAACAGTAGTTTGCATTATGATGACTCATTAAACTGTACATTTGTTTTACACATATTTCTCTGTATATATTATATTTCACAATAAATGCTGGAAGAGAGAGAAGAATGGAGGAAGGGCAGAAAGAAGGAAGGGAAGAAGGAAGAGAGGGAAAGAGGGAGGTGGGTGGGAGGAGAGAAAGGAAGGAAGGAAGGAGGGAAGGAAGGAGGGAGGTAGGCAGGGAGGGAAAGAGGGAAGAAGGGCAAGGCCAGAACTAGAAAACAAACAAAAAGAAAGCATTCTAAGAATCAAGCTACATATTATGATGCAAGTAATTTAAAATATTTATTAATGTTTTTTAATAAAGAAATGTTTAAATCAAGGAAAATAAGAAATCAGAAATAATTCATAATTTTTAAAACTATACAGTGAAAAACATTGATAGCATGATGGCTTATACTATAATTAATTAACTAGGTAGGTTATGGGAAAATTGTATTTGACATTGCAAATTTTAAAAATGGAATTCTTTTAACTATTCTATTACTATAACTAGTTAATAATTATGTTCTTATTCCTATGCTTTATAATTGACATAATGTAAACATGATAACTATACTGCTTGCTGAAACAAAAAAAACCTACTTTTTTTAAATTAGAGAAGTTGTGAGCTTACAAAATAATCATGTATAACGTGCAGAATTCTCGTACATCACCCCTCCACCAATACCTTACATTGTTATGGAATATTTGTTACAGATTATGAAAGAACATCAGACTATTACCACTAACTATTGTCCATAGTGTACATTTGGTATATTTTTTCCATACCCCCCCCCATTATTAACACTATGTATTAGTAATGTACCTTTGTTACTGTTCATGAGAGAACACTATCATATCTGTACTGTTAACCACAGTCCATCTTCTACCACATGGTTCACTGTGTTATACAGTCCCATGCCTTGTAGATTCTATCCAAAGTGTACACTCAGAGGCTCTCACTTTGTAGTCACTGTAAGTGTGTAGTCATTGCCCCAGTAAACCTTTGAAAGTTTTCCTTAGTCCAAAAGAAAAGATTCCATACCCCCTATTATTGACGCTTAGAGTTGATATAATACCTTCTTTGACATTGATGCAAGAATATTACAATATTGCTATTAACTATAGTCCAAAAGTTACATGCACCATTTGTTCCAGTTCAAAAACAACTAAGTTTTCTTAGCAAGAAAACGGTATCCTTCTAGGAGCTTTAAAATAATAAAATAACGGACATGTTTGTAGTAATTTACAATGGAATTCATATATATTATTTAATTTGGTCCAACGGTCTGTGTAAGGTAAACTGGGAAGATATTCATGTACCTATTTTACAGGGAGGAAACCGTGAGACCTAGAGGTTAAGAAATTTGCCCAACACCACAAAAGTTAGAAGTCGCAGATCTGGGACTCAAATCTAAGCCTACTTTTTAAAACTTTGTATTGTAGAAAATTTCAAAAATACATAAAAGTAGACAGATTAGTATAACAAATCCCCATGTACCCATCAACCAGCTTCAAAAATTTGTTAAACTTGTTTCATTTTTAACCTTCTTTCATTTGTTTCATTTTTAACCTTCTACCCTTCCCACGGAATTATTTTGAAGCCAATCCCAGACATCATCTGTAAACATTTCAGGACTCCTTTTAACAATTTAATAACATAACACCATCACACCTTTAAAAAATTAACAAATTTCTTAATATCATCAAATATTTAGTTAGTCTTCAGAAAGCCCCCTGGTTGTCTCTTAATTTTTAAAAATTAAATAAATGGTTTGTTAAAATAGGATCCAAATAAAGTTTACACATTGCATTTGACTGATAGGTCTCTTATGTCTGTTTTAATAATCAATTCCTCTTCTCCTTTTTAAGTATTCCCTTGTAATTTATTTGTTAAAGAAAGGAATTTGTCCCTAGCATTTCGAACATTCTGGGATGTGCTAATTGTACCACAATGGTATGTCATTTAACTTGTTTCTTGGTCCCTTGTCTTTCCTGTCAAATAGACTAGAGACTTGTTCTGATTCAAATTCAGTTTTGGGGGCAAGAATATTTAATAGGTGGTGTATGTTCTGACAGCTGTTTCTCTTTTCACGATGTGAGCAGCCATTGATGGTCAGTGCCTACATCCATTATTTCATTAGGGGTTTGCCAAATGGTGATCCTATCAGTCCTTCATTTGTTGACAGGGATACTTCTATAAAGAGAAACATCTTTCATCAACTAGTTGGTATCCTGAGGTTTAGTTCATACAGGAAAACTTGGGTAAAGGCCCAATTCTTTTTTCAGAACAAATTTTCAGAATTTACAGAAACTGTTTTCAGAATAATGAGTTAAAAACCTAGAGCTTTGAATGACAGATTCGGTGTTCTTAATCAGAGCTTACATAAAATTTCTATCTAAAAGATTCTCATCTAAAATATTGTCTATTTCTATCTAAATGATTCCTATACAAAACATTGAATCAGGGAAGCTTAATTGTACTTTCAAACAAAATAAAAGTAGGGGTCAGAATCCAGTAAAAGAAAAACATTTTACTAATTTTTAATCATAAACTAAAAACATTAGTCATCCAGACTTAATGAATCACCTCTCTTCTCCATCCTTTTCTCCTTATACTGTCATCATTTGGGGGGAGGGGAGGGGCTGGGAGATTAGAGGTAGCACTGCAAATTAAAGGGGAAAAAATCCAATTCCAAACGGATTTTTCTTTAAAAAGAAACCCCAAACCAAAAGAAAACAGGCAAAATTAGCTATTGAAATTATGGCCATGTGAATCAACCCCTTGCTCCCCACATCTGGCAGCACTTAGCTCCCCGAGGGCATGTGCAGAGCCCCAGGGCACTGTTACATATGTTTGACCAGCCGAGCAACAACAAAGGACACAGAGTCTATAAAAAGAGGCAGCAGGTAACCATCAGGCAGCCCACATGGCAGAGGCACTTTGACAAAACACACAATGAAGCAACTGGTTATTCCCATGGCTGAAAACCCAATGATGGAGGGCTTTATTTTAGGATTCAAATTCCACAACGCCCTCTTTAAGTCACTGGGTTACTTCCTTGTTTTAATCAGGTCCACAAATCCTCCCTTTTCTTTCAGACACTTAGTGAAAAGCATCCAAGACAAGCTGTATAAAGCCACCCTGTGTTCTTGCCAAGAACCCATCTGAGAATTCAACTAGGCTCTTTTCTGGACTCTACCCCCAGACTGTGGAGAAAGCCAAAGTGCCAGGTTATTCTGCACACACTTTGGCATCATGCTCAAAAAGAGACGTGAAAGGAGACAGAAAGGGATCGTGAATGACATTCTCTTTCTTGTTATATCCATTTCACAACTGAGATAAATATGGTACTCTCAGTTATAAATACAGCTTCCACCTTGGTGGACATTTCATAATTGTAGAGGATGATCTCCCTTCTCTTCTACCAAGTATCCCCACTTTCCCCTTCTCCTCTGGAGTCTCATAAAAACATACCCAATCCTTTCCTTCTAATTCAATCTTAGCAAAACACAAGAGGAAAACTAAGGTTTTATGGGGCTACTCCCTTAACCCAAAAGAATGGTTCTAATAGTTGGAAATTTTAGGCTCCAAAACTGGCTGTAGGGGAGATATTCTGGGGTCAGTGGACCTTTTATCTCAAATTACATTTGTTTATAATCTGTTATATAGATATGCAACTCTGAGGGGGGAAAACTCTAAATGTCTTTAGTCTCCCTCTTCCAAAATTATGAATTTTTAAAAAAATGATGAGCACTTACGATAAAATATTCCTAAACTGTCATTCAGTCTTTACTCCCCTAAACATTTTCTTAAAACTACGCAATAGGAAGATGTTTATAAGGTATTATATATATGAACATGTGTGTGTATTTAATTGTGGAATTGACATCCCTTAGCAAATGGATCGCAATAGTTAAATTCCGTGAAACCAAGTATATTTTCATTTTTAAGTACAGAAGAAAGTTAAATGAAAGACTTTATTAAGAAATGGAGTATTTCTTGCTCCAGTATCTCCAATTTAAGAAAAAAAGGCAGAAATGCAGTTGATTATGGCATTACTTACTACATCTCATGACTTTATTATAAAACCTGAAGCATATCAACGACTTTAATTTAGTAAGATATTGTCAAATGCTGCAGTCTGATGCCAGCTTCAGGTATTTGAGCTAAGAATGCAGACAGGGATTTTGTCCATATTATCCCTCTGGTACTGTGTCACACATCCTTATTTCTTGCCAGCTTTAATTCCTTTCCATCTTCTGCAATATGTTAAAATAAAATGTATGCTTGAAAATGAGCTAAGTCAGAGTTTATGAGTTTGAGGTGGTTATTTTTGTTGGATATGCTTTTTCATTCTTCTGTTTCTTTGGAAAATGTCTGCTTCCTACAACTACTCATATTATGGAAGACTCTAAGAACAGAAAACATAATCCCTCCCCCTGCATCACTGTAATACTGAGAGTTTCTCCCATTTAAGTTTTGCCTAGTTCTTACGAATAGGAAAGTATTAAAGATGCTGGAGTTTTTGTAGTTCAAGAGTTTTCAGGTATATTTCCCCACAAAAATTAAATATATTTTAAAAACAAATAAATAAGTACATTTATAAATACTGGCAATAGTAACATATATCCCCCCTTTTTTATTTAATTAGAGAAGTTATAGGTTTATAGAAAAAACATACAGAATATACAGAATTTCCATATACCCTCCCCCCCAGCCCCCACAGTTTTCTTTATTATAAACACTTTACATTAGTGTGGTACCTTTGCAACAAATTGTGAAACAATATTATTATAATTGTACTGCCAATTATAGCCCATAGTTTACATTAAGGTTCACTGTGTTGTATAGTCCTACGGTGTTTTTTTTTTCTCACTTTAGTCCTATGGTTTTTTAAAACAATGTTTATTCTAGTAACATATATACAGCCTAAAATTTCCCCTTTTAAGGATGTTCAAATCCACAATTCAGTGGTGTTTGTAACATTCACCATGTTGTGCTACCATAACCACCATCTATTACCATAATTTTTCCATCACCCCAAACAGAAACTCTGTACCAATTAAACACTAACTCCCGATTCCCTCCTCCACCCTGGCCCATGAATTTGCTTATTTTAATTACTTCATATCGGTGAGATCATATAATATTTGTCTTTTGTATCTGGCTTATTTCACTAAACATGATGTCTGTAAGGTTCATACATGTTGTCACATGTATCAGAACTTCATTCTTTCTACAGCTGAATAATATTCCATTGTATGTATATAACACATTTTGTTTATCCATTCATTGGTTGATAGATCCTTGGGTTGTTTCCTTTGTTTGGCAATTATGAATAATGCCACTATGGACGCTGGTGTGCAAATATCTGTTCAAGTCCTTGCTTTCAATTCTTCCGGGTATATACCTAGAAGTGGGATTGCCAGGTCACTTGGTAATCTACGCTTAACTTTCCGAGGAACCACCAAACTGTCTTCCACAACAGCTGCACCATTTTACAGTCCCACCAACAAGGAATGAGTATTACTATTTCTCTACATCCTCTCCAATACTTGTTATTTTCTCTATTTTTTCCATAGTAGCCATTCTAGTGAGTGTGAGATGGTATCTCATTATGGTTTTGATTTGCATTTCCCTAATGGCTAATGATGTTAAGTATCTTTTCATGTGCTTTTGGGCCATCTGTAGATCTTCTTTGGAGATGTCTATTCAAGTCTTTTGCACATTTAAATTAGGTTGTTTGTCTTTCTGTTGTTGAGCTTAATGATTTCTTTTTTTTTTTTTTTAAAGATTTTATTTATTTATTCATTTATCCCCCCCTTGCTGCTTGTGCTCGCTGGGTCAGCTAACCACGCCGTGCAGGCAGGCTTGCCTTCACCAGGAGGCCCCGGGAACCGAACCCGGGGCCTCCCATATGGTAAACGGGAGCCCTACTGATTGAGCCACAGCCGCTTCCCAAATGATTTCTTTATATATTCTGAATATTAATTCTTATTGGATATGTAGTTTCCAAATATTTTCTCCTATTCTGTAGGTTGTCTTTTTACTTTCATGGTGAAGTCCTTTAAGGCACAAAAGTTTTTAATTTTGATGAAGTCCCATTAATCTATGTTTTCTCTTGTTGCTCATGCTTTGGCTGGCTGTAAAGCCTAAAAAACCACTGTCTAGCACAAGGTCCTCAAGATGCTTCCCTCTGTTTTTTTTTTTTTTTTACCGGGAGGTCCTGGGGATCGAACCCGGGTCCCTCCATATGGGAGACGGACGCCCAACCAGTTGAGCCACATCCGACCCCATCCCCCTCTGTTTTCTTGAAGGAGTTTTATAGTTCCGGTTCTTATATTTAAGTCTCTGACCCATTTTGAGTTGAATTTTGTATATAGTGTGACGTAGGGGTTCACCTTCAATCATTTGCCTATATATATCCAGTTCTCCCAGCACCATTTGTTGAAAAGACTATTCTTTCCCAATTGAGTGGCCTTTGTATCCTTGTTTAAAATCAGTTAGCCATTGATAGGAACTCTTGACTGGATTCTGTTAGTCTATATGTCTATCCTTATGTCAATACCATGCTGTTTCGATATTGTGGTTTGGTAAAAAAGTTTTTAAGGAGGTACCAGGGATTAAACCTGGGACCTCGTACATGCAAAGCAGGTGCTCAACCACTGAGTCACACCTGCTCCCCTGTAAAAAGTTTTTAAATCAGGAAATATGAGTCTTCCAAGTTCATTCTTTTACAATGGCTTTAGCTATTCGGGGCCCCTTATCTTTCCATATAAATTTGATGATTTACTTTTCCATTGCTGTAAAGAAGGCTATGGAATTTTGATTGGGATTGCATTGAACCTGTAAATTGCTTTGGATAGAATTTACATCTTAACAATATTTAGTCTCCCAAGCCATGAACATGGAATGTCCTTCCATTTATTTAGGTCTTCTTTAATTTCTTTTAGGAATGTTTTGTAGTTTTCTGCGTACAAGATCTTTATAACCTTTGTTAAATTTATGCCCAGGTATTTGATTCTTTTAGTTACTATATAACTTTTTCTCGTTTTCCTTTTCAGATTGTTCATGATTAGTATAAATACTACTGATTTTTTGCTGTTGATCTTGTGCCCCACCACTTTCCTGAATTTGTTTATTAGCCCTAGTAGGTTTATAGATTTTTCAGGATTTTCTATGTATAAGATCATGTCATCTGCAAATAGGGAAAGTTTTACTTCTTCCTTTCTGTATTAGTCAGGGTTCTCATGGGAAACAGAATCAACAGGAGATATCTGTCAATAATATGAGATTTTATAAGACTCTCTCATGCTACCGTGGGGATGCAAAAGCCCAGGTTCTGCAGGCAGGCTGCAAGCCAGGGGCTCCAATGAAAGGTCCTAGATGAGTTTCTGGGAGAAGCTGGCTGTCCAAAGACGAGCTGAGAAATTCTCTCTGAATGTTGAAATCACTTCCCCTTTTAAGGCATTCAATTGATTGGATAAAAGCGTCACCCATTGCTGATGCAATCTCTCTGATTGATGCAGATATAATCAGCCATCCATGCAGCAAACTCACTGGTGATCGAAGTCCATAAATGCTCTTGTATTACAATTAGCCCAGTGCTTGCTGGACCTAACACCTGGACACACTTACCTGACCAAGTTGACACATTAGCCTACCCATCACAGTCCACCTCTTGTCAACTCGGTAACCATACACATTACCCTAAATCATACTTAGTCTCTAAGTAAAAACAATAACAGACAAGCATACATATATATTTTCACCTAACAATGTTCTACTCCCCTGCATACAACCAGAAACGCATTAATTCCCCCACAGAATAGGGTGCAAGTCCTTGGGAAATATTCACTCTTAAACTTGACATCCTTAAATATTATGACATGAAATTAACACAACTTTTCATATGATAGGGGAAAAGGTTAGGGAAGAAAATGAAGAAATTAGTTTTGTGTATATATACAATCATTCTAATAACGAAATAAGGAAGTAGGATTCATGACTATTACAGTCTTCGTTTCTGTAACTGGTCACATGGTCGAAGTTCATATTTATCGCTACCTTCTTCCACTACCCATTCCATGTTCCTGTTACCATCAGCAAGCACTTCAGCTGGCCGTGGTTCTTTGCCTGGTGGGGTGACCCAAACTTTCATTCCCAGATTCTGGGCCATTGTTAGTCCTACTTGGTTTGTTGCAATTTTCCATTGACTTTAATCACAGAGCATGGCAGTACTAGGAGATGCCCTAGAGGATCTCCTGCATTCCAGGCAAACTCTTCTTTATCCCCATTATGTAGATGTAGTCCTATTTCCCCTTGATAGTCAGGATTAATCACCACAGCCAGTACAGTAATTCCCTTCTTTGCCTGTTGATTCACAGGTAAGAGGAGCCCAAATTGGCCAGGTGGCAGTCTTAACTTCCAGTTCAACGGAATCATTGTTGTGTTCCCTGGTGGCAGCACTCCTCCTTTTGGGACTAAAACCTGTAGACCAGCAGAGCTTAAGGTTGCAGGGACAGGAAGCAAAAATTTTCCTAGTGGGTCACTAGGGGTAATTGTGAGTGGTGCCACTCCCATTTCCACCCCTTGATTCCTGGACCCATGAATCCTGGTTATGGGAGAAACAGCACCATAGAGAGGATGCTGATTCAGAGCATACACAGCCTCCTGGAGAACATTGCCCCAGCCCTGCAAGGTATTGCCACCTAGTTGGTGCCATGATTGAGTCTTCAAAAGGCCATTCCAGGGAAGCGGCTGTGGCTCAATCAGTAGGGCTCCCGTTTACCATATGGGAGGCCCCGGGTTCGGTTCCTGGGGCCTCCTGGTGAAGGCAAGCCCGCCCGCACGGCGTGGTTAGCTGACCCAGCGAGCACAAGCAGCAAGGGGGGGATAAATGAATAAATAAATAAAATCTTTAAAAAAAAAAAAAAAAAAAAAAAAGGCCATTCCACCATTCTATTAATCCAGCTGCTTCAGGGTGATGGAGAACATGGTAAGACCAGTGAATTCTGTGGGCATGTGCCCATTCCCGCACATCATTTGCTGTGAAATGGGTTCCTTGATCAGAAGCAATGCTGTGTGGAATGCCATGGCAGTAGATAAGACATTCGGTAAGTCCATGGATGGTAGTTTTGGAAGAAGCATTGCGTGCCAGAAATGCAAATCCATATCCAGAGTATGTGTCTATTCCAGTTAAAACAAATCGCTGCCCCTTCCATGGTGGAAGTGGCCCAATGTAGTTAACCTGCCATCAGGTAGCAGGCTGGTCACCTCGAGGAATGGTGCCATATCGGGGGCTAAGTGTGGGTCTCTGATGCTGGCAGATTGGGCATTCAGCAGTGGTTGTAGCCTTGGTGAGGGGAAGTCCATGTTGCTGAGTCCATGCATAACCTCCATCCCTACCTCCATGGCCACTTTGCTCATGAGCCCATTGGGCAATGACAGGAGTGGATGGGGAAAGAGGTTGAGCATTAGCCACAGAGCGAGTCATCTTATCCACTTGATTATTAAACTCTTCCTCTGTTGAAGTCACCCTCTGGTGAGCATTCAGGTGGGACACAAATATGTTCATGTTTTTTGCCCACTCAGAAAGGTCTATCCACATAGCTCTTCCCCAGACCTCCTTGTCACCAATTTTCCAATCATGTCCCTTCCAAGTCACTGACCATCCAGCTAAACCATTGCAACAGCCCATGAATCAGTGTACAAATGCACCTCTGGCCATTTCTTCTTCCAAGCAAAATGAACAACTAGTTGCACTGCCCAGAGTTGTTCTGCCCACTGGGAGGATTTGCCCTCACTGCTATCCTTCAAGGATGTCCCAGAAAAGGGCTGCAGTGCCGTAGCTGTCCACTTTCAGGTGGTACCTGCATATCGTGTAGAACCATCTGTAAACCAGGCCCGAGTTTTCTCATCCTCAGTCAAGTGATTGTAAGGGACTCTCCAAGAGACCAAAGCTGTGGGCTGGGAAAGAAAGGTAACATGGCAGGGGTGGTGACCATGGGCATTTGGGCTACTTCCTCATGTAACTTACTTGTGCCTTCAGGACCTGCTCAAGCCCTATCTCGTATATACCACTTCCACTGTATTATGGAGTGCTGCTGTGCATGCCCAACTTTATGGTTCGGTGGATCAGACAATACCCAGCTCATGATAGGCAACTCAGGTCTCATGGTAACTTGATGGCCCATGGTTAAGCGTTCAGTCTCTACTAAGGCCCAGTAGCAAGGAAAAGCTGCTTCTCAAAAGGGGAGTAGTTATCTGCAGAGGGTGGCAAGGCTTTGCTCCAAAATCCTAAGGGTCTGCGTTGTGATTCCCCTATAGGGGGCCTGCCAAAGGCTCCAGACAGCATCTCTATTTGCCACTGAAACTTCCAGCACCATTAGATCTGCTGGATCATATGGTCCAAGTGGTAGTGCAGCTTGCACAGCAGCCTGGACCTGTCACAGGGCCTCCTCTTGTTCCAGTCCCCTATCAAAACTAGCAGCTTTTCTGGTCACTAGGTAAATGGGCCAGAGTAGCACACCCAAATGAGGAATGTGTTGTCTCCAAAATCCGAAGAGGCCAACTAAGCATTGTGCCTCTTTTTTGGTTGTAGGAGGGGCCAGATGCAACAGCTTATCCTTTACTTTAGAAGTGATATCTCGATGGCCCCACACTACTGGACACCTAGAAATTTCACTGAGGTGGAAGGACACTATATTTTTGTTGGATTTATCTCCCATCCTCTCTCACGCAAATGCCTACCAAAAAATCTAGTCTTTGCTACTTCTTGCTCAGTAGGTCCTATCAACATGATACCATCAATATAATGGACCAGTGTGATGTCTCATGGGAGGGAGAGATGATCAAGGTCCCTGCAGACAATATTATGACAGAGGGCTGGAGAGGTGACTTTTACTGGACCGAGATCCTATCATCCCCATAATGTTTAAGGATTCCAATTCCATTACGGATCTCCCTACCATAATATCTGGACTGCAGAGAAGAACAACCACAGAGCTCTTCAGAGAAGATGGAGTTAGTCTTACAAATTTACTCCTCACAGTCCTGGTTAAAGGTGTGTCCCCTGGACATTCCTGGGGTGGGTGGGCAGGTCTCAAATGGTAAATCCATTCTAGCATTCCAGTCTCTCTAAGCCTTTGAATCCCCTCATCTACTGTATACCAAAGCAAATCGGGCATCTCAACATCAGTCATGCTAGGCCATTGTTTGGTCCATGCTTTTGTCAGCCACCCAAACTGTTAGAGCCCTTTCTAACCCCTCGAGCTACAGCATTGAGCCCAGAATTCCTGCTTAGTGGGCCTATATCAATAATTTAGCCTGATCCAACTTTATATTCCTTCCACCACTATCCCATACCCTTAGTATCCATTTCCACACATATTCCCCTGATTTCTGTCTATATAAGTTGGAAAACTCATGCATCTGTTTCAGAGTATAGCATGCTTCCTCATGGGTCACACTTTGTATTTCACCTTTGGGGGCTTGTTGTGATTTTAGTCTAGTAATAGGTCTGGAAGACAAGAGGGGTAGTGGGGGTGGGTAAGGAGAAGGATTAGAGATGTCTTGCAGGCTATTGACCTCAGGGCATTCCTTTGCATTTTCTTCTGGTGAGACAGGATTAATTGCTTCGGGCAGGGGTTGGAAGGTATATTTCTCAGGGCAGGCTGGAAGTTGGGCAGTGCATGCTGGAGTTCGGCTGGTACCTGCCTCATGGCTGGGAGGAGGTACAGACTCTCTGGGGCAGGCTGGATGTTGGGCAGTGCAGGCTTCAGTTTGGCTGGTACCCACCTCAGGGCTGGAAGGAGGTCCGGACTCCCTGGGGCAGGCTGGAGGCTGGATGATACAAGGTTGACAAGGTGTGGTCTCCACAGTGCAGGCCATCACAGGTTTATCTGGTAAAGTCTCAGCAGAATTTAGAATTCCAATGTCCCCACCAATATTATCATCATCCCATATGTCTCCATCCCAATCCTCGGGGTTCCACTCCTTTCCAATCAATGCCTTCACTTTAATTGCAGAAACCCTGCGAGATTGAGATTTTAGTTTCCTCTGTAATTCTGCTACTCGTACAACGAGATTCTGGGTTTGATTCTCAGATATCTCAAGTCTGTGGCTACAGGAGACAAGATTTTCTTTTAAGGCACACGTAGAAACTTCCATATCATTCATGTGGCATTTAAGCTTCAAATTTGAAGACTTCAGCTCATCTCTTTCTTTTGTAACTGTATCCAAAATATCTAGGAGGAGCCAGCCAACATCATTATACTTTTTGACTCCATAAAATTCTGTTAAGGTGTTGAAAACACTCTCACCCAGATCCTTGCTTCTTATAAGTGTGGAAGTAGGGGAATCCAGTGATGCTAATTTGCGTATCTCTATTGCCAGCTCACACCATGGACTGTTAGCAACCTCTTCATTACTGGAAAGGGAGTCATTAGTACCCTTGAGTCCAATTAGAGTAGAAAGTCAATTACAAAACTCCAAGATCCACTTCAGACATCCCATGTTTAAGACTCTGTTCCTCAAGAACCACTTCCGGTACCAAGCTGTATTAGTCAGGGTTCTTTCAGGAAACAGAATCAACCGGAGATATCTGAGATTTTATAAGTCTCTCACGTGACCGTGGGGATGCAGAAGTCCAGGTTCCTCAGGCAGGCTGCAAGCCAGGGGCTCCCATGAAAGTCCAATGAAAGGTCCTTGATGAGTTTCTGGGAGAAGCTGTCCAAAGAGAGAGCTGGGAAATTCTCTCTGAATGTTGAAATCACTTCCCCTTTTAAGGCATTCAACTGATTGGATAAAAGCTTCACCCATTGCTTCCTGATTGATGCAGATGTAATCAGCCATCCATGCAGCAAACTCACTGGTGATCGAAGTCCATAAATGCTCTTGTATTACAATTAGCCCAGTGCTTGCTGGATCTAACACCTGGACACAATTACCTGGCTGAGTTGACACATTAGCCTAACCATCACACTATCCTATTTGGATGCCTTTTATTTCTTGCCTAATTGTTTTGGTTAGAACTTACAGTACAATGTTGAATAACAGTGTTGACAGTGGACATCCTTGTCTTGTTCCTGATCTTAAGAGGGAAAGCTTTCAATCTTTCACCATTAAATATGATTTTAGCAATGGGTTTTTATATATGCCCTTCATCATGAAGAAGTTTCCTTCTATTCCCAGTTTTTTAAGTGTTTTTATCAAGAAGCGATGCTGGATTTTATCAATGCCTTTTCTGCATCAATTGAGATGATCATGTGTTTTTTCTTCCTTTGTTCTATTAAGATGGTGTATTAATACATTAATTTATTTTCTTACGTTGAAACACCCTTACATACTGGGATAAATCCCACTTGATCATGGTGTATAATTCCTTTAATGTGCTATAGGATTTGGTTTGCTAGTACTTTGCTGAGGATTTTTGCATTTATATTCTTTAGGGCTATTGGTCTGCAATTTTCTTTTATTGTGGCATCTTTATCTTTGGTGTTAGGGTAATGTTGGCTTCATATAATGAGTTAGGGAGGGTTCTCTCCTCTTCAATATTTTTTTTTTTTTTTTTTTTTTTTTTACCGGGAGGTCCCAGGGATCGAACCCGGGTCCCTCCATATGGAGACGGACGCCCAACCAGTTGAGCCACATCTGACCCCATCTCTTCAATGTTTTTGGAAGAATTTTAGCAGGACTGGTATTAATTCTGCTTGGAATTAATTTGGTTCTGGGCTTTTCTTTTTGGGGAGATTATTGATTGCTGATTCTCTCTCTTTACTAGTTATTGGTCTGTGAAGATCTTCTATTTCTTCTCAAGTCAGTGTAGGTAATTTTGTGTTCCTAGGAATTTGTCCATCTCATCTAGGTTACCTAATTTGTTGTTTATTGTATCCTTTTACTCTTTTTATTTCTGTGGGTTTGGTAGTGGTCCCCGCTTTCATTTCTGATTTTAGTTATTTGTGCCCTCTCTCTTATTTCTTTATCAGTTTAGCTAAAGGTATATTGATTCTATTGATCTTTTCAAAGAACCAATTTTTGTTTTTATTGATTCGCTCTACTGTTTGTTATTCTCTATTTCATTATCTCTACTCTAATCTTTGTTAGTTCCTACATTCTGCTCACTTCGGGCTTAGTTTGCTGTTCCTTTTCCAGACCTCTAGTTGTGACATAAGATCTCTTATTTCAGATCTTTCCTCTTTTTTAATCTGAGCAGATAGAACTATAAATTTCTCTCTCTCAGAATTGCCTTTGCTGCATCCCTTAAGTTTTGGCACGTTGTATTTTTATTTTCATTCACCTCAAGATATTTCATAATTTATTTTGTGATTTCTTCTTTGACCTATTGGTTGCTTAAGGAGTGGTTGTTTAATTATTATTATTATAATCTACGTATTTGTGAATATTCCATTTCTACCTCTGTTTTGATTTCTAGCTTCATTCCATTGTGGTCAGAGAAGACACACTGCATGATTTAAATATTTTAAAACTTATTATGACTTGTGTGTGTGTATTTTTAATGAAGGAAAATAGTACTTACCAGTCCTAGAACAGACAGGAGTGGTATACCTCGCAGGGCCACACAAGGAAACATATCAACAGCATAGCCTCAGCCAAGCAGGAAGAGCAAGAAGTACACAGTGGACCTGGGGACTATGCCTTTAAAGCATTATAAGGGTGGGGTGGTAGCAGTTGGTCAAGCAAAAGTAGGGATTGGGGAGTTTGTATTTGACATGTACAGAGGGTGTGAACCTAGGTAGGATGGAGGGAGGAGAGAGAGAGGTGGCTTATCTTGTATAAGTAGGTACAACTTGTTTTGTGCCCTAACATAGTCTATCCTTGAGAATGATCCATGGGCACTAGAGAAGAATGTGTATTCTGCTGCTATTGGGTGAAGTGTTCCATACATATCTGTCAGGTCTAGTTGGTTTATCATAATGTTTAAGTCTTCTATTTTCTTATTTATCTTCTAACCAAATGTTTATCCATTATTGAGAGTGGTGTACTGATGTCTGTACTGTTCATATAGAACCATCTCCATTTCTCCTTTCATATCTGTCAATATTTCCTTCATATATTTTGGGCCTCTGCCATTAGGTATATATATATAGAGAGAATTGTTATGCCTTCTTATTGAATTGACCCATTTATCAGTATATAGTGACAGTCTTTAACCCTTGTAACAGTTTTTGACTTAAAGTCTATTTTATCTGATATTAGTATAGCTCCCCCTATCTCTTTTGGCTACTATTTGCATGGAATACATTTTTCCCCATCCTTTCACTTTCATCCTATTTGTGTCTTTGAATTTAGGGTGAGTCTCTTGTAAACAGCATATAGTTGGGTCATGCTTTTTTTATCCATTCTGCCAATCTCTTCCTTTTGACAGAAGAGTTTAATCCATTTATATTTAAAGAAACTACTGATAATGTAGGACTTTCTTCTGACATTTTGCTACATAGTCTTTATAAGTCTTAAACTTATTGTGTCCTCAATTCTTCCATTAATACCTACTTTCATTTTTATTTATTTTTGTACTTTTTGAATCCCTTCTCATAACTTTCTTTATATATTTTTCATATATTTTCTTTGTGGTTATCATGGGGCTTAAATTTAACATCTTAAATCTATAACAATCATGTTTGAGTTGATACCAACTTAACTTCAATAGCATATACTTATACTGTTCCTATACTCCTGCTTCATCCCCCCATCTTTTTGTTATACTTGTTTCAAATTATATCTTTATACATTTGTTTTAGTTTCCTGGCTGCTAAGAAAAATGCCATACACAGGGTTGGTTTAAACAATGGGAATTCATTGGCTCACTGGCTGGGGAAGTCCAAAATCAAGGTGTCATCATGGTGATGCCTTCTCCCAGAAGACTGTGGCATTCTGGGGTGGCTGTCAGTGATCCTTGGTCCTTAGCTTTTGTGTCATATGGCAATACACATGGCAGTCTCTCTTCTCTGAGTTCCACTGACTTTCAGTTTTTGGCTGCTTCCTCTGGTTTTCTCCTCTGAGGTCTTCTCTATAATGCCTCCAGTTACAGGATTAAGACTCATCCCGATTCAGTTATGCCACACCTTTTCTGAAGTAACTCATCAAAAGGTCCTAGTTATAAGGGTTCACACCTACAGGAATGAATTAAATTTAAAACATGTTTTTTGGGGTACATAGCTCCAAGCCACCCCAATAATGTATGTCCAAAACTACAGACTTATCACGACTTTTTTTTTTTTTTTTTTTACCGGGAGGTCCCAGGGATCGAACCCGGGTCCCTCCATATGGGAGACGGACGCCCAACCAGTTGAGCCACATCTGTCCCCCTTATCATTACTTTTTATACATTTGCATTTAGAACCTGTAAGAAGTTAAAAGTAGAGTTATATCCCTAAAAATACAATATAATAGTACTAGCATTTATAATTACCAATATGGTTAATTTTACTGGAGGTCTTTATTTCTTTACACCACTTTGATTCACCATCTAGTGTCCTTTAAGTCTAAAGAACTCCTTTTAGCATTGTTTATAGCACAGGTCTAGTGGTGATGAACTCCCTCAGCTTTTGCTTATCTGGGAATGTCTTAATCTCTCCCTCATTTTTTTTTTTATACTAAAAGCCATTGATGAATATTTTTTTTAAATAAATTTTTTATATAATATTTTTTTAAAATTTTTAAAAGATAGTTAGATTACATAAATGTTACACAAAAATAATAGGGATTCCCATATGCCCCACCTCCCATACCTCCTACAACCTCCCACATAAACATCCTTCATTAGTATGGCACATCACCTGCAATGGATATACACACCCTGGGGCTTTGCCATTAAGCATGGACCATAGTTCACATTGTAGACCACACTCTCACCCACACAGTTCTGCATGTTATATGATGATATAAAATGGCCTATATCTGTCATTGCAATGTCACTCAGGACAATTCCCAAGTCCTGAAAAAGCCCCTGTATTACAACTGCTTTACCCTCTCCCTGCCCCTAGAGCGTCCAGTGGCCACTGACTCCACAATAATGTTGTAATTTCGTCCATTGCTTGAATCACAATATGTCTATAACAGAATACCAGTAAGTCCACTCTAGTCCATCCCTCATTTTTTTTTAAGATTTATTTTATTTATTTCTCCCCACCCCCTCATTGTTTGCACTTGCTGTGTGCTGTGTCTTTAGGAGGCACTGGGAACTGAACCTGCGGCCTCTGATGTGGGAGGGAGGTGCCTAATCACTTGAGCCACCTCCATTCCCTGCTTTGTTGTGTCTCTCATTATGTTTTTTTCTTCTTGTGTCTCTTATTGCATCATCTTGTTGCATCAGCTTGCTGCACCTGCCCGTGTGCCAGCTTGCTGTCTTGCTTGTTTTATTTAGGAGGAGGCACTGGGAACCTCTGCTCCCTGCTTTATTGTGTCTTTCATTATGTTTTCCCCCTTATGTCTCTTGTTGCATCATCTTGTTGTGTCATCTTGTTGTGTCAGCTTGCCATGCCTGCCTGTCACACCAGTTGGCTGTCTTCTTTAGGAGGCACGGGGAACCAAACCACAGACCTCCCATGTAGTAGGTGGGACCTCAGTCACCTGAGCCACATCCACATCCCTCTCCCTCATTTTTGAAAGACAACCTTACTGGATATAAAAATCTTGGCTGGCAATTGTTTTCGTTCAACATTGTAAATATTTTGTACCACTGCCTTCTTGCCTCCATGGCTTCTAATAAGAAAGTGGCATTTAATCTTATTGGGTCTCCCTTGTATATGACAAGTTGCTTTTCTCTTGCAACTTTCAGAACTCTCTCCTTGTCCTTGACATTTGACAGTTTCCTACTATGTGCCTGGGCATGGTTCTCATTGAGTTCATCTTGTTTGGGGTTCAGTGTGCTCTTGAATCTGCATATTCCTGTCTTACATTAAATTGGGGAAGTGTTCTGCCATTATTTGAATACTCCCTCTGCTCCTTTCTCTCTTCTCCTTCTGGGACTCAATAATTCATTTATCGATATGCTTGATGGTATCTAAGAGGTCTCTTAGGCTATTTTTACTTTTTAAAATTCCTTTAT
The DNA here is from genome assembly GCA_026826555.1 of Tolypeutes matacus. NCBI lineage: Eukaryota > Metazoa > Chordata > Mammalia > Cingulata > Chlamyphoridae > Tolypeutes > Tolypeutes matacus. The sequence continues at coordinate 6,526,386 of JAKSZT010053928.1, forward strand.
CTTTTTCCTCCTCAGCCTGAATCATTTCAGTTGTCTTGTCTTTGAGTTCACTGATTCTATCTGCTGACAGCTCCAATCTGCTGTTGATATCCTCTAGGGAACTTTTCATTTCAATTATTGTGGTATTTACTCCAGTATTTCTGTTTGGTTCCTTTTTAAAAATTTCTCTCTCTTTGTTGAGATTCTTATATTAGTCATTGTATTCCTGAGATCCTTTAGTTCTTTCTCTGTGTTTCCTTTCTTTCCTTGAGTATATTGCGGATCATTTTGTAAAATTCTTTCTCTGGTATATCCAAAGCCTGGTGCTCTTCATTAGTGGTTTCTAGATTTTTATCTTGTTCCTTTGATGGACCATCATTTCCTGTTTCTATGTTTGTCTTGTAATCTTCTATTGCACACTGTACAATTTAATATTTTAAAGTGTTAACTTTGGGACTCAGTCCCTGAGCTGTCTGCTCCTTAAGTTTTTATCCAGCTAGTGATATGACAGAGATTTCCTTGAGTGCCAGAATCTAACAAAAACAGACAAACTAATGCAAAAATACAGCTTTCACAGCCTTGCAAATTGGCTCTGCATTAGCTGGAGCTCTCCTTCAGAGTTTGAGCATCCTATCAAGAAGATCAGCCTGAGGCAAATGTGAAGTACAGCTTCCTCTTTGTCTTTTCTGACCCAAGATGAGTTTCCTGTTTCTGTCTTTAGACTGCCAACTTATGGATTGACACTGACATACAGGCAACCTAGTATGCACAAAGGGGCTATTCTGCTCCCTCCAGAACAAGGCAAGGGATCTACAATGGGAGTGCTGGCTGGCTCCACGCTGTACTGCAGAGGGGCCAAAAAGGGCACCATGAGCTTCTCCAATCATTTTTAAAGCTGTGTTTTCTTGATTCAGCCCTCACTCAGGTACCACAACACTTTAACTGTTTCCCAGAATTTTGAGGAAGTTGGTCCTGCCAGTTTTTGCAAGTCGTTGAAAGAGTCTGTGGAAGAACAGCACCCTGGCGCATCTTATAACAACCATCCTGGTCAACCAGAAACCCAGTAAAATGTACGTTTAAAGGTGACATGACACGTACTCTGTGGAAGATAACGCAGAAGAATCTTTGTTACAGTTTGATTGAACATATCCTGATTTGTGGTTTGACCATGTACTTCCTGTTGAATTTCTGTTCTTCTATTCTCCTCCTTTGTTCAGGCTGTGATGTATCTAGAAGACTATAAATGGCCTATAAGTTTAAATTAGCTTACCAATCATGCTAAGTTTATGAGAAAATCAAGAATCAAACTAGAATATGTTTTTAATATTCTTAAATTATTAAAGTGAATTTACATCTGTAATGGACACTAAAAACACACCTTCTCCTTTTTGGGAAAAAAAGTTCCCTTTTCACTCCTAAGAAACTGATTTCCTACCATAAGTTTCAAATTTTTGCATATCTAAATTTATTTGTCTTACAGATCACAGCAAAACAAGCTTTTAAAAAAAAGTTTTCTCTTAAAGATAAAAGAAACCTTACTTTTCTTTATAAATCTTCCTTTTAGTGATGTCCATGATATATTGATAAATGAAAAATCAAGTTGCAGATAATGTATAGCATGATATCATTAAAAAACACATGGGAGCAGATGGGCTCAGTAGTTGAGCTCCTGCCATGTACAGGTTCCAGGTTCAATCCCCAGTACTTTCTGAAAAAGAAAATACATACACATGTGGGGAGCGGGTATAGCTTAGTAGTTAAGCACCTGCTTTGCATGTTTGAGGTCCCAGGTTCAATCCCCAGTACCTCCTAAAAACGAACAAACAACAACAACAACAACAACAACAACAACAAAACACATAGAAGGGTTTGCATGTACATAGAAAAAAGTCTAGGCAAGGATAATTAGTAAGTTTTCTTGCTTAAAACACTTTGATGTTTGCCAACTACATTTAGAAAATAATTCTGGCTTCTCATCATAGTCCTCAAGGCCATGCATGGTTCAGCACCTGCCTACCTCTGCAGCCTCACTGCACTCCAATCTCCCTATCACTCAATGCCTGCAAGGAACTGGAACCCCCTTTCTGTTGCTCGGGCACAGTAAGTCCTTTCTCGTCTCTGCATTTGCTCTTTCACCAAATCATCTCATCCCTGGCTCATTCACATCCTTCAGGCCTCAGCTCCAATGTCACTTCATTAGAGAGCCCTTCTGGGACCACTCTAAAGTGGCCTCCCCAGTAACTTGCTTCCTCTTAACTTTGCTTATTTCCTTCAAAGCATTTTTTCCATTTCATAGTGGTCATGTCTACATGTCAAAATGTGTCTTACCATCTCCCCTATCAGAAAGGCAACTCCATGAGGTTTGAAACTCCAGCACCTACCACTCTGCATGGCACAGTCAATTACTGGCCAGATCATGAGGCTGTCCCTCCCCTTCTTTAGGTCTCTACAGCCTGATAAAATCCTTATTACTTTGCACCTGGACTTTCTTCCTTTCAGAGTCTGACTTCTATAATTTGGTCTTCATTCTCTTGTCGAAAGAACTATCCACACTGGCAGGTACCATAGAAGGAATAAAGTATAATTTATTTGCTACATAAAAAGCTGGAAATTGGAAAAATTCACGATTAAGGGTTCAGTGCAAATGACAATTGATGGGGCATATGGGAATCCCCTACATTTTTAATGTAACATTTATGTAATCTAAGTATCTTTAAAAATAAAAATAATAAATTTAAAATGACAATTGAAGCTAAATTTAAAATGAAGGGAAAGCATTTTTGAAAGTATAATGTAAGTCAGAAGGGAAAATCAAATATATAAAAATTTGATTTACCTACAAGTTTTCAAGATGACACCTGATGTTTGATTCTAGACGTGTGTGGTTTTATGTGTTAGGTTAGGAGTTCTCCAATTTTTATGTCGAGCTTATTTCTCATCAGTCCTGGTACTGGCTCAGTGACTGGCATACAGTTGGCAAGCAATACATGTTTGTTGAATGAAGAAATGAACCCTTTCACATTCCCAGTTCCTGGAGTCCAACCTCATTCAACTTCAGACCCCTTTGCATTGTTCTGAAGGGGAAGACTGGGGTGTGAAGAACTGATACGGTTACTGCTGCAAGAAATAATTGTGTGCCCTGATCCACAAACTTTGTGCCTACTTTTGGGACAAAAGACATAAATATAGATATTGAAAACTCATCACCTTCCCCTCAGAATGCGATGACAGTACAGAATTGGTGGCTCTGGCTCTTCCTTATACCAGATCAACTTGCCTGCAGCTATCATTCAATTGTAGGAACCACCCTCCCACCAGGCTTGCTGTTCAATTATATGGTCATTCATTCATTTTAACACGTCTCAGAAACTGAAGTAATTTGGGGGGACACTAAGGCAAATTTTAAAAGATTCCTATATTGAGAAAATGAACCTAAGATGTGAAAGCAAGAAAGCCTTTCTGCCCTCTGTAGCAAACAGAGTTTTCACTATGAAAGATTTAAAAGACTAACTTAGAAAGGAAAAACCCATGATGAGAAGGAGAAGGTTCTTCCATGAGCTACTTAAGTTAAAATTCAGGGTTCTCCCTAATGAAATAATGAATTTTAGCAATGATCACCAGTGGCTGCTAACATAATAAAAAGAGAGACAACCAGACACGTGCCTCCTGATAATGTATTCTGTTGTTTTTTTTTTTACCGGGAGGTCCCGGGGATCAAACCCAGGTCCCTCCATATGGGAGACGGACGCCCAACCTTTTGAGCCACATCTGTCCCCTGGTAATGTATTTTTGCCAAAAAATTGAACTTGAATCTGATCAAACTTTAAGATGGAACTACCAACTAACAGGAAACACAGGAGAAAGAAATATGATAAATGACATCATGGGAAACAAATCAGCAACATCTAGACTGGGAAACCCTACAGAATAAATGACCTGGTTTCTTCAACAAATAAATCACAAATAAAAATAAAGAGGGAGGAGGAACCATAGATTAAAAAGCTAAAGACACATGAATCAAACACAATGCGTGGACCTTGTCTGGTTCCTGATCCCAACAAATCAACTGTAAAAAATATCTGAGACAATCAAGGAAATCTAGACACTGACATATTTGATATTAAGGACTTATTTTAAAATGTTTAATGGTTTGATAATGGTATATTTATAAAGGCGTATTTATATTTTAGACATGACTAAAATATTTGTGGATACATTGATATATCTAAGATTTGATGCAAATCATCCATGGAGGAAGAGTGAGGGGAGTAGATGGTAGAGGTTAATCAAGATTGTTGGAGAAAAAAAAAAAAGATTGTTGAAGCTGGGTGATGGTCCATGGAGGTTCATTTTCCAATTCTCTCTACTTTAGTGCATGTTTACAATTTTTCGTAACAAAAAAATTAAAAGTACATGAGATTCCAGTCATTAATAAGATACCCGTCAAAACGCCTTTAGACAAGTCTCATGTGATCACATAATTGCACTAGTATCACACTGGGTGCAGATTTCTGGGCTCTGCCCCAGACCTCCTGATTCAGAAAACCTTGGAATCTCTGTTTTAATAAACTCCTCAAATGATTCTTACATACACTAAAGTTTGATAACCACTGACTAGGCAGTTTGTGTCAGGCTTTATTTCTCACTTTTCAAGTGATAAAAATCAAAGGATGGAGATATATAAACTGGCTAGAGTTCACCTGGAAAACCTTAAGGAATTTAGGTCTCTGAGCTTCTCAAATCTTGACTTTCCAGTTTACTGTTTAAGTACCACCTGAGAAACATGGCCTCATATCAAAATATATTATCATTAGTTTTCAAAGTGGCTCAAATTCCATCATAACCAATTTACCCTTTAACCCTTTAAAATTAAAACACACATGCACACATACACATACAGAAAATGTAAGTATTGTAGAGGTCCTAAATAAGATATCTTTTAAAAAGAAGGCTCTATCAGGTTGAAAGAGATAGCTTGGTCTTCTGATAAAAGTAGGGGTGTTCATGGCAAAATCACTGGGATTTGGCTGAAAAGTTCATTTTCATTTGATAGGGCCTTAGCATGATGTATGCAGCGTAGCAGAGGAGTCACCTGCTTGCCACTGAGGAAGATGATGTTGCAGGAGGCCATATCCTTTTCCATGGTTAGGGTTCTGGAGGTCAATTTTTATGTCCCCAGAGATGTCTTTGGTTGGGCTGTGTGGTTTGTGTTTCTAAGAGCTCTTCTTGTTTATAAAGATACCCTTGGCTTCCACGCTTGGTAATTCTTTCAGCAGGTAACTAGAGAAATTGTGAGGTGGGCACATATTTCATTTTATCTAAATGGCTACATTCACATCCCCCTCCCCCTTTTTGAGTTTAATCTAAGTATTTGATGTTGAATTAAGTCTATGTGTATATGGAAGGAGAATTAAAAATGGAGGTACACAGATTCTTAAATAAGCAAAAAAACTAGTACCTTCTTTTTTCTCCAACATGTTTTAATGAAAAATTTTAAACATAGAGAAAAGTTGAAAGAATTTTACGGTGAACACCCACACACCCACTACCTGGATTCTACAATTAGCATTTTACTATACTTGTTCTTTATTACATTTCTAAACATTCCACTATCCATGAATCAATCCATCTTTTTTTTCATGCATGTCAAAATAAGTTTCAAAGATCAGTCAACATACTCCCTCATACTTCAACATGCATATCATTAAAGAAACTTCAATTTTTAAAAAAGTTTTGAGGGAAAATTTACATACCATGATACGTGCAAATCTTAAGTGTCTCATTAGATGAGTGCTGACGAATGCATACACCTGGGTAACCAAATTTTTCTCAAGAGACAGACTATGGCCAACACCCCAGGAAATTCTCCCTCCAACCTTCCTAGCAAAGCCCCACCCTCAGCCAGTATCCAAGGAACTATGTGATCTGATATTTCCACATTATCTGGTAAAGTCAGGTACTGAAATTATTATAAGACTTCTCAAGTGGGATAATTTAGGCCAAAGAGAGATTATTTTTCTTAGATCACATTAACATGACATGGGAACAAATACCTCAGTTCCTACAGTCAGTTCAAGGATTTTCCCACTTGGCTATATCACAAAATTTCATTTCAAAACTTCTGAATTGAATTGACATCAAATTTGTGGCTTCTGACTGCTTCTGAGGAAATAGATAATTCCCCCCTAAACTTTTATGAAGGCAAACTTAGAGAAATAGCTAGTATACAGAAAAGGAATCATAAATGCATATAAAACGAGACTAAAAATAAATCACATAGGAAATGCAATTAGGTTTAATTACATTGAATGCTCATCTCTCACTGCAATCATAAAAACAAATGTTTGAAATATTTTCTAATAAAAGGAAAAGGCCCTGGTATAGTACACAGCTGAAAATAATATATTTGCTTAATATTTGAGTGTATATTATTATTCCAAATCTAATTCAACCCAGATTTCAAAAGTTAATGATTCTGTTCATTCTATTTTCTACTTATGCAAGCAAAAGCAGTAATGTTACCAAGGATAGTCTTAGGATATCTGAAAACTACCAATAAACAGCATTTTTTTTCTTATGTATTTAATAAAAAACTGTCATTCTTTTTATAAGCAGCAGTCCTAAGATGTCAAACAAATTCTTCCTTGACTGTGGGCACTGTTAGATGTCTCTGCTTGTTTTTATTAAAAACAAAAATTTTTTCCTTCATTAATTACCAATACTGGAGAAGCAGGGCACGGCTGTGATGTTCCCCAGCCTCTGGGCATGCAGGGATGCAGCCCAAGAAAGCCACAGAGCAAACACTAAAGCCGGAACACATTTTTCTTTAACTCCCTTGGGGATCCAGAGACTCAAAGTCTTAGATTCCCTTAAAGGGAAAAACAGGAGAACGCATAGGGGCAGGGTGGGATCGTGTTTATTAGTCACAACAGTTCATCTGGGCCTGGGTCCAGGTAGCCTGCATGTCTAAAGTTGATGAAATATAGGCGCCACCAAGTAAGAGTAGTGGTCAAGGGAGCTTGCCAAAAACCTGTAACTCAAAGCTACAAAATGAAATTAAAAGACGACTTTAGCCAGGCAATTTCTTTTTTCAGGATGCAATAACTGCAAACATTGTAAAGAACAGACAATTTTTTGTCTGTTTTAAAGTTTCTTCTTCCTATTGTGATACAATATATGGGCCAGAAAAATACACACAAATATTTTTAAACTTACATTTCAATACTGAACTGTAATGTGTCGGCAGAACTTCCCCTCCCCTCATCTGTCCTCCTCTCCTCCACTTTCCGCACCAGGGCTGGCCTAGGGCAGGGAGCCGCCTGACAGCTCCTGAGGCCGGCGGAGGTCTTCGGTGTATCCGGAGGGCAGGTACGGGGGGCAGTGGTGGCAGGGCAGACGTCTGACCCTGTCCCGTCAATAAACCTTAACCCCGACCTGCCAGGCCCCTGAGCCAGCTATTCTCTGTCTATCCTCTTCTCTAATTGCTCTAAAAATGACTCTTCATTTAAAAGTACTCTGTGTAAACACCCCACAGGAACTGACAGTCTTCAGAATGAACACACAGTTTTTAAGAAGTGCAAGAAAAGTCTATATGGTAGGACTTTGAAAAACAATTTCAACTGCTGTGCAAAACAATACTCATCACTCTTTTCGCTTACTTTGCAGGTGACATTAATTTTGACTTTTAAGACTGTTTACAGTGAAACGTTACATCTTTGGATTAAGTTATTTGAAAGTAAAGATGGAAAAGTGATTTTCCCCACAGAAACAGCCTGCTTCTTAATCCTAAGTACCCTAGAGAGATAAAGCTAAATTTCTGTGCATCCTCATTCTGTAAGATGAGGCTTCCTATAAATTCTAAAAGGACCAATATCTTTTCCCTAAATGTGAAATAAACAAAAAATTAAAAAGAGGGAGGTGAGGAGATAAGGAAAGAGGTTTTGAAGTAAAGGTTATAAAATTGAACTGGCTTTGTAGACAAATACAAAACACAAACTTCTTTTTACTGGTTTGGGGCTTATATGTTTCCTTCTCCTTACAGTAATAAAAAATTTATATCAACATAATTTACTTCTGACTCGTTGGAAGCAATTCCCTGAACCACTAAATTACTTCTTTCCTAATGACATCAGAGGAAAGCCAGTTATTGTCAATTTTATAAAAGGAAAACAGACTTGAATTTTTGCAAATCCCAAGTTCTCTTCTGATTGGGTCCAGGTAGAATTCTTCTTTTAAAGTATGGTTTATTTAAATAGCTCAAATTAAACAAATTACTATTCTTAGTAATTTATTACTAAATACTGACAAGGAAAAGTTTCTTTTCCCCCAAGCAATCCCTGCTCCATTTTCTCCATAGCACTTATCACCTTCTAAAATACTCTATAATTTACTTATATTTGTTTATTGCCTATCTATGTAAACTCCACGAGGGTAGAGATTTTATACTCGATAAAATAGTTTTAGGATTAATGAATTAAAAGTTGAACAGATGAGGCAAACACTCAAATAAAATAAGAGTATTTATCTTATTTCTATGTATCTACTTTATCCCATGTTTCAATATAAGCTATCTCATTTTGGCATGAAAGACTGCCTGTTTTTTTTTGTTTGTTTGTTTATTTCTTTTTTGGGTGTGTGTGTGTGATTTAATCAACTACCCAAAACCTTTTTTACCCTCTCTGAGACCATAGAGGAAGGCCTTCAAGGAGGAGAAGCCTTGCTATTTCAGAGTTGAAGTAAACCTTAAACAACTTAAAATTGAGCTCTGAGCCTTCAGAATTCCCCTAGGAGCTTGTTGAACTTACAGATTCCCAAGCCCCACCGTACACCTACTGACTTGGAATCCCTATTTTCAAGTAATTTATAGTCTAGAAGAGAGGGAAAAAAACAGATTGACCGATGGTTACATATCGTCCTAGAGTCATGATGAGGATGCTATTGGAACAAAGAGGTGATGCATATAAATCAAATTGTAACTGACCTGAATTTAAAAGAATGAATTTTAAAAAGTGAATTTATAAGAATGTATTGTGGGAAGTGGATGTGGCTCAAGTGGTTGGGCATCCGTCTACCATATGGAAGGACCTGGGTTCGATCCCCGGGGCCTCCTAGTTAAAAAAAAAAAAAAAAAAAAAAAGAATGTATTGCTAGATGAAGACTCGTGGTGGTATATGCATTTCACACAGACAGTAATCTTTCTAAAAATCTATAGATGTTATGGCTTGAGAGAAGAGTGCCCATCACAAGATTAGAGATGTAAGTGGGTCAAAATACCAAGGACTCCATGTTCGAAAATAAGGAGTTTGAATTCTATCTTCAAACTGTAGAAAGACAAAGCATATTGAGCAAGGAAAAGTCATGATCATATTTAAATTTTAGAAATACCTAGGGAATGGACTGGCTGGGGTGGGACAGAAGCTAGGGGTCAAGTGGAGGCAGGAAGTAAACTAAAAGGCTATTCTAAAAAGGAAGGGGAGTGTATTAGTCAGCCAAAGGGGTGCTAATGCAAAATACCAGAAATCGGTTGATTTTTACAAAGGGTATTTATTTGGGGTAGAAGTCCACAGTTACCAGGCCACAAAGCATAAGTTACTTCCCTCACCCAAGTCCACTGCCATGTGTTGAAGCAAGATGGCTGCCAATATCTGCGAGGGTTTGGGCTTCCTGGGTTCCTCTTCCCAGGGCTTGCTTGTCTCCGGGTTCAGCTCCTCTGCTAGCTCCACAAAGTCAGCTGTAGACCATGAGGCTCTCTAGGCTCTGCCTCTCTCCACAAGCCCAGCTGTAGACTATCAGGCAAACAGCTTGTTTCTCTTCCCGGGGCCTTCTCTCTTTCCTCATGACCAAGCTCCTCTGTGCGTTCACTTCCCAGGGCTCCAGCATTAAATCTTAGCATCAGAACTCCAACATCAAAAACTGCTTCAACTCTGTCCTTTGTCATGTTTTTCATCTTTGAGATCCCACCCACCAAGTGGCTCAACGCCCTACAGACATGGCCCAATCAAATCCCTAATCATAACTTAATCATGCCCAGATGAACCAGTTTGCAAGCATAATCCAATATCTATTTTTAGAATTCATAACTATATCAAAGTGCCAAACTCCTACAGGGAGCATGCTTTATTAATATGTATTAATAAAATTGATTTTTTTAAAATAAGGAAGAGGAAACGTGACGTGCGTCCAACCTAAAGCGGTGGTAGAGTGAAGGAAGAGGAAGTAAAGACTGGGAAGTCAACCAGAAGGCAGAATCTATAGTGGCAGTGGATGGGGATAAGAGAGAAGGAGTCTAGAATTATCCTGCCATGCCCCCCTGCCCCCCCTCACCCCCCCCCCCCGGTTTCTGCCTGGGACCCTGGGTGAATGCTGGTGTCAACTCAAATAGGGAAAAGAGGAGAGAGAGACTTTTCAAAGATGATGGGCTCCATTTTGGACATGATCATATTGCTGTGGTTCAAAGTGTGATTCCTCAGACCAGCCAGCAGCACTAGCATTTCTGGAAACTGATAAGAAATGCAAATTTTTGGAGTTGGGGTGGAATTCAGTAACTGTTCAACCAGTCCACCAGGTAATTCTAATGCACATTAAAGGTTGAGAACCAGTAGAATGGACTCATCTCAAGCCCAGGAGGGAGTTAGATTTGGAGAGTGATTAGCAAAAGAGAGGCACCAATTATGAGGCTTGCCTGAGGTCACATGGTAAATTAAATCCAGAGCTGGAGTCACTACCATGTCCTGGGTTCCTACAAAACCCTCACAGAAGTGTGTGTTAAGTGAGCCTCTTATTTTTGGATAAAGAAAAGAGTTCTAATATAATCTAGTTTATTTGCTGGGTCTCAATATAACAAGTTTTATTGTTAGCAATTCCTTATTAAAGTCTTTATATTCTCATAAATTTGTCAGTAGCCATGGAAGTCAAGTTAATCACCTTTGTCATTTGTGGCATGGAAGTTCCTCTTATACCCCAGGTACAAATATTTTTGAATAACTTTTTTAAAAAATGTCTCTGCTTTCTTATCTTAATCAGTACAGTAGGTCATCTGACTCCCTTCTTAATAAGTAGACAAATTTATAGGACTCAATTCCATCTATTACTCTGAGTCTTCACATCCAAATATCAAGTCAATGGCAATTACACCTCCCCCACAGGATACTTCCATACTTCCTCTCACTGAATGACATGAGGGAAAAAAAGACAATTCACCAGGCTCACTTCTCTTCAATGTTGGGAAAGAATTAAAATCTCAATGAAATTTGTGAATCTCAATTTGTGCATCTACCTCTATTTTTTTTTTTTTTTTTTTAATGTACTGGGGCCAGGGATTAAACCTGGGACCTCATATTTGGGAAGCCGGAGCTCAACCACTAAGCCTCATTGGCTCCTCTGAGTTGGTTTTTTCATTTGTTTCCTTGTTGTTGTTTTTGTTTGTTTGTTTGTTCGTTTTTAAGAGGCACTGGAGACCGAACCCAGGACCTCCCATGTGGGAAGCAGGTGCTCAACCGCTTGAGCCACATCCACTCCATTTTTTTTTTACATGAACAAACTCAATTTTTCCTAGAGTTTTACAGACTCCCTTCTTTAAAAAAAAAAAAAAAAAAAAAAAAAAGATTTATTTATCGTGCTCCCTCCCCACGTCGGTTGTTTTTACGCTCACTGTCTGCTCTCTGTGTCCATTTGCTGTATGTTCTTCTGTGTCTGTTTGTCTTCTCTTTAGGCAGCATTGGGAACCAATCCTGGGGCCTTCTGGAGTGGGAGAGGTGCTCAATCTCTTGCGCCACCTCAGCTCCTTGATCTGCTGCATCTCTTATTTTCTCTCCTCTGTGTCTCTTTTTTGCTGCCTCATCTTGCTGTGCCAGCTCTCTGCTTGGGCCAGCTTGCTGCACGGGCCAGCTTGCCATCACTAGGAAGCCCGGGAATCAAACTCTGGACTCTTACATGGTAGATAGGAGCCCAGTCACCTGAGCCACATCTGCTTTCTCAGACTCCCTTCTAATTACTACCTTGTCTGGGCATTAAAAGGCATTATCTTCTAAGTAGTGGTGTTATTTCTGGAATGATTTCACTCATTTAGCCTTACAGTCCTTATAAAACCTTGTATATTTACTGTGTAGGAGATATAAAAATTACTCATACATGTCTCTTGTCCTAAAGGACTTGATAATCCAATAGCATGATGGGGTTAGTGTTAAAATTATTACAAATATCTTCTACCCCTTTTATCTGAACCTATAATTTGCACTATACCCATTAAATAAATGACCCAGAGACTTAAATCTTCGGTCTGTACACATGCCGGTTGAGCCCTGAATCTCAGCAGAGTTGCAGCCAACACCTACTCTCCAGTTCATTGGACTCATTCAGGACAACTAACAAAATGATGATGATGGATAATGCCCATTCCCCTAAACAGAGAATATCTACAACTGCAAGCAAGACAGTTACTTTCATCTACCCCATAAGACCTAAGCCCCCTCTCAATCTGAAGCAGAGTGGGTGGGCATCACAATCTCTAAGTCATCAAGACCGAGGAATGAACAAACATAAGGGGGGAATGCAACTATGGCCCAAAGTAGACTTAATATTATTGTAGTAATGGAAGAACTTGTAACATTGATATAAAGATAGTGGCTACCAAGAATAGGTGGACATGGGGCATTTTGGAGGCATTGGAATTGTTCTGCATGATATTGCAATGACGGATACAGGCCATTATACATTTTGTCAAAACCTATAAAATTGTATAGTACAAAGTATAAACCATAATGTAAACTATAAACCATGGTTAGTAGCAATGCTTCAATATTTGTTCATTAATTGTAACAAATGTACCACACTAATATAAGATGTTATTAATAGGGGAAAATGTGAGAGGTGGAGGGGATGGGGTATATGGGAGTCCCCTATATTTTCTATGTAACTATTCTGTAGTCTAAAACTTCTTTAAAAATAAAGTTAAGATACTTAACCAAGATGGCAGACTAGTAAGACACAGGAATCTCTTCTCCAGAAAAAAAGCTAGAGGACAAGCTGAAACAGCCCCAAAAGAGATCTTCTAGGGTTTAGGACAGCAGGTGAAGGCTGCACACCACCCAGAGGAGACAGGGACAGAAGAGGGAAATCGTGACAACGGAACCTTGAGTTGGAAAGTAGCAGCTTCTGCTGCTGCCGGCACCCTCCCCCACACTCTTCAGAATTCTGGGGCCTCTGGGCCTGCGACCACAGACAAAGGGGGCTCCAAGGATCTACCACTCCCAGAAAGGGAAGAGAGAGGGACACAGCCTTAGGCTGACTCAGGTTCTGACCTGAAATTTGGGCTGCGGAGCCCCACAGACCCTTCCACACTGCGGTTTATCCTGGGAGCCTAGGAAGGACTGGAGAAATCCGACCCTCGCAACCTCCCTCTCTTCTAGCCTGGACTAATTGTTGAGGACTCCATGGGAGAGGGGAGAGAGAGCCTGAGGCAGACCCTGCTTTTGACTCCCAGGTTTGGTCTGCCCTGTCCCAAGAGCCCTTCCAGGCTGGGTGGGGCTGCGCCATTGTTTGCCTTGGAGCCTGTAAGGGGCTAAAGATATACAAACCTCCCAATCTCCTCCTCTACTAACAGGTACTGATTGTTGAGGATTCAGAAGGCAGTGGAAATATTTCCTAGCTGGGAAAAGGGGGGCGCTACAAGAGAAGTCTGGAGAACTGTTTCAGAAAGTTTGAACTACAGGGCTCTTAGCCCCCAGACAGGAAGCTCTATCACATTGATCTGGTCTGTGTCACAACAAATAAGCTCCGACCAGGCATTGAATTGAGAGCTGCCAACAAGCGCCATCTCCTGGCAGACCAAGGAAGTACACATAAGAAAATTAATGAGAGGCTTTTCCTGGCCTCTATAGCCTCCCTACCCAAGGCCCTAGAAAACAACCCTACAACCAATTACTGGGTCCAATGCCCAGTTTTGGGCAACCAGCAGAACAATCCTAACAATCAAGGTTGAGCCAAAAATCAAAGAGCGGTGGTAACTCACAGCCGCCTACCACTAAAACCCCATAAAAGAGAAAGAGATAGAGCATCTAAGTAAAATACAACCTAACCAGATGCCTAAGTACCAGCAAAAAATTACGAGCCATATTAAGAAAATAGAAGAAATGGCTCAAGAAAAGGAATACAGCAAAGTCCCAGAAGAGATGCAGAATTTGAGAGAACTAATCAGTGAGATGAGCACAAATTTCCAAAATCAAATTAATGAGATGAAAGAGAATATAGTTAAAGAGATAAATGACATCAAGAAGTCATTGAGCGAACGCAAAGAAGAATTTGAAATCCTGAACAGAAAAGTAATGGAGTTCACGGGAATGAAAGACACAATAGGTGAAGTCAAAAATACATTTGAGGCATACAACAGCAGACTCGAAATGATAGAAGAAAGAATAAGTGATACCAAGACAGAGCAGCTAAAATTGAAGAGAGAAAAGAATGGAAAAAATTGAGCAGGGGCTCAGAGAGTTGAATGACAACACAAAATGCAACAACATACGTGTCATGGGAGTTCCAGAAGGGGAAGAGAAAGGAAAAGGGGCAGAAAGAGTATTTGAGGATATAATAGCTGAAAATTTCCCAACTCTCACGAAAGAAATGAACTTACATGTCCAAGAAGCATACCGTACCCCAATGAGAATAAATCCAAATAGACCTACGCCAAGACACATATTATTCAGAATGTCAAATGTAAAAGATAAAGAGAAAATTCTCAGAGCAGCGAGAGAGAAGCAAACGATCACGTACAAAGGACGTCCAGTAAGACTTAGTGCAGATTTCTCTTCAGAAACCATGGAGGCGAGAAGACAGTGGTATGATACAATTAGGAAACTGAAAGAGAAACACTGCCAGCCTAGAATTCTTTATCCAGCAAAACTGTCCTTCAAATATGAAGGTGAATATAAAGTATTCACAAAGAAACAGAAACTAAGAGAGTTTGCAAAAAAGAATCCAGCTTTGCAGGAAATAATATAGGAAGCCTTAGAACCTGAAAGAAAAAGACAGGAGAGAGAGGCTTGGAGGAGAGTATAGAAGAAAGAAAAGCAGAAAGGATAACCAAAAGAGTAAAAAGAGAGACAAAAATAGGATGACATATGAAAACCAAAGAATACAATGGAGGAAATAAATAGTGCATTTTCAGTAATATCATTGAATGTGAATGGATTAAATTCCCCAATCAAAAGATACAGGTTGAGAGAATGGATAAAAAAACATGAACCATCCATATGCTGCTTACAAGAAACTCACCTCAGACACAAGGATACAAACCGGCTGAAAGTAAAAGGTTGGAAAAAGATACTCCACGCGAATAGTAAACAGAAAAGAGCAGGGGTAGCGATAATAATATCAGACAAAACAGACTTCAAATGCAAAAAAGTGATAAGAGATGTGGAAGGCCATTATATATTAATAAAAGGGACAATCCTCCAGGAAGATATAACAGTCATAAATATCTACGCACCTAACCAGGGTGCCCCAAAATATATGAGACAAACTCTGGCAAAACTGAAGGGAGAAATAGACATTTCTACAATAATTATTGAAGACTTCAACACCCCTCTCACATCATTAGAAAGAACAACTAGACAGAAGATCAACAAGGAAACAGAGAACTTGAACAATATGATAAACTAGTTAGACCTAACAGACATATACAGAACACTGCATCCAAACTCAGCGGATTATACATTCTTCTCAAGTGCCCATGGATCTTTCTCCAGGACAGACCACATGTTAGGTCACAATACAGCTCTCAATAAATATAAAAAGATTGAAATTATACAAAGCACCTTCTCAGATCATAATGGAATGAAACTAGAAATCAATAACAGACCGGAAAAAAGCAAATTTGCAAATGTGTGGAGACTGAACAACACACTCCTAAATATTCGGTGGGTCAAAGAAGAAATTGCAAGTGAAATCAGTAAATATATTGAGACAAATGAAAGTGAGAACACAACGTATCAAAACTTATGGCCCACTCAGTGGGGTTCCTGAGAGCTCCGGAGACACCCTGGTCCTATATAAGGGGGGATAGCCCCAGAGACTGATGCCTTATCAGTGGGTTCTATTTTGGAATCTGTGCTCCTGAGAGTGACAGAATTAGACTCAAATAAGTCCTCCCTGCACATGGTTCACCAGTCCCTTCTATTCAAACCTACATGTGATGCTGGAGTTTCTTAGGTATACTTCCAGAGACTGGAGCCTCCCGCCTACCTATGTGCCAGGTGTGCATGAAATCTAGGTGGAGCTGCAACTCCTACCCTACAGCTCAATGGACTCATCCAAGTCACCTGGTGAGGAGACAACGATGGGAAATGGCCATCCCAGGGAATGGAGAGGGCCTGCATCTGCAGGCAGGATCATCCCACCCACCATATCCATGGGATATAAGCCCTCTCTCACTTGGAGTTGGAGTGGACATCACCATCCCAGTCCGCTCAGGATTGGGGGAAGAACTATGGACTAGAGTGGACTTGATGGTATTCTCTTGCTCACATATGGTGATTCTTGCAATGCAAGAAATTATAACAATGAGGTGGAAAAAAAAAAAAAAAAAAAAAACTTATGGGATACAGCG